>CM040125.1:195236651-195925808 GCA_022559845.1 Amorphophallus konjac
TGTGAAATGTTGAAGTCTGTACATTGTATGAAGTCCATACTGTGAAGTCTGTACATTCGCTGCAGTCTGAGGCATTGTGAAGTTAGTTTGTGAAGTCCATATGTGAAGTCTGTATATTGTGCAGGAGCTTTGTGAAGTCTATACAATGCATTGAGAAGTTTATACATTGCATTCCCTTTCGCTGCTGAACTCTATACATTGTGAAATGTGAAGTCTGTACAGTGTGTGTGAAGTCTGTACATTGTGAAGTTCAACAGAGTTTGTGAAGTCTGTACATTATGAAGTCTGTACATTGTAAAGTTTATACACTGCCCTCCCATACGCAGCTGAAGTCTGTACAATGCATTGTGAAGTCTGTACATTGCGAAGACATTAAGCTTTATGAAATGTTGAAGTCTGTACATTGTATGAAGTCCATACTGTGAAGTCTGTACATTCGCTGCAGTCTGAGGCATTGTGAAGTTAGTTTATGAAGTCCATATGTGAAGTCTGTACATTGTGCAGGAGCTTTGTGAAGTCTATAAAATGCATTGAGAAGTCTATACATTGCATTCCCTTTTGCTGTTGAAATCTATACATTGTGAAATGTAAAGTCTGTACAGTGTGTGTGAAGTCTGTACAATATGAAGTCTGTACATTCATTGTGAAGTTCAGCAGAGTCTGTACATTATGAAGTTCAGCAGAGTTTGTGAAGTCTATACATTATGAAGTCTGTACATTGTAAAGTCTATACACTGCCCTCCCATACGCAGCTGAAGTCTGTACAATGCATTGTGAAGTCTGTACATTGCGAAGTCTGTACATTGCCCTCTCTTATGCTGCTGAAGTCTATACATTGCCCTCTCTTATGTTGCTGAAGTCTGTACATTGCTAAAGTCTATACAATGCATTGTGAAGTCTGCACATTGCCCTCTTTTATGCTGCTGAAGTCTGTACATTGCCCTCGCCATGCCCTTGGAAATTCAGTAACTATATACGCCGGATGCGAACATTAGGAATGTGGGAGGCATCAGCCATTATATAGCCTCTAGCCATGAGAGGCAACTCCCTAGAAGATGAGAAGATATTATTGCAGCCCACCAGGATAGCATAATTCGCCAGAGCATCCGCGGTTTGATTAGCTTCCATGTATGTATGCACAATAGGAGCTTGGTGCAGTCTGAAAAAATACTGAAGTTTTCTTCACCATGGAAGGAAGGACCAAGGTGGGCTTCTATTTTGCTGAAGAAGAGTAATTAAGTCAAGTGAATCAGTGTAGATAATAGAGACCGGGATATTATGTAAATGAGCCAATCTTAAGCCATCAAGAAGGGCCCTTCCTTCTGCAATCATGTTGGACCCATGTCCATAATAATGAGAGAAACCCAATAGCATGTTCCCTTGAGCATTTCTGAAACATCCACCTCCCCCAGACATTCCTGGATTGCCTTTACTTGCACCATCAACATTTCAGAATTTGTTCTTCAATTTTCATTTTTTCACATGCTTTCTCCATTTCAACTACTTTGCATGATAGTTCTTCTTTGGCTTTATCACAGTCTGAAATAGTTTGTAATAGACTTTCTCTTTCTTCCGTGGCCTCAAACCATTCCTGTTCCAGTTTCTCAAATTTGACAAAGATATCTTCATGTGACAAGTCATCAAGTTTCTTTTTGAGAGTTTTGTTTTCAGATCTGATCTTCTTACATTTCGTATACAATTTTTCATATTCAGATTCCCATTGTTCATTGAAAATGAAATCAGGTCAGAGTTTACCTCCGTGGATTCATCTTCATGTGCCATGAGGCACAAGCTTTCCACAAGTTCTTGGATCTCTTCATCAGATGGTTCATCTTCTTCGTCGCTCCATGTGGCAACCATGGCTTTGGGTTTCTTAAAATTATTCTTCTTGAATTTCTTTTTCAGATCTGGACATTCACCTCTCATGTGCCCGGGCTTCTTGCATTCGTAGCGTATGATGCTACTTGGCTTGCTCGACTCACCTTTGGTCTGCATGGGCTTTCTTTGCCCTTTTCTAAAGTTTCCCTGAAAGTTTCTCTTCTTCCTTAGAAATCTCCTCACTTGGTGAGTTATCATCGCCAATTCTTCCTCTTCATTGCTTCCGTCACTTGATTCACCTTCTTGTAATTCGTCATCGGAGTGATGAGCTCTCAGTCCAATGACCTTTTTCTTCTTGATGTCTTTATCAACTGTTCTCCTTATATTTATCTCATAGGTCATGAGTGACCCTATGAGTTCATCCAGGGTGAGAGTAGACAAGTTCTTTGAATCTTCAATCACCGTGTCCTTTGTGTGCCATGCCAATGGTAGGGACCTTAGCACTTTCCTTACGAGGTCATAATTTGAGTATTCTTTCCCAAGACTCTTGAGACCATTTGTGATCTCTGTTAGCCTTGCAAACATCTCGGAGATGGTTTCTTCAGGTTTCATCTTAAATAACTCATAGTCAGTGACTAGGAGGTTTGCCTTGGTTTCCTTGACTTCTGAAGTTCCCTCATATATGAGTCGCAGCTTGTCCCACATTTCTTTGGCCGAGCTGCACATGGAGACACGAGAGAATTTATTAGGGTGTATAGCACATTGCATGATATTCATGGCATTATAGTTAGCGGTGCATTTCTTAATTTCCTCAGGTGTCCATTTATCTTCATCATCCCCTAGTTTATGAGGACCCTTGTCCACAACTCTCCAAACTTCATACTCTTGAGCCCTAAGAAAGACATGCATTCTGTTTTTCCAGTACGAGTAGTTTGAACCGTCGAAGTAGGGAGGACAGTTGATGGAGTGGCCCTCGGGTATCATACCCTTGTTTGCCATTTAACTGGATCTTACTCTAGATCATTAGATCTGTGAAAGAAAGAGCCTTGGCTCTGATACCAATTGAAGTCCCGAGATTAAATGGCACCCAAGAGGGGGGTGAATTGGGTGTTGGTATTTTTAATCAAACTTTTTCGACTTTTTTATAAAATATGTGATAGGATGCTAATATGAGAAACAAAACTAACAACAGCCAACAGACAAGGCAAAAACTATATGGTGATAAAAGGATTATGCAGGATAAACGAGAATAAAAACTGAACTGGAATGCACACTTACGATTTGCACAGAAAGGAGATAGAGGAAAAGGAACAAACCACACTGAGACAGTGATTTTTAGGTGGTTCGGATGCCACAACGGCAACCTACTTCCACCCCTCATGGACTGTGAGGATCCACACACTATCTTGTAAGAAGTTACAAGATCAAACACACACAACACTCAAACACTGGGAAGGAGAGTTCCCGCGAAGGTGTAAGAAACACCTTAACACACACGTAGCTACAACGGAGAACACACAAACACACACACACGGATCTAGGAAGATCCACACACACTGAAATGTTTAACAATTACAAGAACCGCAGATGAAGCTTAAGAGAACAAGATGAATTTAGAACACAAGAGAAGAATCTTGATTTGCTCCCCCTTAATGGATGATTGGATGCTTTGGATGCAGCTTGAATCCTTGGGCTGATCTTCACTTGATTGGATGAAGAAGGATGAAGAATTTTTCTCGGAGCACTGTTCACGTCTACAATGTTGAATCCCTTCTCTTTCTCTTGGCAGCCCCCTTGATCCACCTTAAGCATTAGGGTTTACCAATCCCTATTGTATATGTTTTATAGGTTCTTGAATGGTCCAAGGACTCTCCCAGACCAGATCCACAATTTTTGGAGAGTTTGGTTGCTTAGGGATTAAACAATACCCATGAGAATGGCTTTGCTCGAAATGATAAAAAGTCAACAATTGTTGGCAGCTCGGGGCTGGCGGTCGACCTGCAGGGGCTGGCGGTCAACCGCCACTGAGAAACCTACAGGTGGCCGGTCCCTGGGAATTCCGGTCGACCGGGATTTGAGGGGCGGTCGACCGCCACTGTGACAGACTGTAGAGAATTGCATTATGTTATTTCAGGTCGACCGGAGTCATGCTGGAGGTCGACCGGACTTTCAAAAGACCTGAAAGATAAAGAGTTTAGCCCAGAGAACCATATCCATAAGATCGAGACATGAATTGGATGCATGTTTATAGGTAATTTCAAGTTCATTAAAGATCTTACAAAACCATTCGGAAGGCTAAAACCTTAAGCAAGGGCATGAAGAAATCCGACCTTGAAAACTTGTGAAAAACACTTAGGTCAGAGATTCCAAACATGTGAGCCACCAAAAGTCCTTGGTTTTGTTATCATCAAAAACACCGAGATATATATACAACAAACCTCCCACCTTCCTAAGTCAACCCTCCATATTCCATGGTCAACCCTCCACATTCCATTGTCAACCCACCTACCAATCTCCACCTCAACTTCCCACCATCAAGGGAACTCAAACCCAGGAGTAAGTGGATGACATCCACTATCTACCTACTTATCTCGCTTACCACCATACATCATCGCCTAGTCATCCCGCTAGCCGCCACGCACCTCCTCCTCCCTCGCAACCACCACTTCCACAAGAACAACTCTCCTACCCATGTCACCAAACCTCGTCATCCCACACACCTCGACATCTACTTTACCCGAAGTGGGCCTATTATTCTCCATTGTTGGAATCCTTGTCTGATATCTTCAAGGCTTTGATGGCCGCCAATGCTTTGCAACTCCCTCCAATTGAGCCGTGCTGACATGCGGTTGGGAACCAATTCGAGTATTGTGCATATCATCGCCAGCCAGGGCACATGATCGTGGGTTGCCCTGAGTTTCAGGACTTCATTCATGATCTGGAGGAGAATCGAAGAATTAACTAGGCCGAAGTACATAAGATCATTCTGGAGCTACGCAACAAAGAACAATTACAAGAGGCAGCATGTGAACTGCCCAGTCAGGTGCCACCACAGCTTCAACTATAGTAGCAACAAAAGCCACCCATGCCGTAGCCATCTCCACAAGTGCAAGATCAGGGACACGCCCTTGCTTTTTCGCCAGATGTTGCACCCACTCCATCGCCTACCTTGTCATCACCATCATTGCCACAGCAACCACTGCATGATGCGGGACGATGGGGCTCTAAGGATGATGCAATGACTTCTTACTCTAGATGAAGACGTGGTCAGCAAGCATGAACCAAGGGGAGTAGCCTAAGGCCCAGCTCCAGCAAGGAGTCAGGGGCTGAACACGTTACTAACAAGAAGCCATGGCGCATAGTCGTCTCTAGTGAGGGAAACGTGGGATCGGCGCGGTTGAGGAACCACCAGAGTTAAGGGTGGTCACTCTCACTCGTAGTCCAGAGGGAGACTACAGGACGGGTCACGCTCACGCTCACTAGCGGTGATAGAATTTGATGGTGATAGAATTTGATGGGCTAGATACCTAACACACACTCACAGCAGCGGCAGATATAAGCTCATATACGGAACGAGCAAAGTGCAAGTGAGGGAGTGGAACGCATACCTCCACGCTAGTGCGTGGGGAAGACAACCCTAGCTGAGGCACGCAACCCCGGTACAAGCGCAACCAAAATAGTACGGATCTGGCCCAAAATGCCCACTCCTCGCAGGGAGGTAAAGGGCTACAAATAAAGATCCGGGGTCATTGTGCTCAGGTTGACGGGCAGCAAGTCGAAAACGCGTAGGGGCCAAAGGCGGGTTGCTGGTCTGGGCTGAACTCTATTCTATCGTGCAGGGACAGCAAGCCAGTCGAAATCACTGTACGGTGCCAGGGAACGCCGAGAATCTCCACAGGTACAGCTTAAGACAAACTAACAAGCAGGGAAGCGCGGCACATAACGGTGGCAATCAAGTGACCGCAGATCGGGTCCCTTCTGGTCGAGTCTTTTATGGCAGGCAGATGCAGACTGGGTCTACGCAGGGTGGGAAGATGACTAGTCGGAGAGGGACCACGAAATTGTGGCCTCCCGGATGAATCCGCACGTAAAACTAAGAGTGGACGAAGGCGGGGACGCCCCCAACAAGCCGCGGTGGCCCGGCACTCGATTTGTCCATGTTTGACACCAGGGCAGCCTCGGGTATGGGTGATGGTCGGATCTGGTCCTAGGCCAGGTCTGTGAACTTGCCATAGTAGACTTGCGTAGTCCCACAAAAATGAATGCCACGACCAGCCCCGATGTCAGATTGTGGCGGGTGAGCTCTTTCTGTGAAGAGGATAGGCAGATGTATCTCCTCACCAAAAATCAGGCCCAAATGCAACTCACGGTTGTGTGGAGGGAGTTTGCAAGAGGGAGGATCATCCTCGGTCGAGCAGGTCTAGGCGAACTGCGCAGTCTGGCGAAAAAACGCTGGCACGGCCTGATATGACGTCCGATCGGGGCGGGTGACCACTCGTTGCAAAGAGGGTTGGTCGCAAATCGATGTCGCAGAAGTCCCGACCCTAACTTAGAGCAAGACGAAGAGGAGGCTTACAACAATAGGGAGGTCATCCTCAGATTAGATCTGTCTCGACGAGTTGTGCAGCCCGGCGAGATCGGCTCGTCGGGGTGGATCCGGAGGCAGAAGGCCGCCAGACCTATCCATATCATGAAGAGGACTTGAAGTATAACGCCTGAGGGGTGGAAGTCGGTGATCTCTTTTAGAAGGGCCGCCAAGAACGAGGTCGCAATGGAGACCTCGTCCCTCCGTGTGTCTGGCGATGCAGATCGACGCAGTCGGACGAGAATGCTCACCACGGCCAGGTCCGGAGGCGGATGGTGACGAGATTGGTCCCATTGCGAAGAGGACTTGGAGTAGAACGATCCTCGGGGAAAGACAGGTCCTTCTACGTAGCAGGATCACCTGTGTAAATACCGTAACAGAGGGGTCAAATCTAGTTGCAGGCTGAGCAGGTCCTATAGGGATATGATGTGGAGAGGGACGCGCAGCGAGAGGAAGATGAAAAGGCATGGCGGAGCAGTAGCAGCAAGGGATACAGCAGGGGCATCTCACCCATTAGATCCAGGGCATCTCACCTCGGGATGGCCCGTCACAGGTACAAGGAAGAAGAGGGGGGCACAGCTACCAAGGGAGTTCTCTCCAAAAAAACTTCTGATCTTCTTTTTCTCTTTCAAAAACCAAATACAAGACTCTTATGCTAGGCTAATCTCCTTTGGAGTCTTCCCACGTGATTGCATAGAAGGGAGAGAAAAAGGGGGACGGGGTGCCCAAAATTCAAACCTAGTGGGCTACCTAACTCCTTGGACTCTTCTTCCATAATCTTCTCCCTTGACTTTGATAACTCAAGACATTTATTGTAAGGGAAGACAAAGGGAGGGGGAGGGAAAGGAGGGGGTAGCTAGCCCATATTGGCCCAATTGGACTCCATGCACACAAAATAGCCCAATTCCCTCAATTTAGACTCCTAATGACCCATAATCCATATGGCCCTTAAATGGCCTACAAGACTCCAAAAATGATAAAAAAAGAAATGCTAAAACTCTGAGCTACGTCTCCAAATCATCTCCGAGCCAAATCGATGCCTGGGTGGTCCTCGGGGTGCGGCATGTACTCTGTCGGTAGCTCATGTCCTCAGCACCGCATATCCAAACCCTTGCTCAGGTTAGTGCCGCCACTACTACCTCAACTCCTGACACCACTCGATTCCATGATAACAAGCCATCAACTCGACACATCGTGTCGATGCGCCGCCGGTGGTCACCAAAACCCTCCCCTCTATCACCACTTCCTAACTCTTCACCACAGTCTGATAACTTATCTATTACCTCTGTTTCTGTCCAAGGACCACCCTCACCACCTAACCCATCACCCTCACCTCCACTTACGTTCAAGCTTGAGCCAACTCAGCCTCTTCCTCCATTATCACCATCACCCCGACCCATATTTGCCATCACCTGACCACCATCACCTGCCATACCCCTTGAACACACTAACCCTGCTACCTCTTCACCATAATTGACCCAATAGAGCAAGTGCACACTGCCAATGGTGCCTCTTAGGTCTGGTTCCCAGGATTAAAGGAAATCGAGTAAGGATAACTCAGTGCCAGTTATGTGTTTCAAGCTTCATGATTCCAACGGCCGTATGCCGATCCATGTCCTTGTCTCGGGCATATTTGGGAAGGCTAAGCTTACACATCCAAAGATGGCTACTGAAGAGAGTACCCATGGACTGATTCCAGTTACATCAAAAGCAATACCAATAGCAATCACATTGCTCATCGAAAAGTCTACTATCAATGCTCTCATCACCTCTCGCACGGTTATATTTCAAATGACTGGTCAAGGGAAATGGATCTCCATAAAAATAATGCTGACACATACGGCTGCCAAGAAGGTAATAGATTTCATATTCAAGGGGCAAGTCGTCATGTCTCTCAAGGATATTCTGAGGATCTTAAGCAATCTCCCTTAGCTTTTCAGTCAACCGGCCATGTCAACGTTGCACGTTGATCTCTCAAGGATTCATCTTGTTCATCTCTCAAAGAAATTATGCTTCATGCCTGACTGCTGAACGAAATTGCCAAATCTCAAACTGCTCATGCCAAGCGATAAACCTCCATGGGTCGGCATTCCCTATTTATTGAGGCGGTCATTATTTATGCATGAACATCCAAAGAATAGTGTTAGCATTTCATCAATCAAGAGTCTAGGGGTAATTACACCAATTAAGTTGCACTATCATAGAAGAGCTAGGCCATATTCCGGTTGGGCCCGTTATTTGAGAAGATATGAGAAGTCAAAGGGCCGAAATGCCAAGATGAAGGTCAGACAGTTGCATAAAAAAGAAATACCTACCAAGAAGAGAAAGAGACGCAAGTTTAAGCCAAAGGGCAACAGAGTTTGTGCTGAAGGGTCCACTGATAATCCTTCTTCTTCTGGTTCTACTCCCTCATCATTATGTTTGCTTAGTTCCTACCCATGGGTTTTCTACCTTCCTACTTCTAATCCCATGTCATCGATCTTATTTCCCCCTCTCGGGTCTACGAACCCTCATCTCCCTCATTTTCATCTAGAGCCTCCGGATCATCTTCTTAATTGCAAATCCAGGTCTTCATCTAATTCTCTCTTTTATCCAGAGCCTCTAAATCTCTCTAGCTTTAAGTCTTATTTTCCTCCGGAACCTCCAGATTCAGCTGAATCATCTGATCCATCTATGCTTCCTTCAGACCCTTCTCTTCCTATTCTTTTGCAACCTCCAAGCTTCAGTTATTTATCTCCTTCTCTGTCACCTACTCAGGACCTCTACCCTTTCTCCTACTATTTCTGAGGCTTTAGTCCTCACCAGCCCCCCTTTCTCTTTGTTTCTTCTATAGACCGTTCCATGTGATCAGGGTTTCTACACTCTCGTGAGGGAGTTCTAGCCCTTATCTCTTTTCCTTTTTTTCCTTCTTCGTCTAGGCCTAATCTTGTCCACCACTCTATCTTGTCGAGGAACCTCAAATCTTTGCTATCCTTTATCTTGTCCTATCAAGCGAGGAGTGCAAAGCTCTTACTAATCAAAGTCACTACAGGCAGCCACTTCCACGATGAAGGATTGCAAGGTACTTTTAACTACATAAAAATATGTTTTTGTTTTCTTCATTTCATTCATCTTTATGCATGATTACAAGCGAGGCGTCTTTAACATGATTTGGTGGTCTAAGAGTCCTACCCTAGGTTAAGTCAAGTTTGCTTTTGCAACACCTAAGCTGGTGATAACTCTACCCTGGGAGTCCAAAATTTCTTCCCCAATCATTAAGGGTGACCCTATGTGTCATACACAGACACTACACAACAAACTTTAGCTAATTCCTTTGAAGAACACCGTTGCTACTTTGGCCATATTTGGGTATGTACAAAGGTCTTTTCTCTTTTCCACTCAGTCAAGTGTAGGGACAAGAGATGGAACGGGTAGGATAACTAACTCAGGCACTCCTCGACAAGAGGAAGTCTCAAATAGGGGTAGTCTCAAAGACCTACAAAAAAAATGTATCATGCAAAATCATTCAAATATGAGCAAATCAAAAGAAAAATATGTAAAAAATGAAAGGCATGGCAAGAGTGACACTACAGTTTTCCCGCGGGACATCATGAGCCTAGTCGTATGGATGCCTTAACTGAAAAGTAGGTCTAAAAAAGAAAAGATTAAAAGTCTCGACACAACAGACCGAATCTTTAGAGGCAGTGCTATGGGAGGAAGTCAAACCCTGACATGTTCCAACTTATACCAGGTTTATCCCTAAATTCCTTCTCTTTCTCCCTCTAAGATTGTGTTGTGTCCCGGGTATGTCCTTAGTAGGGGCATCATTCATCAAGGGCAGTTGACTATAGTGTGCCACAATTAAATGCACACCTCTTGAAAGGGGATGGAACGAGAACCCCTAGCCAGTAATTTGAACCTGCCTTGATACTGTAGGTAGCTAGTCCAATCTTGATTTATATTCAAAAAATCAAAAAAATAAAAAAAACCAAAACCAAAAAATCAAATCATAAAAAATAGAAATCATAAAATAGAAAACTAAAAAATCAAACAATGTCAAAAATCAATAAAATCGGTGCCTTTTACTTTTCACGTATTTATTTTTTTGGGTATTTCTTTTGAGAATGGATATAATTTATTTGTTAAGTGTGCAGGTTGCAGGTCCTCAACATTCCTCGCTTAGTTCCTCACTATCTCCTAATTATTTTGCTCACATCATTCTGGTCTGTCTCGATTCCTCAATCCCTACCATGATTTGAATTTGAAGCTCCTTATCCCACTTGTCCTTCTCAGTGCTCATTCTCTCCTTATCACATGACTCTATAAGAGAGCTTTCTTTATGCTTATGAACTCGGCAGTTCTGTCTTCCCTTTGTTTCGATTATTGGTTTTGGCTGGAGTGTCTGTATGTTCGCTTGTCTTGTCATTTTTTAAATTTTGTCTGATCACAGTCGATATGGAGGCCACGTTCTTGTCACGGTACCTAGATAAACTGCATTTGTACTCTATTATCCACTATGGTTTGTTAGCTAGTTCACCCCGTTCAGTTCATGTGGTTTTACTTATTAGTGTCTTTGTGTTTTGCTTGATCTATTGGTTATTCTATCTTCATATTGTTCATGAAAAAAATCTGAAAAAAATCTCAAAAATCTCAAAAAATATAAAAGATTACGTCCCGCCGCGTCACAGGTAAGTTAGGTATGTATCTATATCCATTTTCTCTCTCTACATCTTACTATATGATATTTATTATATTACCTCAAGGATTGGATGGTTCTTCGTGTGTTCTGAGATCTGATGTTCCCCCTTACCAAAAATGATGATGATCTAGGGGCATACGGTTAATCGCTGGATAGGTTGTTAGGTTGAATTCCAATCTAAATTAGAATGTCTTCTCTGAGCTAGTTGCTCGGTCTAGTTGGTGAGTATGATCTTGTCTGGATTGTCCTCCAATTTACTTTAGTTTTTAGCTTTCCTTTCCGATCCGCTCATTAGTCATGAATCGCACAATGACGTCGCTTTTTCCGCCAGGCTGCTGACAACTCCTTTAATGAGTGAAACATGCATGCCAATCAAGGCTAGGGTGCCTCTTTGATCGCAAGAGGTTGATCGTGTCTTTTTATCTTCTCGTTAGTTAGTTTCCCTCCTGACATAAGTCATCAGTGCTAGCTTTTCCTTGTGGTTAGTTTAGTGTTTTCTAGATAATTCCTGTCGCTTGTCGGTTATGATAGGTGTCTTTTACCTTGACACTTATTTCTCATTCAGCTCCGCTACTCCTCCACTTCATCTCCACTTCATGTCGCCTCCGCTTCATCTCCACTTCATGTCACCTTCTCTTTATCTCCGCTCGTTTTCTTACAAAGTGGATATCAAGGAGGGACATCTGTAGACACCCAATTTTGGCCTGCAAGTGGAGCCTTTCTCTTGTTCATATTTCATGATATTCTGAGTTGGCCATCGCTTTTGAGTCTCCTTTGATCCATTATGAGCCCATTTTATTCGTTTTCTGGCTCATTAAGCTCAGGAGATTGGAAAATCATGAAATTCCACATTCTGACTAACCAAGCTTGAATGTGGTCTATTTTTTTTTAAATAAAGCAATACCTGAGAGTGAGGGCATGAGAGCGCTCACCCCCTCAAGGAGGGGATGAGTTGGTCACTCCACCGCCACACACAAACAGGCAATTTAATTCATAAAAAGCAAAGAAGAGTACAACAAAAGGAAAAGGAGTACATATGCTTAGGGCCTGATAGAAGGACACCCTATCTTATCAAGAAGATAGGGGCCCTTTACACTATTAGGAAGATCATCCCAAGAACCACACAGAAAAGGAGAAACGGGCAGATAACATCCATGACCAGCAAGAGAATCAACAACCTGGTTGGCCTCCCGAAAGATATGTGTAAAAGTGGTATGGAGCGCCTGAGAAAGAGCAGCAATCTCATGAAGGATGTAAGTCAATCTCCAGGGGTGGGAGCACTTGCCCTTAATAGTCTGCACAAGGACAAGGGAATCCGATTCAACGGAGACGGAGGAGAAGCCTTTGGAGTGGCAAAAAAATAGCTCATCTCGGATGGCCAAGGCCTCAGCTTCAATGCTGGAAGACACCCCGTGGTATGCAGCAGCAAAAGTAAAAAAGAAAATCACCACTAGAGCTTCGAACAATGCCCCCGCCTCCAGCACCGTCGGTACTAGATTTGAATGCTCCATCCACATTAAGCTTCAGCCGCCCAGGAGGGGGAGCTAGCCAGTGGATCACCTTGGGTGGGGCCGGGTATGCATGGGGAAGATCCATGCCCCAAGAAGCCAGCACATGTCGCAGCGAGAGGGAGATGTCTCTCCCTTTAAACTTGACAGAAAGAACAATCGGGCACATAGCAAGCATGACCCGGCGAAGGATATGCTGAGAGTGCATGGGCTGATCACCATAGCGAGCAAGCAAGATATCCTGAATGTGGTCTATTGCATGACCGCGTTCAACCTGATCGCGATCGTGCGATAGATCGCATTCTCAAAGGATTTCTCAACCCAACCAAAACACATCTCATCTGATCTTGATCGCCCTAGAGTCCTCCTTTAGGGATTCTTTCCTGAAGATCTCGATCCAGGTCTCCTCCTATCCACCCCCAGGACCTTATCCAATGGATTTTCCATGGAATAATTGCTCTGGGACTCTTATTTTCTGGCTTTATCTCTCAAGTACGAATTAGGGTTTCTACACCTCTGAAAATAGGCTCCCATGGCCTAGGGCTCAGGAGGGAGGCAATTTTGGAATTGGGGCAAAGCCATGCTGCACTGCACACTCATCATCTCATCCTTAATCAGCTAGGTAAGTATCAAACTTCAGTCTTTCTTCTAGGGTTTATTTTATTGTTCTCCTTACTATCTCTTAATCTCAAGCATAGCACACTACTCTATCACAATATCTCATTTTTTATATCATACTACACACACCTATCTTATTTTTCTTAAATAGGGATTAAAAACCCAACCCTCCAGGTACTTTTGCTTCCAATTGCATGTTCCATTTATTTAAGCGATAGATGCTACACAATTCATAGATATAATGGGTTTTTCCTCTTGTTTACGTTGTTTTGCAGGTCCAGGCAGGCAATAGACGTGAAGCCCACTCTCTTTGGCTGACTGAAGAGCAAGGAAGAGTAGAATTCCATCTTCTGCACCCCCCTGTTTGAACGCAGTGGTCACAGGGACCGTGTCTTGTTTGGTCGCGTCGTGTACAGAGACTGTTTTCTAGTCAGAACGCGCACCTTCAGGCGACCACGTTTCAGCCAGACTCTATTTTCTGGATTGTCCTTATTTTTTCAAGATAAGTAATATAATTTTAGTAGTTTTTATACTTTTATTTATGTTATAATGCCTTGGTGGCAATCACGGTCCTTTCCTTTCCTTTATATTCTTAATTGCATGCTCATTTGGGGCACGTTTTTGCACACATCAATGTTCAGTTCCAAGAAGGAGTTAGGTCCACCAAAGGTTATGATGGGATCATACCGTTGAAGGCTACTTGAGTCTAATGGATAGAAGTTTCAAGGGTTTGTAAATACCCTAGACTTCATATAATGAAGCACCTTTTGCATGCCAAGCACTCAATGAGCACTCAAACAATCCCTGAGCAACGAGCTTCCTACGCATTCACGCCTACGAGAGACTTCACTTCATTCACTCTAATCCTTAAAGTCTCTTACTCTTGGAAGCATTCGAGAGGATGAATAATCTGGACTTCAATGACATTCTTCATTCCCTCGTCTTCTTGCATTTCAGTGTTTCTCATTTATTTTTGTTGTAAATTGTAACTATCTTCATGATAGGGGTAAGAGCATTTATTGATCTTGGGGACAGCACTGCGTGTACTGGGTCAGTTTACTGAAACTCAAATCAGCTACGTGACTAGCACCTGGAAGGCTAGTTCGTGTGAAATCACTAGAAAAACTAAGTCACTCTATGTGACTGGGTAGTTTGCTAAAACCTAACCAAAAATCAACTGAGTCATTTGTTCCAGGAAAATAAGCAGGGAAGGTTTTGTTGAGACCTGCTAAGATCAGTTGGGAGCTGGACCCTATGAACCAGTTGTAGATTATGGAAATAACCCACTAAAATAATAAAAGAATAAGAAGGGGAAGAGAGAAAAAGGGAGCATGCGAGGATGCTAAAGAGATATGTGATCGCCAGAGATGCGAGGGCCTCGAAAGAGTATATAACAATAAACAAAAGGGAGGGATCGTGATAAATACCTTTGAAGGAGCGAGGAGATGTGAGTGCTACCTTCTTGTCCTATCGGCCGGCCGATGGAGAGAGTTCTTCTTATTGTACCCTTGTAAAATAAGACAAACACCAAAAGGAAAATGGATTAGAAACCAAGTGAGTGTAGTATCAAATTCCCAATATAAATGAACATGAAATCATGGAAAGTGACACACCTTGTTGGTGTTTGGTTTAAACCCCTATGCAAGAGGGTAGGAAAAACAATGATGTATGAGAGAGGAGATGTGCAAGTGTTGCACAATGGAGGCTCTCAACGTGGTTGAGAGATGATGAAAATATATAAAAAAGAAGAATGTATGATGCATGCAAGTGAGTTAAATATAAAAGAAAGATGAGAGAGATAGGGGTGGCTTATGGGTTTTTCTCCATTGAGGGCTTCAACGTAGGAAGAAGATCTCCAATGTGCATATGGCGTTGAACGTGCATGGAGACTTCTCCCTTTGAGCCCCGAGACCGGCAGCACCTGCCCGTCGTCAATTGGTCTATCTTCCTGAACAAGGGGTGAGGGGGGGCTATTTATAGAGTGAAATTCATAGGTTTAATTCAAGGAAATTAGAAAAGCCCATTAAATTGATATTTGGAAGATAATTTTTAATGGGGCAAGTCCCCCTTATCCTTGGAAATTCGAATAGGCCCTTTCCCAAGTGGAAAGAGGACTCAAATCGGAGAAAGGAGGGACATTTGGCAAGTTCGGAATCTGCAGGAAAGAGGCGATTGGGGCCTTGGGCGCCCATTAAAATAGCGACCGCTCAAATGGTCGCTCATTACAAGCCATTTTTAGAAAGATTAGGAGTTGCCAAAATTTCAAAAGAAACCGCGTTTGGGAGACCAGACGCGCCTTATCAATTTCCACAAATTTTGGGCGATCTCAAATATCAAAATTAGGCAAGAATATACGGGTCTGGGGTCCTGGACGCGTTCATGAAGATGCGACCTCCTGGACGGGCACGTTCAAAAAATTAAATTAAGAAAGTCAAATATTACCAGAGTTCAAAGAGAATATGCGTCCAAGTACATGGACGCATCTTAAATACGCGTCCGGTCCCCAGGACGCGTTCAAGGAAATTCAAGAAAATTGGTAATTAGGCCACAAAAATGGAAAGGAATATGTGACTTATAGGCATGACGCTTCCAAAAGAAAAATATGACTTCCTGAAAAGTCATTAATCAATTAATTTAATGGGCTCAAAAATGAATATGTGTCTAGGGTCCTGGACGCGTCTTTTAATGGGTGCCCGTCCAGACGGCCGCCTAAAGAAGTGGCGTCCCAATGGCTGGTCGCGAATTCAGAAGGCCCTGATCAATTGGAGAAAAGCCCAGAAAATGCAAAAAAATGGGAGAAGGTGGGAAAAGGTTAAATTTTTAAGAAAAATGAGGAAAACCACTCAAATAGGTCGATTTGAGGGTCAAATGGGGCATTATAGTGCAATATGAGATGTGCTTAAAATGATGTCAATTTTAGCGTGTCTACACCAGCGGGTGTAACCTTTGAAGAAAGTTAGTGTAATTTTTTGTGAAGTTCCAAGGGGACTAAACATAGGTCTACCAAAGAGGGTAGACTAAACTAGTATAAATATGTGTTGCCTATGTATGACTGTTATTGTGCGTACTTATTTTTTCTTGTGCTTCATAGTTAAAATTTTTAATACACGATTATTTTCACAACACACACCTATTCATCCTCCTCTAAGGTGTGTCTGACTAACTATCTCTGATCCAAATTGTTGGCCCGAGATATAGCAAACCAAGAGGGGGGAATTGGGTTTGTTTAAAACAATATCCTATTTTCACAAAAAACACGTGAACTATTAGATCTACTTATTTAGATATGATATATTCACCTATTTCAAGATTATCAATATTGCATGCGCTTACTTCTAAAGTGATAGATCGTACACGTGAAAAAATCATGGAGAATAGAGAGAGAACACAAGGGACACCACGATTTTCATAGTGGTTTGGATTCCCTCTGTGGTGAACCCTACGTCCACTTCCCCCAACCCGAAGGATTTTCTACTCACTTATCTAAATGAACACACGGGTGAAAGATTACACACACATGGTAAAACCCGCACCAAGAACCACCATAAATGATAATCCACGCACTAACAATAACGGTGCCACATGCACCAACCACAACACCACACGATGCCACACGCACCAATAACCACCACCACTAGTGCTACCCACACCAAAATCGCATAACGGTGATCTACACACCTGTTTTTCTTTTCTTTTAGATATACAATGAAGTACAAAAGGAAAATATAGAAGATAAAAAAATAGGGTCATGTAAAAAGCTCCCCTTTAATAGATGCCACTTCCAAAATGTAGGGAAGAAGCTTTGTAGGATGCCCTGGAGTCCTCCCTTTGTAGTAGAATCGTCGATGTAGCATGAGGAAGAAAAACACTAGCTGTTGAGCACATAGGATTTGGAATCTCCCTTTTCATTTACTCTTGTGATTAGAGTTTAGAGACCCTATCTTATCCTATTTATAGAGGAGAACTTGTAGGGGAATGTTTAGAGCCGTTGAACAAAGGATGGCAACTCAAATCTCACATCCGAAGCAAATCTAGAAAGTTGATTCTACCGTAAGTGGTGGACTACGACCACGACGTGGTTGACCGCCCCAATGATCTTCCTTAACTTCTCTATGCACTGTACCACATGGTTGACCATGACCATGATGTGATCGACCACCTTAATTGTACTTCAAAAATTTCTAAGCTCTAGATTATGCAATTGACTACCTTGACTTTGCGGTCAACTGGCCGACTATTTTATGCTTTGCCGCTCTTCGTCATTTCAAACTTGAGTGATATTTCAGCCTTCCATTTATGGCATCTGATCTATCCAAATCAATCAAAGATACTTTCCAAAATATGTCAACACGACCCAATAATCAATCATAATATTTGTTTTGTTATCATCAAAATAAATGATTCATGAATTTTTTACATCACCTCAGTTATTACTCCTCTCTAGATGACCTTAGGTACAGTCGATCAAAGGCCTTAACCTCAGTCACCACTACTTTGTTCATGACCTTGGGTGCAGCCGATCTCTGGCCTTAGCCTCGGTCATCGAGCTCTTGCTTGTAACTTACGGTGTGACCAATTGACGTCCCCAATCATCGTTCAACATATAAACATCTTTCTAAGCATGGCCGAGCAATGGTCTTTGGCTTTATAACATTCTCTTAGGTGTGGTCGACTGGCGGCCTTAGCCTTGATAAACGTTCCTCCAAGTACAACCAACCGACAACCACTACGGAAAAATTGGGTTTTACCTACGGTAATTGTGGTAGGTATAGGCCAAAAAAAACCGTAGGTAAAACCTTTACTTACGACATTCCTTACGGCGTGGTGTCATAGGGAAAAATGGCATAGGTAAACTTTTTCCTATGCGATATAATACCGTAGGTATTGAAGTCCCGAGATTAAATGGCACCCAAGAGGGGGGTGAATTGGGTATTAAAAATCTAATGAACTTATGCTAGATAAAAATCACATCTGAAGATTAAGCAACCAACGGAAAGAAATATTACGAAGCACAAAGAGAGTCTGGATAAATTAACCCTTACAGCAGTTCCTTGGTACTAGGCGGAGTATAGGAATCCAAGGATTCTCTCACACAAGATATTTTCTTCCTGACAGGACTAGCCTTGTCGATCCGAATTTACCTTTTGATATACTAGGGATCTCCCGTAAGAAAGTTAATGAATCTAGATCGGAAAATAGAACTAAACGATAATGCAATATACAACAGAGCTAGAGAGAATGGAGGTAGAAGATATGGATCAAACCACACAGAAGACAATGATTTTTAGGTGGTTCGGATGCAAAACGGAAACCTACGTCCACCCCTCACACACGGTGAGGATTCACACACTATCTTGTGAGAGATTACAAGATGAACACAAGCCACACACACACACGTGAGGAGTATAGAACTCCCGCGAACGTGTTGGAGCACGGACACACAAAAACAAAGACTAACAACGAAGAACACACACACGGATCTGTCTAGATCCACACACACAAGTGTTTGAATATTACAATGGAAACGTGAATCAGCTCAAACACGAATGGAAGGAAAAGAAACAAGAAGTGAAGACACAGATCAGGCTCCCCCTTAGTGGATGAAGATGGTATTGAATGAAGCTTGCTCTTGGCTTGATCTCCACTTGATTTGGATGCAGATTTGCACTTGAAAGCTTCAGCTCCTGGATGAAGAGTTCCTCACGAATCACTGTCCAGGTGAATAGTACCAACACCCTCTCCCTTGATAGCCTTTCCTTCTACTTTTCTTGGAAGCCCTTAGGGTTTAAGACCCCAAAGAGATCTTTTATAGATCTTGGAAGGTCAGGAGATAAGTCCCCAGACCAGATCCACAATTCACTCTTTGACTGAGACCAAAGGGTTTAAACAAATGGGAGAAACACCCTCTTTTCGAGCTTGAACCAAAAGTCAACAAAAGGAGGCCTCGGGAATTCTGGTCAACCGGATATGTAGGGGCGGACGACCGAAACCTGTAAAACTTGGAATTCTTCGTCTCTAGAAAATCTGGTCGACCGGCCCTAGGGTCCTGGTCGACCGAAATGCCCTGGTCCTGCAGAATTGAGTTGTTAGCCCGAAGAAATTGATCAAAGTGACAGTGGCTTTAAGTGGATGATTGTTTCATGCATTTTGGGATTTGGTTTGACAAAATTAACTCAGTTTGAAACACATTGATTCAAATGAAACTTATGAGTTTTCCAAGAATTGATAAGTTCAAACTTGAGCCCAAAATACTCGTATATAAAAGCCTATGACACGGGCCGATATAAATCCTTCACTCTGAGTTTTGTTATCATCAAAATCATTCAAGGAGAGTCAACAATCTCCCCCTTTTTGATGATGACAAAACACGAGTAGAGAGAGCGTAGACGAGTCAACCAAGAAACACTCATTTGAAACATCCATATATGCCCAGATTTTGATATGAAATAGAACAAGTGAATCCAGTAAGTGGCTGAAACCAAGTGCATTATATCATATCATTTCAGTTCAAGGATCTCTGATACAAGGTTGATATTCTGCAAGGAGTTCCAACCAACAAGACACACAAAATGCAATACCCAAGATGCAAGCTAACATGATGCAACAAGACTTACAAGGACTCAAGCATGCAAGCAAACAAACAACCAAAATACATATAGATAGATAGAACCTGACATAGATACTTCTCCCCCTTTGGCATCATCAAAATGGGGAGTGGGGTACAGGACTAGTGGATGGAAAAGACACTACATGGACACAAGGACACTAAGGAGCAGGGTGATCCGGAGTCCCCTCGCGAGCATCATCACCAGAAGCATCGGCAGCAGGAGGAGCAGGAGCAGGAGGAAGACGGTCTGCAATACCATGCATAATTTCATCATGATGAAGAAGCTGCCTACGGATGGTAAGAAGGGATTGATTGGTCATCTAGAAGGCTTCGCGATTATCTTCGTGGCTGGCAAAGAGAGTGGCCATGTGGGTAGAGATGTCATCCAGAGCATGGGTGAAAGAATCCATTCAGCAAGTCATAGTGTCCACGAAGGTGTCCAGCCGATCAAGGGATGAGTAAAGCCGGGTTTCCATGCCTAAAATGCGTCTATCGAGAGCCTCACAGTCCCCCCAAGGAGGATGACCAGCACCCTGAGTAGAGGATTCCCCGTGAACAAACTGTGGAGGAGGTGGCAACTCCTCATCCATACGGTGTGGTGAAGGTGGGGGAGGCTGATCCTCCGCCTTAACTGGAGGGGGTGCATCCCCATTAGCCTGCTGTTGCTGTTGTTCTTCTTCATTAGCAAATTGTTCTGCATAGGTTGGAATGTCCCTGGTAAGCTCACCATCTTCATCCCAGTAATATCCAAGATTGAAGAAAAGCTTGTGTTCATTGTAGACGTCATCTTGGTGAATTTGAAGTGACCTTTCTTCTGTCAAATCTACCCCAGCATAAATAAAAACTCATGTCAACTATGATGCATAAGGTAAGGAGCGCCCCAAGTTGGTTCGGCAAGAGTCAATCAAAGTAGTCATGAGCCGACCCATATTCACGGGGTTCCAATTCATGACATGATAAAAGAGGAACCGATGAACTAGTGTCACTTCATTTCAACTTCCACCCTTTGGATAAATCAAGGTAGTGAATATGTGATGAAGGACACGCTGCAAGGGTGAAAAATAATTGGTATTAAGCTAGATGTGGTCACTCGCACCCCGGATATAATCATAACCTATCATAGCAAGGAATGTATCCTCCACTTCACCATGTCCAAACGTCATATCGGCACCCTAGGCTGAAACTCCTTAGGCACGCCAGAAAAGATTGGGTCCAATATGTATCTCAATGTCTTGAACAACTATGAATAAGTTTCCATTTCTCTCAACAAGATTCCCATAAAATTGTTGTACTAGGTTTGGGTAATACCTAGTGTATCTGGAGACAAAATCATTCCACCCGTCTTGAATAGCAAAAAGTGCAAACAAATATGGCAATATGTCATTCACCTCTTGAAAATCAACCAAGCGAGGGTTGATGATGGGTCGAAGAGGTAAATGGGGTGCACGACGGGGTTCTGGTGCCCGCTGTGGACGAGTCGGGGCCTCCTGTCTCTAACTGCTGGCTTCCCCTTGAGTGGAACGCCGAGAGCTCCGTCTAGGTGCCATCTTAAACGAGGAAACCGACTGTGAAAACCTTCGAAGAGAAGGAGCTCTACCCTTGAGATTGAAGTGGACTAAGAAACACTCATGTGTAGACTTCTGCAGTCAACCAGTGAAGACTCATGTGCAGACAGAGTGTTGGGTCCCGGAGTGCAGGAACACGGATCTAGAGGGGGGTGAATATATCATTTTACTAAAAACTATGTCCAATTAAAAACACAACTAGCACACAGCGGAATATACAAGATTGAGTAATTTAATCTAAACAGGTTTAAACTAGATTCACTCAATCTCACCGAGCTCACACGATTGCACAAACAGATAGGATAGAGAATGCACAATCACAAGAATCAAACCACAAGACACGGGAATTTTTAAGGTGGTTCGGGACCACGACGGGCTCCCTACGTCCACCCCTCACCAAACCGGTGAGGCTTCACTACACGCTACAAAATGTAGCAACATGGGGACGAACCCCAACAACACACACGCTGCTTTCGCAGCAAACCACACACGAGGCCTTGCCTCAAACTGCTGCCACAGCAGCACACACACACACAGTTGGGGAACACACCCTGAACAAAATACCTCACACGGAGACAGCTCCGTCCACACACACGTAGGGCAATGCCTACATAACCACACAGGAGAAAACTCCCAACCACACACGCGGATATACTCCGCACAAATCGACACACATATGACAACACACACACTCGGAGAACCCTTTCTCCGAACACCCACACCAAGTGTTCTCTCAAATGTTTATGAAGCAATGACAATTATATGCTATGACCCTCCAAACAAATTATATAGATGGAAACTGGAAAGTTGCATCAAGTAAAAGGCTCCCCCTTCTTCAGCAAAATCTGATTCTCCTTGCTCGTTGACGGATGATCATAATCTAGACATCATCTTCTTCCTCTCCTCAAGGCACTCCTCTTTTCCTTCTTCCATTTTCTTCCTCACCTGAAAGAATAGATAAACGAAATAATAAGCCCAACCTTTAAGCTAATCTCTAATCAAGAATGTGAAAATGAATGGTTTAGAGATCCCCCTCTTCTTCACCTATACAAAAGAATATATGAGCATTAGAAATGTTGTATCACAAAAATTGCAGCTCATATATATATGCAAGAGAAAGTGGACAAAGAACATGTAAATGATTATTGCACATCTTAGATACCCATTTAAAACCTTAAGCAATCTCAAACAAGAGATACAGAAGTGAAAGATCAAGATAACTCCCTCATGAAAAGCTTCTGCAAGATGAAGAACGAACTTGAAGCAAGTGTGGAGTAATGCAGTACGAACAGAGGTTGGATCTTGATTTCAGATGCAACTTTCAGTTGTATATGATCGTGGGGCTTGATTCAAGCTTCTTCCTTTCAATTTCAGCTTCAGAGCAAGGTGGAAGAGGGCTTGGGAGCTATAACTCTGAACCTGCACATACCAATTAGAATGTCTCAACATCCCCTTAGATCTCACCTCTCTTCTTATATATTTAATGCCACTAGGGTTTATTTAATTGATTAGGACAGTCAAAGACAGCTTGGGAACCAGATCCACATTTTGTGGAGTGTTTTGTGGAAGTTGGACTCGGATTGGAAGACTTTAGGAGCAAGAAAACGGTGGTCAAAAGTGGCGGCTGGAGGTCGGAACTGAAGGGGTCGACCCCAGGGTCGACCCTCGGGCAAACAGAAGCCAACCAGCACCAACATTTGGTTCTGGGTTACAGGGGTCAACCCCAGGGTCGACCCTTGTGTTTCCAGAACCCAAACAGAACCACTTTTGGTTCTGGGTTACAGGGGTCACCCCAGGGTCGACCCCAGGGTCGATCCCTTTCAGCAGGGTTCAAAAATAGTTCTGTTTTGAACAGAACTTTAGAGGGTCGACCTGATGGGTCGACCCCTTCTTATTTGGGTCTGAAAAAGAGCTAAAACCTCCATCAAATCAATGGGAAACAATTGATTAAATGTTACCAAAATCCCATGAAGATCAACCATGATTTTTCATCCTTAAAAATATGATAAAGCAAGAGGTTAGATCAAGATCAAAATATATGGGTCATGCATTAACATATGAAGCTAGTTTTGAGACCAAGACCTAAATGACATGAAATATGATTACGAAATTATTAGCATGAGGCATATGAGAATCCCCATGAAAGATTTGTATGAAAGCACTAGAGAACCCAATTTTCTAACTCAAGATTAGAAGAGTATCACCATGGATTCCAATATAAATTTTTACCATTGCATGATGAACAAATTTGAAATCAAGGCACGTAAAATAATATTGAGTCACATTCCATTTGATCAATCTCCAAGCTCATCAAACCACACATCATTCCCTTGGGGGCAAGCAATGATATTTGCATCTCAATCATTACCAAAGTACACATGCATGACATGAGGCTCAGTATGACATTTATCCAAGTATGTTTTTCATATAGGCTTTCTCATTAAATACAAAGCAATCTCACCAAGTGTAGAGACAATGTATATGCAATGTTTGTGCTAACCTCAAAGCACGTATGAGCCTTATAGAATTACAATGCATCCACATGATGATATCCCAATAGAAATAATTTGTAATCATTTTCACAAGCATTTCATACTTCATAGCTAGAGGATAAGTCAAGCAACAAAGACATGAATAATCATTCACGCACAAGGACAAGCAACAAAGGTATTTTGTAATCATCAAAATCACATACACAACAATCTCCCCCATTTTGATGATGACAAAATATTATGATATAATGCTATAATGCTCTCTCCCCCTTTGACATAATCAGAAATGGGGAGCAGGACGGGGAATCCAGAATGGCAAGAACCTATAGACATTGGGATTATGAAGAGAACCAATATGCACAATATGCATGAACTAATTGCAAAACTGTTTGATACCAATTGTTGAAATTTGAAATGCAAATGTGGACAATATGGTCATGTAGAATGCAAGATGACAAAATGATATGCAAATGCTCACGAGTTGCAGCAATTGGAAATGGTGTATGGCATGACAATAATGAGCAAGCAAACAAGCACTCAAACACCCATAGAAAGGTATTGACTCATGCAAGTCCGGATGAGTTAAGCAGATAAGATTACATGCAAAGCTCCCCCTTAGACAATGACACATTAGATGATTGACTTTGATTTTCAAATTTTTAGATTTTTAGTTTTCTTGTGAAATGCATGAAACATGATGTATGAAAATGATGAGACATGAAATGTATACAATATAATCAAGCAGATATCTATAGATACATGCAACATAACTCCTTCACAAGAAGTGATACCAATTGATTTACAGTGAGGGGTAGGTGTAGGAAAAGTGCAAGTGAGTCATTAAGTTCAGAATGCTCATGATTACACCTAGAGGATTGTGCAGATAAATAGGAGAAGACGTACAGCAGGTCAAGCAATTAATCAAAATTTTAAAATACATATCAAATCAAATTACCATGTGCAAGTGAGTAACATGAGAATGAAGTTTAGCCATATGGATAACCAGATTTTCAATTAAACACAATAGTAACGGCACAGACTACATTTCAATCTAGAGAACAGGGTATTGGAGGCTTCGCTCTTCCTCATCAAATTATCATCAGTAATTTTCACACTGACAATCTGAATTTTTCTAAGAAGGATCAGGTTTAAATAATTCCTTTTTACGCGAGGAGACACATGGAGCTCATGTCAGAATCCCCGGTTACTCAGAATACTGAACATTGTCACCTCATTTGAACAGAGATACTTTAGTCAACACTTTTCAGAAATGAACCACATCACTTCTCAGGTGACATGTGCCCAGTTTACTCAGTGAGACTTAGCATTGCTCTGCTTTTCATTTCAACCATTTTTTTTATGTGGAGGCAGGCAACATTTTCCTTAACTGTCTCTTATCATCCATGCAGCAAGTTGAATTACTTTAGAGTGGTGAAATGAAATTCCTATATCCTTATGAATAACACTCAATTTCATATTAAAGTGCATGAAGTGTACGAATTTGATTTAGCATGTATGGAGAAAATTTAACTTACAACATGATAGTGTAGCTCCCCCTATGTAAATACAATAAGTATGAAATGCTCCCCCTGAGAGTTTGATATGAAGCTCAATGGTCCCACCGGGCGTGCCAGACTTGTTTGCGACCTTTTCTTTCTCTCGCGGGTCGATCGACCAACTGACTAACTGGTAGTCAAATGATCGATTGACGACGCAGGCGTGCCAGTCACATGAGTGACGAATTTGTGATGCGCTCATTCTGACCCATGTCGGGCGAATGTGAGGTTCGGTCGGGACCAGCAGTCCGCCATACCATAAAGGCTATGGCGTTAATTACATCCCCCACGAGGAGGGAACACCTTTGATTAATTGCCGAGATAGCGGGCTGTCGAAGTCGAATTAAAAAGAGCTACATGATGATCATGACGAAGGCATGCAGGATGCATACATTTATCGTGCAGAAGATGCATAATTCATGGGATTATGGATCCTCGGTACGTGGCGGAGGACATAGGTCCGAAGACCACCGTCGCGCATAGCGAAGACTTCCGACCAGACGTAATCCGGCTTTCCGTCGACGCCATTTAATGTACCCGAGGATCTATGCATGCATGCACACATGACATTCATGACTATATTAAGCATGATAATAGAATCATGGAAGCAAATGATGATCAACCACGTTTATTACTCCCCATCGAGAAGAGGGAAGGCAACACAAAGTGATAGCGAAAGCACAATGCTAACGGACATGGTGATGAAGATATGATAAAAGTATAGCTTGGACTCGCTCGGCCCTTCCTTTATTCAATTTATTACCAATTGTGGTTTATTAACACTGACCGTGAGAGACGAGAATCGCTCCTGGGGCGAGTGAATGATTAAAACAACAAGAGGGGTTCAAAACCGGCGCGGACACGTGAGGGATAGCTTATACGGCGCGATAAAGCGTAGGTATAAACGGTTAATACGGCGGGCCATATAGCTGGTTAAGACGGCGCGCAAAGGATTGGGGCGCGCCGGTTCATGGCGCGCCGGAAAGGCGCAAGGAAGTTTTTTTGTTTTTTTGAGTGTAGGGCTAATCCGGCGCGGGGGGGTACCACGCCGTATTAGGGCGCGCCGGGTTAAGGCCGCGCCGTTTTAGCTTATTTTTGATGAATTTTGAATCATTTGAGTTTGTTAAGTTTATGTTGAGGGTTTTGAAGCCATTTGAGGCCAACTGTTTGTTAAATTGAAGTCCAGAACCCTGAGGGATGGTGTGACAAGTCAGTGCGAGGTTCATACTCGAGCACCGGGTTGATTAAGTTCAAAACGGGCAAATCATCATTGTTCATTCATTATAAGTTTATCCAAAAAATTTGGCAGCATCTCCCCTGAACACGAAGAGTTGCAGGGGAGAAACGGGGTCGTACGCACTCATGGAGCACGCCCCTAAACCGCCGGTATGCACGAAGGCAGCCAGCAAACCCCGTTGGATAGGATACCCCGAGGACTAGCCTGCTAGGGGCACCAAGATTCCATAGGGGAAGAGACAGAGGGACGAGGTCATTGATGATGGGAGCCATACCCCGAGGGCTAGCCTGCGAGGGGTGGAGGACCCATAGTCTGTGATTCATCCCATGGAGGAACTGACCATTGGGAGAATGGGACTCCGAGGGCTAGCCTACAAGGAGCACACATCCCCCCGGTCTCGATCGGGTCTTAATTTGTTGGGGCTGAGTTCGTTGAACCAGGACCCCTATCATTGTCTGCAATGGCTTCGAGGAAGCGCCTACCATCGAGAGATAGAGCCCCCCCCCCCCGGTCGCCCAGCAACTTCAGGAAGCAGCAGGGGAATGTCCCCCTCCCCGGGTGATCGAAACGGCGAGAAACCCTCGGAACAGTGCAGATGATCACGATGAGTAGGGGTGGTAAATACATAAGTGAGGCGGGCCCGCTGCAGGGGCATATGCTCGAATAGTTGGAAAGCAACGTCCAGGGGATGGACCCTGTACATGGCGGAGAGACACACGCGCAGAAGCACGGCTCCATCCGAGGAGAGAAGGAGATGCGAAAACCCTTGAATCAAACATAAAAAAAAATGAGCGAAAGAAAAGCCCCCGGGGAGGGGTGTTTCTATAGCCCACGATGATTCGGGGCACGATGCAGACCTCGGGGAAACCGGAATTACAGCTATGCCGAGAAGAACCCAGACACAGGCGTTGGCGTAGATAGAAAGGGGGGAGGCTGAGGATCATTCATTCAACCCGATAACCCAAGCATTCAACATATATGTATTAACGTCCCAGAAACGGGAATGATTCAGTGTTTACATGGTGAGGACATGGCGCCAGCCCCATTGCTCGGTCGCCGCTCGCCGATCACGGAGGCAGAAGACATACAGAGCACCACGAAAACAGAGAAAGGAAGGAAGAGAAAATAGAAAATCGCACAGAGGGGGAGGAGAATCGACTCATATCATTGTCGCTCCTCCCCCCCTCGCTTACATTCGATGGGTGGGAACTTCAGAAGGAGCAGTCTACGGAAAGCAGGAAAAGAACTGGCACCGGCGCCCACCTCTTCCGGGAACAGGGTATCGTAGAGGAAGAAGACGACCGGCGGAAGCTCCTCCGAAGGAACCCTACTCTCTCTCTGCTTCAGTAAAAAAAAAACCTCTCCAGAAGTCTTTCTCTCCCTCCGCTCTTCTCTTTTCTTTCTTTTCTCCTCTGTGTCCTCCCTCCCTTTTTTCTTCTCAGGTCTCGATCTGTCTCTCCCCTCTTTCTCTTCAATCGAACCTCACCCATATATATAACAGGTTGGAGGCTCTTCATCCGGCGTGGGCTTTGGCGCGCCGGGAGGAAGCTTCATCAACTTATCGCACCGATTTAAGGCGCCATCAGATAGGGTAGCTTGCGCGCCGGGATGAGGGCAGAAGGTAGGGGGGCGCGCCGGGATAAGGGCGCGCTGGGCTAGTGCTCTTTACGACCTTCGAGCCAGTCGATGAGTCCGGGGATGATTCCGGGAGTCACCGTGAGCATTATCTCACCGATGCTCGCTGAAACCTCGACGAGATATCTTCTCGAAGCTCCCGGGTTGGCGTACGGCCATTCTCGAGGTTCCAGATAGCTTTGGGTTGATCATACGGGCCTGCCGCTGACACTTGCCTTCGACTCTATAATTCGTGCCACTGGCTCGGCCTGGCCCGTGCCCGAAGCTCCTTGGAAGGCGAGATAACACCAGGGATAGTTCCGCCCGAGCTGGGTGATCATTCGGCCACTGACGGGCCCATCTTGGCGGGAAGCCGCACCCGTGCCGGGTGATCGGGGTCTTCTGCCGACAGAGCTTTCGGTCCTCCGTCTCGGAGAGCCAGGGGGGACTCCTTTATCTTCAGGAGAGCCTTTCATGAGGTGGGTAGCCACCGGGTTGACCGCTGTCCTTGATCGGACAACGGGTGTAGTGTATGCGGCATGACAGAGTCGATGCCGGTTCATTGGGCAGGCTTGGTCGCACTGCCGGTTGGTTGTGAGTTTGTCTCGGCTCTCCTGAGGTGAAGTCCCCGTGTCCATACGGAGTGACTCGAGGCTCTGGCAGCTCGAGAAATCTTTGATATGTTGATCTTTATCGGCTTCCGTGCTTCAGCGGGCCGGGTCCTTTGTCTTTGTGGCTTGGTCGCCGACGATCATATTTTGGGTGCCAACAAATGCCCCCCAGACGTGGGTGTTGCGCGCGAGGCACGAGTGTAGCAGGGCCGACGGATGCATTCCACCCAGCCTGACCTCCTCTTCGGTTGACAGAAGCTTTGAATGGCCCTTAATTTGGCACGGATGTTAGTCCGGCGCCATTTTCATTTTAATACGGTGCGGCCTTGGGTGTTAACTCGTTAAACCGGCGCGACCTTTACATTGGATTGGTTAATCGGCGCGGTTCTTCCCGGCGGGCCTTTTGCTTATAAGCTTTTTAATCCGGCGCGCTAAATAGCGCGCCGGTTTAACGGTGGGGAGGCCTCCCCTATATATCTCTTTCTCTCTTGTTTTCTTCCTTCATCGCCTTTCATTTGCGCATTTCTTTTCTCTCTCCTCCTGTTTCTCTTCCTGCGGCGCCGAGAGCGGCGGCTTTTCCTTCGGGTGAGTGGGGGGATGCTGTACATTTGGGTTTCAAAACCCTTTCTTTGGGCCCCGGGAGGCTTCTGGCAGGGCTTGCCCTCGGAGCTATTTCCCCGGGTGTTCCTTTGGCCTCGGTGTAATGCCGATGGCTGCCTTTTAGGGACGTTCCTCAGTGGACGCGCTCCCGCTTTTCTTTGGCAATCCCCTGTGCTGGGGAGACTCTGCCGAAATTCGCCTTTGATCAGCTATCTTCTGACTTTAACTTTTGTTTGATATGCCTTTTTGCAGCTATCATGGCGTCCAGCTCTTCTTCTCACGCCGTAGTGACATGGGAGAATGTCAATTCCCTCGACTGGGGCACGGCCAAGTGGCCATAGTTGCGGAGTCTTCGGATTCAGAGATAGACACTGTGGACACCAGCCGTCTTCTTATCCTCGGGGGTGACTCTTTTCATTATGACAGAGAGGGCGTGACCAGGAGGGATTATCCCAAGGACAAGCACCTGATGTCCCTTCTTCAACGCTTCAACCTTCAGGGGAAGAGGGATGTGTCGCCGTTCGGAAGGTCGAGCAGGCCTTGCTGGTGGAGAGAGACAGCCTGGCCGAATGTGTGATGCGGGGAAGACCCATCTATCTCCCCGGGGAGGTCAGGAAATGGAGCGTTGTGCTGGGGCTGCAAGACCTGGCTCCAGCAGACGGATTGCTGACCAGAGCTCCCGGCATACTCTCCGCAGTGGACTGCAGCTCATGCCATCGTCATCTTCCGGGTCGGCCGATGATATCTGGGCTGCTGTGGATAGCAGAGTGGAATTTGAACTGCCCGAGACGTCGCCACTGGGTCTTCAATCTTCAAATGACCTTGTGTGGCAGTTTTTGGGGACTCTTCAACAGACCATAACGGCTAGCAGGGATTTAACTTATGTTCAGCTGAGGGGCTTGATAGAGCATCTTTCCCGATCGCTGTTGGCCTTTGGTTGCCCTATGGACGATTGGACTCCGCGGGTAGTCATGCTCCTGAAGTATGTAAACAGGAGGGAATTTCTAGGCCGGGAAGCAGCTGACCAGCTGGCGGCCATATCATTGAAGCGGGCTGAAAGCCGAACGACCCTCATTTCTCTGCAAGAGACTGCAGCTAGGATGAGGGATGAAGCCAAGGCCTCTTTACAACATCGAAGCTTCCTGACGGCCCGGATGGCGGCATTACAGGCCGAACTTTCAAGGGTAGAGGCCGAACTTGAAGAAGTAGATCGCCTGGGAGTCCAGAAGGCGGAGGATGCAGAGATGGCCGAGGGACAAGCTGCTTCCCTCGAGGAGAAGCTATCTGAGCTGGAGGCCACCGAGTTCCGATTGCAAGAACTGACCCGCCATCCTTCCCTGGGTATTCCTGCGCTGGAGGACATCTTCCGACGCCCTCTGCCGTAGTCTTTTTTTCTCTTATTTGCTCCCTTTTTGACGCACTTCATGTACTCGGGGGATGGCCCGTGTAACATGTACCTTTTACTTCATAGTAATGGAAAATCTCCATCGTGCTTTTTGAATGAAGACTCCATCTTGTCATTATTCTTTTCTCTTCCATTCGCCCGTTGTTTCTAATCCGAGTGTATGAGTCACTAGGGCAGGAGAGCGCTCACGCCTTCAGCAAAGGGGTGAGGTGTTCGCTCCACCGCGCCGTGACTTTTCTCGAGACTAACAACGGCCTATGCCAGCCGAGAGTCCGGGGGACTCAAGAGGGTATATCAAAACTGGCGGGTAAGCGGTCCTGCCGAGGATGGCAAGACCCGAGAATGGGTAGCGACCGGTCCTGTCGATGATGACGAAGGTCGAAAAAGGGTAGACGGTCTTGACGATGATGACAAGAACCGGACTAGGGTAGCGATCGATTTTACCGATAGTGACAAGGGTCGAAAAGGGTAGACAGTCTTGCCGATGGTGACAAAAACCAGGTAGAGTAGCGACCGATCTTGTCGATGGTGACAAGGGTCGAAGAGGGTAGACGATCTTGCCGATGGTGACAAAAATTGGATAGGGTAGCGACCGATCTTGCCGATGGTGACAAGGGTCGAAAAGGGTAGACGGTCTTGCCGATGGTGACAAAAACCGGATAGGGTAGCGACCGATCTTGCCGATGGTGACAAGGGTCGAAAAGGGTAGACGGTCTTGCCGATGGTTACAAAAATCGAATAGGGTAGCGACCGATCTTGCTGATGGTGACAAGGGTCGAAAAGGGTAGACGGTCTTGCCGATGGTGACAAAAACCGGATAGGATAGCGACCGATCTTGCCGATGGTGACAAAAATCGGATAGGGTAGCGACTGATCTTGTCGATGATGACAAGGGTCGAAAAGGGTAGACGGTCTTGCCGTTGGTGACAAAAACCGGATAGGGTAGCGACCGATCTTGCGGATGGTGACAAGGGTCAAAAAGGGTAGACGGTCTTGCCGATGGTGACAAAAACCGGATAGGGTAGCGACCGATCTTGCCGATGGTGACAAGGGTCGAAAAGGGTAGACGGTCTTGCCGATGGTGATAAAAACCGGATAGGGTAGCGACCGATCTTGCCGATGGTGACAAGGGTCGAAAAGGGTAGACGGTCTTGCCGATGGTGACAAAAACTGGATAGGGTAGCGACCGATCTTGCCGATGGTGACAAGGGTCGAAAAGGGTAGATAATAGATGTATATAGGCGGGATATCGGATGAAAATTCCCCGTCGACCTCGTAAGGGGTCTTCCGGACAGAGAATGAATCATCACTATTCATCATTCAATTTTTTATTCACATTACTGACCTAAGCGCCCTTTTGGGTTTTCGCCGAGGCCAGCCCCCCCTTGCTTTTGCCCGCGCGCCCTTTCGGGTTTTCACGTGGCGGGGCACCCGATTTTGCCTGCGACGCCCTTTCGAGTTTTCGCCACAACTGGGTTATAGCCATTTTTGCACTTGTCCTGATATAGGAACAAGTCTGGCGGGGTATCTCTATTTTTAACCCCATTTTCTTTTCTTTCTTTCTTTTTTCTTGAATTCGGGATGCAGAAGAACTGGACCACGAAAATATTGACTGGCCTTGTCGATGATGACAAGGATTGGACCCTGCTTCAGTCTGTTGACACTGGTTAGATATTGAAGCAAAGGATACGGTCTATTAACAAGGATGTAAGATCCGAGCTAAGGGTAAAGATCGACCGGTCTCGCCGATGATGACGAGGGTCAAACGTGGGTTTATTCATCGGCATGGGCCACATGCCGAGGCAAAGGTAGGGTTATTAACGGGGATAGAAAGTCCAAGTTAAGGGTAGAGATAGACCGATCTCACCGATGATGACGAGGGTCGACCATGGGCTTATTCATCAACATGGGTCACATGCCGAAGCAAAGATGGGATTATCAATAGGGACGTAAGGTCCAAGTTAAGGGTAGAGATCGACCGATCTCGCCGATGATGACGAGGGTCGAATGTGGGTTTATTAAAGGATTTCCGGTGGGACTTTGATGGTTGTCCCTTTCGGAGTTTCATTGGGTGGAGAATAGGAGAGGAATTTGGAAATTACCACTTTACTGACTCAAGCGCCCTTTCGGGTTTTCGCCGGAGCCAGCCCCCTCTTGCTTTTGCTCGCGCGCCCTTTCGGGTTTTCACGCGGTGGGGTACCCGATTTTGCCTGCAGCACCCCTTCGGGTTTTTGCCACAGCTGGGTTATAGCCATTTTTGCACTTGTCCTAATATAGGAGCAAGTCTGGCGGGGTATCTCTATTTTTAACCCCATTTTTTTATTTGTATAGGGTGGCAGGTCGAAGTGTAATGTTCTACTCCTGGTCGACAGTGGATGGCCCGTAGCTGCAACGATGTGAGAATGCCAGCTAGAACACAAAGCCTTTAGCCGACTCGGGTTTATTCGTTAGTGAGAAGATAATGCTAACGCAAGGAAGGGCTTTCGTGCCAATCCGAACGTAAGGCTCGTAATGGCGGTGTGGCATATTCTTTTGGAAGCTCGATCAGGGTGGAATGCCACTAGACCAAGGAGAGGGTAGCTTGATCAGGGCGGAATGCCACTGGACCAAAGGGAAGGGTAGCTCGATCAGGGCGGAATGCCACTGGACCAAGGAAAGGTAGCTCGGCTAGGGTGGAGTGCCACTAAACCAAGGAGAAGGGTAGCTCGGTTAGGGCGGAGTGCCACTAAACTAAGGAGAAGAGTAGCTTGTTTAGGGCGGAGTACCACTAAACCACGGAAGGTAGCTTGGTTAGGGCGGAGTGCCACTAAACCAAGGAGAAGGTAGCTCGGTTAGGGCGGAGTGCCACTAAACCAAGGAAAAGGTAGCTCGGTTAGGGCGGAGTGCCACTAAACCAAGGAAAAGGTAGCTCGGTTAGGGCGGAGTGCCACTAAACCAAGGGGAAAAGTTGTTCGGTTAGGGCGGAGTGCCACTAAACCCAGGAAAGGGTAGCTCGGTTAGGGCGGAGTGCCACTAACCAAGGAAAGGGTAGCTCGGTTAGGGTGGAGTGCCACTAAACCAAGGAGAAGAGTAGCTCGATTAGGGCGGAGTGCCACTGAACCAAGGAAAGTAGCTTGATTAGGGTGAAACGCCACTAACCAAAGGGGAGGTAGCTCGGTTAGGGCGGAGTGCCACTAAACCAAAGAGAAGAGTAGCTCGGTTAGGGCGGAGTGCCACTAAACCCAGGAAAGGGTAGCTTGGTTGGGGCGAAGTGCCACTAAACCAAGGAAAAGGTAGCTCGGTTAGGGCGGAGTGCCACTAAACCAAGGAGAAGAGTAGCTCGGTTAGGGCGGAGTGCCACTAAACCAAGGAGGAGGGTAGCTCGGTTAGGGCGGAGTGCCACTAAACCAAGGAAAAGGTAGCTCGGTTAGGGCGGAGGGCCACTAAACCAAGGAAAAGGTAGCTCGGTTAGGGCGGAGTGCCACTAAACCATGGAAAAGGTTAGCTCGGTCAGGGCAGAATGCCACTAGACCAAGGGAAGGTAGCTTGATCAGGGCAAGATGTCACTAAACCAAGAAAAGGGTAGCTTGATCAGGGCGAGATGCCACTAAACCAAGAAAAAGGTAGCTCGGTTAGGGCAGAGTGCCACTAAACCAAGGAGGAGGGTAGCTCGGTTAGGGCGGAGTGCCACTAAACCAAGGTAAGGGTAGCTCGGTTAGAGCGGAGTGCCACTAAACCAAGGAGAAGAGTAGCTTGATCAGGGCGAGATGCCACTAAACCAAGAAAAAGGTAGCTCGGTTAGGGCAGAGTGTCACTAAACCAAGGAGGAGGGTAGCTCGGTTAGGGCGGAGTGTCACTAAACCGAGGTAAGGGTAGCTCGGTTAGGGAGGAGTGCCACTAAACCAAGGAGAAGAGTAGCTCGATCAGGGCAGAATGCCACTAGACCAAGGGAAGGTAGCTTGATCAGGGCGGAGTGTCACTAAACTAAGGAAAAGGTAGCTCGGTTAGGGTGGAGTGCCACTAAACCAAGGGGAAAAGTAGTTCGGTTAGGGCGGAGTGCCACTAAACCCAGGAGAGGTAGCTCGGTTAGGGCAGAGTGCCACTAGACCAAGGGAAGGTAGCTTGATTAGGGCGAAACTTCACTAACCAATGGGGAGGTAGCTTGATTAGGGCGGAGTGCCACTAACCAAGGAAAAGTTAGCTCCGACCGATCACTCGGGACATGTCGGCTGCACTGCATGATACAGCTTAATGTATTTTCCGTTGAGGGGAGAGAACTGAATGACTCCTTTGTGGTCTACAAGGACGTAGGCACCCCCTTCATATATTCGGCGGACGATATACGGCCCGACCTAGTTTTCGACCAGCTTCCCTTTGGGGTTGGAGGCCATCACTTTTTTTCTTTTGACCATTACCAGGTCTCCTTTCTTGAATTCTTGACCCTTGACTAGCTTGTCAAAAGCACGGGCCATGCGAGCTTGGTAGAGTTAGATGTTTTGCTGTGCCCGGAGGCATTTTCCTTCGAGCTCAACGAGCTCCTCCAATCTTCTTTCTGCATTGGTCTGCTCACCACTAACTAGTCCGTGCTGGATGGCAACTCACAATGAAGGAACTTCATGTTCAATGGGCACTACAGCTTCCGACCCATAGACGAGGGAGAAAGGTGAACAGCCGGTTGGGGTCTTGTAGACAGTACAATAGGCCCAAAGTGCTTCGTACTTCCTTTCTTCCCAATCTTTTTTATTAGACTTGACAGTCTTTGCCAGCAATGTACATAATGTCTTATTAAAGGCTTCTGCGAGTCCATTGGCCTGAGGGTTGTAGGGGGACGATGTCCTCCAGTCGATTTTGTATTTGTCATCTAGCCGATAAACCTTCTGGTTCCTAAAATGACTGCCATTATCAGAGATGATTCGGCTGGGGATCCCAAACCGAAATATTACATTCTGCCGGAAGAACCTTGCAACTAGTTCTCCCGTCACATCTCTTAGTGCTATTGCCTCCGCCCATCTGGAGAAGTAGTCTGTAGCTACTAAGATGTATCTGCACCCTGATGAAGATGCTGGTAGCGGCCCTACTACGTCCGTGCCCCACTGAGCAAATGGCCAGCTTGGTAGGGTGGGATGCAATGGCACTGGAGGTCTCCTTGCCACATGATGGGGGCATCTCTCACCCTTCATATTTACCGGTTGTTCACCAGCATGGTTCCATTATGTTCGTCACATTTTTCTGATTCAGTTCATGTAATTTTCATATTTTCTTTGAGTCATAATTATGTAATTTTCATTTTATTTGAGTCATGTCCCTAGGTCTTGCATTTATTTTCCTAAGTTTAAGTGTCATTAGATTGTTTAGTGTGCTATTGGGCCCAATTCATTGGGCTTGGCCCATGAGCCCCACACTACCCCTTCGGTTATTTGTTATTAAGTCTTTTGTCAGGGTCTTATTGTAAAATGTGGGTTTCCTATATATAGGGCCCCATTTCCTTCATTTGAAGGGAATGAATCAATGAATGAAAAATGTGCCATTTTGTGAGTTCTATATTCATTTTTATGGTGGAGTGAATCCATTAGTAAGGTGAGAAACCTTAGGGAGAGAATCCCACCCATCCCTCTCTTAATCTCTCTCTTTCACTCCCCTTTCTCTCTCCTCCACACCCAATTTCAAAAATTTTCTCTCTCCTCCCTTCCCAACCACCACTCTCCCACCTACCCCCATTAAAGGCCACTCCCCTTCCCCACACATCCCATTACTCCACCCCCTAGTCCCAAGGGAGCATCCCCAATCACTAAGCCACCCTCCAACCACCTCATCCCTTTCCCAAGCACCCTTCCCTCTCCCCCATGCAACCCTCCACTTCCCTAGACCATTTGAATTCAAAAATCCCCTTCCCTCCATAGCCCTAAGGCGCCCAAGACCCCTCCCCTTTGGTTAGGGTCGCCCCCCTCTCATCCTCTCCATCTTCCCTTGTTCACCTCCATCACCCCACCTTCTACCATCTAGAGTAAGAGGACCTGCAGAAGACCTGAAGCTTGCAGCAGCGACCCCGACCTCTCCCAGACGTTCCTTGAAGCCCAAGAGTAGTCCATAGAAGCGGCTGCCTGTCCTCTTCGCAACGGCAGTGGTCTTGTCCCTTTCCGAGCTCCGAGCTGACCGAGAGATCCGTTCTCCCACAACTGCACAGAGTTGCCCCTGCTGAGTACCAGAACCGGATTAGAAGCTCTGCCAGGACGAACCTCGGAGGAATCAGCCCACAAGCTCTTCTACAAAGTTCTTCTTCTTCCTGTCTACTTTTCGAATCAAGAAGTGGAATTCCGTTCGGCATTCTGTGGCAGGAGTTATCATTTTTCTCCCTCAGCTACGTCATCCTGCTACCCACAGTCTGCATCGACCAGTCATCAGTGTTCAGAGATCCCTGGTCTTCTCCGGCATCGGCTGGCCTCATCGTTAGTTTTTTTGCGAAGAGGACTTGTCCACGATTCCAACGACACCAACGGTGCTTGATTCCGAGTTTGGGAGCTGTCGGGGCATCCTATGCAACCAGCTGTTGGAAATCAGGAGCTAGCTCTGCAGAGATCCTGATCCGGAGAGAAAGCTTCACCACGGAAAACCCGTGAGGAATCAGGCCATAGGCTCTTCTACAATGTTCTTCTTCTTCCTGTCTACTTTCAGAATCAAGAAGCAGAACTCCGTTCGGCATCCTATGGAAGGAGTTATCCTTTTTCTCCCTCAGTTACACGGTCCTGCTGCCCACAGTCTGCATCGACCAGTCGCCATTGTTCTGTGTCCCTTGATCTTCTCCGACATCGGTTGGCTTCGCCGTTAGTTTTGCTGCACAGAAGACTCATCCACGGTTCCAGCGACTCTGACGGTGCTTGATTCCGAGTCCGGGAGCTGTCGGGGCACCCTCTGTAACTTACTGCTAGAAATCAGAAGCTGCCAGTCCGAGGGTCTGCCTCCCTGTTCGGGCCTCCATCCAGATCAGCCTCGACACCATAAGAATTCAGGAAACATTGGACGACTTCCCTGGCCTCCTACGAAGCTTTTCCAGGTGGTTTCGTCCCCAACAAAAATCGGTAGCAGTCGCAGCAGTCGGTTCTCCACTCGGCTGTCAGCACCCACAGAACGCGGGCAGAATCGGCAATCTCCATCTTCGGTGTTCCTTGCTCATTTTCCCCTCCCCGCTTGGCCGGCTGAAGGCCCCTCCCTGCGTGGAGGTAATTTTGGTTGTAATATCCATTAACCCCCACCCCAAGATCCCCCTCCTGCGAGAGGTGTAGTGTTGTAACTTCTCTTGGGCAGGTCAAGCTTCCCCGGCGCGGCGTGTGGGGAACACACGCTTCCCCGCTCACCCACGTCTCCGACTCGGGGCCGGTGTCCTCACACCGGTCAGGTATATGCTGAACCCTCCCTGGATTTTTTTGTTTTCTTAGTATCATTTCTAAGTTCAGCCGGCGAGGAAGAGAGTGCCCGGTCCCGTGATTCCCGATCACGAGTGGCCACCGCGGTTTGAATGAGGAGAGATCCCCGTACCCTCAAGGCACGGCGTCCGCCCCACTGATGTGGGTGCTCCAATCCAAGGGAGGGGAACTCATTGGCCAAGTCATCACCCTAAGTAGCGTGGTTTAGGCTCTCGAATCCACCCTACCATCACTTAGTCACCACGGGGAAAGGGTTGTGTTAGGATATCGGTCCGCCAACATCGAGTCCGCTAATTTGTAAGTGGGCTTGCAAGTCTAGGTCCGAGGTTCATTTGGTTGATACCATTGCACCCTTAGGTCGTGTCACATCAAGTGGTATCAGAGCAAGTCTTTGACTTGTTCTCACAAGTCAAGTCCATGGGCACGCTTGCATTAGAGTTCTCATCGGATCGTTCCATGCATTATCCACCTCCCATTGTCATTGAGTCTACAGACCAAAAGGCCCAAATTCCCATCATATCCCAAGCATACCTACCTAATGGGAGCCCCACAGAAATTGACTTCATCTACATGGTAGAAGATAATTGGGTATCCCCCGAAATTGTAGCCACCCTCTCTACGACAGGACAAATTGTGCACAACGGAGACCTAGTCTTCGTTGAATTCCATAAATGGTTTGGAGAGATCAAATACTTTGATGGAGCATGGTGTCAAATTGGTACTTTGGAAGGCCCTTGCATAATCCTAGGGAAACAGTGGCTTGATGAACGGAATACCACCATCCACCCATTGCGTTGCTCTTGCCTAGTTCATCCCCCACATCTCTCGGGAGCCTATGGTTTTAACAACCTTTTGTTCCCTCACCCACCGGAGCCCCATACCCGGCCACCATGCCCTCTCAACCCACTTCAAAGAATGAATGAGGTCATGAGTGAACATGAGGAGAACTCGGCCCACAAGACCAAATCCCCGGGATTGGACACCAACCTAAATCCCTTCCCCACATTCAAGGAAATTCATACTCCTATCAATAAGGAAGAAGGACATCAACTCATCCCCGTCCAAACAAACACATACCTCCCCAAACCACTCAATCTCACGCAAAAGGTGGTGACCGTAGGAGAACTCATCATCAAATGGCTCAAGCAAAATCCCATCCCTCATGCCTTGTACTTTCAAACCCCAACCATGGAGCACCCTTTCCAATTAGCACCCATTAACTCCTATCACACCACATTCCAATCCTACTATGAGGTAAATGGTTGGGATGATCTCCTCAAGGGTTTAGAATGGCAACTAAAGTTGACTTGCTTATTGACCATAGGAGCGGCCCACCCAAGAAGACTTAGTCTCATCCACCCATGTGATGGTTCTATCACCTCAGTCTTCACCATTGGTTGCTACACTAGTGACCTCCTTCTCATTCTCCCCATGGATGAAGAACCCATCATGGTCCACTCCACTACCATTAAGATCCCAAGTACCTTGATCGACTGGCCCACTAAAGACCTTGGTCTAGTTACCTTGGGGAAGGATGACCCACCATGCGTAGACCATGTGGACATAGAGTTCCTTCCTCTAGGAAGCCCAGTCCATTACCCCTTTGATCCCTTCCAATGGGAGCCTAGTTACCCATGTGATACACCCACCTTACCCACAACTCACATTTCCCTACCCCAACCAACCATGTTGGACCAAGATCACCTCTTCCAAGACTTGGGCCACACAAAGGGAACCATCGTCATAGACAACATATGCCTAGGAAGCAAGGAAGAGCCCCTCTCCATAATGCCCACCTTCCTAGATCCTTTTGACCCTTTCACATGGAAGTTCAAAGGCCATCCCACACCCATACACATGGAAGTCATCTTTGGGATAGGAATGCATAAGTCTTGGCACAACACATCACTTGGCATGATTCATAAGACGGGTCCATTCATTCACATCACCCACATGTCAAGTAGGAAGCATGAATGGACCATTTTCGGATGTAATGGTCCACCTCCATTCATCATGAGTCTTAAGCATGATAGGTGCATTCATGGATGTCTGGGTCCCCCGACATTTGCCACCCCTTTGCATGATAGAGCTACATTTGGAGATCTAGGCCCTCCTATCCTCACTAATCTTCATAGGGAGTCTAGACATGCTAGGTCCACATTTGGGTGCCCGGGACCCCCAACATCCAATAGAGTGCTAGCATTCACCAACTATGTCTCAGGATTGCATACTTGCAGGCCCATCATCAAAGGCAAAAGGATTTGTCAAAGGTGAATTGATACCCGCAAAAGAAACCAAGACTTCCAAGAGGGTGACTATCTGATGGTCAGGATGAAGAGGCTCTTCCCTAGAGTCGCCTCTACGCTCAGGGATCGAGAGACTGGACCCTTTAAGGTCTTGGGGCGATTGAGCATAAATGCCAATGAGTTGGTCCTTCCGAAGGAATATGGGGTCAACCCTCATTGTAGTGTGGCGGACCTTGTGCCCTGCAAGGGCCCCGCGGTGGCACCTAGAGAGGATATTGAGCCCATACCCCCTTTTAAGAGTGACCCCACCAATAAGAATCCCCTTCTAACCTTGAAAGCCCGCATGAGCACAAAGATTTGATACTAGTTAAACATAATGACACCATCAGGAGCAGGGTAATCCAGCAGTATCTTGTGAGGTGGAAGGGCCGGCCACGATGGTGAACACATGGGCGAGCAGGGAAAGACACTTACTCGACGGAGTCGAGCTCTTCGCACCCCGGGAGTATGATGGGGGCATCTCTCACCCTTCATATTTACTGGGTGTTCACCAGCATGGTTCCATTATGTTCGTCACATTTTTTTGATTCAGTTCATGTAATTTTCATATTTTCTTTGAGTCATAATTATGTAATTTTCATTTTATTTGAGTCATGTCCCTAGGTCTTGCATTTATTTTCCTAAGTTTGAGTGTCATTAGATTGTTTAGTGTGCTATTGGGCCCAATTCATTGGGCTTGGCCCATGAGCCCCCCCTACCCCTTCGGTTATTTGTTATTAAGTCTTTTGTGAGGGTCTTATTGTAAAATGTGGGTTTCCTATATATAGGGCCCCATTTCCTTCATTTGAAGGGAATGAATCAATGAATGAAAAATGTGCCATTTTGTGAGTTCTATCTTCATTTTTATGGTGGAGTGAATCCATTAGTGAGGTGAGAAACCTTAGGGAGAGAATCCCACCCATCCCTCTCTTAATCTCTCTCTTTCACTCCCCTTTCTCTCTCCTCCACACCCAATTTCGAAAATTTTCTCTCTCCTCCCTTCCCAACAACCACTCTCCCACCTACCCCCATTAAAGGCCACTCCCCTTCCCCACACATCCCATTACTCCACCCCCTAGTCCCAAGGGAGCATCCCCAATCACTAAGCCACCCTCCAACCACCTCATCCCTTTCCCAAGCACCCTTCCCTCTCCCCCATGCAACCCTCCACTTCCCTAGACCATTTGAATTCAAAAATCCCCTTCCCTGCATAGCCCTAGGGCGCCCAAGACCCCTCCCCTTTGGTTAGGGTCGCCCCCCTCTCATCCTCTCCATCTTCCCTTGTTCACCTCCATCACCCCACCTTCTACCATCTAGAGTAAGAGGACCTGCAGAAGACCTAAAGCTTGCAGCAGCGACCCCGACCTCTCCCTGACGTTCCTGGAAGCCCAAGAGTAGTCCATAGAAGAGGCTGCCTGTCCTCTTCGTAACGGCGGTGGTCTCGTCCCCTTCCGAGCTCCGAGCTGACCGGGAGATCCGTTCTCCCACAACTGCGCAGAGCTGCCCCTGCTGAGTACCAGAACCGGATTAGAAGCTCTGCCACGACGAACCTCGGAGGAATCAGCCCACAAGCTCTTCTACAAAGTTCTTCTTCTTCCTGTCTACTTTCAGAATCAAGAAGCGAAATTCCGTTCGGCATCCTGTGGCAGGAGTTATCATTTTTCTCCCTCAGCTCCATCATCCTGCTACCCACAGTCTGCATCGACCAGTCATCAGTGTTCAGAGATCCCTGGTCTTCTCCGGCATCGTCTGGCCTCCCCATTAGTTTTTCTGCAAAGAAGACTTGTCCACGATTCCAACGACATCAACGGTGCTCAATTCCGAGTTCGGGAGCTGTTGGGGCATCCTCTGCAACCAGCTGTTGGAAATCAGGAGCTAGCTCTGTAGAGATCCTGATCCGGAGAGAAAGCTTCACCACGGAAAACCCGTGAGGAATCAGGCCACAGGCTCTTCTACAATGTTCTTCTTCTTCCTGTCTACTTTCAGAATCAAGAAGCAGAACTCCGTTCGGCATCCTATGGAAGGAGTTATCCTTTTTCTCCCTCAGTTACACGGTCCTGCTGCCCACAGTCTGCATCGACCAGTCGCCATTGTTCTGCATCCCCTGATCTTCTCCGACATCGGTTGGCTTCCCCGTCAGTTTTTTTGCATAGAAGACTCATCCACGGTTCCAGCGACTCTGACGGTGCTTGATTCCGAGTCCGGGAGCTGTCGGGGCACCCTCTGCAACTTACTGCTAGAAATCAGAAGCTGCCAATCCGAGGGTCTGCCTCCCTGTTCGATCCTCCATCCAGATCAGCCTCGACACCAGAAGAATTCAGAAAACATTGGACGACTTCCCTGGCCTCCTACGAAGCTTTTCCAGGTGGTTTCGTCCCCAACAAAAATCGGTAGCAGTCGCAGCAGTCGGTTCTCCACTCGGCTGTCAGCACCCACAGAACGCGGGCAGAATCGGCAATCTCCATCTTCGGTGTTCCTTGCTCATTTTCCCCTCCCCGCTTGGCCGGCTAAAGGCCCCTCCCTGCGTGGAGGTAATTTTGGTTGTAATATCCATTAACCCCCACCCCAAGATCCCCCTCCTGCGAGAGGTGTAGTGTTGTAACTTCTCTTGGGCAGGTCAAACTTCCCCGGCGCGGCATGTGGGGAACACACGCTTCCCCGCTCGCCCACGTCTCCGACTCGGGGCCGGTGTCCTCACACCGGTCAGGTATATGCTGAACCCTCCCTGGATATTTGTGTTTTCTTAGTATCATTTCTAAGTTCAGCCGGCGAGGAAGAGAGTGCCCGGTCCCGTGATTCCCGATCACGAGTGACCACCGCGGTTTGAGTGAGGAGAGATCCCCGTACCCTCAAGGCACGGCGTCCGCCCCACTGATGTGGGTGCTCCAATCCAAGGGAGGGGAACTCATTGGCCAAGTCATTACCCTAAGCAGCGTGGTTTAGGCTCTCGAATCCACCCTACCATCACTTAGTCACCACGGGGAAAGGGTTGTGTTGCGATTTCGGTCCACCAACATCGAGTCCGCTAATTTGTAAGTGGGCTTGCAAGTCTAGGTCCGAGGTTCATTTGGTTGATACCATTGCACCCTTAGGTCGTGTCACATCACCGCATTAGCATGTTCTTGACACTTCTGACAAGCTTTGGCAAACCTGCAGTAATCATCAAATATAGTGGGCCAATAGTAACCCAGTTTCTTTATCTTAGTTTTCATCTTCGGGCCAGCCTGGTGTGCTCCAACTGATCCTGCATGGACCTCCTGCATCACCTGTCCCGCTTCTACTGAAGACAAGCAACGGAGTTGGACTTTCCTTCAGGCATCTGCCATAATTCGGAACAAGGTCCCGCTTCGTATCTCATAAGAATCCTTGATCCTCAGGAGCTTCATCCTCTGTTCCTTTTCTTTTGGAAGTTGCTGGTGTTGAAACCAGTGTAGGAGATGCTCTCGCCAATCGGGCCGCTGAACCCCTTCGATGACTGCTACTTCCATTTCTTGTTCGTCGGCCAGGACCCCTGTTACGCTGGGGACCTATCGGCAGTTGATCACTGTTATATTCAGGCTTGTGTCTGGCGGGACCACCAATGAACTAGCCAGCTTAGCGAGGGCGTCTGCTTGAGCATTCTGGCCTCGATTGATGTGCTTGATGCTGATGAAGTAAAATCTTGACATCAGGCGAGTTGCCAACTGGTGATAGGGGAGGAGCTCTTGCTTTCGCACATCGAACTCTCCTTCCAGCTGTTTTATAACTATCATGGAGTCTCCGAATGCTTCCAGCATCTGAATTCCCATGGACAGAGCAATTTGCAACCCGATTATTAGGGTTTCATATTCCGCTTCATTGTTGGTGCATTGTTTGTTTATGGAGCAGGATGTATGTACCACTTCTCCTTCTGGGGATTTCAAGACTATGCCTGCTCCTGCTCTGACCCTGGATGATCCGGTGGCAGAGGTGTCAATTCTGGAAGCGCCATCAAAGTATAGCTGCCATAGAGAGGGCTGTACTTGCACGGCTTCTAGGGTTTCATCTTCAGGAAGCTCCGGCTCCAACGGGCAATCCCCGGGCACTGGGTGCTCAGTGAAGAAGTATGCAATAGCTTGGCCCTTGACGGCCTTGCGCGGCACGTAGGAGATATCAAACTCCATAAGGATTACCGCCCATTTGCCCAGGCGACCTTTGAGTGCCAGTTGAGACATGATGTACTTCAGGGGATCCTCTTTGCACACCAAGCTGATTTCATGCGATAACATATAGTGTCAGAGCTTCTTAACTGCGAAGACCAGCGCCAGACAGATCTTCTTAATATGAGTATATTTCTCCTCACTTCTGACCAGTCTCTGACTGAGGTAATAGAGGGCTTGCTCTTTCCCTTCTTCATTATTCTGGGCCAGCATTGCCCCTAGAGAATTATGTGTAGCTGCTATATACAGTATCAATGGTCATCCTTTCACCGGTGTGCACAGCACTGGAGGAGTTTTCAGATAGTCTTTCAGCTTGTCAAAGGCCGTCTGGCAATCTTCATCCCAATAAAAGGGAACCTCTTTCATCATCAACTTGTGAAAAGGCTGACATCGCCCTGACAAATTGGAAATGAACCGCCGGATATAAGCTAAGCGGCCCTGTAGTGATCTCAGCTCGGAGATGTTCCTTGGCGGAGGTAACTCCTGAATTGCTTTGATCTTTGCGGGGTCTATCTCGATTCCCCGATATCGAATGATGAAACCCAGGAATTTTCCGCTCGACACTCCGAACGCACATTTCATGGGGTTCATCTTTAGCTCATGCTGCCTCAGCCTCTGAAAGATAATCCGGAGGTCTTGCAGATGATCTTCTTTTCTTTTGGTCTTGACCACCAGGTCATCTATGTAGCATTCGACCTTGTGGTAGAGCAACTCGTCAAAGAATTTGGTCATTGCGCGCTGATAGGTTGCGCCAGCATTTTTCAGTCCGAATAGCATTCTCTTGTAATGATAAATGCCTTTAGGAGTTCAGAAAGCAGTATGGACTCGGTCAGGCTCCGCGATCCAAATCTGATTGTAACCGGAAGACCCATCCATGAATGACAGGGCTTCATGGCCGGTTGTAGCATCAATCATGACCTAGGTTATTGGCATCGGGAAGTCATCTTTGGGGCAGGCTTTATTTAGATCTCGGAAGTCGACACATATTGATGAGGACATCACTCGCGACTCCCTATGGCTTGGCACTTCCCTCCCATCCGGGGGCAGCTAGGAGCCGTCCTTCATCCGGAGTGGATCTTATTATCTATCCCTAGGTCACTGTGTAGTTTTTCCCTTTTATTTGAGTCATTATCATGTACTTTTGTCTTTTATTTGAGTCTTAAAACCTAGGTTTTTAATTAATTGTCCTTAGTTGAGTCACATGAGTAGTTGTGCTTGTTAATGGGCCCATGCCATTGGGCTAGGCCCATGGGCGCACCCCCCCTTCCCCTTGGCTTTTGTGTTAGTGTGTGATATGTCAAGGACCTATGTGTAAAAGGGGTTTTCCCTATAAATAGGGCCCTAACCCCTCCTATTGTGGTTAATGAGATATTGAACAGAAAATTGCCACTTGAGTGCCTCTCTCTCTCCCACTAGTTCTCTCCCTCTCTCTCTAGTTCTCTCTCTCTCTCTAAAATTCGTAATCCCCTCTCTCTCCTCCCTAATCACCTTTCTTTAAGACCCCTCCCCCTTCCCTATACACTCATTCAATTCCCCCTCCAACCCCTAGGTGGAAACCCCTTCCCCTAGGCACCTTTCCACCTTCCAAAGCACCCTTCCACCTTCCCAAGGCATCCCTCCCCCTTCCCCAAACAACCTTCCACCTCCCAAGGGCCCTTTCCCCTCCCCAAGAAGCCCCTTCACCTCCCTAGGTCGACCATACCACCCCCCCCTCCTCCCAAGTTCGCTCCAAGCCACCCCTTCCCTCTTCCCCTCTTGCTAAGGCCGATCCACCACCATCTTCCCCTCTTCTCCTTGCTAGTCTGCAGGTAGCAGAAGAAGGTACGACTTGCAGAAGCTTCCCCGGATTCACACGGTGACATCCAGAGGTGTATCATACCTTTCTGGAAAGGGCGTCCAGTCGTCTTCGCAGGCGAGGTGATCTCGTCCCGTTCCGAGTTTGGGGCTGTCCGGGAGAGCCAATCTCCCCCGACTGCGCAGAGCTCCATCAGCAGAGTTCCTGAAGCCTGTTCAACGCTACACCACGGCCGACGGTGCAAGATTCAAGCCACAAGCTCTTCTACAAATATCTTCCTCCACCGGCCCTCTTTCTGGATCAAGAAGCGGAACTGCGTTCGCCATCCGGAGGTCAGAGTTATGGTCTTTCTCCCTCGACTGGTCGGGTCTGTCTCCCACAGTGGGCAGTGACCTGCCGCCACTACTCGGCATCCCCCAGTCCACCCCGACCACGGACGGCCTCCCCGTCAGTTTTGCAGCACCGAGGGATTGTCCAAGGTTCCATAAACTCTAACGGCTCGAGATTCGGCATCCGGGAGCGGCCAAGACAACTTCTGCAATCCACCGTCCGTTTCTGGTAGCCGCTGTGACCAGATTCTGCAGCCCGGTTCGTTGCTGCACCACGGCTAACCGTGGAGGAATCAGGCTGAATTCGCTTCTTCAAAATTCTTCCTCCATCCGTCCACGACCAGAAGCAAGAAACGGAATGACATTCGGCATCCAGGAGCCAGATTTCCAAATTTTCTCCCACAGTCGCGCGGGTCTGTCTCCTGCAGTCTGCAGCGACCAGGTCCTACTCAACGGCGTCCCCCTGCCCACCCCGACCTCAGAAGGTGTTGCCGTCAGTTTTGCTGTGCAGAAGCTTTGTTCGCGGATCCAGCGACTCTGACGGTTCGTGAATCGGCGTCCAGGAGCGACCGGGGTAACTTCTGCAACAAGCAGACAGAAACAAGGAGTCCCCCGTCCCAGGTTCTGCAGCTCTACTCAGATCTCCACTGCGACCACCCACGACGTCAGAATAAATCGAAATAAATCAGGAGCACTCAGGTTCTAGTTACGAGAAGATCCCCTTTGGGCTCGTCATCGGCAAAATTCCGAGCCGAGATCTACAGGGACTACACCAACCGCCTATCAGCATCCACAGCCAGCGGACCTAGTTGGAAGCGGTTGCCCATCGTGAGCTACAAAGCTTTTCTCACCCCCTCGCCTGGCCGGCTTACCGCCCCTCCCTGTGGGAGGTAGTGTTTGTTTGTAATCACTTAATTCCCACCCCCGAGATCACCCTCCTGCGCGAGGTGTAGTGCTTGTACTGTTAAGCAGGTTCGAAGCTTCATCGGCGCAGTGTGCGGGGGAACCACACTTCCCCGCTCGCCCTCGTCTCCGACCGGGGTTGGTTTCCTCAAACCAACCAGGTGAGCCTACTACCCTTGCTTCCTTCACTTGTTCATTTAATATCCGCGAAGCTTATCCGCCGGTAGGAGAGTGAGTGCCCGATCCCGGCGCCACCTTTCAGTGTGGTCACCGTGGCTATAAGTGAGCGAGTGATCCCGTGCCCTCAAGGCATCCGGCCACCCTCGTTTGTGGGCGTTCAAACCTTCGGGAGGGATAATTAAAGTGGTGTTGGTCCTCTATCCAACCAGGGGCTATCTCCATCACCTCGACTCGGCATCATCGAGTCACCACGGGAATCGCGTGCGCACGGTGCGTTAGTAGCTTCAACATAGTCTCGGCGCCCTTTGAATGTGATTGCGAATTAGGTCCTAAGTTTGTATTTGCTTGCTGCATTTTCCATAGTGGTGTCACATCAGTTGGTATCAGAGCAAGTTCTAGACTTGTCTCTACTAAGTCTTGTCCTAGGGCCATAGCATTTGTCACCCAATCATCATGCATACCCCTCGCCGGTCACATGGTCCGAATGACCCCCTCCACATGGACTACATTTTGGATGAGTACCTATACTTTGATGGAAATCCTCATGCCTACCTTAGATGGGAGAATACCATGGAAAGGGAATTTGAGAGTACTTTGGTATTTGGGTCCGAGAGAGTCTGTAGGGCCAAGGCACGACTTCGGGGTCTAGCTAAGAAGATGTGGGAACACAAAGAGAGATTTATAAGAGTTTGGGGGCAGGAACCCATTTACTCATGGAAAGAAATGAAGAGTGAACTTAGAAAGATCTATGCTCCCCGACATTCCCCTACCCACCTGGGAAGCCCTCCCACAACCCCATTTCCGCCCATTCCATCTAGAACCTCCACTAGGACCAACACCTCCCACTACACCCCACCGCCCAAAAGACCCCAAGATTCCCTAGAAGAACTAAGGATTGAGTTTAAGGAAATCTTCACCTCCCTTAGGGCTCAAACTCCAACACCCCAAGTAAGTCCAACTTACACCATCCCATCGCCAAAAGGCCATCCCATTCCCTTAGAGAGCAAGACCCCTACACCACAAAGGGATGAGATTGAGGTTGAGGAATATGAGACCTCCCCCGAGTGGGAAGAAGAATATGAATCACAAAATCAGGGGTTGAGCCACGAAGTTCCCATCCTAAGAGAAGAAAGCGTCATGGCTCACTCCACCCTCACCATTCCAACCCATGTGGACCCCATGTCTACTCCCCCTAGGCCCATGATGGCCACCACCATCCCTCCAAAAACTGATCAACCCAGTCCGTCTCAACCCATCCATCTTCCACTACCAACCCCTATCCAACCCCAACCTAGGCCTCCACTCCTCCCCTTACCAATGTCAAATCAAGTTCCCCTTTACCTCCCACCCCGGGGGTACCACACGCCTACCCTCACCACTCCACCTTCAAAGGACCATCTCACCTCCTTGGTTGAGGAACCCATGACTCCCACCCCCGACATCATAGTGGTGGACACCTTGGAGGAAACCCGTGCCCAAACCAAAGGAAGAACTTCACCTTTTACACCACCCTCTCTAAATAGGAGTGAACTCGTCATAAGTGAGCCCCTGGCTAAATGGCTAGAGGAAAGTCCGGTTCACCCTATCCTGCCCCATGTCTACCCTCCCATGGAACAACACCTCCCCCTAACACCCATCAACATCTCACACACCATAATCCAATCCTTCTACAAGGTTGAGTGTTGGGAAGACTTTGTCAAAGGCCTAAAGTGGCAACTTGAACTGACTTGTTTGTTAACCATAGGAACAGACCGACCCAAGAACCTTGACCTCATCCACCCATGCATCGGGTCTATCACCTCAGTCTGCACCGTTGGGAGCTACACTAGTGATCTCCTTATCCTTCTTCCCATAGAAGAGGAACCCATCCCAGTCCACTCTCCAACCATCTTGGTCCCTAGGATATTGGCCGATCTACCCACTCACTACACCGGCCCAATCACGTCATTAGAGGAGGATGACCCCCCACCTTTGGTTGACTTTGAGGACCTAGAGTTTCTAGGTAACCCATACCATGACCCATTTGATCCCTTCCTATATCCACCCACCATACTCAACCCCAACATTTTCCTACCACAACCTACCATGATAAACCAAGACTTCCCCTCCCAAGGCCATGAGGACCAAGAGTTCTCTCCCCTAGATGACCCATTCCATCCCTCCCAATGGAAGCCAAAGAACCCATGGGACATAGTCTCATTACCCACCCCCACCCACCTTTTCCTACCCTCACACACCATGACAAACCTAACCCACCCATTCCAAAACTTAGCCCACACCATAGGAGCCATGACCAAGGGTGACATCCACCTAGAAAGTGAGGAATCTACCCATCCCAAGATGTCCACTCTCTGGGACCCCTTTGATCCCCATGAGTGGAAACCCCCAAATCTCACGGATAGGATCATCTTGATAGGAATCCATGTGTCACAATCTTTTGCATCATGTGGACAGGTTAGTCACCTCATTTGTGTCACTCACGCACTAGGACTGATACATGATAGGTTCACATCTGGGTGTCCAGGTCCCCCTTTTGCAGTCAACCGTGTTAGGAAACACTCACATGTCAGAACCCCATATGGATGTCCCAGACCCCGGCAATGAACACTCCTGTACATGATAGTCTCACCTATGGATGTCCCGGTCCCCCTAGGTCCATCAAAGTCCACATAACACCACTGCATGATAGGTCCACATTTGGTTGTCCAGGACCCCCTTTACCCACTAGTGAGCCTACATCCACAAAGCTGCATGAAAACATTCGCAAACACATCAACAAAAGCAACGAGATTTACAAGAAGTCTGCTGACTCACACCGCCGCCACCAAGAATTCCAAAATGGTGATTTTGTGATGGTGAGAACTGAGAGGTTGTTCCCTGGGAATACTTCAAAGTTGAGGTCGCATGGAGCTGGCCCCTTCCAGGTGCTGAGACGCCTTGGCACCAATGCTTACGTGTTGGACCTCCCTGAAGAGTACGAAGTAAGCCCCACATTCAATGTGGTTGACCTGGTGCCCCACAAGGGCCCCACGGTGACACCCAGTGAGGAACTCCAGCCTTCTCCCTCCTTTGAGAGCGCCCCCACACCTCAGAGAGCTCAACCCCATTTGAGAAATCGGCGCGATAAAGTGGAGCAGATTTTGGATGAACAGGTTACCATCACAAGGAGCAAGGCGTATGAGCGCTACCTGGTCAGGTGGAAAGGACGACCACCCTCGGACGATATCTGGGTAAGCCGGGAGGATCTCCAACAGCTGTCCCCCGATCTCCTTGAGCAGCACCGCAGAAGGGAGGGCCTTTTCTCGACAGAGTCGAGCTTTTTCCAGCCCGGGGGAATTGATGAGGACATCACTCGCGACTCCCTATGGCTTGGCACTTCCCTCCCATCCGGGGGCAGCTAGGAGCCGTCCTTCATCCGGAGTGGATCTTATTATCTATCCCTAGGTCACTGTGTGGTTTTTCCCTTTTATTTGAGTCATTATCATGTACTTTTGTCTTTTATTTGAGTCTTAAAACCTAGGTTTTTAATTAATTGTCCTTAGTTGAGTCACATGAGTAGTTGTGCTTGTTAATGGGCCCATGCCATTGGGCTAGGCCCATGGGCGCACCCCCCCTTCCCCTTGGCTTTTGTGTTAGTGTGTGATATGTCAAGGACCTATGTGTAAAAGGGGTTTTCCCTATAAATAGGGCCCTAACCCCTCCTATTGTGGTTAATGAGATATTGAACAGAAAATTGCCACTTGAGTGCCTCTCTCTCTCCCACTAGTTCTCTCCCTCTCTCTCTAGTTCTCTCTCTCTCTCTAAAATTCGTAATCCCCTCTCTCTCCTCCCTAATCACCTTTCTTTAAGACCCCTCCCCCTTCCCTATACACTCATTCAATTCCCCCTCCAACCCCTAGGTGGAAACCCCTTCCCCTAGGCACCTTTCCACCTTCCAAAGCACCCTTCCACCTTCCCAAGGCATCCCTCCCCCTTCCCCAAACAACCTTCCACCTCCCAAGGGCCCTTTCCCCTCCCCAAGAAGCCCCTTCACCTCCCTAGGTCGACCATACCACCCCCCCCTCCTCCCAAGTTCGCTCCAAGCCACCCCTTCCCTCTTCCCCTCTTGCTAAGGCCGATCCACCACCATCTTCCCCTCTTCTCCTTGCTAGTCTGCAGGTAGCAGAAGAAGGTACGACTTGCAGAAGCTTCCCCGGATTCACACGGTGACATCCAGAGGTGTATCATACCTTTCTGGAAAGGGCGTCCAGTCGTCTTCGCAGGCGAGGTGATCTCGTCCCGTTCCGAGTTTGGGGCTGTCCGGGAGAGCCAATCTCCCCCGACTGCGCAGAGCTCCATCAGCAGAGTTCCTGAAGCCTGTTCAACGCTACACCACGGCCGACGGTGCAAGATTCAAGCCACAAGCTCTTCTACAAATATCTTCCTCCACCGGCCCTCTTTCTGGATCAAGAAGCGGAACTGCGTTCGCCATCCGGAGGTCAGAGTTATGGTCTTTCTCCCTCGACTGGTCGGGTCTGTCTCCCACAGTGGGCAGTGACCTGCCGCCACTACTCGGCATCCCCCAGTCCACCCCGACCACGGACGGCCTCCCCGTCAGTTTTGCAGCACCGAGGGATTGTCCAAGGTTCCATAAACTCTAACGGCTCGAGATTCGGCATCCGGGAGCGGCCAAGACAACTTCTGCAATCCACCGTCCGTTTCTGGTAGCCGCTGTGACCAGATTCTGCAGCCCGGTTCGTTGCTGCACCACGGCTAACCGTGGAGGAATCAGGCTGAATTCGCTTCTTCAAAATTCTTCCTCCATCCGTCCACGACCAGAAGCAAGAAACGGAATGACATTCGGCATCCAGGAGCCAGATTTCCAAATTTTCTCCCACAGTCGCGCGGGTCTGTCTCCTGCAGTCTGCAGCGACCAGGTCCTACTCAACGGCGTCCCCCTGCCCACCCCGACCTCAGAAGGTGTTGCCGTCAGTTTTGCTGTGCAGAAGCTTTGTTCGCGGATCCAGCGACTCTGACGGTTCGTGAATCGGCGTCCAGGAGCGACCGGGGTAACTTCTGCAACAAGCAGACAGAAACAAGGAGTCCCCCGTCCCAGGTTCTGCAGCTCTACTCAGATCTCCACTGCGACCACCCACGACGTCAGAATAAATCGAAATAAATCAGGAGCACTCAGGTTCTAGTTACGAGAAGATCCCCTTTGGGCTCGTCATCGGCAAAATTCCGAGCCGAGATCTACAGGGACTACACCAACCGCCTATCAGCATCCACAGCCAGCGGACCTAGTTGGAAGCGGTTGCCCATCGTGAGCTACAAAGCTTTTCTCACCCCCTCGCCTGGCCGGCTTACCGCCCCTCCCTGTGGGAGGTAGTGTTTGTTTGTAATCACTTAATTCCCACCCCCGAGATCACCCTCCTGCGCGAGGTGTAGTGCTTGTACTGTTAAGCAGGTTCGAAGCTTCATCGGCGCAGTGTGCGGGGGAACCACACTTCCCCGCTCGCCCTCGTCTCCGACCGGGGTTGGTTTCCTCAAACCAACCAGGTGAGCCTACTACCCTTGCTTCCTTCACTTGTTCATTTAATATCCGCGAAGCTTATCCGCCGGTAGGAGAGTGAGTGCCCGATCCCGGCGCCACCTTTCAGTGTGGTCACCGTGGCTATAAGTGAGCGAGTGATCCCGTGCCCTCAAGGCATCCGGCCACCCTCGTTTGTGGGCGTTCAAACCTTCGGGAGGGATAATTAAAGTGGTGTTGGTCCTCTATCCAACCAGGGGCTATCTCCATCACCTCGACTCGGCATCATCGAGTCACCACGGGAATCGCGTGCGCACGGTGCGTTAGTAGCTTCAACATAGTCTCGGCGCCCTTTGAATGTGATTGCGAATTAGGTCCTAAGTTTGTATTTGCTTGCTGCATTTTCCATAGTGGTGTCACATCAGTTGGTATCAGAGCAAGTTCTAGACTTGTCTCTACTAAGTCTTGTCCTAGGGCCATAGCATTTGTCACCCAATCATCATGCATACCCCTCGCCGGTCACATGGTCCGAATGACCCCCTCCACATGGACTACATTTTGGATGAGTACCTATACTTTGATGGAAATCCTCATGCCTACCTTAGATGGGAGAATACCATGGAAAGGGAATTTGAGAGTACTTTGGTATTTGGGTCCGAGAGAGTCTGTAGGGCCAAGGCACGACTTCGGGGTCTAGCTAAGAAGATGTGGGAACACAAAGAGAGATTTATAAGAGTTTGGGGGCAGGAACCCATTTACTCATGGAAAGAAATGAAGAGTGAACTTAGAAAGATCTATGCTCCCCGACATTCCCCTACCCACCTGGGAAGCCCTCCCACAACCCCATTTCCGCCCATTCCATCTAGAACCTCCACTAGGACCAACACCTCCCACTACACCCCACCGCCCAAAAGACCCCAAGATTCCCTAGAAGAACTAAGGATTGAGTTTAAGGAAATCTTCACCTCCCTTAGGGCTCAAACTCCAACACCCCAAGTAAGTCCAACTTACACCATCCCATCGCCAAAAGGCCATCCCATTCCCTTAGAGAGCAAGACCCCTACACCACAAAGGGATGAGATTGAGGTTGAGGAATATGAGACCTCCCCCGAGTGGGAAGAAGAATATGAATCACAAAATCAGGGGTTGAGCCACGAAGTTCCCATCCTAAGAGAAGAAAGCGTCATGGCTCACTCCACCCTCACCATTCCAACCCATGTGGACCCCATGTCTACTCCCCCTAGGCCCATGATGGCCACCACCATCCCTCCAAAAACTGATCAACCCAGTCCGTCTCAACCCATCCATCTTCCACTACCAACCCCTATCCAACCCCAACCTAGGCCTCCACTCCTCCCCTTACCAATGTCAAATCAAGTTCCCCTTTACCTCCCACCCCGGGGGTACCACACGCCTACCCTCACCACTCCACCTTCAAAGGACCATCTCACCTCCTTGGTTGAGGAACCCATGACTCCCACCCCCGACATCATAGTGGTGGACACCTTGGAGGAAACCCGTGCCCAAACCAAAGGAAGAACTTCACCTTTTACACCACCCTCTCTAAATAGGAGTGAACTCGTCATAAGTGAGCCCCTGGCTAAATGGCTAGAGGAAAGTCCGGTTCACCCTATCCTGCCCCATGTCTACCCTCCCATGGAACAACACCTCCCCCTAACACCCATCAACATCTCACACACCATAATCCAATCCTTCTACAAGGTTGAGTGTTGGGAAGACTTTGTCAAAGGCCTAAAGTGGCAACTTGAACTGACTTGTTTGTTAACCATAGGAACAGACCGACCCAAGAACCTTGACCTCATCCACCCATGCATCGGGTCTATCACCTCAGTCTGCACCGTTGGGAGCTACACTAGTGATCTCCTTATCCTTCTTCCCATAGAAGAGGAACCCATCCCAGTCCACTCTCCAACCATCTTGGTCCCTAGGATATTGGCCGATCTACCCACTCACTACACCGGCCCAATCACGTCATTAGAGGAGGATGACCCCCCACCTTTGGTTGACTTTGAGGACCTAGAGTTTCTAGGTAACCCATACCATGACCCATTTGATCCCTTCCTATATCCACCCACCATACTCAACCCCAACATTTTCCTACCACAACCTACCATGATAAACCAAGACTTCCCCTCCCAAGGCCATGAGGACCAAGAGTTCTCTCCCCTAGATGACCCATTCCATCCCTCCCAATGGAAGCCAAAGAACCCATGGGACATAGTCTCATTACCCACCCCCACCCACCTTTTCCTACCCTCACACACCATGACAAACCTAACCCACCCATTCCAAAACTTAGCCCACACCATAGGAGCCATGACCAAGGGTGACATCCACCTAGAAAGTGAGGAATCTACCCATCCCAAGATGTCCACTCTCTGGGACCCCTTTGATCCCCATGAGTGGAAACCCCCAAATCTCACGGATAGGATCATCTTGATAGGAATCCATGTGTCACAATCTTTTGCATCATGTGGACAGGTTAGTCACCTCATTTGTGTCACTCACGCACTAGGACTGATACATGATAGGTTCACATCTGGGTGTCCAGGTCCCCCTTTTGCAGTCAACCGTGTTAGGAAACACTCACATGTCAGAACCCCATATGGATGTCCCAGACCCCGGCAATGAACACTCCTGTACATGATAGTCTCACCTATGGATGTCCCGGTCCCCCTAGGTCCATCAAAGTCCACATAACACCACTGCATGATAGGTCCACATTTGGTTGTCCAGGACCCCCTTTACCCACTAGTGAGCCTACATCCACAAAGCTGCATGAAAACATTCGCAAACACATCAACAAAAGCAACGAGATTTACAAGAAGTCTGCTGACTCACACCGCCGCCACCAAGAATTCCAAAATGGTGATTTTGTGATGGTGAGAACTGAGAGGTTGTTCCCTGGGAATACTTCAAAGTTGAGGTCGCATGGAGCTGGCCCCTTCCAGGTGCTGAGACGCCTTGGCACCAATGCTTACGTGTTGGACCTCCCTGAAGAGTACGAAGTAAGCCCCACATTCAATGTGGTTGACCTGGTGCCCCACAAGGGCCCCACGGTGACACCCAGTGAGGAACTCCAGCCTTCTCCCTCCTTTGAGAGCGCCCCCACACCTCAGAGAGCTCAACCCCATTTGAGAAATCGGCGCGATAAAGTGGAGCAGATTTTGGATGAACAGGTTACCATCACAAGGAGCAAGGCGTATGAGCGCTACCTGGTCAGGTGGAAAGGACGACCACCCTCGGACGATATCTGGGTAAGCCGGGAGGATCTCCAACAGCTGTCCCCCGATCTCCTTGAGCAGCACCGCAGAAGGGAGGGCCTTTTCTCGACAGAGTCGAGCTTTTTCCAGCCCGGGGGAATTGATGAGGACATCACTCGCGACTCCCTATGGCTTGGCACTTCCCTCCCATCCGGGGGCAGCTAGGAGCCGTCCTTCATCCGGAGTGGATCTTATTATCTATCCCTAGGTCACTGTGTGGTTTTTCCCTTTTATTTGAGTCATTATCATGTACTTTTGTCTTTTATTTGAGTCTTAAAACCTAGGTTTTTAATTAATTGTCCTTAGTTGAGTCACATGAGTAGTTGTGCTTGTTAATGGGCCCATGCCATTGGGCTAGGCCCATGGGCGCACCCCCCCTTCCCCTTGGCTTTTGTGTTAGTGTGTGATATGTCAAGGACCTATGTGTAAAAGGGGTTTTCCCTATAAATAGGGCCCTAACCCCTCCTATTGTGGTTAATGAGATATTGAACAGAAAATTGCCACTTGAGTGCCTCTCTCTCTCCCACTAGTTCTCTCCCTCTCTCTCTAGTTCTCTCTCTCTCTCTAAAATTCGTAATCCCCTCTCTCTCCTCCCTAATCACCTTTCTTTAAGACCCCTCCCCCTTCCCTATACACTCATTCAATTCCCCCTCCAACCCCTAGGTGGAAACCCCTTCCCCTAGGCACCTTTCCACCTTCCAAAGCACCCTTCCACCTTCCCAAGGCATCCCTCCCCCTTCCCCAAACAACCTTCCACCTCCCAAGGGCCCTTTCCCCTCCCCAAGAAGCCCCTTCACCTCCCTAGGTCGACCATACCACCCCCCCCTCCTCCCAAGTTCGCTCCAAGCCACCCCTTCCCTCTTCCCCTCTTGCTAAGGCCGATCCACCACCATCTTCCCCTCTTCTCCTTGCTAGTCTGCAGGTAGCAGAAGAAGGTACGACTTGCAGAAGCTTCCCCGGATTCACACGGTGACATCCAGAGGTGTATCATACCTTTCTGGAAAGGGCGTCCAGTCGTCTTCGCAGGCGAGGTGATCTCGTCCCGTTCCGAGTTTGGGGCTGTCCGGGAGAGCCAATCTCCCCCGACTGCGCAGAGCTCCATCAGCAGAGTTCCTGAAGCCTGTTCAACGCTACACCACGGCCGACGGTGCAAGATTCAAGCCACAAGCTCTTCTACAAATATCTTCCTCCACCGGCCCTCTTTCTGGATCAAGAAGCGGAACTGCGTTCGCCATCCGGAGGTCAGAGTTCTGGTCTTTCTCCCTCGACTGGTCGGGTCTGTCTCCCACAGTGGGCAGTGACCTGCCGCCACTACTCGGCATCCCCCAGTCCACCCCGACCACGGACGGCCTCCCCGTCAGTTTTGCAGCACCGAGGGATTGTCCAAGGTTCCATAAACTCTAACGGCTCGAGATTCGGCATCCGGGAGCGGCCGAGACAACTTCTGCAATCCACCGTCCGTTTCTGGTAGCCGCTGTGACCAGATTCTGCAGCCCGGTTCGTTACTGCACCACGGCTAACCGTGGAGGAATCAGGCTGAATTCGCTTCTTCAAAATTCTTCCTCCATCCGTCCACGACCAGAAGCAAGAAACGGAACGACATTCGGCATCCAGGAGCCAGATTTCCAAATTTTCTCCCACAGTCGCGCGGGTCTGTCTCCTGCAGTCTGCAGCGACCAGGTCCTACTCAACGGCGTCCCCCTGTCCACCCCGACCTCAGAAGGTGTTGCCGTCAGTTTTGCTGTGCAGAAGCTTTGTTCGCGGATCCAGCGACTCTGACGGTTCGTGAATCGGCGTCCAGGAGCGACCGGGGTAACTTCTGCAACAGGCAGACAGAAACAAGGAGTCCCCCGTCCCAGGTTCTGCAGCTCTACTCAGATCTCCACTGCGACCACCCACGACGTCAGAATAAATCGAAATAAATCAGGAGCACTCAGGTTCTAGTTACGAGAAGATCCCCTTTGGGCTCGTCATCGGCAAAATTCGAGCCGAGATCTACAGGGACTACACCAACCGCCTATCAGCATCCACAGCCAGCGGACCTAGTTGGAAGCGGTTGCCCACCGTGAGCTACAAAGCTTTTCTCACCCCCTCGCCTGGCCGGCTTACCGCCCCTCCCTGTGGGAGGTAGTGTTTGTTTGTAATCACTTAATTCCCACCCCCGAGATCACCCTCCTGCGCGAGGTGTAGTGCTTGTACTGTTAAGCAGGTTCGAAGCTTCATCGGCGCAGTGTGCGGGGAATCACACTTCCCCGCTCGCCCTCGTCTCCGACCGGGGTTGGTTTCCTCAAACCAACCAGGTGAGCCTACTACCCTTGCTTCCTTCACTTGTTCATTTAATATCCGCGACGCTTATCCGCCGGTAGGAGAGTGAGTGCCCGATCCCGGCGCCACCTTTCAGTGTGGTCACCGTGGCTATAAGTGAGCGAGTGATCCCGTGCCCTCAAGGCATCCGGCCACCCTCGTTTGTGGGCGTTCAAACCTTCGGGAGGGATAATTAAAGTGGTGTTGGTCCTCTATCCAACCAGGGGCTATCTCCATCACCTCGACTCGGCATCATCGAGTCACCACGGGAATCGCGTGCGCACGGTGCGTTAGTAGCTTCAACATAGTCTCGGCGCCCTTTGAATGTGATTGCGAATTAGGTCCTAAGTTTGTATTTGCTTGCTGCATTTTCCATAGTGGTGTCACATCACATATCCGGATCTGTCCATTCTTCTTCTTCACGGGGACGATATTCGCCAGCCATGTAGTGTACTGGTTTTCTTCAACAAATCCTACGTCAATGAGCTTGTCGACTTCAACACAAATTTGGGTGATGAGCTCTGGCCTCATGCACCGCGGTGGTTGCTTCACTGGCTCGGCCTCAGGGCTGATTGTTAGCTCATGTTGTGAGACAGCGGGGCTTAGACCTGGGATCTCTTTGTAAGTCCAAGCGAAGCAATCTTGGTACTCTAGCAGCAGCTGGATGTACAGCTCCCGTTCTTCTAGGGACAGTTGGGCGCTGAGGAAGGTGGGCCTAGGGTCCTCCTCATTTCCCAAGTTGACTTCTATTAGTTCATCAACTGTGACCTGGCCTCCGTCTTCTATCTCCGGAGGTGCCGGTTGGAGGTCAACGAAGTCTGGAATACCATCTTGAGGGTCGAGTACTTCGACTTCCTCGTCGGATATCACCAAAGCCTCACGAGATTTCTTGATTTCTTGTGCTAGCGGCTGAGTGGATTGTTCTATTAGCAAATCCATTGCCGTTGTAGCTCCTAAGGGCGAGAGAGCAGCTTTAGTGTTTGTAGATGAGGTTGTAGCCATGATGGGCTGGTAGCTATTTACTGCCGAACTCGGACAGCATACTGGTTTTATAGCAGAAGCTGAGGAAGTCTCGCCTTCTGGGATAGTTGTATCTTCCGCAGAAGTGGCTTTTTCTTTCCTGGTAGCTGGCTCCCCTTGATTGGAGTTGACAAAGGCTTCCCTGATTGGCAGAAAGGGTGTTGAAGTTGTCATTAGTAGGACCCTTGTGGAGGGAGAGACTCCTACTTCTTGAATGTCTTCAGCTTCACTGCTGCTAGCCGTATCAAATTCGGCTTGAAAGGCCACTTCTTCAGGATGAACTTGCTCCCAGCATCGGCAAGGGGCCGAGGTTTCTACTTCTTGATTCCCGGACCGAGCCAGTTCAAGATATTCGGCTTCCACCGGATACTCATCAAAGGTTGCCCCCAGAGGGCTATCTTCAGTAGGATAGAAGGCGGAGATAGTATCCACCTCGTACCGCCCACTGTAATAATATTCCTCCAGGGTGAAGCCCAACCCTGGATGCTGAGAGACACGTCTCATTTCCTTATCCAGATTTGCAGGATACCACATCTTCTGGAAAGCTTCTTTGCGCTTTTGAGACTGATCGGGAGGAAGGTGTTGCTTCTGAAACATTCTGGCCATCGATCGGTCGTGAACACCAGACCTTGGACAGGAACCTGCGGGTTGGCTAGATCTTCAGGGAGGCTGCAGTCTGTGTCTTCCCGAGTGGGATGCTCCTCAGCTGTATAGAACAAGCTGCTGGGCCCATCGTCCTGTGTCACCTCCCAAGCTTTGAAAGGTTCGACAGTGGGGTCGTTGAGGCCGAGGACTGGCTTGGTGAGGCCGGCCGGGACTCCGATGCGGTCGCGCTGTCGATTGACCTGCACTTCCTTAGCTTTGGGATATAATGCTGGGGGTGTTACCCTACCGACGTCTCCTGAAGCTGTGATGTGGGAGACCACCGTTCGGCTTGACATATCCGCGTGGCGGTGGTGGATACCAACCGTCACCCGATCTATTCTTCGAGGCCCCTATGGGGGCTTTAGCTTCAGAAACCTTCCGGGGAGGCCCCGTATATAGGTTGGCGTCTGCCAAGTGACATTCAAATACCTCGAACGGGTGGAGATCAGCAAATATCCTCTCCTCCTTCCCTTGGAGGCTGTATTTGATGCATTGGTGGAGCGTGGAGGGCACCACCATATTCTCATGCAGCCATGGGCGGCCGAGCAGCGCCTTGTAGGAGGTGCGAGAGTCAATGACATGAAACTGTACTGTTGTAGTGAAATCTGCCAGGGTCAGCGTAAATTCTGCCACTCCCATAGATACTTCACATTTTTGGTTGAAGCCAGCGATACGCATATCCCCGACTTTCTCGAGATGCACATTAAAGTGGTGCCTCTCGTATATTCTGTATGGCAGGATGTTGACTGCTGCACCGAGATCAACCAGTATTCTGTTCATCTCCCTTCCATTCAGGTGCCCTTTCATATACAGCGGCCTATTGTGGCTGGCAGTAGGTAGTAGCATGTCTTCCGAGAGAAGGTCATACTGGCTTCTGGTATAGCCTCGGCTATGCAGGCTTCAAAATGAGCAGGCGTCTGCAGAGCAGTGATGATCGCCTGTCGAGTTTCTTCACTCAAAGAGAGAATTTCCCAATCGTAAATCGAGCGGGGAGCTTTTTGAGCAACTTCATTATTCGGCTCCCAGCCCAGACATTGGAGAGCTTCATCTCTTCAGCCCATCTGGGCTTGGGGAGGTTTTGATTTGTGGGTCCAGACGGACCTGCTTCATCTTCCTCGGACTCGGCATCCTCTTGGCTGGCACCGGCTGTCGGGTCTTCTTTATTAGTTGCTGTAGGGCAAGCTCCATCTGCATTTGCATCCTCAGTAGATTGCGCTGGCTGCGGGTGAATGGCCCCGGGTGTAGGGTTAGCCTCTTGACAGGGCTGTTTCCCATTTTACATTTTCATAAATTCAAGGAATGAAGGGACTGCCTTGCCTCCACTTTTTGTTGTATAGGCCTGACGGAGGGGGGATTTGAACTCCCTTAACCTCCGGCGGAGGTGTCTTGTAGGGTTGCTCCCCTCTAACATGATGTTGTGGTTGGGTGGTGGCTGGCGCCCCCATCTTCGGCCCGACCGAGTGGCATGTGCAGCAGTTGCGGCCTCGGCTTTGCCTCCCCCAGCATGGGGTGTGAAGTAAATTTCTTCTTCTTCCTCTTCTCCAGGTAGGTTGAAGAGTGCTGATAGGGTATTGCAGGAGACAACCTGTGCTTTACTGGCCCCAGCGGCCTTTCTTTTCTTCTTCTTTTGCTTTCTCTTCTTTTTGGTTTCTGCGGGTGCCTGCCCCCAGAACAGGCTGCCCTCTTCAGGGGGTGCTGCTTCAGCTTCCTCCACCTGTTTGAGTGAGAGTTGTTCCAGCTCTTGCCATGGGACGTGGTCCCGTACCAGCAGAGGTTTCAATTCGGGCTGTACATATTCATCTAGCCCTTCAATCAGGTGCTGTAGTCGAAGGACCCCAGGATTGGTTTCCTTGATTACTGGTAGCGGAGTCTGTCTCCTCCTGTTAGGTGTATGTATTCTGATGGCTGTAGGTGGAGTGACCCATACGGGTGCTACCACTGGCGGAGCAGGCCGGGGTGTAACGCCACGGATATGTGCCCCCTCTTTCGGGCGAGGTGCCCTCTTCTTCTTGTGCTTTACAGGGATCTGCTGCCACCCCTTCTGTTCTTTCACGGGCTCTAGGAAATGGATTTCGTAGGTGCTCCGTGTGCTTGCTTTAGAGATCTCCTCAGGTAATGCCTGGTAGAGGGAGACCATGTTGACTGCTGCTCTCCTGGGAGGAGCTTCATGTGGCTGAGGAGGGTCTACTTTGTACTCTCCCAGCTCTATTTCATTCTTCTTTACCATTCCTTCGATGATGTCTTTGAAAACATAACAGTCTTCGATTGGATGTCCCAACATCTGGTGGTAGGGGCAGAATCTTAGACTGTCTTTTCTTTTCAGGTCCTCCGGTCTTCTTGGCTCAGGCAGGGTGACCATGCCGTATTCTGTTACCCAGTCGAACAGGACTCGGGTCTTGTCCTTTGGAAAGGAGTAGGCTTTCTTCATCTTGTCCCTCAGCGAAGGACCTTCTTTGTCATCCGGAGCTTTTGCAGGCTGCGGGGGAGCCGCCTTCTTGCCTTTCTCCTTCTGCTGTTCGAACGCCTTGATATCAAGCGCATTCGCTTCTTTAGGTGTGGGGTGCCGTTCCGCAGCCTTGCCTTTCTGGGCTGTGCTGGCAGCTGACGCCGGGACAGGCTTGGCTAGGAAAGCCTCCACTTCGGCCACCACATTATTCAGCCGGTCGAACGACCGTATTTCCATTCCAATCATCTTCTCCAGGACCTCCCTCCTGAGGTTTTGTTTGCATATTTGTACCGCGTCCTCCTGATGCGGGGGCCGCTTGCATCTCATTCCGAGGTTCCTCCACCTCTTGATGTAATCAAGGGCTGTCTCATCTGCCCTTTGTTTTGTTGAGTAGAGTTCGGCCACTGTGACCTCCCTCTCTGTGACATGGAATCTTTCTCTGAACTTTCTCTGCATATCCGACCAATCACTGATTGACCCGGCCGAGAGGCTAGAGTACCATTCAAATGCGAGCCCTGTCAGCGAGGACCCGAAGAACTTCAGCAAATATGACTCGTCGGTGGCCAGATCACCCATAACGGTCATGTAATATGCAATATGCTCTTTAGGGGACACTTTCCCGTTGAATTTGTCAAACTTAGGCGGCTTGTTGACCCCCGGGGGAAGTCGTTTAGCCGCATGGTGTTGCGGGTAGGGCACCCGATAGGCATCAAATGCGACATAGTCACCTTCACTTTTCTCTGCGAGCTTCAGCTCGATCATCCTCTCCACCATCATCCGGTTCACGACCGTGGGGTCAACCGGTTCTGGATAGAAGTGTGCCGGCTGCAAGTATGGGGTGACCAGGGTGGTCGCCTGTGGAGGACGCAGCAGCGGGGGTGTCGGGTGCACCTGAGGGAGCACTGGAGGTAGCAGCGGCTGAGGCTGTGGCGGCCGCTGTTGTGCTGTCGCCATGCTTGGCTCTGACGGCTGGGGTAGTGTATAGAGCGGTGGAGGGTCGTCGCGACGAGCCGCTCCCCGGGATGACTCACCCTGGACTTCGGGTGGTTTAGAGGCCGATGAGTGTTCAATTTTTTCCATCAGCTGCTTCTTCAGAGAGTCTATCTCTCGTTGATATTTTTGTAGTAGCATCAGAACTGATGGGTCTATGGTGGTGGGGATACCCTCTGTTGTCTCCCCGGACGTACCCTCAGGCAGGATGTCGAGGAGGACGTCGTCTTCTTCTTCTCCGTCACCACATTAGCGGTCAAGACGGGGGCCTTGTCATCCCAGTGGGGATAGACCTAGGACTGTTTCCCTTTAACCATCATCAGAAGCTCTCTTGCTGCTTCTGTTCTGCGGGTAGTCGGCCCCAGCCGTGCGGCCAATTGAGCCAATTCTTGGGGGTCTTCAGGAAGCTCCCCATATTGGTTAGATATACCAGCCATGTTGCAGGTGAAAACCTGCATCCTTCCTTTTGTTGATAGATCCTCCTTCTAGCATGCTGCGGGAAGGTCAGTCTTTCAAACACAGAGATCCTTCTCCTTTCTTCCCTCTCGGGGAAAACTTCATCGGCTTCGATCTCGAAGCCGTCATTATATCCGTTGTCATCGACTGACGACACCATCATTCTATCTCCCATATCTCCTTCATCTGCCACCGACGGGCAGTTATCTGCCTCAGTGGCGACTGTCTGCATCAGTCGCTGCTGTCCGAGTGAGGGTTGCCTAAGCCTCGGAAATAATTTCTGACCAAGCAGGTCATCTCTTCTCGACCGCGCTCTTGATGTAGGACGGGGGGCGATTTTCGACCTCAAGCAGGAGGGATATAGGCCAGCCGAGCTCTGTCGGCCGGCTGTTGGAATTTTCATCCCGCAGCAGGGACGTTGGCTTGACGGGCCGCAGCCCAGAAACTTCTGTGGCGCGGAGGATCCGCAACCACCTCTTCTACCTTCTTCGGGGGCAAGCCCCTTTCTCTTCTCACTTCCGCCTCATTGTTCACAAGACGACGGCAGATGGGTGTTAGATGGTGGGCAGGTCAGGTTCGCTTGGGAACCCACACCTGTTTAAACTTCCTCGGCCTGGGTGTCGGGCTTCCTTGGCCACAGTGGCCGGCTTCTTCTATTTCTGCCCTCCTTCCGGCGAGGGCCTGATAGGCATTGTGGACAGGAATGTTGGGGATGACTCGGTCCGGGGTCACCCGTGCAGTGCGTCCGTCGAGGAAGACGCGCATACCCCCGACTAGCATAGATTTCCCGGACTGAGACAGAGTTCCGGTGATTACAGCGGCATTCTTGCGGGCCTGGCGACGCTAGCATCCTCCAGGGTGTTTGTTGATGACATTGGGGTGGGTCCCACGTATGACGTGGTGCACCAGACAGCTAGCGGCCGGGGCCGGACTTTCGGACAAGTCTTTGCAGCAGGGAACCTCCAGAGGCTCCATTTTTTCCACAGCTTCCTTGACAAGTTCTGGGGCTTCGACCTCCAGCATATCTACAAAGGCTAACCCCAAAAAGTTGGGGAGGCCCACAGCGGCAGGGAAGCTGCTGAATTCCATGGGTACCGCCAGGTACCCTTGCGCGTGTCCAGCGACAATCGAAAGATCGAAGTCAACGCCAGCTATCCCGTTGATCATCATTGATCTGCCTGCAAAGACAAACGAAGCAATAATCAATAGCCTTTGAGAGGGCTTCGAAGCCCGAATATCCCGGCAAAGAGATGAAAGGTGACACTGGTCCCAACGGGCGTGCCAGACTTGTTTGCAACCTTTTCTTTCTTTCGCGGGTCGATCGACCAACTGACTAACTGGTAGTCAAATGATCAATTAATGACGCGGGCGTGCCAGTCACATGAGTGACGAATTGGTGATGCGCTCATTCTGACCCATGTCGGGCGAATGTGAGGTTCGGTCGGGACCAGCAGTCCGCCATACCATAAAGGCTATGGCGTTAATTACATCCCCCACGAGGAGGGAACACCTTTGATTAATTGCCGAGATAGCGGGCTGTCGAAGCCGAATTAAAAAGAGCTACATGCTGATCATGACGAAAGCATGAAGGATGCATACATTTATCATGTAGAAGATGCATAATTCATGGGATTATGGATCCTCGGTACGTGGCGGAGGACATAGGTCCGAAGACCACCATCGCGCATAGCGAAGACTTCCGACCAGACGTAATTCGATTTTCTGTCGATGCCATTTAATATACCCGAGGATCTATGCATGCATGCGCACATGGCGTTCGTGACTATATTAAGCATGATAATGGAATTCATGGAAGCAAATGGTAATCGACCACATTTATTACTCCCCATCGAGAAGAGGGAAGGCAACACAAGTGTGATAGTGAAAGCACAATTCTAACGGACATGGTGATGAAGATATGATAAAAGTATAGCTTGGACTCGCTCGGCCCTTCCTTTATTCAATTTATTACCAATTGTGGTTTATTAACATTGACCGTGAGAGACGAGAATCGCTCCGAGGGCGAGTGAATGATTAAAACAACAAGAGGGGTTCAAAACCGGCGCGGACACGTGAGGGATAGCTTATACGGCGCGATAAAGCGTAGGTATAAACGGTTAATACGGCGCGGCCATATAGCTGGTTAAGACGGCGCGCAAAGGATTGGGGCGCGCCGGTTCATGGCGCGCCGGAAAGGCGCAAGGAAGTTTTTTATTTTTTTGAGTGTAGGGTTAATCCGGCGCGGGGGGGTACCACGCTGTATTAGGGCGTGCCGGGTTAAGGCCACGCCGTTTTAGCTTATTTTTGATGAGTTTCGAATCATTTGAGTTTGTTAAGTTTATGTTGAGGGTTTTGAAGCCATTTGAGGATAATTGTTTGTTAAATTGAAGTCTAGAACCCTGAGGGATGGTGTGACAAGTCAGTGCGAGGTTCATACTCGAGCACTGGGTTGATTAAGTTCAAAATGGGCAAATCATCATTGTTCATTCATGATAAGTTTATCCAAAAATTTTGGCAGCATCTCCCCTGAACACGAAGAGTTGCAGGGGAGAAACGGGGTCGTACGCACTCATGGAGCACGCCCCTAAACTGCCGGTATGCACGAAGGCAGCCAGCAAACCCCATTGGATAGGATACCCCGAGGACTAACTTTCTAGGGGCACCAAGATTCCATAGGGGAAGAGACAGAGGGACGAGGTCATTGATGATGGGAGCCATACCCCGAGGGCTAGCCTGCGAGGGGTGGAGGACCCATAGTCTGTGATTCATCACATGGAGGAACTGACCATTAGGAGAATGGGACTCCGAGGGCTAGCCTACAAGGAGCACACATCCCTTCGGTCTCGATCGGGTCTTAATTTGTTGGGGCTGAGTTCGTTGAACCAGGACCCCTATCATTGTCTGCAATGGCTTCGAGGAAGTGCCTACCATCGAGAGATAGAGCCCCCCCCGGTCGCCCAGTAACTTCAGGAAGCAGCAGGGGAATGTCCCCCTCCCCGGGTGATTGAAACTGCGAGAAACCCTCGGAACAGTGCAGATGATCACGATGAGTAGGGGTGGTAAATACATAAGTGAGGCGGGCCCGCTGCAGGGGCATATGCTCGAATAGTTGGAAAGCAACGTCCAGGGGATGGACCCTGTACATGGCGGAGAGACACACGCGTAGAAGCACTGCTCCATCCGAGGAGAGAAGGAGATGCGAAAACCCTTGAATCAAACATAAAAAAAAATGAGCGAAAGAAAAGCCCCCGGGGAGGGGTGTTTCTATAGCCCACGATGATTCGGGGCGCGATGCAGACCTCGGGGAAACCGGAATTACAGCTATGCCGAGAAGAACCCAGACACAGGCGTTGGCGTAGATAGAAAGGGGGGAGGCTGAGGATCATTCATTCAATCCAATAACCCAAGCATTCAACATATATGTATTAACGTCCCAGAAACGGGAATGATTCAGTGTTTACATGGTGAGGACATGGCGCCAGCCCCATTGCTCGGTCGCCGCTCGCCGATCACGGAGGCAGAAGACATGCAGAGCACCACGAAAACAGAGAAAGGAAGGAAGAGAAAATAGAAAATCGCACAGAGGGGGAGGAGAATCGACTCATATCATTGTCGCTCCTCCCCCCCTCGCTTACATTTGATGGGTGGGAACTTCAGAAGGAGCAGTCTACGGAAAGCAGGAAAAGAAATGGCACCGGCGCCCACCTCTTCCGGGAACAGGGTATCGTTGAGGAAGAAGACGACCGGCGGAAGCTCCTCCGAAGGAACCCTACTCTCTCTCTGCTTCAGTAAAAAAAAAACCTATCCAGAAGCCTTTCTCTCCCTTTTTTCATCTCAAGTCTCGATCTGTCTCTCCCCTCTTTCTCTTCAATCGAACCTCACCCATATATATAACAGGTTGGAGGCTCTTCATCCGGCGTGGGCTTTGGCGCGCCGGGAGGAAGCTTCATCAACTTATCGTGCCGGTTTAAGGCGCCATCAGATAGGGTAGCTTGCGCGCCGGGATGAGGGCGGAAGGTAGGGGGCGCGCTGGGATAAGGGCGCGCCGGGCTAGTGCTCTTTACGACCTTCGAGCCAGTCGATGAGTCCGGGGATGATTCCGGGAGTCACCGTGAGCATTATCTCACTGATGTTCACTGAAACCTCGACGAGATATCTTGTCGAAGCTCCCAGGTTGGCGTACGGCCATTCTCGAGGTTCCAGATAGCTTTGGGTTGATCATACGGGCCTGCCGCTGACACTGCCTTCGGCTCTATAATTTGTGCCGCTGGCTCGGCCTGGCCCATGCCCGAAGCTCCTTGGAAGGTGAGATAACACCAGGGATAGTTCCGCCCGAGCTGGGCAATCATTCGGCCACTGACGGGCCCATCTTGGTGGGAAGCCACACCCGTGCCGGGTGATCGGGGTCTTCTGCCGACAGAGCTTTCGGTCCTCCGTCTCGGAGAGCCAGGGGGGACTCCTTTATCTTCAGGAGAGCCTTTCATGAGGTGGGTAGCCACCGGGTTGACCGCTGTCCTTGATCGGACAACGGGTGTAGTGTATGCGGCATGACAGAGTTGATGTCGGTTCATTGGGCAGGCTTGGTCGCACTGCCGGTTGGTTGTGAGTTTGTCTCGGCTCTTCTGAGGTGAAGTCCCCGTGTCCATACGGAGTGACTCGAGGCTCTGGCAGCTCGAGAAATCTTTGATATGTTGATCTTTATCGGCTTCCGTGCTTCAGCGGGCCGGGTCCTTTCTCTTTGTGGCTTGGTCGCCGACGATCATATTTTGGGTGCCAACAGGCACAAAAGGCAAAAGTCACACCCCGGCCCGGGGGCACACAAAGAAATAAGCACACCCCGACTTAGGGGCATTTGAAGAAGAAACATACCCCGTCAGGGGGGTATATAGAGGAAAGAATACACCCCGCCTTGGGGGCTCAAGAAGCAGAAGAAATCACCCTGGCCTAGGGGGCACACAAAGAAAGAAACACACGCCCTACCTTGGGTGCACAAAAAGTGAAACACACCCCGGCTTGCGGGCATACAAAGAAAAAAATACACTCTGCCTGGGGTGCACAAGAAGCAAATACACCTCGCCTGGGGGCACAGAAGAAAAGAAGTAGAATCCACCCCGATATGGGGGCATGAGAAGCATGAAGTTACACCCTGACTCGGGGGTACGTAAAAAAGAAACCCATCCTGCCTTGGGTGCACAGGAAGCCAGAAACACACCCTGTATGGGGGGCATACGAAACAAAAAAGAAGCACACCCCGTCATGGGGGCACACGAAGAAAGAATACACCCCCGCCTGGGGGCACAAAAGCAAAGAGGCCTACCCCTCCCAACCTAGGGGGCAGATGAAGAAAAGCTACACTCCAACCTGGGGGCACGTTAAGAGAAATACACTCCAGTCCGGGGGCATCAATGAGAAAAGAAGAGTAGAACAAAAAGAATAGTCATGAGGGGGATGTGGTCTTTGCACCCGCCTCTTCACAGTAAAAAGAATAGTAGAAAAGAAAGAACAGTCATCAGACAGATATGGTCTTTCCACTCGCCTCTCCACACAAAAGAAGAAGAAAAGAAAAGAAAGTGAGCCTTGAGGTAGACATGGTCATTCACCCTTTACCTTCAGCCATCCAACAAATAGACTTCATGTGTGGTCGGTGTCACGACCTTTCATCTAAGCTGACAAAAAACCTTCCGCCAACAGGGCATTAAACCGACAAGATCTTCCACCGACGAGGCGTTAAACTGACTAAACCTTCCGCCGACGGGGCGTTAAATCGACTAAACCTTTCGCCGATGGGGCGTTAAACCAACTAGATCTTCCGCCGACAGGGTGTTAAATCGACTAAACCTTCCACCGACGGGGCGTTAAACCGACTAAACCTTCCGCCGACGGGGCGTTAAATCGACTAAACCGACTAAACCTTCCACCGACGGGGCATTAAACTGACTAAACCTTTCACCGACGGGGCGTTAAACCGACTAAAGCTTTCGCCAACGGGGCGTTATACCGACTAAACCTTTCACCGTCGGGACGTTAAACTGACTAAATCTTTCACCGACGGGGCGTTAAACTGACCAAACCTTTCACCGACATGGCGTTAAACTGACTAAACCTTCCGCCAACGGGGTGTTAAACTGACTAAACCTTCTGCCGATGGGGCGTTAAACTGACCAAACCTTTCGCCCACGAGATGAAAAACCGACTAAACCTTTCGCCGATGGCGCGTTAAATCGACTAAACCTTTCACCGACAGGTGCGTTAAACCGACTAAACCTTTCGCCGACGGGGCATTAAACCGACTAAACCTTTCACTGACGGGGCGTTAAACCGACTAAACTTTCCACCGACGAGGCGTTAAACTGACTAAACCTTCCGCCGACAGGGTATGAAACCGACCAAATACTCAGCCATCGGCCTCGTGGCCGACAGCTTCCTAATTATCGGCTCTTAGATGACAGCTACCCCATCATTAGCATCCCAGCCGACAGCTTCCAATTAAAAAGAAAAAAAGAATCAACCTTTCACTCTAGTTCGGATCCTTTTCAAGCTAGAGAATCAAAGAATCAACCCTTCATTCTGATTCGGACCCTTCCCCGGCCAGAGAATTAAAGAATCAACCTTTCACTTTGGCTCGGATCCTTTCCCGGCCAGAGAATTAAAGAATCAACCTTTCACTATGGCTCGGATCCTTTCCTAGCCAGAGAATCAAAGAATCAACCCTTCACTTTGGTGTAGGTCCTTTCTCGGCCAGAGAATCAAAGCATCAACCTTTCACTCTGGTTCGGATCTCTCCCCAGCCAGAGAATTAAAGAATCAACCTTTCAATTTGGTACGGACCCCTGCCCGGCCAGAGAACAAAAAAAGAGAAGAGACCTTTCTCTTCGACTCTCATATCTTGCTACCTGACGCCCTTCGGCTCAACCATTTCGGCCAAGGCCCACTATCAGGATCAATCCATCCTTCCCACCGCGCTCTCCGATATCTTTCGGCTTTATAGCCTGCTTCTAACATCTCCCGGCTTGTTAGCCTGCTCCCAATATCTCTTGGCTTTTTAGCCTGCTTCTCAATATCCCAATCTCGGCTCTTTGTAGCTCGCATCCCAATTTTGGCTCTCGTAGCCTGCTTCACATCTCTCGGCTCTTTGTAGCCCGCTTCCTGACTTTGGCACTTGTAGCCTGCTTCCCCTTGGCCTTTGTGACCTGCTTCCCAATTCTGGCTCTCGTAGCCTGCATCCCTTTGGTCTTCGTGGCCTACTCCCCAATTTTGGCTCTCGTAGCCTACTTCCCTTTGAACTTCGTGGCCTGCTCCCTAAATTCTGGCTTTTATAGCCTGCTTTCCTTTGGTCTTCCTGGCCTGCTTCCCAATTCTGGCTCCCGTAGCCTGCTCACCCAACCTTTGGCCTTCGTGGCCTACTTCCCGACATCTTTTGGCCCTTATGGCCCGCTCCCCTAATGTCCCTTGGCTTCTATAGCCCGTTTCCCTAATTTCCTTTCGGCCCTTCGTGGTCTGCTCCCCTAATACTTTTACTACCACTACACTTATACGTAACGACAGTATGTTCATACGCAAAAAAAAAGAGACAAATAATGCTTGATTACTCTGCTTGCATGCTTGCCTATAATATAGAATAACACACCTCTTTGGAATTTGCTAGGACCTGGTTTCCTTGCTAAATAATAACGCTGCCCCAATTCCAGATGCACGTGCATCACGGCATACGCTCGAAGGGAACCCAATTATGGCGGGTGCACACATCAAGGGGAAGAGTCATGGCCAAATTGCTAGGCCCAACTCACAAAATAAACCCGAGGCAACACTCCTAGGCTTCACACTTAATGTGTTCAATGACCTTCGACCATAGGGATGTTGAGTGGTGATAGGCAGATCTAGAGGGGAGGGGTGAATAGATCAGCCCCTTTTTGCCATTCTTTGCAGAATTAAAAATAATGACTAGCACAGCTGATAAAGAGACAGATTTTGATTACTATCTGAAGGACGTAATGCACACAGGATTCTTAGAAGCGATCCTATCAAGATTCTATCGATGGAACAAGAGAGAAGACAAACCACAAGGTAAGATCTTTAAGGTGGTTTAGTCTCAATCTAGAGACCTATGTCCACCCCTCACACAACACGGTGAGGCTTCACTAGTGCCAAAGCACAACCGCTGAATCACAGCTTCAAACAAAGAGATACACTCTCACACACCGCTGTCACACAGCTTGAGGGATCATACCCCTGACCACACAGATAGGCAACCACTCCTTCTGTCTTCCTACTCTCAGGCAGGGATCCAATGATGAGGAGTTTGTTCATAAGAAAAGAAAACAAAGGATGAAAGGTCCAGACATAGTATCGCAAAGAAAGTGCAATGACTAAGAGATATCATGTCTGGAAATGAGCTTGAGAGAGAGAGCCTTGGCTTTCTTCTGCCCTTTTTTTGAATCTTCTTAGCAGCTACGGAGGCTTTCTCTTCGTCGTGACGAGTGGAGAATATATGCTTCTGGATTTACTCATGCATGCAGCATCAGGACCAGGAGAGCTTGACCAGCAAGCTTTTTTATCTTCTCCATTTTTCTCTTCTCCACTTCTTAGCTCATATTCTCTTCTTATCTATATTCGTGTCTTAGGGCGACACCAACGTTGTCTGCTATGCAAGCAACACCCAGAATGTCACATCCACATTATTAGATTTGCTTCCACTTGCACAGTTGACTCTCTTATTGACAGGTTAGCAGGAATGTGGGTAGGTAGGAGACCATTTGAGCAAAGGTACGATATCCTTCAGAAAATATCTCTGCCAAAACACTATCTTCTGACACAAATGTAATCTGACGGCCTTTTCCAGAGCAGACGGATCCTCTGGATTAAGTTCTGGATCTTGAAATCAGCTTCTGTCGGATCAGGATCGGTTCAGGACGATCACAGTGTGTCGACACTTTTCTTGCAGTGTGTCGAGACATTCCTTTGAATATCTTGAATACTCGTTCTGGTTGATCGATGATGTGTCGACACTTTACCTCCAGTGTGTTGAGACATCCCTTTGAGATCTTGAAGAACCATGGCCGATGAGTCGAGACAACATCAAATAGTGTCGAGACAAGTGAGCCTTGTGCAGAGTTTTTCACACGAATGCGTCGACACTTTGCGCCCAGTGTGTCGAGACATTGGTGAATCCAGATACTTAGTCAGAACGCCTCAGCTTGAAATCTTCTGGATGTGTCGAGACATGAGTTGAATGTGTTGACACATTTTGGTATGCCAGAGCTCAATTGTTGGAATTTCAACACAAGCTCTTCTGAATGTGTCGAGACATGATTGGGCCGTGTCAAGACATCACTTAGTGAGATTTAGCTGCATTTTTTTAAACAATTCATCAATCCAAATAAAGTTAGATATATCTCAACTACCTACTAATGATTTATGATTTGTTATCATCAAAACCTGGGGACACAACATTCTCTCCCTTTTTTATGATGACAACCATGAATCATTATGAGCAAGCATTCATACATCAAGGCAATCAAATTTGTTTGAAGAACCATCAACCAAGCAAGGTTCAATCATTCACACAACCACTGAATGTTTATCATTTTCCAACAAGGAGCATTTTCAATGGCAACAAAAGGATTGATTCATTAATCAAACATAGTTTAGTACAGATCAAGCGAGGATGCGAGTTCAAGCAGTTACACTGCAGATCTATATGCAAAAGTTTAGATTAAAAAATCTAATTATATGCCAGATGCTTGATGAGACTACAGTGCTTCTCCCCCTTTGTCATTAGCAAGGAGGTGGTGAAGGAGGAGGCTGTTGTGGAGGAGGCACGTTGCTGGTGCTGGCCAGGTGCATGATATGTGCCTCTTGGAAGTCATGTTGCTAGTTATAGATAGTTGTCTCTAGAGAATCAATTCTTTGATTTAACTGCTCATCTTTTGGACTGAAAAAACTGTGTAGGTTCTGGACATTATCTTTGATGTCCTTCAGCCAGGTATACATCATCTCACAGATGTATTCTGCTTCAGCCCGCTGTTGGGAGCCTTAGAGGGGAAAACGAGAAGATGTAGCTTCTGTTTGAGGAGGAGGACACCATTCATCACCAGCATTCTGCAGAGCAGGTTGGAGTTGAGCTTTATGCAGACGTATGAGCTCCAAGATTTCATTACCGATCGTATCCAATTTCTTGTATACGACGTCCATCTTTGCCTCAGCTTTGGTGGTGCTATTTACTGCTCTAGCGGTGTCAGTATGAACAGTGTTTGCAAGCCTGGAGGAGGCATCAAGTAGCTTATTGGTGTCAGAATACAGTTTCCCTTTCAACCTTTGGGAAGCATCTAGTAAGCGAGAAGTAGAGGCAATGAGGTGTCTTTCCAGATTGGATGTAGCATCAATAGACCTGTTGACCTCTACAGTCACATGTGCCCGGATGGATGTAGTGGCGCCAACCGCTTGTCCTCTGATAGATGTAGTGGCGCAGCCACCTGTTCAGATAGCTGATTAGAGGACTCCATCAGTTTAGCCCACTTGATGTTGAGATTACTTTGATCTTCTCTGATGTCATAGGCGCATGACCATTTTAGTAGTTTTCTCCTATGTTTTAGTGTGGATTTCTTTTAGTCTCTTCATTATTTTGCCTGCTCGTTCACACACAGTTATCAAGGAGGTCATAAAGTTCTTCAACCGTCCATCTGACTTATGTTTGTCATGCACAAATTTTTCCCATCGGCTATTTTGAACTTGCTCATAGTGGAGTTGTCTAGCTTCCAATCTGTCGACCTGTAGACTGATCTGTCGATAGGAGGAATTTAAACTCCCAAATTGGGCAGTGAGAAATTGAATGAGGGTAGGATGAATATTCATTAAGCTGCTAGTAGCACCAAAAGCAGGACCTTTTGATGTGGATGCCTCTGTATGAAATTTAGGTGGGGCATCCCGTGCAGTGAACACTCTAGGTTCATTTTCTGGAGATAAGGGAGGTTGGATATCAAAAGACATCATCATCCCAGGTTGGTCCATGGGATCTGCAAATAGCTTTTGAGGAGCCTGCTCAAAGGAGATGTCTGCATGAAACATTTCTTCATGTTGATTTAACTGTGCCTATGAATCTGGGTGGCCCTATGCTTGCTGACCCTGTGGAGGTTGGTCCTGCGGAAGCTGTTCCTGTGGAGTAGGCTGAACAGGAGGGTCGAGTACATGACCAGGTAAATTCCTCACCATTTTGTTACCTTCCTTCTTGAAGTGCATATAGTTTTGGATGAACCTCAGGGTGTAGACATTACTCTGGGGAATAGTTAAGGATGTTTCCTTGTCAAGAGGGATGCCAACTTTCTGAAAGATGGCAGTAAGGTGAGCAGCATAAGGCAGGCTACGCCTATTCTAAGTGTAACTTTCCATAACCTGAAGCATGATTTCTTGAAGACAGACATGGCAATTGTTGAATAGATAGTAAAAAAGGAATCTCTGTGTCTCAGTAAGTCTGCTTCTGCCACCCCCTTGTGGGGTAATCATGGTAGTGAAGATATGATGTCGTAGACGCTATAGTGGGGGAAATCAATTGGTGTCAAAGTGTTTCACCAAAAGTTGGGTGACATCCTGAGGATTTCTAGGCTTGCCAGTCAGGAGGGTATAAGCTGCAGACAAATCTATCTCAACTTCAGATTCTATTTCCCCATCTCGGGGTATGTGTAAAGCTTTGTGAAGAAGCTTAGTTGTGAGCTTGATGGGAACACCCTTGACCACAGTCTGAAGGCCTTTCTTTTTCTCATCAAAAAAAAAGTTCCTGTAGAACTGCTGAATCAGAAGTGGGTAGTATACCATGTGCTCAGACATAAACTGTCCCCAACCTTGGAACTCAAACAACGGTAGTAGCTAAGGAAAATACACAAGCATCTCTTGGTCACTAAAATCTACATACCTAGGGAAGAGAATCCTGGTGGGATCACTGTCTTCTTCCCTGGGAGAGACAGCAGTGCTGGGCTTTTGAGGGGTTGACTGAGCTTTGGCCTTCCCTTTTTCTTTGGTTGACAGCCGTCGCCGCTTGGCGAAAGTTTGCAACGGAGAACCCTTGTCCGTGTTGGACCCCTGGGCTTCGGCAGCCCTCTTCCTGTCTGGTTCTGCAGCTGGGCGGTCCTCAATACGCTTGGATCTCCCTTAAGAGGGAGCATTCGAAGCAGTGGCCTTCTTGGAAGAAGCCGCCTCTTTCTTCTTGCCGCGGGTGACCGGTGGAGCCATGGAGAGTGGATGAAAAAGGTGGAAAGGAATCGGAGAGCAGCTAGGGCTAGCTGGGGAGCTGGCGCAAGAAGCAACAAAGGAAGGGGCTGGGCGTCGACCTCCACGGCGTGGATGTACAGAGTCGCCGGAGAGAGAGAGAGAGAGAGAGAATAGGGTTAAAAAAAAGAGGGGGTGAGAAAATTGTTTTCACCAATGAGTTAAATGGGGAAAGTTGAGATTTTTACTTTTGAAAAGGACAACCCTGAAGTTTGAAATGGTGTATATGCCCCTATGTTAAGTTCAGATGGTTTAAGGCTTATAAGCTCATTTTTGAGTAATAAAATTTTGAGCAAACCATTTTTGCAACAAATAATATGACTTAACATTTGAGAAGGTAAAGGAATAGAACCAAGCCCATTTGACTTACTTATCACATTCATTCAGCAAGATTGGAAAAGAAGATAAGCAAGTATTGGAAATAAACACAACTCCTTTGTGTTGAAGCAAGTTGTAGAGTCAACCCCAAACCATTTAATTTTTTTTAATTAATAAAACAGTCTGATATAACATTAACTTTTTGACACAAGGAAACACGTTGTTTAGACGCCAGAGTCCCTGGTTACTCAGTGTAGCTTATCTATCTGAACTCTTTTGAACATAGGTGACTTTCTGTGGACGCGGATTTTATCTTTATCTCGTTGTATTATTTATTTATATTTTTTATTTGGATTTTTGATTTATTGATTTATTAGGCATGCCAGTCACGTGTGTGACGATTTTATTGTGCGCTCGATCTAACTTGGTCAGTCGATTGTGAAGTCCGAGTCGGGACCAGAAGTTCGTCATACCATAAAGGCTATGACGTTAATTACGCCCTTCCAAGGAAGGACAACCCTTGATTAAACGCCAAAATAGGAGGAAAGCAGCGGTGAAGATAAGGCTCAGAAGAGAGGGGGTTGATTTATTTGCAGAATGCTAAATGGACTAGAGAGAGCAGGGGGTTATTAAGTACGGGACAAATCCGACGGCATATCCCCGCATCTTGGACTATGCCAAGTGGGAATAGGAAACCATCCATGCAGCGGCAGGGTAGGATCCGTAAAAGATCGGGTATAATAGACCCGGAGTCCGAATAGGGACCGGCGCGACATGGCACGTCCCATGTGGGTGTGGTGCCGCTTCTATATCCCCCTTCGAGGGACCATCGGAGAGCGTGCAAGGACATAACTCCGTGGGCCGGCGGGGCTAGGAGAGAATATCACATTTACCCGGTAGGGTATGTATGAATTTCGGCAGCATGTCCCCTCAACTTGGATTATGCCAAGAGAGAATAGGTCATCATCCACGGGATGCCGGGATGACGACCAGATAAGAAGGGCACCGGGCCCGGGGATGTTACTTGCGTCTATCTCATTGGTTAATATTCCCTTGGAACCCATCAGAACGCATATAATAACATGGTTCTTTGAGTTCGTAAGGTAGCAATGAAATCCGGATCGGAAATGAGGGCGGTAGGGGAGGTCTTCCCCATTACTGTATCTTCTCAGGGCACATATGATGGTCTCCGAACATCCCCTAGACAGGTGTGTAGGGAAACTAAAGGATTGAAGGATGACAGTGCAGAGGAGGGCCTCGGACTAGGTTTCATTGGCCAAAGAAGGAGGGTCTCGGCGTGGGTTTCTATTGGCCAAAGGGAGAGCTCTCGGCATGGCTTTAATGGCAAGAAACAAGGGGGGAAGCTCCCGGCGTGAGGCTTCTCGGCGCGCTCCTCGCCGCGCCGGGAACCCGGCGCCGGGAGGCCACAGGCCGAGAAGGCTGTGAAGGAACAGGGTTTAACCGGGGGGTTTTGTCATTTTGTTGAGGGGAAGGAAGAGGGAAGCCTCTCGGCGGCGTAGCTCTCGGCGTAGAAATTAGCACGCCGGGAAGGCAAAAGGGTTAAGGGTTTCAGGGCTTGATTACGGTACTCTGTTTTTTTGGGATTTTGAGAGTTTTCTGGGAATTATATCAGAGTAGATTGGCTCTGGGGACTAGAGGTGGGGTTCAACTGGTTTTAGTTGTATAGGCTTCAAAGGAGGCCGAGAACTGAAAGGGATTGGAGGGGAAGAGCCCCACACAGAGGTCCTTTTCACCATCACCATACGGAGCCCAGAGGACAGCTTCAGTATTATTTTTCATCGACTGGGAGGATTTCAGCAGCACCTCCCCCGTACCTAGCGTATGCCAGGGGGGTAATAGACGATCACCCACAGAGTGCCGGGGTGAAAGCCAGAATAAGGGGGGTATGGGACCCCTAGCCCGTGTATGTGATCACAACACCAACTTAACATCCCTTTGAGGCCATTGAAACTTATGCAGTGGCAGAGTTTCTCTGGCTCGTAAGGTTATGCAGGGGAGTTATCCCCAATGATGTTTATCCCTTAGGCACATATGATGATCTAGAGTATCCTTCGACAAGATGCAAGGCTTGGTTGATCGGACTTCAGTGGGCATCCATGTGGTTCCTTGGCCTGTAGCAGGAAGGCTTTCCTCTGGGGTTCAAGGAATGGGGGATTCACAACGTAAAGCAGGGGTGGCCGGAAGCATGGTTCCCGGCGTGGGTTTTATTGGCCAAGGGGGAATGCTCTCGGCGCAAGGGTTCTCGGCGAGGTAATGACCGCTGTGGAACGCACTAAGTTTCTTGGGGTATGAAATATTGTGGGATATCGGTGGTTATATCGATTCGACATCTCTTGTCCCACCGGGCGTGCCAGCTTGTGGAACGCACTAGAATTTCGTGAGATGAGAATATCAGGGTATCGATGGTCTTTTTATCGGTTTATCTAGTGCGAGGGCGTGCCAGTCACCTAGGTGACAATGTGTTCGGGCTTCAAGACTGGAGTGGTCCGAAGCCCGGGGTGCGCTCCATCTGACTGATCAGATGATTGTGGATATCGGGTCGGGACTGGAGACCCGCCGCGCCATAAAGGGCGCGACGTTAATTACATCCCCTCGGAGAGGGGAAGACCTCTGATTAATCGCCAAGAAAAGGGGTCAAATGACCTAAAGATCATTTTTCATTAAAGCATGCGAGTTGGGTTGACATGATTTAAACCCTCCGCATCGGTATGCAAAACGACGTTCAAAACCATACAAATATTTGCTGCGAGTGCGGCAAATTTAATGCAAGTGCGGGATTAGATCCTGGTATATGTATATATATCAGTCACTAAGGACCATCCAGTATCCGGTCGAGAGTCCGTATTCGAAGCATCGAAGGTAAGAACAAAGACATTCGGATATCTACCGTAGGTACGGCACGTTTCATGTGGGTGCGGGATCGGATCCCGGAAGAAATGGGTCAAGCTGATGAACTATCGGCCCGAGAGGTGCACGGATCATGACCATGTCGGGGATCCCGAGGTCCATGTCCGATACCACGGGGCATCATTACACAGTCCGGGGGAGAGGGTTGTTAAGTGTAAGGCCAAAACTCGACAACGTGCGCCCTCGCACGCGGATCGACCTGCGCGTTCAGGTCGCGGGGTTCGACCTGCCCGGTCAGGTCACGGGGGTCAAGGGGGCAGCGCCCCCGGAACAAAATTTGGTTAAGGCGCGGGTATGCTATTGTCATTGTTCCGATCATTGAGTTAAGTGTTTTATTCCCATTCCATTCTTTCCATTTTGTTCATTGATTTAATCCTTATCCTCTGGTTTATTCTTTAGTTTCAATAGTTCTCTTTCTTCCTTCCATTCTTTTAGTTTTCTTTTAGCACGCCGTGTTGGCAGGTTGCAAGAAGATGGGCGCGCCGGATAAGGGGCGCCGGGTCAAGATATGAAGGGGGGGCGCGCCGGGTAGAGGCATCCATGGGCGCGCCGGTTTAAGGGAGTTCAAGGGGGGGGGGGGGCGCCGGTTAAGGGGCGCCGTTTTAAAGATACTACAAGGGGCTGAAGGGCGCGCCGGTTTAAGGGAGGCCAAGGGGCGCCGTTTTAATGGTTAAGCAAGGCAGTAGGGCGCGCCGGATAGAGAGGCTCCCACGGGGGCGCGCCGTTTTAGCATTCAAGGGAGATGGGAGGTTACGAGGGTGGTGTTAAATCGGCGCGGTGAGGGGTGACCGCGCCGGATTAGGCCACGCCGGGACATCGTCTCTTGAGTTTTCTTATTCGTTCTGTGGACTTGTTTTGCTTTCTGTTCTTGATTCTATGGCCTACAGAAGGATCAATAGTTAGATTATTTGTTCAATTGACACCCTAGATCAATAGGATGAAGGTTTAAGCATCGTTGATGGTTTGTTAAGGTGAGTGAGCAGGAGGTTTAAGTGTTTTATTCGGGGGGGTTTGATTCACAGAACTTACTGTGTATTGGATTAAAACTCAGTTCGTTCTTGAGTGTTCTATTTGTTCACTTGTTCTTGGCCCTGGCGAGAATCGGACAGCACCTCCCCTAGATCGGAAGGGTCCGAGGGAAAAAATGGGGCGCGCCATGCGGAGAGAACTCCGACGGCCCCGAAACATCCCGGTGTGTGCATAAGCAACGACACCAGTAAAATTACCCCATTTGGGGCCGGAGATCCCGAGGGCTAGCCTACAAGGGAAACCGGTGACCCATGGGTTGTTGCGATCGTATCGACTCCCCCCGTTCGGGGCCGGAGGTCCTGAGGGCCAGCCTACAAAGGAACTCCGACGACCCGAGGGTTGCCGTGATCGCGTGGCTGAAGACCACGTGAGAGCCGAAGTCGACGCAAGAACACGGCGGTAGGAAAAAAAAGAGCCACTATGGGCTGAGTATTGAGGGGGATTGGGGCATCAAAAATCTCCCAAAGGGGAGTTTTCCTTTCATTCCACAACAGACCGAACTCCGATTACATTGAAGGGGAATACGAAGACAAAGGTCTACATGTGAAGATCACCAAAAGGAAATCAAAGGGGCAGAAGGAAATGCAAAGACAAAGGGGGGAACCGAGCTCTCTTCCCCTCACCTCTCCTTCTTTCTTTCACCCTCTTATCTCTCTTCACACTTCGGAGCAGGGCTTCACCGCCAGTAGAGCGTCCCTCCTCTTTTTTTGCTTCTTGCCTGGAGCTTGTATTTATAGGGGGAGCAGGGAAGCAAGCTTCCCGTTTCTATGGCTTTTGTTCTGTTCGCAGTTGCCGTTGCTGACGTCGCTGGGGTCACCGTGTCGAGTGCCGTTGTCGTGGACGTCACCTCCGCCGCGGCTACAGTGTGATCGGGAGAGGGGCAGAGGCATGGCCTCCTCCTCTGTTGGCATATCCACCGCGAGACACGCGGCTTTCATCATTTGCAGGAGCATGGGTGGCCGACGGACGAAGTGGACGTTCGACGGTGCAGGGCTCGAGGGTTTCCATTTGAAGAACATGCTTGGATGCCCAACGGGTCGAAGCATACCTTTTGCCATTTTAAGCAGTTCGTCGACGTGCTGTTCGCAGGAAACAGGGGACCGTAATGCCGACGGGATGGGTTGGTTGCTCGCCAGGAAATGCTTCAGAGAAAGGGGTTAAAACGGCGCCACATCCAAAGGGGGGGCGCGCCGTTTTAAGCATCCAAAATGGAGGCCCCCTTCGAGCGCGCCGTGTAGCCAATGAAAATAAAAGAGGTTAAAACGGCACCATATTCCAAAGGGGGCGCGCCGTTTTAAAGGGGGGGGGCGCCGTTTTAAGGCGCGCCGTTTTAAAGCCCCCTCGTGCCGTTTTAAGCACTAAACGGATTCTTCTCGAAGTCGCGGCCATTTTACGTGAATGTCGACATTCCCGGAAGGTTCCGGTTGCTATGTATGACCTCTACAATGTTCCATTCGCAGCCTTTGGGGCTCGGTCCCAGACTCTGCGTGACTTTCGGTGCACGTCGGGCTATGTCGGAGTCCCCGACTCTTCTTTGATTCAGCTCTCGGCACGGCCGGCTGTAGAGTTGTGGCCATATCTTCCGCCCGGGGGGCTCCCTCATCGGCTAGCGGACCACCAAGCAAGTCCTCATCCTGATCGGGGAGGCATGAGGTTTATTTGGCATTTTCATCTTCGGCTTGCTCTCGAGTGTCGAGACGTGCATGCCGTATGATCATCATCGACATTTTTCGACGTCCACAAATGCCCCCCACTCGCGGGTGGCGCAAGCGAGGGATGAGTGCGCGGGGATCGCGAGTGTAGAGTTCTTCGACAGGACGTCTGTTCTTCCGAGCCAGTGGGATGCTAGTCCGGTGCAAATTCACGGGAAAGCGCTCACTCCTTCAGCGAAGGGATGAGGGGATCGCTTCACCGCACATGCACACGGACTGGCATATCTGAGTGGGGGTTTGGTCGACGGCATGGTGGAATGCCGAAGCAAGAAGGAGGGGTTCAAGTTTCTCTGACTTGGGTGAAAAGTCAAGATCGGATCGCACGGCTGAGGCCCCAGAAAGGCCTTAGGCGCCGTCAAAGGTGGTTTGTTGACACTGGGGTTGCATCAACGCAAGGATTTCAATCTTCTTCCGACCCAGACGAAAGGTCTAAATCGGAGCTTTCGGCGAGGGCGCCGCATAAAGTGGATTCGTCAATGCTGGGATTACATCAACGCAAGGATTTTGGTTTTCTTCCGACCTAGACGAAAGGTCTAAATCGGAGCTTTCAGCGAGGGTGCCGCATAAGGTGGATTCGTCAATGCTGGGATTGCATTAACGCAAGGATTTCAGTTTTCTTCCGACCCAGACGAAAGGTCTAAACCGGAGCTTTCGGCGAGGGTGCCGCATAAAGTGGATTCGTCAATGTTGGGATTGCATCAACGCAAGGATTTTGGTTTTCTTCCGACCCAGACGAAATGTCTAAATCGGAGCTTTCGGCGAGGGTGCCGCATAAAGTGGATTCGTCAATGCTGGGATTGCATCAACCCAAGGATTTTGGTTTTCTTCCGACCCAGATGAAAGGTCTAAATCGGAGCTTTCGGCGAGGGTGCCGCATAAGGTGAATTCGTCAATGCTGGGACTGCATTAACGCAAGGATTTCAGCTTTCTTCCGACCCAGACGAAAGGTCTAAATCGGAGCTTTCGGCGAGGGTGCCGTATAAAGTGGATTCGTCAATGCTGGGATTGCATTAACGCAAGGACTTCGGTTTTCTTCCGACCAAGGTGAAAGGTCTAAATCTGAGCTTTTGGCGAGGGTGCCGAGTAAGGTAGATTCGTCAATACTGGGATTGCATTAACGTAAGAATTTTGGTTTTCTTCCGACCCAGACGAAAGGTCTAAATCGGAGCTTTCGGCGAGGATGCCGAGTAAAGGTGGATTCGTCAATGCTGGGATTACATTAACGCAAGGATTTTAGTTTACTTCCGACCTAGACGAAAGGTCTAAACCGGAGCTTTCGGCGAGGGTGCCGAGTAAGGTAAATTCGTCAATGCTGGGATTGCATTAACGCAAGGATTTTGGTTTTCTTCCGACCCAGACGAAAGGTCTAAATCGGAGCTTCCGGCGAAGATGCCGAGTAAAGTAACACTAAGGAACAACTTCTTTCTCATTCTTTTTCTTTTCCGTCTTCTTTTTTTTCTTTTTTTCTTTTTTTTCTTTTTTTTTCTTTGTTTCTTTCTTTTCTTTTCTTTTCTTTTTTTTTTGATGATCACGGTGGGACCGGATCACAAAGGTGTGATAGTATCGTCGACATTGGGTTTATGTCAACGCAATGGAATCGGGTTTAATCGGCTTAGACGGAAGGTCTACGCCATGCTGCTCGGTTGAGGCCTCGGAGGGCCATGGGCGCCGAGTTGAGTTTTCGGATGTTTTATGTAAAAAGCTCCATGATGGAATCCTCTTCATTGTGGGGTAATGGTTTCAGTTGATCGCCGAGCTGGGGAAGCGGCGCATGGTATAACTTCAGGTGTTTCCCATTGAGTGGTGGGAATTGAATTTCCCCCCGGTGGTTGACGATGACATAAGCACCGCCTTCATAGACTTTCTGGACCACATAAGGTCCTATCCAGTTTTCATTCAGTTTGCCTTTGGGGTTGGCCGCCATGACTTCTCTTCGCTTGACCATGACTAGGTCTCCCATCTTGAATTCACGTTCTTTGACGAGTTTGTCAAAGGCGCGGGTCATACGGGCCTGGTAGACCTGTATGTTCTGCTGGGCTCTGAGCCGCCGTCCTTCCAGATCGGAGAGCTCCTCCAGTCTTCTTTCTATATTGGCTTGGCCATCTTTGACTAATTCGTGCTGGATCGCCACCCGTAGTGAGGGTACCTCCAGCTCTATCGGCACGACCGCTTCTGAGCCATACACCAAGGAGAATGGTGAACAACCTGTCGGGGTCTTGTACACAGTGCGATACGCCCATAGCGCTTCATACATCCTGTCTTCCCAATCCTTCTTGCTAGAGCTGACCGTCTTGGCAAGAAGTGTGCATAGTGTCTTGTTGAAGGCTTCCGCTAACCCGTTTGCCTGCGGATTATACGGAGTGGACGTCCTCCAATCAATCTTGAATTTATCGGCCAATCTATAGACCTTTTGGTTTCGGAAGTGGCTTCCGTTGTCAGAGACAATTCGATCGGGCACGCCGAATCGGAATATGATATTTCGACGGACGAATCTGGCCACGATTTCTCCCGTCACTTCTCTTAGAGCCACAACTTCAGCCCAGCGAGAGAAGTAATCTGTTGCTGCTAGAATGTATTTGCATCCCGCTGAAGACGCGGGGAGCGGGCCCACAACATCAGTACCCCATTGAGCAAAAGGCCAACTGGGCACCGTTGGGTGCAAATGAGCTGGAGGTCTTCTTGGGATCGCAGCATGCTGCTGGCATTTATGACATGACTTGGCATACTTGCAGCAGTCATCGAACATAGTCGGCCAGTAATATCCCAGCTTCTTGACTTCAATCTTCATTTTCGGCCCAGCTTGATGAGCACCGGCCGACCCGGCGTGAACTTCCTTCATAACCATCCAAGCCTCCTCCATGGATATACATCGGAGGAGCACCTTTCTTCCGGCATCAGCCATGGTTCGGAACAGAGTTCCATTTCTGACTTCATAAGAATCTTTTGTTCTGATCAATCTGATCCTTTCTTCCCTCTGCTTGGGCAATTCTTGGTGTTCAAACCATTTCATTAGGGGTTCCCTCCAATCAGGAGAGTTAGTTGTTTCTGCTATCGCAGCTTCATATTCTTCTTCGTCACCTGGCTCCTCTATCATGCTGGGGACCTGGCGCCTATTTATGACTGTTATGTTGAGGGATTCGCCTGGCAGGGCCGCCAGTGAGCTTGCTAATTTTGCTAGTGCATCAGCCTGGGCATTTTGGCTTCGGACGACATGGCCTATTTCAATGAAGTAGAACCGCCCCATGAGCTTCTTCGCCTTGGCGCAGTACGGGAGTAACCCGGGCTTCCGGACGTCGAACTCTCCTTGTATCTGCTTGACAATAAGCATAGAATCACCAAACACCTGCAGCATTCGGATCTCCATGTGGAGGGCTATCTGAAGACCGATAATCAAGGCCTCATATTCTGCTTCATTGTTCGTGCACGGTTTGTTGATCGAACACGACGTATGCAACACTTCTCCTTCTGGGGATTTGAGGACGATGCCTGCTCCAGCCCTTATCCTCGCATGCCCTGATTGAGATGTCTCCGTTCTGGATTCTCCGTCGAAGTATAACTGCCATATGGCTTGACGGACTTGGTCTACTTCCAGTGTTTCATCTTCCGGAAGTTCCGTGACAAGCGGGGAATTCTCAGGCACAGGGTGTGCTGCAAAGAAATCTGCTATCGCCTGGCCTTTAATAGCCTTTTGCGGCACATATGTAATATCAAATTCCATCAAAATGACGGCCCACTTCCCTAGTCGCCCTTTCAGCGCCGGCTGGGACAAGAGATGTTTGGCTGGATCGGCCCTTGATATCAGCTGTATTTCATGTGAGAGCATGTAATGCCTCATTTTCTTGGCCGCAAAGACCAAGGCAAGACAAACTTTCTCGATCGGGGTATACTTTGCTTCTGCCCCGACCAGTCTTCGACTGAGGTAATAAAGTGCCTGCTCCTTTCCCTCGTCGTTGTTTTGAGCCAACATTGCCCCGAGTGAACATTCGGTGGCGGCTATGTAGAGAATTAGCGGCCGCCCTTTGACAGGTGCCCCCAGCACTGGTGGGGTCTTCAAGTATTCCTTTAGCTTATCAAAAGCCTTCTGGCATTCTTGATTCCAGTCGAATGGCGCATCTTTCATCATCAACTTATGAAATGGTTGACATCGGCCGGACAGGTTGGAGATGAACCTGCGGATATAGGCCAATCGACCCTGCAGTGATCGCAGTTCCGTCAGGTTCTTCGGAGGCGGCAGCTCCTGAATGGCCTTTATCTTGGAGGGGTCTATTTCAATCCCCCTATATCGGACAATGAAGCCCAGAAACTTCCCACTGGAAACGCCGAAGGCGCACTTCAGTGGGTTCATCTTCAACTCGTATTGTCGAAGCCTTTGAAATATAACCCTGAGGTCACTCAGGTGATCTTCTTTCTTTTGGGTCTTGACAACCAAGTCGTCGATGTAGCATTCGACCTTCTCATAGAGCAATTCATCAAATATCTTGGTCATCGCCCTTTGATAAGTGGCGCCAGCATTCTTGAGGCCAAAAGGCATCCTTTTATAGTGGAATATCCCCTTGGGTGATCGGAAAGCCGTATGAATTCTATCATGTTCGGCTATCCATATCTGGTTGTATCCGGACGACCCGTCCATGAAAGATAAGGCTTCATGGCCAGTGGTGGCATCGATCATGACTTCAGTGATGGGCACCGGGAAATCATCTTTCGGACAAGCCTTGTTCAGGTCTCGGAAGTCCACACATATCCGGATCTGGCCTGTTCTTCTTCTTGACGGGCACAATATTGGCCAGCCAGGTGGTATACTGGTTTTCTGCTACGAAGTCGACGTCTATGAGCTTGTCAACTTCCTTGCAAACTTGGCTTATCAGTTCTGGCCTCATTCGCCGGGGTGACTGCTTTACTGGTTCGGCCTTGGGGTCAATGGCCAACATATGCTGGGTAATGGCCGGGTTGAGGCCCGGCATTCCTTTGTAGTTCCAAGCAAAACAGTCTCGGAACTCTTGTAGGAGCTTGATGTATCGCTCTCTTTCTTCTGGGAGAAGGAGGGCGCTGAGGAATGTTGGTCTGGGGTCATCTTTTGTGCCCAGATCCACTTCGATCAGCTCATCAACAGTGGCTTGGCCACCATCTTCTATCTCCGGGGGAGCCGGTTGCAAGTCGATGAAGCCTTCATCATCTTCTTCAGCCTCGAGGGCATCATAGATGTCTTCTTGTACCACCCCGCTTAGTGGCAGGGCTTTGTCATCTTCTTTCAGAGGGGTTGAAAGGGGTGCTTCACTGGCTTCCGGGCATCTTCCATCGGTGGGGCTTGTGACCTCCGTGAGCAAAGAGATCATGTGGACCCCGCTTCTATAAGCGACCACGTCATGCGGACGCGGTGGGTACACTTCATATTTTCCCAGCCTTAGTTCGCCCTTCCTGATTAGGCCCTGAGCGATATTTTTGAATACATAACAATTTTCAATAGGATGCCCCAGCACCCGATGATAAGGACAGAATTCGGGGTCGTCGCTTCGTTCGACATCCTCTGGCCTTTTGGATTCCGGCAACGTAATCTTGCCGTAACGACAAGCCCATTCAAAAATCCTCTGAGTTTTGTGTCTTGGGAAGGAATAAGGCCTCCTCATTTTCTCTCGCAACGAGGCCGGTTGATTGGTTGAAGGATTGGCTACCTCCTTTGTCTTCTCCTTCGAATGCCCAGAAGTGCGGAAGTTGACACCTCCGGGTTTGTCTTCTTGCCTTGCCAGGGTGATGGCAGGATGGTATTTTGCCGGGAAGGCTTCAATATCAGCCGCTATTATGGCCAACTGATCAAGGGAGTGGACGTTAAGGCCGACCATCCGCTGCTGAATATCCTTCTTTAGACTTTCCCCGCAAGCCCAAGTGGCAACCTCGTGGCTTAACGGGGAGATGCATCTCACATATAGGCTTCTCCACTTTCTGATGTAGTCCAGGACGGGCTCATCATCTTCTTGCCTGTGGCTGTAGAGTTCTGCCCTGGTCACGAGGAAGTGCTCCGGGCTTGAGTGACTGTATCGCTGAGGGAGGATGTCCCCTGCTGGGTCAAACCAGTGCATACTTATTTCGGCTAGGTGCTCCTCCAGCCTTTCAATTTCCTGATGTAACCTGCCGAGCAGTGAGGGCAAGGTGGAGTCAGGCTGAGGGAAATCTACTTCAGGGCATCTTTCACCAGCCAGGCTTGTGACCTCTGCGAGGAGGGAAACCACATGGACTCCCTTTTCACGGACAGCTGCTTCATGGGGTTGTGGGGGCTTCACCTCATAATCCTCCATCTTCAATTCTCCTCTGTTGATCAGGTTCTGGGCGATATCCTTGAAGACATAGCAATCTTCTATAGGGTGGCCAAGGATTCGATGGTAGAGGCAGAATTTAGGGTCATCACTCCTTGTAGCATCCTCTGGCCTTTTGGACTTTGGCAAGGTAACCCTGCTATAGTGGCAAGCCCATTTAAAGATCTCCCGAGTTTTATCCCTCGGGAAGGAATAAGGCTTCTTCATCTTCTCCTGCAACGTGAGGACTCGTTCCGCCGGCCGGCTAGTTGAAGGACCGGCTATTTCTTTCACCTTCCTCCTTGAGTGCATAAAAGTACTAAAGTTGGTGGTCAGGTACTGATTCTCCCATCTTGCCGTGGTGGCATAGGAGCCCCCCGAGTTCATGGATCTGCCCTCCCGGAGGTGGATACCCTCGGTAAGACCGGACAGTAGTTTGATCATCTTGGCCAACTGTGCCTTCAACATCTCAATCTCCTGCTGCTGCTCATAACATATTGCGAGCATAACAGGGTCACAAAGGGAGAAATCTGGAGTGTAGCTTGGACTGCTATCTTCCGTTTCGGCATCAAGTGGAGGTGGCAGCACCCCGCCACCGTGACTATCTGGGAGTGGTGCCTCGGAAGTCGATGGCACCCCCTCTATATCCTTGCTTAGAGGTGGGTTCTGGAGGAACACTTCTTCATCTTGAGCTTTGTCGGCTGAAGTCATATTCTGCTCTTTGCCCTTGGTTTCTAGTGCATCTGTGTCTTCTGGGGGACCGTCGCCAACTAGAGCTGAGACGGCTATCATGTTTGCTTCATAGAATTCTTCTGCTGAGAAACCCAACCCAGGGTGCTGGGTAATCTTCAGGAGCTCCCTATCCAGGTTCGGTGGATACCACAGCTTCTTGAACATTTGATTCCGACTTTCGGTCTGAAAGAAGGGCAATTGTTGCCCTCTAGCCATTTTCACCACTCTGCTGGATATATCCGGAAGTCCCATGATTGGGCCGACCGGGTCACAGATTTCTTCGGGGAATTTACAATCATCATCCCCTTTCACTGGATGTTCATCAGCCACATAGAATATCGTAGGTGGGCCCTCTGGGTTGGGCACCTCCCAGATCTTCAAGAATTCGACTGTTTGACAGTCTAAGTCTGTGGGGGGCTTCATGATCCCTGGAGGGACCTTCACATACCCAGGCAAATCTTCGAGCTTCGGAACTCCTGTCTCGAGGTAAATATTGAAGGGGATGGCTCGAACCACGCCTTCAACTTTAGAAATGTGTGACACTTCCTGCGGTGCCACATAGTCGGGCGGTGGTGGAGGGAACCAGTCGTCGTCCTCTGCTATCTCCTTCCCTTTGCTTTGAGTCGGCTGGGGATTCTGCTTCGGCTCCTCCATGTAAAGTGCAGCATCGAGCAGGTGGCATTCAAACACCTCAAAGGGGTGTAAGTCTGCAAATATTCTTTCTTCTTTTCCATCTCGGGAGTACTTAATGCACTGGTGCAGGGTTGAAGACACTATCCGATTCTGATGCAGCCACGGTCGGCCGAGCAATGCTTTATATGTGGTATCGGAGTTGATGACGTGGAACTGCACTTTGGTGGTGAAGTCTCCTAGTGACAGCTCAAACTCTGCTACACCCATGGGAACTTCAGACTTCTGGTTGAACCCAGTTATCTTCATATCACTGACCTTGATCAGGTGCACATTAAAGTAATGTTTCTGGTAAACCTGGTAGGAGAGTATGTTTACTGCTGCCCCTGTATCGACCAAGATCCTATTTATAGGCTGGCCGTTCAACTGCCCCCTCATGTACAAGGGTCTGTTGTGGCTGACCGAAGGAAAGAGCATGTCTTCTTCGGTGAAGGTGATGGTTGTTCCCAACTGCAACTCAGCAAAATAGCTTTCATAATGCGCCGGGGTTTGCAGAGCCGCAATGACAGCCTGCCTGGTTTCCTCATCCAGGGAGAGTATCTCCCAGACACTGAGTCTTGCTGGGATTCTTTTCAATTGTTTCAATATCCGAGAGCCGGCTCGGACGTTAGCTAACTTTGCTTCTTCAGCTTTGCTATGCGTGCCATGTTCTGGTGTCGGAGGAGTCGGCGGGGAAGATAGTTTATCTTCTTCGGGGGCCGCCCGACTCCGGCTTGCTTGGTCGGCTGGTTCTTTCATTTGCACGGGCTGAGCCACAGGGGTGGCGCCATCATCATCTTTATTTGCCAGAGGGGGCATTCCCGAGGTGGAGGCAAGAGTGCTCTTGGCCTTGGACCCGGGCTGTTGGTATGGTTGTTTGCTCTTCTTCGCGAGCAAAAATTCGGTGAACGAGGGTACCACTTCGCCTGCTGCATCTTCAGGGTACAAGCCCGATGGAGGCGGGATTGCTACGCCCTTCACTTCAAGTTCGGGGATTTGGTATGGCCGCTCGCCCCTGAATATAATATTGTGATTGGCCGGGGGCACACGTCCCCACCTTCTCCCAGACCTGGTGACATGTTGGGAAGTAGAGGCCTCGACTTGGTTTGCTTCGGTAGGTGCGAAGCATATTTCTTCTTCTCCCTTCTCTTCAGAGTTTTGGGCCATGTTGAACAAGGCCGACAAGGTATTGCAAGACAAAAGGCTGCATTTTCTTTTATTCTTCAGCTTCTTCTTCTTTTTCTTCTTCTCTTCTTTTACAGCTGGAAGCTGTTCTCGGGGAAGTTCATCCCATATGCCGGTTTCTTGTGTTTCGGGTTCAGCTTCTTCAGCCAATTTTAAGGATTCAAAATGTTCCCAGGGGACATATTCCTTCAGCCGCACTGGCTGGATCTTGGGTTGTTCATATTCTTCTAACCCGTCAATGATTGCCTGCAGCCGTTTAACCACCGGGCTGACTTGCATGTGCATCCGCAACATGATGCGGGACAACTGACTCGCTAGCTAACCTAGGACGCTAAAGAACGCGACCAGCACGCGCACGAGACAAGGCAATCCGGTGTGACCGACTAACGTGAAATCCCTCCGGGCGGAGGCGTCTCTCAACAGAACTCCGAACCACGGCCGTCCCACGGAGGGAGGCGCAACGGGGTCACAACGGGCGAGAAGCCGCTGGACGACACGGGAGTCTAGTCCGAGCTCGGTGCTCGACTAGGGCCAAGGGAAAAGGGGCAGCTCTCGTCTCTCTCAACCAGCAGTAATAAATGAAACTAGCTAGACCCTACACTCACTCACGCGGCACAATCAATCATATACGTGATAAGCAAGTACTACGGGCGGGAGCGAGACACGTACCTCCACGCCTAGGCGTGGGGAAGGAACCCCGGCCGAGTCCAACCACCCCGATACACGCGTGAGAAAACTAATACAAACATCAAAAGGGCCCACTCCTCGCAGGGAGGTAATAGGCTACAACCACAACTACACACGGGGCGGCCGGCGCACGGGTTGACGGGCAGCAGCCGAGGTCGGGGATGAAGCCGGATGCCGACCCTCGCAATGCCGATCGCTCCTGTAGTAGCCTTTGAGGAGGAGGTCCACGTCGCCGCGGGCACTGCTGGGATGCCGAACCGGATGGAGGGGCCACGCTGCTGCTACAGCCTCGAGGGAGGATGTCGGTCCGACGAGAGGTTGCTGGCTGGTCCCTGTGACAGCTGGCAGAGATGGCGCTGGTACACGGCCGTCCGGACAGCGTCTGTAGCGGCGTCTTCTCTGGTGGAAGGCTGACAGGGGCGGCTCTCCAGGGGCAGTGGTGGCAGATGGGGTCCTGTGGAGGAATTGGGTGCGAAGGGGGTGACAACAGGGGTGCACAGACAGCACTTCAGGGCAGTCTGATCTGTGACCGTGGGTGGGGTGGTGATGGCGCAAGGGTACAGAAGGAGTTCCGGCCCGAGATGATTACTGGAGGTGTGGTGGGATGTGAGGAGTCGACCTACCAAGTTGCGGATCGATCCGAGGACGAGAAGTGGTACCCCCTTTGGAGGCCCTCTGCTGACAGTCCCGCTCGGGTACTGTAGCGCAGGATTGCGCACTAAAAGTGTGCTTGAAGACAAAAGTTTACCCCGATGGAGTTTGAAGGCGAGGCCAGAGGGGTTGGATTCGTGACTGGGAGGGGAACAAATGTTATGAAGGGACTGGCGGTGTTTGGTGGTAGGAGAGGCATGCAAACGGTGACCCAAGTCGTCTCGGATCACAGGTGAGACTGCCAGGGAGGCAGACAGAGCGACGAAAGTGTCTGTAAAGACAACTTTCTCTGTGGGTGGAATTTTTGGCCAAGGCCGGTGGGGTTGGAAAGATGACTGGAAGGGGTACGAAAGTCGTGAAGAAACTTGGATGAGACGCTGCCGGGAAACGGACGCACCGGACCGATCTCTGGACACCAAATCTGCTGTCAGCACAGGGACGCCCGGGGAAGAGGAAGACGATCCTGCGTGCACCGTCGCTCCACCGAACTCGTCGCCGTGGACGATGGTTGAAGGCTGCTGGCGTTGGAATCCCTTGGGGGAGATCTCCTACCCCTGGGCGTCGCACCCAAGGACTGGAGAGGGGGTGAGGGCGTCGCACCCTCAAGGAAGAGGAAGAAGAAGGGGTCGCCCCTTTTCGCAATGTGGCACTCCACACGAACACTCAAGCATCAAAATTCTTCATTAATCATTTGAAAAGAAAATACAAGGTCTTTTATATGGGATGGGGAAAATGCTAGGTCTAAACCCTAGCCAAGGGGGAAAGGAGATGGGGGGGGCGGCCACAACCGGGGAAGGCATTCAAATCTCCTAGATTCTAGGAGTGAAAGGTGGGGGGGGGGGCGGCCAAAAGAGGGAGGGGGCAAGGGGGGAAGGGCGGCTGCTACTCCCTCCAAGAGGGGAGGGAATGGTCCGCCCCCAACCCTAACCCTAGCCAAGGCGCGCCTCCCAAGGTGGGCCCAGGGGATGGGAAAGGTGGGCAGCCCTCGTGGGCCAGAGAAGTGAACCAAGAAGTGGCCCAATAACCCCCCCTAGCCTCTAGCAAGCCTACAAAACACAAATAAAGCCTAATTGGCCTAAAAGGGTCCATGACTGAAAGAAAATTGTCCACACACGGACTAAACCAAGGCCCAACATGGCCCAAAGCATAAAATAAGTGATGATAGCTCCGCTAATCTGCCAACTGGTCGCCGAGCCAAAGGGATGCCGGCGAGATCCGTGTACTCCGTCGTAAAGTGTGACGCGTGTCCTCACCAATTCTCCCCGGGTGGGAAGAACTCGACCCCGTCGAGTAAGGGTCACGGTCGCTCAGGTAACGCTCCAGCAAGTCCGGGTCAATCCGCTCCAGCTCTCCCCGCGTGATCCAGGTGTCGTCTGTCTCAGGGCGCCCTCTCCAACGCACTAGGAAGCGCTGGTAGGCCCCGCTCCTGGTGGTGGTCACCTGCTCATCCAGTATACAATCGATGTGCTCGCGTCTCTGTAATGGGGCTGGAGGAGGTGGACTCTCAGAAGGTGTATCGCTCACAACAGGAAGGGGAGGCCCAAGAAGCTCACTGGGAATCACTGCTGGATCCCGATAGGCCGCCAGATCAGAGACGTTGAACGTCGAACTGATCCCATAATCATCTGGCAGCTCAATCTCATACGCGTTAGACCCAATCCGCCTCAGAACTCGGAAGGGTCCGGCACCGCGGTCCTGGAGTTTCTTTACGGCCCCCGAAGGGAACCGTTCAGGTCTGACCCTGATCATGACATACTCTCCCACTTGGAACTCACGGGTGCGTCGATGCGCGTCAGCTAATTCCTTATAACGTGCGTTGCTGGCCTCAAGATGGTGATGATGATGTAGACTCCGAACTAGCTGTGTGGACTCATACCTATATGAATGCAGGGGTGGTCCTGGACATCCAAACACAGACCTAGCATGCCTATGACTCCTACATGATTGGACAACACGGGGAGGACCAGGACAACCAAAGTTGTATCTATCATGCATGGGTGTCCTACGGAATGTGGTAGACTCATGGGGACTAAATTGCCCAAACTCACTCATGACATTCCCTATATGAGACAAACCCCTATATGATGGTGGACATGAAGAAACATGGGGAAGAGACATGTGTCCCTGGCCTCCTAAGCTCGGGCATCTGGATGCCGGTAAGGTGAGGTGTTGACTAGAAGGCCTAGGTGGTGTATGATAGTGGACCTCCTCGACAAGGTGGGGAAAAGAATATGGGTCGAGAGGCTCACTAGGGAGGGGATCGAAAGGGTCAAAGAAATGATGACCCCTCCCGACAGGTCCCTTCACAATACTTGCCCATGTGCGACATTCGCCCAGGTGCAGATAATCACCTTCAGGCACTCTCATGTATGGGGCAAGAGGCTCATGAGGAAGGCAAGGAAGGCAAGGTTCCTCCCTCGGGACCGTGAAACCATAAGCGGGGACAAAATCAACCTCCATGGGTATGGGAAATAATAAAAGGACCTCGGATGTGATATGTCCTATGGTGTAGACCGAGGTAATAGACCCCAAAGCAGGGAGTGTAAAGCTATGACTATAGGGTTGGTCAGACCCTAAGGTCAACATATAAGTCAACTCCCATTGATAATCTAAACTCCTAAGGAAGTCCTTCACATTTTCAAGAAAGCAGAAGGACCGAAAAGTGGTGTGAAAGGAGTTAAGGGGTATTATTGGGAGGGCTGGTCCCATGGGTGTATAGCAAGGAATGGAGACATCTAGAAGTGGACCCTCCCTTAGCCAGCTAGCTAAAGACTCTCCAATGACCAGTTCACCCTCGGAAGGTAAGAATGTCTCTATATGAGGGTCTAAGGGTGAAGCCTCTCTCTCGGGAGTGGAAACTGAGTCCTCTATGATGTGGGGGGGGTCACTCCCTAACTCCTCAACCTCAGTTAGGTACTCCTCCATCAACTCCTGTTCAGCCTCGTAACTCACTGGAACAAACCCAGGTGATGACATGGAGGTGGTCGGCGTAACGCCGTCATGGAAGACAAACTCACCGGGAAGGTGAGATGGGTGTAGGGTGCAGGTCCTCCTATCCAGGTCGATGGTCGCACTTCTTTCCTCCAACCAAGTTCGCCCTAAAATGATGCATGGACCAGCAAGTGTGCTGATCTTGCACCAAGCGCCATCGAAATATTTAACGGGGCCAAACCACCGTTGGAACTCGATAAAAGCTAAACCATCACGGAGAACAATCTCCCCAGTCTTGGAGAGTGACTCAACAATGTCTTGTGAGACACAGTTAGACGACACCCTACTGATGAAGTCGATCTCCGTATGCATCCCATTAGGTAGGATGGCAGTGGACATGACAGGGCGCTGGAATGACTCGGTCATCGGTATAGGGGTCGGGTCTCCCGACGACTGAGTGGTAGGGGCGACACTTAGAGGTCGTACTATAAGAGCATCGAATCGGACCAATAGGGATGACTCACCTGACATGTGGGCTCGAGGAACCACCATGGGGTTGGCGCGGAGCTGGACATGCAAGACTCAACGAGACAAGGACAAAACTCTAACTAGACACAAACCTAACATTACAATGCAATGGTGGGTTACCTAGATGAACTAAGAGACTCAATGCAACCTAGATAACTCTAAGGCCTCAATTGCACCCTAGACAACCTAAAGACTCGAATGACCTAAGACCCCAATTTGTTAGAACAAACTGGTTCCCTAGGCTCTGATACCAAATTTGATGCGGGACAACTGACTCGCTAGCTAACCTAGGACGCTAAAGAACGCGACCAGCACGCGCACGAGACAAGGCAAGCCGGTGTGACCGACTAACGTGAAATCCCTCCGGGCGGAGGCGTCTCTCAACAGAACTCCGAACCACGGCCGTCCCACGGAGGGAGGCGCAACGGGGTCACAACGGGCGAGAAGCCGCTGGACGACACGGGAGTCTAGTCCGAGCTCGGTGCTCGACTAGGGCCAAGGGAAAAGGGGCAGCTCTCGTCTCTCTCAACCAGCAGTAATAAATGAAACTAGCTAGACCCTACACTCACTCACGCGGCACAATCAATCATATACGTGATAAGCAAGTACTACGGGCGGGAGCGAGACACGTACCTCCACGCCTAGGCGTGGGGAAGGAACCCCGGCCGAGTCCAACCACCCCGATACACGCGTGAGAAAACTAATACAAACATCAAAAGGGCCCACTCCTCGCAGGGAGGTAATAGGCTACAACCACAACTACACACGGGGCGGCCGGCGCACGGGTTGACGGGCAGCAGCCGAGGTCGGGGATGAAGCCGGATGCCGACCCTCGCAATGCCGATCGCTCCTGTAGTAGCCTTTGAGGAGGAGGTCCACGTCGCCGCGGGCACTGCTGGGATGCCGAACCGGATGGAGGGGCCACGCTGCTGCTACAGCCTCGAGGGAGGATGTCGGTCCGACGAGAGGTTGCTGGCTGGTCCCTGTGACAGCTGGCAGAGATGGCGCTGGTACACGGCCGTCCGGACAGCGTCTGTAGCGGCGTCTTCTCTGGTGGAAGGCTGACAGGGGCGGCTCTCCAGGGGCAGTGGTGGCAGATGGGGTCCTGTGGAGGAATTGGGTGCGAAGGGGGTGACAACAGGGGTGCACAGACAGCACTTCAGGGCAGTCTGATCTGTGACCGTGGGTGGGGTGGTGATGGCGCAAGGGTACAGAAGGAGTTCCGGCCCGAGATGATTACTGGAGGTGTGGTGGGATGTGAGGAGTCGACCTACCAAGTTGCGGATCGATCCGAGGACGAGAAGTGGTACCCCCTTTGGAGGCCCTCTGCTGACAGTCCCGCTCGGGTACTGTAGCGCAGGATTGCGCACTAAAAGTGTGCTTGAAGACAAAAGTTTACCCCGATGGAGTTTGAAGGCGAGGCCAGAGGGGTTGGATTCGTGACTGGGAGGGGAACAAATGTTATGAAGGGACTGGCGGTGTTTGGTGGTAGGAGAGGCATGCAAACGGTGACCCAAGTCGTCTCGGATCACAGGTGAGACTGCCAGGGAGGCAGACAGAGCGACGAAAGTGTCTGTAAAGACAACTTTCTCTGTGGGTGGAATTTTTGGCCAAGGCCGGTGGGGTTGGAAAGATGACTGGAAGGGGTACGAAAGTCGTGAAGAAACTTGGATGAGACGCTGCCGGGAAACGGACGCACCGGACCGATCTCTGGACACCAAATCTGCTGTCAGCACAGGGACGCCCGGGGAAGAGGAAGACGATCCTGCGTGCACCGTCGCTCCACCGAACTCGTCGCCGTGGACGATGGTTGAAGGCTGCTGGCGTTGGAATCCCTTGGGGGAGATCTCCTACCCCTGGGCGTCGCACCCAAGGACTGGAGAGGGGGTGAGGGCGTCGCACCCTCAAGGAAGAGGAAGAAGAAGGGGTCGCCCCTTTTCGCAATGTGGCACTCCACACGAACACTCAAGCATCAAAATTCTTCATTAATCATTTGAAAAGAAAATACAAGGTCTTTTATATGGGATGGGGAAAATGCTAGGTCTAAACCCTAGCCAAGGGGGAAAGGAGATGGGGGGGGGCGGCCACAACCGGGGAAGGCATTCAAATCTCCTAGATTCTAGGAGTGAAAGGTGGGGGGGGGGCGGCCAAAAGAGGGAGGGGGCAAGGGGGGAAGGGCGGCTGCTACTCCCTCCAAGAGGGGAGGGAATGGTCCGCCCCCAACCCTAACCCTAGCCAAGGCGCGCCTCCCAAGGTGGGCCCAGGGGATGGGAAAGGTGGGCAGCCCTCGTGGGCCAGAGAAGTGAACCAAGAAGTGGCCCAATAACCCCCCCTAGCCTCTAGCAAGCCTACAAAACACAAATAAAGCCTAATTGGCCTAAAAGGGGTCCATGACTGAAAGAAAATTGTCCACACACGGACTAAACCAAGGCCCAACATGGCCCAAAGCATAAAATAAGTGATGATAGCTCCGCTAATCTGCCAACTGGTCGCCGAGCCAAAGGGATGCCGGCGAGATCCGTGTACTCCGTCGTAAAGTGTGACGCGTGTCCTCACCACAACAAGAGTGGCTTCTTCCTGTTGTCAGTCATTCTTCGGAGGACCAACTGAGGAGCAGTTTCATACCAGACCGGGGTGACAACCGGTGGTGGTGGCTGAGGCGTGACGCCATGAATTCGGACTCCCGGGGTAGGGCGGGATGTCGACTTTCTTCTTGTCTTCTTTGGCACCATCTGCCAATCTCCATGGCTCTCTGCGGGAGCGAGAACAAATGCCTCATAGGTGTGCATTGTACAAGTATCTGACACTTCTTCAGGCAGTTGTTGGTATAAGGATATCATATTTACGGTTGCCCCCAGCACTGGCAACTCATGCGGGCGGGGCGGGTCCACCTTGTGTTCGCCCATCTGGAGCTCTCCCTTCCTGATCATGCCTTCAATGATGTCTTTGAAGACATAACAGTCTTCGAGGGTGTGCCCGAGCATCTGATGGTACGGACAAAATCGAGGATCATCTTTCCTCTTGATGTCACCGGGTCTCTTTGGCTCCGGGAGAGTAATTTTGTTATATTTGGTGGCCCACTCGAAGATGACCCGGGTCTTCTCCTTCGGGAAGGAGTAAAGTTTCTTCATTCTTGACCGCAAGGAGGCGGCCTCTTGTTGTTCAGCCTGCTTGGCCGGAGGAGCACTGGCGACTCCTTTATCATTGTCCTTCTGCTTCTCGAAATCCTTGAAGTCGATAGTGTTGACTTCTTTGGGCACGGACCGCTTCTCAATTGATTTTCCTTTTTGGGCTGAGGTGGCCGGTGCGGAAGAGTATTTGGAGAGGTAGGACTCAATTTCCACCACCACATTATTTAATCGATCAAATGACTTGATCTCCATCCCGATCATTTTCTTGAAAACTTCACGCTTCAAATTCTGCTTGCAGATTTGAACCGCATCTTCTTGGTGTGGCGGGCGTCTACACCTCATGCTGAGGTTCCGCCATCTCTTGATGAATTCTAGAGCAGTTTCATCATTCTTCTGCTTGGTTGCATAGAGCTCGGCCACTGTGACCTCTCTTTCGGTGACGTGGAACCGCTCCCGAAATTTTCTTTGCAAATCTGGCCAGTCATTAACGGACCCCGCCGGCAAGTTCGAGTACCATTCGAAGGCGAGCCCTGTGAGCGAGGACCCGAAGAACTTCAGTAGGTATGATTCATCAGTCGCCAGATCGCCCATCACATTGACGTAATAGGCTATGTGCTCCTTCGGTGACCCCTGGCCATTAAATTTGTCAAACTTTGGCGGCTTGCTGACGCCAGGAGGCAATCTCTTCCCCGCATGATGGACAGGGTAGGGTACCTTGTACACATCATATGAGGCATATTCTTCACTTCCCCGGTCGGCCAGCTTCATCTCGACTATCTGCTCGATCATGAGCTTGTTAGCCGTTGCCGGATCCACTGCTTCTGGGTAGAAATGAGCTGACTGCATCTGTGGCGTCGTCAACACCGTCGCCTAATAGTGGCGGTGCCTTGGTGTTGAGGAGCCGAAGGGGTCATTGGGGCCATGCCCCCAGCATAGTTGGGGATTGGCTGAGAGGCCGTCGCCTTGGGTGAACCCTCAAATTCTCCAGCGCCTTGCCTGGATGTTTCTGGAGACGGTTCGACCTGCTTCGACGTGGAAGCATGCATGGTCAGTTCGCCCACCTGTCGCTTCAGAGCTTCGATCTCCTGTCGATAGGCTTGAAGCAGCATCAGCATCGCCGGGTCGGAGGTGGAAGGGCTAGGAGCTTGGCCTCCCCCTTCTGTCAGAGTATCTAGAGAAGGCGCTACCCTTTCTCCTTCATCCCCAGTGGTAATCACGTTCGCTGCCATGGCGACCGCATCTGAACTTGTTTCACCGACGAGGGCTTGTATTATCTCAGCTGCAGCTGCTCCTCTTCTAGTTAGGGGACCCGACCTGCCAGCCAACCTGGCCATCTCTTCTTGGTCTTCAGGTAGGGCTCCATATTGGTTGGCCACTCCGGCCATATTACAGGTATAAGCCCGCATCTTTTGGTTTCTTCGAGCCGCCTCCCTGGTTGTCTGTCTAGGAAAGGTTAGCCTATCAAACACCGAGACTCTTGGTGGAGCTTCTTTACAGAGGGGCGGCCCATAGCACCCTGACTCCGCATCTTCGATATCTTCCGGGTTAACTTGTTGCTTCCGGTTTCTTTCAGCATCATTCATGGCTTCTAGGAGCCGCTGAGTTCCCAAGAGGGTGTTTCCAAGGCTGTGGAGATATCCCCTCACGGCTTGAGTGATGTCGTCTTCTCCCCGGCTGGGGCAGACAGTTGGTGGTGATGCTTGCACTGGCGGTCTATAGGCGAGACGCCTCCGCTCGTGCATCATGTTGTATCTTCTTTCCTTCAAATAGATGTTCGCCTGCCGACCGTGAGTACGGAAGGCAGGTCTTCGAGACGCTCGAGCTGACGCCTCAATCTTCTCTTCTTCATCTTCCTTCATCTTTTTCTCGAGCCGGTCAGTCCTGACGAGCTCCAGTTGAGTTGAGGCTGGGGCCCGCCTGATGGGGACCCATGCTTGCTTGAATTTAGTCGGCTTCTGGGCCGACTCTTGCTTTGGCATGGACCTGATATGGTCCTCTCGCTCCCGGGCCAGTGCATGGAATTGGTTGTGCACCGGCACCATCGGGATTACCCTATCTGGTGAGATCGTGGCCTGACGGCCATTCAGGTACACTCGGACTCCTCCGATCATCACGGATTTGCCCGAGAGGGAAGGCCGGCCTTGCGGCGTGCTAGTGGTTCTCCTTGCCGCCCTCCTGGCAGCCGAGGTGCATTTCTTCTTTGCTTCAATGTGGTGGACATAGTAGCCCACCATCTTCACAGCTTCTGGTGTCGCCTCCACGGGGGCGACGGGCTCGACCTCCTTGACATCCAAGAGGTCCACGAACATAACCCCGAGGAAGTTGGGGAAGCCAACGACCGGGGGAAAATCGCCGAACTGGATCGGCACTGCCAAGTAGCCATGCTCGGCATGGCTCGCCACAACCAATGGACCGAAAGTGACAGCCATCGGTTCTTCAGAAATGGATCCCTCCTGCAATTTCAAAAATGCGGAAGTTAAGACTTCGGAAAAGGCCATTGGGCCCCTAATCTTGGCGAAAAGATGAGAGGTAGTCCGGTCCCACCGGGCGTGCCAGCTTGTGGAACGCACTAAGTTTCTTGGGGTATGAAATATTGTGGGATATCGGTGGTTATATCGATTCGACATCTCTTGTCCCACCGGGCGTGCCAGCTTGTGGAACGCACTAGAATTTCGTGAGATGAGAATATCAGGGTATCGATGGTCTTTTTATCGGTTTATCTAGTGCGAGGGCGTGCCAATCACCTAGGTGACAATGTGTTCGGGCTTCAAGACTGGAGTGGTCCGAAGCCCGGGGTGCGCTCCATCTGACTGATCAGATGATTGTGGATATCGGGTCGGGACTGGAGACCCGCCGCGCCATAAAGGGCGCGACGTTAATTACATCCCCTCGGAGAGGGGAAGACCTCTGATTAATCGCCAAGAAAAGGGGTCAAATGACCTAAAGATCATTTTTCATTAAAGCATGCGAGTTGGGTTGACATGATTTAAACCCTCCGCATCGGTATGCAAAACGACGTTCAAAACCATACAAATATTTGCTGCGAGTGCGGCAAATTTAATGCAAGTGCGGGATTAGATCCTGGTATATGTATATATATCAGTCACTAAGGACCATCCAGTATCCGGTCGAGAGTCCGTATTCGAAGCATCGAAGGTAAGAACAAAGACATTCGGATATCTACCGTAGGTACGGCACGTTTCATGTGGGTGCGGGATCGGATCCCGGAAGAAATGGGTCAAGCTGATGAACTATCGGCCCGAGAGGTGCACGGATCATGACCATGTCGGGGATCCCGAGGTCCATGTCCGATACCACGGGGCATCATTACACAGTCCGGGGGAGAGGGTTGTTAAGTGTAAGGCCAAAACTCGACAACGTGCGCCCTCGCACGCGGATCGACCTGCGCGTTCAGGTCGCGGGGTTCGACCTGCCCGGTCAGGTCACGGGGGTCAAGGGGGCAGCGCCCCTTGCGGGGGTTTTCGGGGGCAGCGCCCCCGGAACAAAATTTGGTTAAGGCGCGGGTATGCTATTGTCATTGTTCCGATCATTGAGTTAAGTGTTTTATTCCCATTCCATTCTTTCCATTTTGTTCATTGATTTAATCCTTATCCTCTGGTTTATTCTTTAGTTTCAATAGTTCTCTTTCTTCCTTCCATTCTTTTAGTTTTCTTTTAGCACGCCGTGTTGGCAGGTTGCAAGAAGATGGGCGCGCCGGATAAGGGGCGCCGGGTCAAGATATGAAGGGGGGGCGCGCCGGGTAGAGGCATCCATGGGCGCGCCGGTTTAAGGGAGTTCAAGGGGGGGGGGGGCGCGCCGGTTAAGGGGCGCCGTTTTAAAGATACTACAAGGGGCTGAAGGGCGCGCCGGTTTAAGGGAGGCCAAGGGGCGCCGTTTTAATGGTTAAGCAAGGCAGTAGGGCGCGCCGGATAGAGAGGCTCCCACGGGGGCGCGCCGTTTTAGCATTCAAGGGAGATGGGAGGTTACGAGGGTGGTGTTAAATCGGCGCGGTGAGGGGTGACCGCGCCGGATTAGGCCACGCCGGGACATCGTCTCTTGAGTTTTCTTATTCGTTCTGTGGACTTGTTTTGCTTTCTGTTCTTGATTCTATGGCCTACAGAAGGATCAATAGTTAGATTATTTGTTCAATTGACACCCTAGATCAATAGGATGAAGGTTTAAGCATCGTTGATGGTTTGTTAAGGTGAGTGAGCAGGAGGTTTAAGTGTTTTATTCGGGGGGGTTTGATTCACAGAACTTACTGTGTATTGGATTAAAACTCAGTTCGTTCTTGAGTGTTCTATTTGTTCACTTGTTCTTGGCCCTGGCGAGAATCGGACAGCACCTCCCCTAGATCGGAAGGGTCCGAGGGAAAAAATGGGGCGCGCCATGCGGAGAGAACTCCGACGGCCCCGAAACATCCCGGTGTGTGCATAAGCAACGACACCAGTAAAATTACCCCATTTGGGGCCGGAGATCCCGAGGGCTAGCCTACAAGGGAAACCGGTGACCCATGGGTTGTTGCGATCGTATCGACTCCCCCCGTTCGGGGCCGGAGGTCCTGAGGGCCAGCCTACAAAGGAACTCCGACGACCCGAGGGTTGCCGTGATCGCGTGGCTGAAGACCACGTGAGAGCCGAAGTCGACGCAAGAACACGGCGGTAGGAAAAAAAAGAGCCACTATGGGCTGAGTATTGAGGGGGATTGGGGCATCAAAAATCTCCCAAAGGGGAGTTTTCCTTTCATTCCACAACAGACCGAACTCCGATTACATTGAAGGGGAATACGAAGACAAAGGTCTACATGTGAAGATCACCAAAAGGAAATCAAAGGGGCAGAAGGAAATGCAAAGACAAAGGGGGGAACCGAGCTCTCTTCCCCTCACCTCTCCTTCTTTCTTTCACCCTCTTATCTCTCTTCACACTTCGGAGCAGGGCTTCACCGCCAGTAGAGCGTCCCTCCTCTTTTTTTGCTTCTTGCCTGGAGCTTGTATTTATAGGGGGAGCAGGGAAGCAAGCTTCCCGTTTCTATGGCTTTTGTTCTGTTCGCAGTTGCCGTTGCTGACGTCGCTGGGGTCACCGTGTCGAGTGCCGTTGTCGTGGACGTCACCTCCGCCGCGGCTACAGTGTGATCGGGAGAGGGGCAGAGGCATGGCCTCCTCCTCTGTTGGCATATCCACCGCGAGACACGCGGCTTTCATCATTTGCAGGAGCATGGGTGGCCGACGGACGAAGTGGACGTTCGACGGTGCAGGGCTCGAGGGTTTCCATTTGAAGAACATGCTTGGATGCCCAACGGGTCGAAGCATACCTTTTGCCATTTTAAGCAGTTCGTCGACGTGCTGTTCGCAGGAAACAGGGGACCGTAATGCCGACGGGATGGGTTGGTTGCTCGCCAGGAAATGCTTCAGAGAAAGGGGTTAAAACGGCGCCACATCCAAAGGGGGGGCGCGCCGTTTTAAGCATCCAAAATGGAGGCCCCCTTCGAGCGCGCCGTGTAGCCAATGAAAATAAAAGAGGTTAAAACGGCACCATATTCCAAAGGGGGCGCGCCGTTTTAAAGGGGGGGGGGGCGCCGTTTTAAGGCGCGCCGTTTTAAAGCCCCCTCGTGCCGTTTTAAGCACTAAACGGATTCTTCTCGAAGTCGCGGCCATTTTACGTGAATGTCGACATTCCCGGAAGGTTCCGATTGCTATGTATGACCTCTACAATGTTCCATTCGCAGCCTTTGGGGCTCGGTCCCAGACTCTGCGTGACTTTCGGTGCACGTCGGGCTATGTCGGAGTCCCCGACTCTTCTTTGATTCAGCTCTCGGCACGGCCGGCTGTAGAGTTGTGGCCATATCTTCCGCCCGGGGGGCTCCCTCATCGGCTAGCGGACCACCAAGCAAGTCCTCATCCTGATCGGGGAGGCATGAGGTTTATTTGGCATTTTCATCTTCGGCTTGCTCTCGAGTGTCGAGACGTGCATGCCGTATGATCATCATCGACATTTTTCGACGTCCACAACCGCGCCGGGAACCCGACGTCGGGAGGCCCGGGAAGGCTATATTAGGATAGGCTTTGTTTGCCTTTGCCGAAGGGGCTAAACCAAGGGGATCTCTCGACAGAGTAGTTCTCGACGGGGAAATGGCGACGCCGGGAAGGGGCTAAAAGGGGTTTTTGTCTTGGCTGCGATACTCTGCTCAGAAGATTTCTGGGATTTCTGGCTCGGATTGAGTCAAGATCTAGACTGCAGAAGGGGTTTACGCGGGGGTTAGCATCCTCAGTCGAAGGGCAGATCATCCATTATCGAATCCTCATGGGATGTATGGCGTTTTCTATACTCACCTGCTGCTCAGACGGTCAAGAGATTGATGTCTCTGACCCTGAACAAGATGGGAGCTCGACAGACATCTGTGATATTCGGGGAAACCGTGATTCGAGGGGGAGGAAGAGGAGGGACAGAGCCTAATAACCCACCAGATGAGGGTTGAGACTCCGTCTTCGTCTTCCACCAGAGGACAGGCTAGGGAGGGGAGGTGGAAACATGGATCGGAAAGCTATAACATCTGGGCAAAACGACATTCAAAAGAACAGCCGATGCAAGGAGGGGAGAAATACAGCAGATATTTCAATCAATCAAATGCCCAAACGAGCCATGCTCATCTTTTATATTATTGCATCATCCCGAACCTGTACAGATCGTAGAAGGTAAATGAAAGACAGAGAGATGGAAATCGAGACCAGAATCTTCCACTTACATTGATACATCGAGAAAACCTCGCCAGATTACATCAGAAAAAGAAAATAAAAAGAGGAAAGCATGGGGGGAGGGCGCAGCATTGACTCCTCTCCCTCCCCGGAGCAGTCCACCTGGAGCTTCTTCTTCCTCCTTTCTTCTCAGATATCTCTTCGCTTCTTCGAGTCACTTTTCTTGGGGCTCTCTTTTTCCTATGGTTTCTGGCTATCCTCTCGATCTCTCTCGATCTCTCTTTTTTTCTTCGAAGCCCTTCTATTTCTTCTGGTGCTTCTCTCCTCTGCCTCTTTTCTTTCTTCAAAGAAGTGGGTTTATATAGACCCAGGTTCTTCTTGCATATCGGCAGATTGTAATCGGCGCGCCTCATTCGTTCGCAATCGCTCCCGGTGCGCCGAGTGGCCTCTTGTTGAGGTTCTCGGCGCCACACTCGGAAGCCCATTTGGCCGGCCCATTTAGGACATTTAAGCTTCGCACGTGCCTTGGCCTCTCTTAATCCTTTAAATTGATATTCATCAGAACCAGAGAAGGCCCTGTATTGGTGACATAGCTTCCATTGATATCATTGATATGTTTTCATCAGTCCGTAGGCAGGGGTTTCATCAGTATTGCCATCTGAATGATGACAAAATCGGGTATCATTTTATCGATATCGTTACCTGAATGGTGACGAGATCGGACATCAGCCTTAGTCTGGGAAGACCTCAGCCGGGCGTATAATCTGTGGAGACAATTCTTCTTCATTGATCTGACTTGGCAAAAGCCTTTACAATCTTCATCTGCCGGTACTGGCTTCATCTTTATCTCATATCACATCTGTCAATAAGCCGACATCTGACTTACCCTGACATGTCATCTGTGGATTCTTGGATGAGGCAGTAGTACAGCTCTCATTAAAGTGTGCTAGGAGGTCCCATCAATCGAGTGACTGCTGCTTTATCAGTGTTGCCATTTGAATGATATCGGCACCGGGCGTCAGCTTGGCCGACAAAGGCTTCAACCGGGTAAATGGTTGACGGGCTTCATCATTGGTCTTTCACTGTTGGTCTGATCCTCTTTTCAATTGTGCTTTCACCCTTGTTCATTTTCAAGGTGTCAACAAATGCCCCCCACCTGCGGGCGGCGTAAGCGCAGAATGGGCGGCACGGGGCCTGCAGGTGACGTTCATTATTCGAGGGCATCTTCCTCAATTTCTCTTCAATCCGGTTCTCAGACCTGATCATCTCGTTGCAACAATATTCTACACACGTATTCTTCATTTTCACCTTTTTCCATCTTCATATCTTCTTTATTTTCAGCATTTTGGAGCTTCTCGGCACCGGGCAGGGGCTTCTCGACACACGAAGACCTCCCGGCGTGGAGCTTCTCGGCGCGCATAGCTTCCCGGCGCGCCTGGCCGAAGGGGGCTCTCGGCTTGGGGATCTCGGCGCGCCCTTTTGGCCCAAGGGGGCTCTCGGCCTGGGGGTTCTCGGCGCGCATTTCACCGCGCCGAGACCCTGGTCACTCGGGCCCCTATTTAGGGCGCCGAGGCCCTTTCTCTTCTCATTCTCACCCTTCCTTTCTCTTTCTTCAGCTTCTTCCCTCCATTTCTTTTCTTCGGCGCGAGCCGTTTTCATCCTCTCGGCGGTGGCCGCGAGTTCTTCCCGTCCCGGGTATGACGTTTTTTGGGGATTTAATCCCTTTTGCTTCCGGGATCACCCCCTCTTGGTTGGTGACTCCCTATTGTTTTTGGGCAGACCCCGAATAAGGGGAGATGCTGCCAAAATTTTCATAGGGTCTCATGTTACAATCTTTATAAGACTGACTTTTATTTTAGGACTTTTAATTCACATTTCTTCTTCGACTGCAGACACTGCAATGGCTTCCGGCTCTGCTGCTACATCTTCTGGAGCCGTCAGAACAAGTTCGTCAGCCCAACCAGATATATCACGGGGCACAGTAAACTGGCTGAACGTGCACAGCTTAGACTTCCGATACGACAAGATCGCTTCCGTTGATGAATCATCCGATTCTGATACCGATACGGTGTCAACATCCCGGGTATACTCCACTGCCATGGAAACATGTTTCAGACGGGGCACTGATTATCGCCCGAATTTCCCGAAGGATAAACACTTGCTGCCGTTTATCCGGACCTTCACCGTGGGTGGAATGCGGAACTACCGAATAGCTCGTACAGTTGAAGCCGCAATTCTGGTTGAGAGGGATAGCCTAAAAGACTCAGTATATCGCGGAAAGGCTATATATCTTCCCAGGGAGAAGCGTGACTGGGATGCAGTCCTTGGCATATCGGAGCTGGAGCCGGAAAAGAAAATGCTGACCCGGGCCCCAGAGTTCACACCTGCTCGGTGGGATAATGCCAGTGGCCGAGTCAATAGGGAGAAGCCCGGCTATGGTCTCTTCCTGGCGCCAGTGAAGTGGGGGTACCGCGAAGAGCCTTTTGTGCTGAATTGTTCGGTCATTCAGTTCAAGTATCATTTGGCCGCTGGTTGGTTTGGGGATACCAAGATCACTGATGCCCATCTATTTCGAGCAGGAGCCGTGGAATTTACTGAGTTTGTCCTGAAGGAATATGCCCCTCTGCTGATCAGAGCCGGGGTATATCATAGTGTTTTTGCTTCCTGATTTCGATATCCTATATCCCGAGGGTTATGCTGTGGGATGTTCGAGGTCTTTTGCCCCTTATTCAACATATTCTATACAGCAGAGGGTGAGACATCTCTTGACCTCTGGAGTCTGTCACAGCTTTTCGGACTACCTATTGACGGCGAGCCGTATGAAGAAGTCTGCTTGGCAGATTCTGAGAAGGATAGGTCGATGGTGAAGGCAGATATTCCATTGGCTTCTCATACCGGTACCTGATGAAGGCATATCGCTCCATTTGTCTGGCGTACAGTAGAGGGTCCTCCAAAGGTTATCATCCCCGAGAGAAGGGCAGTAAGCTGCGGATCCGGGTAGGGCAGTGGATTCAGTACTTCTTTGACGGGCCCTTGAAATATGTCGACTTCCCTTCCGTGGGTCCGACTGCTAGCAAGCAGGTAAGGGCTCCTCGTTATAAGTCGGCGCTGCCATCTTCATTGCACCGTGCAGGCAGCGGTGGTCCCAACCCGGCAGGCGTAGACCCCATCACACATTGTGCGGCTTACTTCACATTCTGGCTGTGCACTTTCGCTCTCCGTCAAGGGGACGAGACAATCATCCGGCCAGAAGCTATATATCCGGCCTGTCAGATGGCCTGGGGGATGAGGCTGTCGCTCTGCCCAGTGGCCCTGTGTTTGATATACAAGTCTTTGGGGGATCTGTACAAGCATCGAACTCCCCGTTCTTTGAGGACCGTGGGTCCTTTTCATTTTTTCAATGCCTGGGTCTGTAGTTTATTTCCTGAGTTGGCTCACAGAACTTTGCAGGCAGATACGGTATTGCCCCGAATGATTGAGTTTACCAGTGCTGAACCTGGTCCTTTCTATGATCAGCTGTTCAAGATAAGGGGTCGACTGATAAAGGTGCCGGTGGATGCCCCTGGCAGTATTCATTTCTGGAGCTTGGCAGCAGGTTCAGCTCCTTTGATTGATCCTCAGAGAGAGTGCAAGCTGGAAGAGGTAGAGACATATAGCCATCCTGTCTCAGGGGTTAACACTGCCCGGCCAATCCTGGAGCCGGAGCTGGTCAGATGGGCCATGGCCATCCGTCCTAGTGTCTTAGTTTTCAGAAAGGGTGGCCTGCTCCTTCTGGAACCATACTATCCATTCCACTTTGGGTGGAACTTTGGTTATGACTAGCATATCCCCACAACGGTTGCTCAATTTCCCCTGGATAGCCGGGCTAAGCATGGGTCCACCATTGTCGGCGATGGCCGGTTGTGGTGGGATTTCTACCATCGCCAGGACGGTGCAGTTTTCAGAGTTCCCACAGTTTCCAACCGTGTTCCCCGGGTAACATCAGAATATATCAAATGGTGGAACATTCGAACCAGCTTCTACAGGGATAGTAGAGGTGCATTCTGGGACGTGGCCGAGCGTTCCTTTCTGAAACAACAGCCCGGGCCAGTGTTTGACATCCCCGAGGCCCACCTGAGAAGGCTTTATTCACAGCACCAGAGGGAGGCTGAGAACTATCTGGCCCAGCGTCGGGCTTTGAAGGAAAAGGATTCCGACCCGCCTGCTCCTGTCTTTGCTGCTATAAATGAGGACACTCTCATGCAGAACTTGAAACATTTGAGCCGTGTAGGGGACGCTCGTTTGGAGGCGCAACAATATCCATTTCCTGTCGAAGAGCCGCTCCCGGCAGTAGTTTCTTGGAGGGGTCCGACAGATAGATTTCACCCATATAGGGCGTTTGTGCGCAGGGAAGATAGAACCCAGACGTACTACAAGCAGACGTCTTGGTTGTTTATTTTGCTGAATTTACATGGGTTATCTGCAGAAAACCCGATAGCCGGCATATTGAACAAGCCGTTGTTTATCTCTTTTCATTATGTCGACGGCTGGGGTATGGACCACCTCGACTTGTTTCGGTGTCTTGACCTTCATGGTCATAGTGACCTGGCAGCTTTAGTGGAGAAGTGCCAGGTACTTGGCGATGTATGCTGGCTTATCAAGGAGGCTGCTTCACGTTCCAAGGAGGCAGCTTATCTGTACTGGCCGTTCTCTATCTTTTATGACGGCCCAGCAGGTATGATCTCTTCTTTCCTGACTGCAGTGATTTCTGCTCAGTATTCACACTTTGCATCCACTGATCACATTACCTCTCTGACATCTTCAACAGACAGGCCTGATATAAAGCGATAGGGGCTTTATAGAAAAATCATTGCGTAGGCTGAGAAGCCTACTTATTTTGAAATCCCTGCAGCAGCACCGACTACTACTCCCCTGCCTCCTGGCAAGAAGAGAAAGGCTTCCGTAGTTAAGGCTGCAGTCGGGAAGGCCAGGAAGGCCAAGAAGGTTTATGCTCAGCAATCGGATTCGGTAGTTATGGACACCGGGACCCCTCTCCCTGATATTCCCTCATTTGATGAGTTTGAATCTGAAAGGGAGGCTGCTCAGACATCGGTTCAGGGTAACATCAATATCCTGCAATTGCATTCCTCATTCTCTTTCGCTGGATTTCAAAGAAGTCCTTGAATCTGACCCCTTCCTTTTGCACAGCCCAAGAGCCAGTTGTAGCACCTTCTGTGGTGGAGACCAGGTTGCCTTCTCCCACGCCGGCTAGTGAGGCGGAGGGTAAGTGTGTTTTTTCTTATCTGTTTCATACTTGCATTATCTTCTTTGCTATATTCCTCATAGGTCTCTTTTGCAACAGTGGCAGGCGAAGAGCAGACTGAAGCCATGATGACAAAAGAATTGCTTCAACCACAGGAGGGTCACAAGACTCAGTCGAAGCAGAGTACTGTTTCGGCCAGGCGCATAATTACCCGGTCTACATCCCAACATGTTTTAGAGGTGGCCCCACAGCGTGTAGCTAGTGTGGAAATATCCTCAGGCAGTTCAAAGACCATCTCTGATGAGGAGGGAGCGACTTTCAGCGGCAGTGAGGGGGATGCTCCTGAATCAGAGGCCCCGCTTGTATTTGCAAAAGGTGCTCTGCCTTTTCAGCCTGCTAAGCTGCTGGTGCTATCTTCTGAGGAGGAGTTGCAAGAGGAATTCGCCGGGCTCGACACCGAGATCGACATAACTCCACCATTTGTCACTCCGACTACGGAGCTTCCTTCTCTTTCACCCCACTTCGAGGGTATGGACCCTGCTTCAAAGGTGGGTTCCTTTCCATGTTTGTTGCTTCATCTGTTTCTTTCATCTAGTGCTGAAAGTTGCTTTGCTTTAGTCTTAGGGCATCGCCACTGCTAGCTCAGACACAACCGCAGCTATCATGGACATTTCCTCTACAAACTGGGCTATTGTCCCTTTTCTGCCTTTAACTTGCATGGGAGTCCCTGAGGTCATTCACCCTGTGCCAGTGCGGATACAGTCTTCGACGGATTTAGCATCGTTGGACTTAGGGGCCTCAGGAGAGAGTTGCATTCCTATTAGGGCTTCGGATTTCAGAGCCGAAGCCGATCCATCTAGAAGCTCCGCTTTTATACCGGCTGCAGTAATGTCAATTGCGCCCGAGTCAGCAGTCCCTGCCATAGTGGCTATAGAGACTAGACTTCTGCCTTTTCTGCCTATAGCAGCTCCTTCCCTGTCACCAGAAAGAGTAGCTGAAGATGAGGCCCCTATTCAAGAGACTCATGAAGAGGCAGCTCCATCCTTCATCGATTCTCCCCCTTGTGGATGTTCAAGCTATAGCTTCCGATACAGCGATAGGGGAGGAATCTTCAGCTAAGCAGGAGAGCACAGAAAAGGACTGGCCAGTCCTTACAGCAGATCTGCCGTCTTCGTCCTCTCAGCCGGACATTGCATTGTGGGAAGATATCGATGGCGAGGTGACCTTTGAAGTCGTCCCCTCTGCCTCCTTCGGCTTCGCTTCCTCTGACAACTTTGTCTGGCAGCATCTGGACATGCTACGTCAGCTGGTAGAATCCCAGGCTGGCTTGACGTATCTGCAACTGAAGGAAATCGCCAATCGCTTCACCACTGGCTTGCAGGCCATGGGCTGCCCTTTGGACATATGGGTTCAACGGGTGCTGCTTCTACTGAAATTCGTGCATCGGAGAGACTTCCTAGCACGGACCATGGTTGATAAGCTAACGACGTTGAAGCTGTAGAGGTCAGAATATAAATCTGAGCTGGGGAAGCTGACGCTTATGCTTGATGAACGCCGAGCCGAGCTACAAGGTGCTATTCAGCGGGAAGAAGCTGTGCGGGACCGGATGGCCATCTTGGAGACGGAGCTCTCTGGACTTCGAGTCGAACTGCAGCAATTATCCTTTATCCGGTCGCGGTCCGAAGAGGAGGTAGCCTCGCTGGAGGGACGAGTGATGTCTCTCCAAGACATGTCCATTGGACTTCAGGAGGAGGAGGCGCGCCTTCATGAGCTAGGGGCCGCTCCTTATGTGGGTCTTCTGGCCTTCGAGGATATATTCCGGCGGCCATAAATTATCTATCCCTTCTTTTCTTTTTGTTCTCTTTTGTGATATGGTGTCTCCTCGGGGCCCTTTATGTACTCCCTTTTTAATGGAAAGGAATCTCTTGGCTTCATGCGTCTTCATCTTATTCTGCATGTGGTTTTATCACTTTGGAAGGTGGGGTAGCGGTTTTGACAATCCCTCATGCGAATGGCTCGTACCTTGGCAGGAGAGCATCCACCCCTTCAGAGAAAGGATGGGGAACTCGCTCCACCGCGTGACGGCATCCGAGGAGGTGCTTGAACCGAATTTTGTTGGTGGCAGCAAACGTCCTATTGGCCATGTGTGCCGTAAGGGAGACGATTTTCCGGAATGCAAATGAGGGGGTCTCATCAGAGTAGACGTATGGTCTAGGCTGGGTAGAGACTATTGCAGGTGGGACATTGAAAAGGATATGTGGTTCTCATCAGAACGGACATAAAGTACGAACTGGCCAGATTGTATCATTGGCCGGGCGATGTACCGATCAGCCAACGGTTGACTTCATCATCGATATTGAGCTTATATCGATGCAAGGGGAATTTTAGAATAGACGTAAGGTCTAAACTGGGTAGGGTTTTATCATTGATCGGGCAAGGTGCCGGTCGATCAATAGCGGGTTTCATCATCGATATTGGATTTATATCGACGCAAAGGGATTTCATGAGTTTCATCAGAATAGACGTAAGGTCTAAACTGGATAGGGTATTATCATTGATCGGGCAAGGTGCCAATCGATCAACAGTTGGTTTCATCATCGATATTGGGTTTATATCGATGCAAAGGGACTTCATAAGTTTCATCAGAATAGACGTAAGGTCTAAACTGGATAGGGTATTATCATTGATCGGGCAAGGTGCCAATCGACCAACAGTTAGTTTCATCATCGATATTGGGTTTATATCGATGCAAAGGGATTTCATGAGTTTCATCAGAATAGACGTAAGGTCTAAACCGGACAGGGTATTTCATCATTGATCGGGCGAGGTGCCGGTCGATCAACGGTGGGACGTACGTGACGGTGTAGGTCTCGTCAGGAAAGACGTAAGGTCTATTCCAACAGGTTTTATCGCAGGTGGAGCTTGCCAAGAAATGCGTAGGCTTCATCAGGACAGACGTGAGGTCTGAGCTAGACAGGCTTCATCAGAATGGTGATGGGTTTCATTGTCGGTGGGACATTTGAAAGAGGGTATGTAGATTTCATCAGGGTAAATGTAAGGTCTACCCCGGAAGGGTTTATCATTGGGGAATGGAGCCAACTGACCGACGGAAGGCTTCATCAGTGAAGGGGAGGTAAAGGTAGCGTGCCGGTTGGCCTGGAACTTCGAATTACCACATTACTGACCCAAGCACCCTTTCGGGTTTTCACCGGAGCCAGCCCCCTCTTGCTTTTGCCCACGCGCCCTTTCGGGTTTTCACGTGGCGGGGTACCCGATTTTGCCTGCAGTGCCCTTTCGGGTTTTCACCACAGCTGGGTTTTAGCCATTTTTGCCCTTGTTCAGAATATCCGAGCAAGTCTGGCGGGGTATCTCTATTTTTAACCCAATCCTTTTTTATTTATTATTTTTATATATATATACATATATATATATATATATATATATATTTTGAATTGGGATTTTAGCATGGATCAGGCGATGTGCTGCTTCATCAGAAGTTGCTCTTATCATCGGTATTGGGTATATACCGATGCAAGGATTTCATAGGCTTCATCAGGATAGACGTAAGGTCCAAACTGGATAGGTTTCATCATTGATCGGGCAGGATGCCGACCGATCAACAGCAGGTTTCATCATCGGTATTGGGTTTATACCAATGCAAAGATTTCATATGTTTCATCAGGATAGACGTAAGGTCTAAACTGGACAGATTTTATCATTGATCGGGCAGTGCGCCACTCGATCAACAGTAGGTTTCATCATCGGTATTGGGTTTATACCAATGCAAAGATTTCATGTGTTTCATCAGGATAGACGTAGGGTCTAGCCCAGACAGGTTTCATCGCTGATCGGGCAGTGTGCCAGCCGATCGGCAGCGAGTTTCATCATCGGTATTGGGTTTATACCAATGCAAGGATTTCATAGGTTTCATCAGGATAGACGTAAGGTCTAAACGGGACAGGTTTTATCATTGATCGGGAAGTGCGCCAATCGATCAACAGTAGGTTTCATCATCGGTATTGGGTTTATACCAATGTAAAGATTTCATATGTTTCATCGGGATAGACGTAGGGTCTAGCCCGGACAGGTTTCATCGCTGATCGGTCGGGATGCCGACCGATCAACAGCAGGTTTTATCACGGCGGGACGTAAAGAGATATGCAGATCTAGTCGGAACAGACGTAAGGTCTAAACAGTAGCGGTTTCTTTGCCGATCGGACAGCGAGCCCGTCAACCAAAGGTAGGTTTCATCATCGGTATTGGGTTTATACCAATGTAAAGATTTCTTATGTTTCATCAGGATAGACGTAAGGTCTAAACTGGATAGATTTCATCGCTGATCGGGCAGTGCGCCAATCGATCAACAGCAGGTTTCATCATCGGTATTGGGTCTATACCAATGTAAAGATTTCATATGTTTCATCAGGATAGATGTAGGGTCTAAACTGGACAGGTTTCATCATTGATCGGGTAGGATGCCGATCGATCAACGGTGAACTTCACCATGGTCAGACTTTGGACAAGGTATGGGGGTTTTATCAGGACAGACGTAGGGTCTATACTGGTTGGGTTTGATCGTTGATCGGGCAAGGTGCCGGTCGATTGACGAGAGGTTTATGGCGGGATGTGAGGCTTCTTTATGGATCACCACGTTACTGACTCAAGCGCCCTTTCGGGTTTTCGCCGGGGCCAGCCCCCTCTTGCTTTTGCCCACTCGCCCTTTCGGGTTTTCACGTGGCGGGGTACCCGATTTTGCCTGAAGTGCCCTTTCGGGTTTTCACCACAGCTGGGTTTTAGCCATTTTTGCCCTTGCTCAGAAAACCTGAACAAGACCGGCGGGGTATCTCTATTTTTAACCCCATCTTTTTTATTTATTTATTTATTTTCATTCTTTTATTCTCTCTTCCCCTCTTTTTTGGGAGGGTGACAAGTCGGAATGCCATTAGATCATGACGAGGGATGGCTTGGCTAGGGCGGAGTGCCGCTATACCAAGGAAGGGTGTAGCTCGGCTAGGGCGGGATGCTGCTAGACCAAGGAGAGGGTATATCTCAGCTAGGGCTGGATGCCACTAAGCCGAAGAAAGGTAGCTTGGTTAGGGCGGAGTGCCACTAATCCAAGGAAAGGGTGTATCTCGGCTAGGGTGGGATGCCGCTAAGCCAAGGAAAGGGTGTATCTCGGCTAGGGCTGGATGCCGCTAAGCCGAAGAAAGGTAGCTTGGTTAGGGTGGAGTGCCACTAATCCAAGGAAAGGGTGTTTCGACCCGATTACTCGGGGAATATTAGTTGTGCAGCATGATATAGCTTGAGGTGTTTACCGTTGAGTGGCGAGAACTGAATTTCCCCTCGATGGTTAACAACTATGTAGGCCCCTCCTTCGTAAACCCTTTGTATCACATAAGGACCTTCCCAATTAGCATTCAGCTTTCCTTTTGGGTTGGACGCCATGACTTCTTTTTTCTTGACCATGACGAGGTCACCTTTCTTGAATTCTCGTCCTCTTACGAGTTTATTGAATGCAGTGGCCATGCGGGCCTGATACATTTGGATATTCTTCTGAGCTTGGAGGCGCTTCCCTTCCAATTCAGTCAGTTCTTCTAACCTTCTTTCAGCATTTGTTTGTTCGCCACGGGCCAGGCCATATTGGATTGACACTCTTAGCGACGGGACCTCCAGCTCTAGTGGAACCACTGCCTCCGAGCCGTATACCAATGAGTATGGTGAGCACCCTGTAGGTGTCTTAAAGACGGTGCGGTATGCCCACAGAGCTTCATACATCTTTTCTTCCCAGTCCTTTTTATTAGAACTGACAACCTTGGCTAGCAAGGTGCACAAAGTCTTGTTAAAAGCTTCTGCCAATCCGTTTGCCTGGGGATTGTAGGGAGTGGAGGTTCTCCATTCAATCCTATACTTCTCGGCAAGTCGATAGATTTTTTGATTTCTGAAATGACTTCCATTATCAGATATTATTCGGTTGGGGATCCTGAATCGAAAGATAATATTCTGTATGATAAATCTGGCGACCAGTTCACCAGTCACTTCTCTTAATGCTACAGCTTCCGCCCATCGGGAGAAGTAATCTGTCATGGCCAATATGTACTTATGACCGGCCGAGGAAGTCGGCAGTGGCCCGACTACATCAGTTCCCCATTGTGCAAATGGCCAGCTAGGAACTGTAGGGTGCAGAGTTGTAGGTGGCCTTCTAGGCACGGTACCATGCTCCTGACACTTCTGGCATGACTGTGCAAATTTACAGCAGTCTTCAAACATGGTAGGCCAATAGTAGCCCAGCTTTTTGATTTCTATCTTCATTTTGGGGCCAGCCTGGTGGGCACCTGCTGTCCCAGCGTGTATTTCATTCATCGCTTGCCAAGCTTCCTCAGTGGACAGGCAGCGGAGTAGAATCTTTTTGCGTGCATCCGCCATTATTCGGAATAAAGTTCCATTTCTGAATTCATAGGAATCTTTGATTCTCAGGAGTTTCATCTTTTCCTCCCTTTTCTGTGGCAGCTGTCGGTGCAGAAACCACTGTAGCAAATGCTGTCTCCAATCAGACGCCTGTACTGCGCTGATAGTGGCAACTTCTTCCTCTTCGGGGCACCCTTCTAGCATACTGGGGACTTGCCGCCGGTTCATAACAACAATGTTCAGTGTTTCATCTGGCGGGACTGCTAGCGAGCTGGCCAGCTTTGCCAGTGCATCAGCCTGGGCATTATGTCCACGGCCCACATGTTTGAGTTCAATATGATAGAACTTTGCCATGAGGCGTACAGCTTTCTGGTGATAGGGATTTAGTTCTGGCTTCCGCACTTCGAACTCCGCTTGGACTTGCTTTGTTATCAACATCGAATCCCCGAATACCTGAACCATTTGGATACCCATGCTGAGGCTGATATTGAGTCCGATTATCAGAGCTTCATATTCGGCTTCATTATTGGTGCATGGCTTGTTTATAGAACAGGAAGTATGCAAAATCTCCCCCTCTGGTGATTTCAACACAATACCAGCTCCAGCCCGTATTCTGGTCTTTCCATCGGAATCTGTCTCCGTTCTGGATGCTCCATCAAAGAACAGTTGCCACATAACTGGTTGAGCTTGACAGGCCTCGAGTGTTTCATCATCGGGTAATTCAGTCCCCAACATATCATTCTCCGGCACAGGGTGCTCCGCGAAGAAATCAGCCACGGCCTGTCCTTTTATTGCCCTCTGGGGTATATATGTGATATCGAATTCCATTAGAATTACTGCCCATTGCCCAACCGGCCTTTTAGTACTGGCTGAGTCAATATGTATCTGAGTGGATCTGCTGCAGATATCAATCTGATTTCATGTGACAACATGTAGTGTTGGAGCTTTTTGACAGCAAAGACTAGTGCCAAGCAGGTCTTCTCTATGTAGCTGTAGCTTTCTTCAGTTCTCATCAGCCTCCTACTTAGGTAGTACAGGGCTTGTTCTTTGCCTTCCACATTTATCTGTGCCAGCATTGCCCCCAGGGAACAGTATGTGGCTGCGATATACAGTATCAAGGGCCTGCCCTTAATGGGTGCCCCCAGCACCGGAGGGGTCTTGAGGTATTCCTTCAGCTTCTCAAAGGCTTCCTGACAGCCATCGTCCCAGAGGAACGGCACATCTTTCATCATGAGTTTGTGAAAGGGGTGGCATCTTCCCGATAGATTTGATATAAATCGTCGGATGTAGGCCAGACGCCCTTGCAGGGATCTCAACTCGTGCAGATTCCTTGGTGGAGGGAGCTCCTGGATAGCTTTAATCTTGGATGGATCAATTTCAATACCCCTATGTCGGACAATAAATCCGAGGAATTTTCCACTGGACACGCCAAAGGCGCATTTCATAGGATTCATCTTGAGTTCATATCTGCGCAACCTCTGGGATACTATCCTTAGGTCTTGCAAATGATCTTCTCTTTTGCTGGTTTTTACCACCAGATCATCAATGTAGCACTCTACCTTTTTGAAGAGCAGGTCATCAAAGATCTTTGTCATAGCTCTTTGGTAAGTAGCGCCGGCATTCTTGAGGCCGAACGGCATCCTTTTGTAATGAAATATCCCCTTCAGAGTGCGGAATGCAGTGTGCACTCTGTCTTCTTTAGCAATCCAGATCTGATTATATCCGGATGACCCATCCATAAATGATAGGGCCTCATGGCCAATAGTTGCATCGGTCATCACCTCAGTGATTGGCACCGGGAAATCATCTTTCGGGCAGGCCTTATTAAGGTCCCGAAAATCGACACATATTCTGATCTGCCCGTTCTTCTTCTTTACGGGCACTATATTGGCCAGCCATGTAGTGTACTGGTTTTCTTCGACAAAGCCTACGTCAATCAGCTTGTCAACCTCTTTGTTAATCTGATCTATCAGTTCAGGACGCATTCTCCTGGAAGGCTGCTTTACAGGGTTAGCCTCTGGGTTTATTGCCAATCGGTGTTGTGCCACATCAGAGCTCAGTCCTGGCATTTCATTATATGTCCATGCAAAACAATCTCAGAATTCTGTCAAGAACTGTATATATTGTTCCCTGACATCTGGCTCCAGCAGTGCGCTGAGGAATGTCGGCCTTTGCTCATCTGCGGACCCCAAATTTATTTCTATCAGCTCATCGACGATGGCTTGGCCTCCGTCTTCGACTTCGGGCGGGGCTTCTTGCAAATCAATAAAGCCTCCCGGGATATAATCTTCTTCAGTTCCATGCTCCTCTGCTTCATCATACTGGTCATCAGTGGATGCTGGCGCATCATATAGGGCCAATACTACCGGATCCTGTTCAGTCTTCTCCGAGGGCGAGACTGGTTCAGCAGGAGGTTCAGAAGTGGACCCCTCCATCCTTAGAGGCTCTTCTAATGTGGGCTCCCTTGAAAGGTCATCATTCTGTAGAGCCCGGAATTCTTCTAGGATGCGCCCGAACTCCAGACACTCCTCCAGCTCTCTGGCTATTTGATCTTCATCCGGGGTTCCCGTATCAAATTTTGCTTCAGCCTGGAATAGATCCTCTTTGGAAGATAAGTCCTCCCAGCACCAAGCTTTCTTTGTCTCATCAGATGTCTCTATTTCTGGCAGGTTGTCTGGGGCTTCATTGCTCATTATGGATTTCTTCATCTTACGAGGGGTATTTGTCATATCCTACCTCGGGAGGATCGTCATGCCGGTAGGAGACAGATATGACGTCTACCTCAGCCTCATGGTATTCTTGGAGGGTATAACCCAATCCTGGGTGTTGAGTGATCTTCCTCAGTTCTTTACTATCTCGAGGCGGATCCCACAGTTCCTTGAATGCCTTCTTCTGAGCAGCAGGCTGCATTGATGGCATTTGCATTTTGGAGAACATTTGTGAAACCCGTTGGGTAGTATAATCCAAGCCTGTAATCGGTACCATCCGATTTGCAGCTTCTTCAGGGGCCATACAGTCTTGATCATCTTCTTCGACTGGCTCCCCGGTGTAGAATATAATAGGAGGCTCGCAGAAGCGAGGGATTTCCATAGTCTTCAGTGGTAGCGCCGTTTGGTACTCAAGGCTGACGATGGGTTTAAATAAACCCTGCGGCACCTCTACCTGAGTGTACTTTTGCTTCATTTCTTCATCGGCATTATCCGGGTGGACGCTAGGAGGGGTAACCCGAGCAAAGTCATCGGCATAAGAGATGTAAGACACATTATGCTTTTTAACATAGCCTTTTGGTGGCGGTGGAGACCAGTTCCTTATCTCTGTCTCAGGCTTTTTCTGGATGACCACAGTCTCTTTTCTTTCGCAGTTTTGCGACACCTCCGTGTAGTAGGATGCATCGAGCATATGGCACTCGAACACTTCGAAGGGATGCAGGTCCGCAAACACCCTTTCTTATTTTCCTTCATGGCAGTATTTAATGCACTGATGTAGCGTGGATGGCACTATTTGATATTCATGCAGCCACGGTCTCCCCAGCAGGGCCTTATACGTGGTGTTGGAGTCGATCACATAGAATCGTACCACTGTAGTGAGGTCTCCCAATGTGAGGTTAAAATCAGCTACCCCAAGAGGTGTCTCACACTTTTGGTTGAATCCTGCAATCTTCATGTCTCTGACCTTGGTGAGCTGCAGATCAAAGAAATATTTCTGATAGATGCGGTATGGGAGAATGTTCACAGCAGCCCCGGGATCTATCAGTATTCTGCTTATCGGCTGACAGTTCAGGGAACCCCTCATATACAGCGGTCTGTTATGGCCGAAATTTGGGATTAGCATATCATCCTCTGTGAATGTGACTGATGGACCAAAATTCACTTCCGTCAAGAGTGCTTCATACTGTGCTGGCGACTGCAAGGCATCAATAATGGCTTGGCGAGCCTCTTCACTCAAAGAGAGGATTTCCCAGATGGAGAACCTGGTAGGGAGCTTCTTCAGCATTTTCATGATCCGGCTGCCCACCCGGACGTTAGACAGTTTCATCTCCTCCACCCAACGGGGTCTTGGAGGTTCATGTGGTGCCTGTGGCCTTTGCTGCCCAGTGCCGGTTTTACCCTCTTGATCGGTTCCCCGGGAGGCTTCTTCTGTAGTAATGACCCCTGTTTCTGCTAGAGGGTTACTTCCTTTATTTTCTTCATGCTGCTTCTGCTTCCTAACTGCAGTCTGCTAGTATTTATTGTTTTCAGCTGAAGCAGTGTGAGCCAATTGCTCATTTTCCAAACTGGACAAGAATTCCAGGAATGAAGGAGCCTCTTCTTTTTCTTGGTACAAGCTGGCAGGGGGAGGAACCTGGACACCTCGTACTTCTGGCTCGGGGATCTGATAGGGTTGCTCCCCTCTGAATATAATATTATGATTGGATGGTGGCGGGCGCCCCCATCTTTTCCCAGAACGTGTTGCATGGGCTGAGGTAGAGGCCTCAGCATGGTTGGCTTCCAGCGGGGCATTTGATGCTTCATCCTCATCATTCTCCCCGGGGAAGGAAAAGAGTACCGACAGGGTGTTGCATTGTACTATCGTGACTTTCTTTCCCCTTTTGGACTTGGGCCGTCTCTTCTTCTTCTGGGAATTTGGCTTTGCTGGCTCTTGCCCCCAGAAGGGCTCATTTTTAGCTTTTTCTTGTTCTGCCTCTAGTTGCTCTTTAATTTTCAATTCTTCGAGCTGCTCCCAGAGTATACAGTCTTTTATCAGTAGATTTTTGGGCTTTTTCTGCTCATATTCATCGAGCTCATCGATATACTACTGTAGACGCCTGGCTGTAGGACTTACTTCTTTATGTGCAGGTAGGGGAGTTTGTCTCCTCCGGTTGTGAGTAGGGATCCGGATGACTAGTCTGGTCTCAGCTGTATGCCATACTGGCCTTACTGGAGGCGGCTCAGGCCTTGGGGTGACACCCCGAATAGTTGCCCCACTGGTGCTGGCTGCAAGAGTCTTTTTCTTGTTCTTTATGGGCTTCGTCTGCCATCCTTCCTGATCTTTCAGTGGGGTGAGGAGGCAAGCTTTATAAGTATGCCTGGTACATTCTTCAATGGCTTCCTCCGGCAGTTGCTGATAGACTGAAATCACATTGGCGGCCATCCTCCAGGGCGGAGGCTCATGCGGATGAGGTGGCTTCACCTGATAATCACCCAACTGTACCTCACCCTTTTTGACCATTCCTTCCATAATATCCTTGAAGACATAACAATCTTCAATTGCATGCCCCAGCACACGATGAAATGGGCAGAACAACGGATCATCTTTCTTTGTTGCATCCGCAGGTCTCTTCAGTTCGGACAATGTTACCTTGTTGAACTTATATGCCCAGTTAAATAGTGCTGATGTCTTATCTTTGGGAAAAGAGTAAGCCCTTCTCATTCTGTCTCTCAGAGAGACCTTATCTTTTCTTTCTGTTGTACCCTCAGGCGGGGGAGCTTCATCTGCCTCCTTTTTCCCTTTCTGTTGGTCGAAGGTTCTGAAATCGACGGCGTTAGCCTCAGTATGTGATGGCCGTCGATCATTGGTTTTACCCTTCGGCATAGTGGGAGCATTGGCGATCGGGCGCTTGGACAAGAACGTCTCGACTTCCGCCATTGTATTGTTCAGCCGGTCGAATGTTCTGACATCTTCACCGATCATCTTTTCTAGCACCTCTCTCTTGAGGCTCTTTTTACATATCTGCACTGCATCTTCCTGATGAGGAGGTCTTCGGCATCTCATGGCTAAGTTTCTCCACCTTTTGATGTAGTCCAGTGCTGTTTCATCCTGCCTTTGCTTGGTTGCATATAGCTCCGCTATTGTAATTTCTCTTTCAGTGACATGAAATCTATCGCGGAATTTTCTTTGCATATCAGGCCAATCAACCACTGATCCAGCGGGCAGGCTTGAATACCATTCAAAGGCTATCCCAGTGAGGGACGAGCCAAAGAACTTAAGCACATAGGCTTCATCAGCTGCCAGGTCGCCCATAATTGTGGTGTAGTAAGCAATGTGCTCCCTGGGAGAGCCCTGGCCGTTGAATTTCTCAAATTTTGGCGGCTTACTGACGCCTGGGGGTAGTCTTTTAGCAGCATACTGGGGAGGATACGGTACTTTGTACACGTCATAGGTACTTACACCATCACCGGTCTTCTCAGACAGTTTTATCTCCACAATTCTTTCAATCATCAGCTTGTGGGCTAGGGCTGGATCTATCACTTCTGGGAAGAAGTGAGCTTGTTGTTGGCTGTAGGGAGTCATCATCACAGTTGCGCGCAAGGTGGGCGCGGCGGGCTGCGTTTGAGATGTAGAGGGCTGAGCTGCTGCTTGCTGCAGAACAGGCTGGCTCGGAGCTTTGCCCTTATCAGCTGGAAGGGGATTAGTTGGGACAGCCATTTCTGCTGAGCTGGAAGTCTGCCCCATAGGTTCGGCTTGCTTGGAGATCGGTGTGGCTTCATGCCTCTCATTTAGCTGTCTTCTGAGAGCACTGATCTCCTGTTGATACCGTCTAAACATCATCTGGATCATGGGATCCAGAGTCGATGGGATCTGTATATCTTCTGAAGTCCCTTCAGCATCATCAACGAAGGGATTGTCTTCTTCTTCTGTTGTCACCACATTGACTGTCATGGTGGTGATCTTGCGGGTTTCCTCATCATTCTTCATCTTATCTTTTGCAGCCTGACCTCTTCTTGTGACGGGGCCTGGTCTGGTAGCCAGCCTGAGCAGTTCATCTGGCTGAGTTGGTAGCATATTTTGCCCCCTGGCGATTCCAGCCATGTTACAGGCGAAGATTTGCATTCTTCCCTTCTGCCTGCAAACTTTTCTTTTTGCCTGGTCAGGGTATTTGAGTCAGTCGAAGACCGATACTCTTTCTTCAGCTTCTTCCCTATACAGGTCCTCTTTATCATATCTGGCCTTGCGGCCTTCTTCATAATCATTTGAATCGGAGGAGGAGACTCCGAGCATCACTTCTTGAAGGGCTTCTCCTTCTTCTTCATCCACGGTGCCCAGAGCACGGGATAATCTTTGCTGACCGAGGGCAGGGTTCCCCAGGTAATGGAAGTAGTCTTGGACCACTTGTTTCATCTCCTCTGGATCGTGCCTTCGTGGCTCTGGTCGGAGTATCAATCTTTCCTGGCTTTTCTGCTGATGAGCCAGTCTTGTCATCTGAGCATTCAAATGCTCGGCTTTGGAATATTTGAATATGTCAGCCTGTCTGGCACAGGCTCTTGGTCTTCTTGGAATGGCAACCGTGACTGGTTCGCTCATTCCCATATCGCCATCCTAGCAGCAGTTGGTAGTGTCATCATAGTTCTTCCTTTGCCATCTTTTGCCTTTGGCCCTGGGATGGGTGACAGTAAGGTCTCCCTTCTTCTCATATCTTATGCCCCTCATCACGGGGCGAGTAGTAATCAGATTTCTTCGTTCATCATTTTTTTCATCTCTCCTCCCCAGAGCTTTGGGGTAAGCAGCAACATCATCTCTTCTGTAGTTTCTTTCTTCTCTTCTGCTTCCTGCCCTGAAGCGGGCAACAACATCCTCAGTAGCCTTCTTCTCATATCGAGCTGGGGCCCAGCTCTGAATCTTCTTTGGTCGCCAGACCTGTTTATATTTTGCTGGCTTGGGCGCCAGCGGCTTCCTTTCATCAGCTTCCCAGTTGGCCCTCCTAGCGGCCAGAACGCGGAACCTGTTGTCGGTCTGGACAGTCGGGATAATCCTGTCCGGCCGGACTTCTCTGGGGCGACCGTTGAGGTTCACCCTAACATCTCCCATCATCATTGTCTTCCCAGAATTGGAAAGACGACGCTCAGCAGCAACATACCGGCTTTTGCCATTCTTTGCCATTCTTTGCAGAATTAAAAATAATGACTAGCACAGCAGATAAAGAGATAGATTTTGATTACTATCTGAAGGACGTGATGCACACAGGATACTTAGAAGCGATCCTATCAAGATTCTATCGATGGAACAAGAGAGAAGACAAACCACAAGGTAAGATCTTTAAGGTGGTTCAATCTCAATCTAGAGACCTACGCCCACCCCTCACACAACACGGTGAGGCTTCACTAGTGCCAAAGCACAACCGCTGAATCACAGCTTCAAAAAGAGAGATACACTGTCACACACCACTGTCACACAGCTTGAGAGAACATACCCCTGACCACACAGATAGGCAACCACTCCTTTTGTCTTCCTACTCTCAGGCAGGGATCCAATGATGAGAAGTTTGTTCATAAGAAAAGAAAACAAAGGATGAAAGGTCCAGACATAGTATCGCAAAGAAAGTGCAATGACTAAGAGATATCCTGTCTGGAAATGAGCTTGAGAGAGAGAGCCTTGGCTTTCGTCTGCCCTTTTTTTGAATCTTCTTAGCAGCTACGGAGGCTTTCTCTTCGTCGTGAGGAGTGGAGAATATCTGCTTCTGGATTTACTCACACATGTAGCATCAGGACCAGGAGAGCTTGACCAGCAAGCTTTTTTCTCTTCTCCATTTTTCTCCTCTCCACTTCTTAGCTCATATTCTCTTCTTGTCTATATTCGTGTCTTAGGGCGACACCAACGTTGTCGCTATACAAGCAACACCCAGAATGTCACATCCACATTTTTAGATTTGCTTCCACTTGCACAGTTGACTCTCTTCTTGACAGGTTAGCAGGATTGTGGGTAGGTAGGAGACCATTTGAGCAAAGGTACGATATCCTTCAGAAAATATCTCTGCCAAAACACTATCTTCTGACACAAACGTAATCTGACGGCTTTTTCCAAAGCAGACAGATCCTCTGGATTACGTTTCGGATCTTGAAATCAGCTTCCGTCGGATCAGGATCGGTTCAGGACGATCACAGTGTGTCGACACTTTCCTTGTAGTGTGTCGAGACATTCCTTTGAACATCTTGAATACTCGTTCTGGTTGATCGATGATGTGTTGACACTTTACCTCCAGTGTGTCGAGACATCCCTTTGAGATCTTGAAGTACCATGGCCGATGAGTCGAGATAGCATCAAATAGTGTCGAGACAAGTGAGCCCTATGCAGAGTTTTTCACACGAATGTGTCGACACTTTGCGCCCAGTGTGTCAAGACATTGGTGAATCCAGATACTTAGTCAGAACGCCTCAGCTTGAAATCTTCTGGATGTGTCGAGACATGAGTTGAATGTGTCGACACATTTTGGTATGCCGGAGCTCAATTGTTGGAATTTCAACACAAGCTCTTCTGAATGTGTCGAGACATGATTAGGCCGTGTCGAGACGTCACTTAGTGAGATTTAGCTGCACTTGTTTAAACAATTCATCAAGCCAAATAAAGTTAGATATATCTCAACTACCTACTAATGATTTGTGATATGTTATCATCAAAACCTAGGGACACAACAAGGGATTGCCCGACTTTCTTCTTACCACTCTACGGAGACTTGAATTCCTGCACTTCCATGAAAGATAGTCATAAGGAAAAAGCTGGCTACCCCCACTTAAAAAAAAGAAAAAAAATGAATGAATGATAAAAAAAAGGGGAGAGAGAAACGTGAATATGAGTAGCTAGGAATCCCCATTGAGAGATATGAGGAGACTCGCGTGAAATGCTGAAGCGAATTTCAATAAGGAACGAAGCCTAGTAGCCGGGAATCCCCATTGAGACGCATGAGGAAACTCGCGTCAAATGGTGGAATCCGCAATATAATTATAACAGGGACGAATCCTAGTAGCCGGGAATCCCCACTGAAATAAACGAGGAGATTCACGCTGAACGGTGAAATCCGCTACCAAAATAAATAGATGGGGCTGTGCAAAGCTACCGAAATCGAGAGTGTGAAACCTATGTGTAGGCGCTAGAGTAGAGTGTTACTTAGAAAATCGGCATATCTCTATGCTTAGGGCCTTTTGTTCAGACATTTGCTCCTCTACGCCATAGAGAATTACCTCGGGTGAAATGCGTGAATTTAAGCTATGCATGGAAGACATGTGATATCCTCTTGATGGGTGCACCACCCCTCAGTCGTGCCTCGTGGCCCGCACCGCATTTGTGAATTACGGGTGATGTCCCTATCCCATCCCCCGTAGAGGGAGTTGTGTTATTTATACTTATGTTATGCCTGATGTCGAATGCCTGCATGCTTGAATAAAGAAATAAATGAAAAAGAAAAAAATAAACTCAATTTTGGCTATTACGGCCCGCTTTCCCTATTCTGGCTTGTATAGCCCAATCTTGGCCCTCGCGGCCTACTTCCTGCCCCTGCGGCTTGCTAACATCCCAGCTTCGGCTTCCGCAGCCTGCTTCCCCGATCTGGGCTCTCATAGCCTACTCCCCAATTTTGGCTTGTGTAGCCAGCTCCCCGATTGTGGCTCTTGTAGTCCGCTTCCCCGATTTCAGCCCTCACGGCCTACTTCCGCAACAGCGATTCTGGCCCTTGCGGTCCACTTTCTCGGGTTCAGATTTCATAGTCGATACTCCTGGCGCATTGAAGAACAAAAAGATCCTTTTACTCTAGATCGGACCTTTCGTCTGGCTGGAGAGCAAAAAGTCCTTTCACTAAGGATTGGACCTTCTGTCCAGCTAGAGAACAAAAAGATCCCTTCACTCTAGATCGGACCTTCCGTCCGTCTAGAGAATAAAAAGATTCCTTTCACTTTGGCTCGTACCTGCCATCCAGCCGGAGAACAAAAAGATTCTCTCCACTCTAGATCGGATCTTCTGTCCGGCTAGAGAACAAAAAGATCCTTTCACTTTGGCTCGGACCTGCCGTCCAGCCAGAGAACAAAAAGATTCTCTCCACTCTAGATCCGACCTTCCGTCCGGCTAGAGAACAAAAAGATCCTTTCACTTTTGCTTGGACCTGCTGCCCAGTCGGAGAATAAAAAGTTTCTCTCCACTCTAGATCGGACCTTCCGTCCAGGTCGTTAAATTAACAAACTCTTCTCTCCATCCCTTCGGGTGACGAACAACCCATTATGACCGAGACCTTCCGTCTGGGTCATTGAATCAACAAACTCTTCTCTCCGTCCCTTCGGATGACGAATACCTCATTTGAATCAATGAACATCTCTCTCTGTCCCCTCGGGTGACGAAAAAAACACGCCACCCAAACCTTTCATCTGGGATTGGGGAATCAACCTTTCTCCTTGCTTTGGCACTAACTCCGTGTCAATGAACAAACCACGTCGGTCTCCGATTCCCTATCGGCATCGATGAATAAACCAGTGGCCCAGACCTTCCGTCTGGTTCCATGAACAAAAAGACACTTGCTTTGGCACTAACCCCGTGTCAATGAATAAACCACGTTGATTTCCGACACCCTATCGGCGTCGATGAACAAACCTGTGGTCCGGACCTTTCGTCTAGTCCCATGAAAAAAAAGACCCTTGCTTTGGCACTAACCCCGTGTCAATGAATAAACCACCTCAATATTACAATCTCTTGCCCCACCAACAAATAAACCCTCGGCTCGGACCTTTCGTCCAAGTCGATGAACAAAAAAGATAAGAAAAGAAACATCCTTGCTTCGGCTCGGACCTTTCATCCTAGTCGATGGACAAAAAGAACTCCTTTGCTTCGGCTCGGACCTTTCATCCTAGTCGATGAACAAAAAAAAACCTCCTTGCTTTGGTTCAGACCTTTCGTCTAAGTCGATGAACACAGGAACTCCGTTGCTTTGGCTCGGACCTTTGTCCAAGTCGATGAACAAAAAAAAATAAGAAAAGAAACCTCCTTGTTTCGGCTCGGACCTTTCATCCTAGTCGATGAACAAAAAGAACTCCTTTGCTTCGGCTCGGACCTCTCGTCCTAGTCGATGAACAAAAAGAACCTCTTTGCTTGGCTCGGACCTTCCATTCAAGTCCATGAATAAAAAGAAGCCTCCATGCTTGGCTCGGACCTTCTGTCCAAGTCCATGAACACAAAGAAACCCATCCTTGCTTGGCTCAGACCTTCCGTCCCAGTCCATGAACAAAAATGCATCCCCTTTGCTTGGCTCGGACCTTCCGTCCGAGTCGATGAATGAACAACTTTCCTAAACCCAGCACGAGTCACCAACTCCCTCTTGGGATTGGCCTCATCGAAGTCACTTCAGGCCTTTTGCCTAAGATGACGCATAAACCCTTACTTCTTGCTTCGATATGAACCCCATACCGATGACTAAACCCCCACATAGGCTGACATCTCGGCCCACGTGCATACACGGTGAAGCGGCCCCCTCATCCCTTCGCTGAAGGAGTGAGCGCTTTCCCGTGAATTCACACCGGACCAACAGTCCACTGGCTCGAAAGAGAAGATACTATGCTGTGGAACTCAACACCCGCGGGCCCCACACACTCATCCCTTGTTTGTGCCACCCGTGAGTGGGGGGCATTTGTGGACGTCAAAAAATGAGAGAAGAAAAAGAATGTTCCTGCGGCACTGACGTCTCGACATCTCTGGAGCAAGTCGAAGATGGGAAGGCCGAATAAACTCTGTACCTCCTCCAAGCAGGACGAATATACCCGGTGCTCCGCCACCCAACAAAGAAGCCCCTCAGGCAGAAGAGACAGCCCCGGCTCCCTAGTCGGCATTATCGAAGGCCGAATCAGAAGAAGCTTGAAAACTCAGACACGGGTTCGGCTTATGCCAGAAATTACTCAAAGTCCCAAATCGGGATTCGAAAGTTTTCAACTAAACACCTCAGAGCAGGAGCATTGCAGCTGAAGTTCTTTGGGAGTACAACTGTTCGCCTGAATGGCCACGAAGCCGAGACGAAGTCTAAACCGGCGTGGCCTGCACTTAAACCGACGCGCCCTTGCTTGGGCCTTAAACCGACGCGTGCCCCCATTGGCCACCAAAACCGGTGCGCCCTTCCAATGGAACTAAAATCGGCGCACCCCTCCTCCTGGTGCTAATCCAGCGCGCTCACCCCTCGCGCCATTTTAACCAAGGCTACCATCCGATCTTTAGTCCGATCCCCTGTTTTCGGGTGCGAACAAAGATAACTTACCTAAAATGGGCGAATGGTTTGCACCTGACCAGCATGCTACCGCCTGAGCCCTTCCCACTCCCAAGAATGGAAGGCTTCGAGCTCCGCACAGAACGTCGCTTCCCCACCGGTCACCGTCGGCCAATCTCGTGGAGGTAGCTTCCCTAATCTACGGCCCCCTACCTGCAGGGCACTCGATGGCTTCAAACGAGATGCAGGGCAGAATAAAGAGCAAGGCGCTATAAAAGGAACAGAGACTCCACTGGAGAGGAGGCTGGCCACTGAAGAGAAAAGACGAAGAGAAGAGAAGCTCCATTCCCCTGCGCCCGTGAGGTGAAGAAGAAGAGAGTGAGTGTGAGAGAAGAAAAGTGAGCTTGGAGGGGGGGAGCTTGTGCTCCGTTCCCCCTCCCCCACAGGTGTATTCTTTTTCTTTCTCCGATGTATCCTCCTACTTTGGGGTAAACCCCCCCTTCTGTAATTTTGTCTCCCTTCCTTCGTGGATGAATAGAAAGAAAGGCTTTTGCACTATACATATATTGTTCGTTTCCGTTAGCCTTTTCCTTCCACCTCTCTTTATCTTCTGCTCCTCCAGGGCCTTTAGAAGTCTGCCTCTCCGTGGCATGGCCTTCTAGGGAGCCCGTATGAAGGATGAATATTCATGGCCTTCCTTGGCAAACATCCGTCCCGCTGGAGCTATCAGGAGGTTACTACCCATGAACTGCTAGAACCCCTTGAAGGCTAGTCCTTGGGGCTTTTGCGTTCAGCTATGGGACACCGGACTACCGTTAGGCCACTCCTAGCTTTTGGGATCGTCCCGGAGCATTCCGTTTGACAACCCCTTATTGCGCCATAGAAACCTCAATCCGGGGGAGGTGCTGCTCGATTTTTGCCAGAGCTATGAACGATAAGAACGAGCTGAGCTCCCTCAAAGCATGAATTGAACTTTGGAGTTCTTGAACCCCTTTGGATAAACCACCCAAACTTTAATCTTAACAGACAAACAAAACACTTTGAAACCTTCAAATCTACCTATTTTTGCTAAGTGAACAAATAGCCTAACCATCTGCTAGCCTGCAAGCCTTTGAAAAGAACAAAACGGCCTAATCCGGCACGCTCCTAATCCGGCGCGCACTTATCCGGCGCGCTACCCCCCCGCACCGCTTCAGCCCCACACTCATAAATCGTTTTACCCCTCTTGGCTCTAAACCGGTGCGCCCCCTGCGTGCCGGATTAAACCCTCTCACCAAAACACCTCTCCACCCCTTTGCTTACATCCTAAACCGGCGCGCCCCCACTCTTCTGGCTTGCCACCAAAACCGGCGCCCCCCCTAATCTCCTCTAAACCGGCGCGCCCTCCAGCTTGTCCCGAAACTAGCACCCCCCCTTGCCCACCTAAATCGGCGTGCCCTATTACGCCCTCTAAACCGGTGCGCCCTCTCCTCTCATGGTATCTCCATAAATCGGCGTGCCTTCCATAAAAAAAAAAATATAATTAACCAAACAATGAAATAAAATATATTTTTCTTCTGGGGGCTCTGCCCCCGGAAACCCCCGCAAGGGGCGCTTCGCCCTTGACCCCTACGACCTAACCGCGTAGGTCGATCTACGTGCGAGGCCGAACGTTGGCGAGTCTGAGCTCCACACATAACAATTCGTTTCCCCGGACTGTGTGTAAAGAGAAAAGTAACGATGCCCCATGGTATCAGATGTGGACCTCGGAATCCCCGATGTGGCCATAGTCTGAAACCGTCTCGGGCCAATAGTCTATCAACTTGACCAACTTCTATCGGGATCCATTCCCGCAATCCCATTAAACTTGCCGTAGTGGCGGCAGACATTCGTACAGTTTATCGTCATCTTCGATGCTTTAGATGCGGGCTCTCGTCCAAACAATGAATGGTCCGTTAGTGACCGACATATATATATACTGGGATCTAATCTTGCACCCACATTAAACTTGCCGTACCTACGGTAGACATCTGCATGGCTTTGTCATTGTCTTCGATACTTCAAATGCGGACTCTCGTCTGAACGAAAAATGGTCCGTTAGTGACCGACGTATATACCGGGATCTAACCCCGCACTTGCATTAGACTTTCCGTACTCACGGTAGACATTTGTACGGGTTTATTTCTATTTACATTGTGCCTTCAATACGGATCTTTGTCCGAACATAAAGTGGTCCATGAATGACCAACAAAATCTGAATGGAACGAGACGGCTCTCGTCTTCCCCGAACCCTACGTGTTGGAATATCAATAAGACCTTCGTGCGTCACGTTTGGACCTCGGGTTCTCCCCAACCATGGTCATTGCCTGACCTACTTCCTAGGCCTATAGCCAGCTATCTCCGTACATATCTTTGTTTTGGAATGTAGTCTCGGGACACTTTCCCACTGCCCCTTGACACCGAAAGTATTAACGATGCCCACGCAAGCCTCATTTGGACCGCGGGAGGCACCCCCGGAATGGTCCTGACCCGATCTTGCACCAGGCCAATAAACTCACTGATTTCTGACCACTATAACCATGATTCAACAGAATGTCTCCTATCCCTTTGAACAATAAATTTGACGTACCCTGGCATACATATGCTCCGGTTTTTCCTATGACGATCATGATTTTCTGAAGTCGGACGCTCGTCCGAATATCAAAATGGTCCCTTAAGTGACCGACATATTTCGAATGCTTGCTTCCCTAGACATCGGACTTTCTGACTGATTCGAGACCGTTATCGGTTTGTTTCTCTCGGTATAGTTTCTTGGCCATGAGGCCCTGATTCCCGGCGATTAATCAAGGGTGTTCCCCTCTCCGAGGGGATGTAAATGACCCCATGACCTTTACGGCGCGGCGGGTTTTAATCCCGACACGAACTACACAATCATCTGATTAGTCAGATCGAGCGCACAATAAGTCCTCACCTAGGTGATTGGCACGCCCACGCACTTAATAAACCCAATAAATAAATAAATAAATATCTAAATAAAAAGTGCATCCAGAAGTCTGGCACGCCCGGTGGGACTTAAACCACCCTTCATCTCTTCGTCGGGATTTGGGGCCTCATGGCCTCCTAATAAACGATGTTTGTCTACTTTGATGAATTGCATGTGCTGTCTTTGTCAGCCCTATGGGGAGAAAAGCCGGACTATGCGCGATTGTCTTTGTGGCCTCGAGGATGCTACTCCGAGACATATGCAGCTTCCAGGAATCATGAAGGCCGCTAAATAAAAAAGAGAAGATGAAAAGAGGAGAGGGAGGGGAAATCAAATCCCCTTTCCGCAAAAAAAAACAAGAAAAGAAGAAAAGAAGAAAGAAGATAGAAATAAAAGGGGAAGAGAAAGGATCGGCGAGAGAGGGTTGTACGGCCATATCCATCGAGACCCGTGCTAAACAAAGATTACCACTGTGGGAGCGATGCGGTGGAGCGAACCACTCATCCCCTCCCTGAGGGGGTGAGCACTCTCCTACGCACCCACCTCGGTCTATTACACAAAAGAAAAAAGAAGAGAAGAAAAGTTGGCAAGCGTTGCCGACCAACAGAATAAGAAGAAGGCCAGCATCCCGCCCGGCTGTAGGACGGTCCAAGTCCATGGTGCAATGCCCAGGCCCATTCCACCTTCCTGCTGCCTCTATTCGGCATATGACGGCCCCTTGAGTGGCGGTTAGAAGATCCGGCAAGCCGCAACTGTAGCTTCATAAATTCCTGCCCGCCGTGGGGAATGCTTCATAGCAATAAGGTCAAGCATGGCCACCACTTCCAAAGAGAGTATGCATATACCCCGTCATGGGGGATAAGAAGATGAAATATACCCCGCCAAGGGGGATAAGAGGCAAGAAAGAATACACCTCGCTCCTGGGGGCACATGAAGAGAATACACCCCCACTCTGGGGCACGTGAGAAGAATCTACCCCTCCATGGGGGCATAAGAGGAAATAGAGTTGCACCCCGGCTTAGGGGCATCTGAAGAAGAAACGTACCCCGCCATGGGGGCGTATGACGCAAAAGAAACACACTCCGCATGGGGGGAATGAAAACAAGAAGCTACGCCATGTTCTGGGGGGCATTCGAAGAAGAACTACACGCCAACTTAGGGGAATTTGAATAAGCAACATACCCTGCCTCAGGGGCAAAGAAGCTGTAAAGAATGCGCCCCAACTTATGGGGATCTGAAGAAGAAACGTACACCCCACTTTAGGGGCCTCAAAAGCAGCAATACACCCCACCTTGGGTGCATAAGAAGCAAAAGATACACCCCGCTTAGGGGGCATATGAAGAGAATACTCCCCGACTCGGGGGCATGTGAAAAGAATCTACGCCAGTTTAGGGGCATTCGAAGAAGAACTACACCACGCCATGGGGGCATGAGAAGCAAGGAATGTACCCCGCCTTGGGGAGCATAAGAAGCATAAGTTACACCCCGTGTGGGGGCATAGAAGCCATAAAAGATACACCCCGTTCAGGGGCACACGAAGAGAATCCACCCCGACTCGGAGGCACATAAGGCAAAAGTCACACCCCGGCCCGGGGGCACACAAAGAAAGAAGCACACCCCGACTTAGGGGCATTTGAAGAAGAAACATACCCCATCATGGGGGTATATAGAGGAAAGAATACACCCCGCCTTGGGGGCACAAGAAGCAGAAGAACTCACCCTGGCCTAGAGGGCACACAAAGAAAGAAACACACGCCCTACCTTGGTGCACAAAAAGTGAAACACACCCCGGCCTAGGGGCATACAAAGAAAAAAATACACTCCACCCGGGGTGCACAAGAAGCAAATACACCTCGCCTGGGGGCACAGAAGAAAAGAAGTAGAATCCACCCTGATATGGGGGCATGAGAAGTATGAAGCTACACCCCGACTCGGGGGTACGTAAAGAAGAAACCCATCCTGCCTTGCGTGCACAGGAAGCCAGAAACACACCCTGAATGGGGGGCATACGAAACAAAAAAGAAGCACACCCGCCATGGGGGCACACGATGAAAGAATACACCCCCGCCTGGGGGCACAAAAGCAAAGAGGCCTACCCCACCCCAACCTAGGGGGCAGATGAAGAAAAGCTACACTCCAACCTGGGGGCACGTTAAGAGAAATACACTCCAGTCCGAGGGCATCAATGAGAAAAGAAGAGTAGAACAAAAAGAAGCATCATGAGGGGGATGTGGTCTTTGCACCCGCCTCTTCATAGTAAAAAGAACAACAGAAAACAAAGAACAGTCATCAGGCAGATATGGTTTTTCCACTCGCCTCTCCACACAAATGAAGAAGAAAAAAAAGAAAGTGAGCCTTGAGGTAGACATGGTCGTTCACCCTTTACCTTTAGCCATCCAACAAATAGACTTCACGTGTGGTCGGCGTCACGACCTTTCATCTAAGCCGACAAAAAATCTTCCGCCAACGGGGCATTAAACCGACAAGATCTTCCACCGATGGGGCGTTAAACCGACTAAACCTTCCGCCGACGGGGCGTTAAACCGACTAAACCTTTCACTGATGGGGCGTTAAACCGACTAAACCTTTCACCGACGGGACGTTAAACCAATTAGATCTTCCACGGACGGGGCGTTAAACCGACTAAACCTTCCGCCGACGGGGCGTTAAATCGACTAAACCTTTCACCGACGGGGCGTTAAACCGACTAAACCTTCGCCAACGGGGATTTAAACCGACTAAACATTTCACCGATGGGGCGTTAAACCAACTAAACCTTCCTCCGACGGGGTGTTAAACCGACTAAACCTTTCACCGATGGGGAGTTAAACCGACAAAACCTTTCACCGATGGGACGTTAAACCGACTAAACCTTTCACCGACGGGGCGTTAAACTGACTAAACCTTTCGTCATCGGGGCATTAAACCGACTAAACCTTTCACCGTTGGGGCGTTATACCGACTAAACCTTCCGCCGACGGTGCATTAAACTGACTAAACCTTCCACCGATGGAGCGATAAACTGACTAAACCTTTCTACGACGGCACGTTAAACCGACCAAACCTTTCGTCGATGGCACGTTAAACTGACTAAAACTTTCGCCGATGGCACGTTAAACCGACTAAACCTTTCACTGACGGGGTGTCAAACCAACTAAACCTTTCGCTGACGGGGGGTTAAACCAACTAAACTTTCCACCGATGAGGCGTTAAACCGACTAAACCTTCCGCGGACGGGGTGTTAAACAGACTAAACCTTCCACCGACGGGGCGTTAAACCGACCAAATACTCAGCCATCGGCCTCCTGGCCGACAGCTTCCTAATTATCAGCTCGTAGCCTACAGCTACCCCATCATTGGCATCCCAACCGACAGCTTCCCAATTAAAAAGAAAAAAGAATCAACCTTTCATTCTGGTTCGGATCCTTTCCTGGCCAGAGAATCAAAGAATCAACCCTTCACTCTGGTTCGGACCCTTCCCCGGCCGGAGAATTAAAGAATCAACTTCTCACTTTGGCTCGGATCCTTTCCCAGCCAGAGAATTAAAGAATCAACCTTTCACTTTGGCTCGGATCCTTTCCCGGCCAGAGAATCAAAGAATCAACCCTTCACTTTGGTGCGGGTCCTTTCTCGGCCAGAGAATCAAAGCATCAACCTTTCACTCTGGTTTGGACCCCTCCCCGGCCAGAGAATTAAAGAATCAACCTTTCAATTTGGTCCGGACCCCTCCCCGGCCAGAGAATTAAAGAATCAACCTTTCAATTTGGTCCGGACCCCTCCCCGACCAGAGAACAGAAAAAGAGAAGAGACCTTTCTCTTCGACTCTCGTATCTTGCTACCCGACGCCCTTTGGCTCAGCCATTTCGGCCAAGGCCCACTATGAGGATCAATCAATCCATCCCACCGCGCTCTCCGATATCTTTCGGCTTTATAGCGTGCTTCTAACATCTCCCGGCTTGTTAGCCTACTCCCAATATCTCTTAGCTTTTTAGCCTGCTTCTCAATATCCCAATCTCGGCTCTTTGTAGCCCGCTTCCCAATTTTGGCTCTCGTAGCCTGCTTCCCATCTCCCGGCTCTTTGTAGCACGCTTCAGGACTTTGGCTCTTGTAGCCTGCTTCCCCTTGGCCTTCGTGGCCTGCTTCCCAATTCTGGCTCTCGTAGCCTGCTTCCCTTTGGCCTTCGTGGCCTGCTTCCTAAATTCTAGCTTCTGTAGCCTGCTTCCCTTTGGTCTTCCTGGCCTGCTTCCCAATTCTGACTCCCGTAGCTTGCTCCCCCAACCTTTGGCCTTCGTGGCCTACTTCCCGACATCTTTTGGCCCTTATGGCCCACTCCCCTAATGTCCCTTGGCTTCTATAGCCCGCTTCCCTAATGTCCTTTCGGCCATTCGTGGTCTGCTCCCCTAATACTTTTACTACCACTATACTTATACGTAACGACAGTATGTTCTTACGCAAAAAAAAAGAGAGACAAAGAATGCTTGATTACTCTGCTTGCATGCTTGCCTATAATATAGAATAACACACCTCTTTGGAATTTGCTAGGATCTGGTTTCCTTGCTAAATAATAACGCAGCCCCAATTCCAGATGCACGTGCGTCACGGCATACACTCGAAGGGAACCCAATTATGGCGGGTGCACACGTCAAGGGGAAGAGTCTTGGCCAAATTGCTAAGCCCAACTCACAAAACAAACCCGAGGCAACACTCCTACACTTCACACATAATGTGTTCAATGCCCTTCGACCAAAGGGATTGGCCGACTTTCTTCTTAGCACTCTACGGAGACTTGAATTCCTGCACATGAATGAAAGGTAATCGTGAGGAAAAAGCTGGCTACCCTCACTTAAAGAAAAAAGAAAAAAAATGAATGAATGATAAAAAAAAGGAGAGAGCGTGAATCTGAGTAGCCAGGAATCCCCATTGAGACATATGAGGAGACTCGCGCGAAATGGTGAAGCGAATTTCAATAAGGAACGAAGCCTAGTAGCCGGGAATCCCCATTGAGACACATGAGGAGACTCGTGTCAAATGGTGGAATCCGCAATATGATTATAACAGGGACGAATCCTAGTAGCCGGGAATCCCCACTAAAATAAATGAGGAGACTCGCGCCGAACGGTGAAATTCGCTACCAAAATAAATAGATGGGGCTGTGTGAAGCTACTGAAATCGAGAGCCTGAAACCTAAGTGTAGGCGCTAGAGTAACCCTCGAGTGTTACTTAGAAAACCTACATATCCCTATGTTTAGGGCCTTTTGTTCACACGTTTGCTCCTCCACGCCACAAAGAATTGGCTCGGGTGAAATGCGTGAATTTAAGCTGTGCATGCAAGACATGCGATATCCTCTTGATGGGTGCACCACCCCTCAGTCATGCCTCGTGGCCCGCACCACATTTACGAATTACGGACGATGTCCCTATCCCATCCCCCGTAGAGGGAGCTGTGCTATTTATACTTATGTTATGCCTGCTGTCGAATGCCTGCATGCTTGAATAAAGAAATAAATGAAAAAGAAAAATAATAAACTCAATTTCGGCTATTGTGGCCTACTTTCCCGGTTCTGGCTCGTACCGCCCAATCTTGGCCCTCACTGCCTACTTCCTGCCTATTAATTTGTTTTGCTTCTCTTCTTCTTTTTGTTTTATGTGCAATAAAGATGATAGACAAAAATCAAAGATCTCGATCAACCCAAGGACATGCGAACCATGAACCTAGGCAACTAGAACAAGCTCTAGCTTGGGCATGCTATCTCAATCATCAAACTAAACTAAGGGAATAAAGAAAAACACACACCGGGGCATGGAGCAAGAGCAAATAAAAAACATATAGCAAGGGTAGAGCAAGCAAAGAGAATAAAAGATATGAGATGGAAAGAAAGCTAATGCCCAATACTAAGGAAAGAACGTGATCGCCACCAAAGTAAACACAAGCCAGAGACTTGAAAATACCTTGGAAATAGGTGGATGAAGCACCCGCCCACGGGAGAGAGAAAATCAGGGAAATCTGCAGATCAACGGAATGTAACGGCCGAAAGCCCACGTGTCACTGGGAAGTGACGGTCGCTCGATGAACCGCTATATGGATCTGACGCGCCTGCACAAGACCGTCAAATAACCTACAGTAATAGCTTGTGGATTCTTTTAACTCCAACTCTTCCAGCCGGCCAGAAGACTTGGGCCTCGTGTGGTGAACCTATAAACCTGCCAAAGAACGTGAAAACACAAGAGAACAAATCCAGATTAGCCCTTCAAACAATATAGCATCAATTCTTCAATAAACTCAATAGCATGCAAAAGGAAAGGAAAGTACCGGGGTGGTTTTGGTTTTTTAACCCCTCTGGGCATTTTATAAAGATAGGAGGATGTTTAGATGATGAAAAACCAGGGAGAACGTGGAGACAAGGAGATGGACAATGCTTTTGATGAGGGGGAAGAACACAATATGTTAATGATGAACTTTGAAAACCAATGGAACGAATACTCCCTTCACCGTGAAGCAGATGAACGTGAGAGACAATTCTCCTTGGTCAGATGTGACTCCAGAACGTGGCAGCACTTCGACGCGAACTCCAGATCTTCCTCTCTCGGGCCATGAAGTTAAGGGTGCTATTTATAGACCCTCAAACTCTCCGGTCGAGTAGAGGATAATCCAGCAAGATAAGAGAATAATTATTAGCAAATCCTTGAAGATAATATCACCAAGAGTCCATAGAAACAAACAAAAGGTTCTGAGGATCAGATTTGGAAGAGAAATCAACAATCCAAGCTCTTATCTCAACCACGGAGTAGCATAGAAAAGGCCTGAACTGCCAGGACTCTCTATTGGACGTAACGGCTGGTCGACAGACCGCCACATGAAAATAACGCGCCAGGGAACGTCCGTTACATTCAACCTTATCTCAAAAGAGATAAGATCAACGGGAAGAAGATCAAACAAGTTGGACTCTCGAAGGAAAGTAACGGCCAAGGTTGGACGCGTTGGAATAAATAACAGCTGCACGACAGACCGTTAGATTCAACGGATAAGAAAGAGGATAAGCTTTAGAACAAAGGCCTCAAACTTTTGGACTCTTCAATAAGTAACGGCCCAGGGATCATGCGTTATATGGAAGTAACGCCCCCAGTGAGGACCGTTATTAACAATGAGGATAAAAAAAAGGTGCAAAGCTTGCTAAGCTCATTGAATAAAAGGCCACAATAAACCACACTCCAACCAGGGAGAAGACCCAAGAAACAGGCTTCAAACTGATCAAGGAGACTCGATGAAGAGTGAACAACTCGGAGCATCATATGGATAAACAAGGAGATGACCCAACTTATTGGTCATAAAATGGGTGTCAACAGATGCCCCTCATTAACGTCCTCTTTGCAGGGGAGCGACAGGAGGTGAAGCGAAAATGAAATGGAACATGGAGATGAAGCAGAAATGAAACGGAGTGAAGCGAAAAAGTGTGCGTTAAGGTAAACGACACCCGTTCTTTACCAACAAGAGGAACTTTCTGGAAAACTTCGGACTGATCACAAGGAAATAGCCAACCAAAGGACGCATGTCTGGAGGAACTAACAACTAAGGAAAGGAAACATGGCTAGCTGCCGGAGGCAACAGAAAGGAAAGAGAACTGACTAAACTCCAGACAGGAATCTTCAGCCAACCAAATCAAGCAAATAGATCGAAGGAGTCCTTCTAATTCAGAGTGGAATAATTCTCCTCATTCGAGCTTAAGGAACACAACTATTCACCAACATCGAGATACCTTGAACTGATGAAGCACATGAATGCTTAAAAGATGCGTATGATGCATGCTGGGCTAAAGAAAAAGAAATCTTTAAAATGAATGCAAAGAAAGATTAAAATATAAAATACTCGAGAATAATATTGCTAAGCTGGAGAAACCAGGGTCAGAACACCATCTGCAACCACGGCGTGCAAGACAGAACCACCGTCCCCAAATCTTTCCAACCTAACGGCCTATCCAACGATTAAACATGTGAGCTTAGATCATCATCATTTTTGTTTAAGGGGAACATCAGATCCTGGAACACATGAATGACCAGCCGGTTCTCGAGATAATATGTCATAGATATATAGTAATGCGTTAAGGGATAAGGGAAAGAGATACAATACCTGACTTACTTGCCTGATGAACGACAAAGCGTGATGCTTCATTCATGAGAAAGAGGTTAGCCAATAACAATATGAGCATGAAACAAGGCATAACCATTTGTACATGTGATAATCATCAACAATGAACATTATGGCAGAACATGCAATCATTTAAACATCAAATAGACTATTTCATTCATCAAGAAACTTGCAAGTTTGTAACGGTCTACTGAGAGGGCGTTACATAAAGTAACGGACCAGCCCTGGGCCGTTATAACTTAGGCGGTTCACATTCTGTAATGAAACAGTTCAAATTCATGTAACGGTAAGAATAGTACGTGTCAGAGAATGTAACGGTCAGACGACAGACCGTCACATTTCCTGAGCGTTCAAAAAAAACAAACCGAACAGCCCACGGCCTCATTCATTCGAACGACCAAACACCCAACGAGAAGCCCCAATCGAGAGCCACCGGCGACCACCGTCTTCGGCCTAAGAAGGATGGCCGGTTACGAGGCCCCACAGCCAATGAAGAAGAGGGAGAGAGGGAAGAAGAAGATGATCCGACGGTTCCACCGCCGGATAGAGCGGGAAATGGCCCGACAGCCGGAGGAAGAAGAATCGAGGAGGAGAACTCCAAGGGTAGAAGAAGAGGCACCAACGGCCGAGGAAGACCAAGGAGAAGCTCCCCTGGACGAGGGAGAACCCAAGGAACATGAGAAAAAGAGGAAGAGGGGCCAAGACCATGAGGTAGGCCTCCGCCCTAAATTTTCAATATTTTAATTTTTTTGCGTTTTAGTATGAATGCATGTGGGAATGGGGGTAGAAAATGGGTCCATGAACCCATTAGGATCATGTGTAGGCCTTTTGGCCAAAGAGGGAGAGCCACGGGATGCAAAGGGAAAAACACCCTCTAGCAGGGAATGTGACGGTCCTTTCAGTGACCGTCACATATCTAACGCGTCACCCTAGATGCGTTAGAGACATGTGACGCCCCTTACCAGGGCCGTTACATGCGCCAGAGGCCAGAACTTTTTTTTAGGTTTTTAATTATTCAATTTTTGTTTTGTTTTCATTTCATAAATGCTATGCAATAATTTTATGCTGCATTTGACTGACTCATGTCCTAAATGAATGCAGGGAAAAAGATGGACGAGGATCTCCTGGCTCCAGATCCGGGCGGTGTACCAGGCACTGCCCGATTACCAGAGAGAGAGGCTGGCTGGGATGGGATTCGCCGAGGTGCTGAGTATCGAGGTGACCAGAATGGACACGCCTCTGCAGTACGCCTTGCACGAGAGATGGGATCCGATCAGCAGGGCGTTCATCTTCCCATGGGGTCACATGATCCCCACGCGAGAAGACATGGCGAGGATTGCCGGGCTGCGAGTCCATGGAGCCGCAGTGACAGGATGGACTTGCAGGAACTACCGAGAGATGGCCCAGGAGCTGCTGGGGCTGGATTTGATTAGACCGGGGCAAACGTCATCCCAGCTCTCGAGATCAGTACTACAGGAGAGCCTAGGACTGAGAGGAGCAGCCATTGCCATGGGAGAGTTACCAGAGTAGCATCTGGGTAGAGTGATCGACCAGGTGCGCCCACGAGTGGCGGCAGAGGCGGGACCGGAGGGAGATCGCACCCTGAGGCGGTTCCTTATGCTATTGTTCGGGAAGCTCCTGTTCGCGACTCGGGCGGATGTGATCAGCTGCAGGCTGCTGCCGATGCTTGAGGATTTAGGCAGAGTTGGAAAGTACGCTTGGGGAGCGGCAGTGCTAGCCTTCCTGTTCGAGTCTCTCAGCACAACGGACTGACAAACGATGATGGGCGGCTTCTCACCTTTTCTACAGGTAAATACAATTTAAATGCTTCTATTATGATTATGCAAATGTTTTTTATGCAAATGATTATGCAGTTGACTGACTTAACTAAATGCAGTTCTGGAGCTACATGTACCTCCCGGGCATCGGACGGGGCACACTACTCCACGCCGGTCGCATCCCGATCGCCAGACGATGGGTGGTCGCGAGGGACCCGGGGTCGATCATCAGATTGACCCGGGCGATCCTGGACGATTTGGATTCCTTCCCGCACACGGCGGTAAGCCCGAACTCAAAAATGCTTTCTAAATGATTTTGAATATTTCTATATGCTTCTATATGATGAACTTATATGCTGATGAATGGACTATCATGCTTCTAGGTGAGGTGGACCCCGTACAGAGGCGAGAGTTACGAGGGACAGCCGTGGGTGGAGGCAGCCCTTTCGTATTGGGGATGAGACATATGGTTGCATTGCATCCATATCATCGAGCCTCTTCATTATCGGCTGATTCTGAGGACTCGGGGACTACATCAGCCTCAGGTGACCTTCCCACGCCGCAGTGACGACCACCCTGGGAAATCAGCGAAGGGAATCAGCGGCGACATAGACTGGTGCGCCCGGAAAGCAAAGTATGTCCATGACTGGAATAAGAGGGGCAGAGCAGTGAAAGAGCGGGATGAGAGCGATGAGGCGTATTTGAAGTCCTTCGCCCGACTGTACGGGGACCGGGTGTACCGAGGTACCCGATGACCGGTATGCAACTTCTAAACCCTAAAATCTAAATGCTTTCTATATGCAAAATGCTAGATGCTAGATGTATTGACTTATATGCTTCTAAAATGCAGCTAGATCCTGAGGGAAGGATAGCCGAGCTCGAGGGGCTACTCCACGCCACTGTCCAGCAGCGGGACGAGTACCAAACTGCCCTAGAGCTCTTGGTAAGACTCTAAAACTTTGGACCTTAAAATGATTATGCTTTATGATGCAAAATGATGACTGAGTATGAATTCTAAATGCAGCGGGCCGAGAGAGCCCAAAGTGCGGGACCGGATGCCCCATCGTCATCCTCACAGCCTGCGGGAGGCGGAGCTGAGCGGGATGCCGACTTCGCTCGAGCGGTTGCTCAGGCCGAGGAGGTGGAGGCCACCCTCGCGGAGCGAGTAAGATGCTAAACGCTATACTCAAATGCTTATGCTTTTATGTAATTTAGATGCTTCTGTGACTAACTAGGTGAAATGCAAACTACAGGCGAGAGAGCTAGCCGTAGCAGTGGCCGAGGCAAGGCTGGCTCGAACGGAGGCAGAGCGTCTCCAGGCAGAGATAGAGAGGAGTCGGGATGAGACTGAGCGAGCCCGAGCAGAGACAGAGCTTGTGCGGGCAGAGATGGCCCGATTGAGAGCGGAGACCCCGCGATGTCCGGATGATGCAGAGGTGGAGCGACTTAGGGCTGATGTTGTGCGCCTAAGAGGTGAGCGAGACCAACTCCGAGTGTAGACTTTTGAGATGAAGGGTGCGATTGGGGCCTTGAAGGATGCACTCCGTCTCCTAGGGAAGAAGTCGGGGACAAGCAGTCGGAGCCAGAGCGCGGCCCCTAGCAGCGGGTTTCGAGGGTACTTTACTAGTTCTTCCGGCCATCGGAGGAACGAGGAGGCAGATCAGAGGCGACAGCAGGAGGGAGAGCACAGTGCCATGGGACCATCTGCCAGGCAGCCGGAGGGCACAGGAGACAGTGACGGTGGCCCGGGAGACAAGCCGGCCGAGTGATGCATTTTTTCTTTTGTTTTTACTTGTACATGACTTATATGAAATGAAAATGAGAATGAAAAGCTCTTTTTGGTTTTTGTTTGTGAATGTGTGAATGAATGGATGCGTATATGAATGTAAATAGATGAGCATGAATGAAGGCAAGAATGAATGTGAGAATGTGTGATTGGTAATGCAGGAAATGTATGAGGTTTGAGGGGAATAAATGCATGTTTAAGGAATGGATGATTGCGCGGAGGTGGAATGTGCATGAGGTGGATGAGATAATGTGTGGACGGACATGATAAATGGAATGAAAAGCATGTAAGACTGCCAGGTCTAAACAGAGGTAGAAGGGAATAGCAAAATCACAATAGCAGACAATGTAACGGTCTAGGTCCAGACCGTCAGGATCAAGTAACGCGTGAGACAAAGGCCGTTAATGAGGACAGAGGCCAGTTTTGCAAAACTGAGTAGCAGGAAGAGTAACAGCTCAGAGAGAATGCGTCATAAGAATATAACGGTCTAATGCAAGACCGTTAAGCTTGACAGAACAAGGTTGGGCTTAATTAAACCCGTAGGAAATGTAACGGCCAAGATCTGGCACGTCAGAGTCAAGTGACGGCCCGACGATAGACCGTTATAGCATGAATTGTACTCCGAGACGGATTGAGCCGTAAGGGGCAAAACCCGAGATAAGAAGCCTTAAATCCGATCTAGACTTAATATAAAGCCTTCCAATCCGAATCTTATCTTTCTAAAGCCAAAATCAAGCCTTTAAAACTTGGAAACTTAGCCAAAATTGTATCTTTCTGAATTCTCTGCTAGAAGGGCTGAAAAATCTCTCCTAAGGGCAGGAAACAAGATGAAGAGAAGCTTGGAGGTGATGACTATGGAGGAGAAAGCCTACACCGGTCCTAAAGCTGCTAGAAAGGAGTATGGGGAGCTACAAAGGCTGACCTCAATTCCCAAGCACCTAAGCTCCAATGCTCAAAGAGTGTTAAGCTTCCATGACCTAACCAAGTTCAGAAATTTCTGCACTTGAATTTCTTTCTCATGATCTTCTCCTTTTCTTCTTCTCTTCAAGCCTCTTCCGGGTCCAAGATGCTATTCTAATCTGAAGTGGGTGGCTCCCATGGTAAAGGCACTTCCTTTAGAGGTTACATCAATTCTTAAAGCATGGCACCTTCAACCTCTCTTGGTCTTAGGCAAGAATTTCCAGAAATTGACATTAGATTGGCCTAGCATTTCAGCCCTCATAGAGTTGTGGCATTCACAAACACACACCTTCATCTTCCGTTCCTTTGAAGCAACAGCCCTATTAGAGGAGGTAGAGACTTACCTAGCCTTTCCTAAGACTAAGGTGGGGGATGAAGACCTAGTTTGCTACACGGTGGAGCCTATTGACCCGTCCTTGATTTTGAGTGATTTCATCCACAATCCAAAGGACGTGAGGACCATGATCAGCTCACACCACATTCACTTGATACCCTTAGCACAATGGATAGTGTCTCATTGTAAAAATAAGTGGGAGAGACACGAAGCAATAGCCAAGGCGGTGGCGGTTTGCTTATGTGGAGTTTTCCTTTTCAGTACAACCGACCACCTTTTAGATACCCAAAATCTCAGCATTATTAGTGGGTTGTGGCGGGGAATGTCCATCTCTCAAGCGATCCTCTCATACCTCTATGAAGGACTCAACTCGGCTTACTTAGGAGGACCTTTGTTCGGCTCCATGATAGTCCTTGAGTGTTGGATGGGAGCGAGAATCAAATTCCAATCAAAGGAGGACATTACTTCATTTAGCTGGATCTTTGGGAGCCACCCTCTCTTTTTCATTGGAGGGGCCTCTGGATTTTCTTCACAGGTTGAGTGCAAGACGGCGGATAAGAAAACACGGGACGAATGGCGCCTCTTCTTCAACACTTTTCCAATAGAGAAATTCGTCATGCGACCAAGGATCCTTCGGAGCACTCTTCTTAGAATACCGCGGCGTCAAGGCCTGGACCTCCAGCTAGTGGGAAACACCACCATGGCAATCTACAACCCATACTGGTGCCATCTTCAGATCGGACTACCTCGGATTGAAGTTTCTGCACTATCACACTACCCTCCCCTTCTACCTAGGAAGATGGGGATCGAGGAAGATGAAAGAGTAGTACGGAACGCGCTGACCATGTGGGAGATCAGCAAGGTGCGTCCATGGCAAGAAGAAGTTGAAGAGAACGACGAAGCACGCCGCGTCTACGTGAAAGAGTTGAGGAAGATCCATCCTCTTGCAGATAAGAAGCTGAATGTAATTTGATTTCTTTTATGAATGATGTATTTTGACAATCAGATTTGGAATTTTATCAATCTTATGTTTCATTGAGTTCAATTGAATAAGATGTGATCGCCTTAGTTGAATGGATGTGCATTTCGTGGATTGATTGGCTAGCATGATCAGTGGAACAGAGCTTCTGGACAAAGTAACGGATCTGAGCAGGGCCGTTAGAAAGATATAACGGTGAGGAGATAAGCCGTTACAATGATGAATTGAGAATCGTGTTCTCTGGAGGATGTAACGGTTCAGAGACAGACCGTTAGAAGGTGATAACGGTCACGATCTAGACCGTTAGATAGAGAGCTGCTGAGAGAATCAAAGCCGATGTTATGGAGGAGAGAAACGGTCAAGAGCAGACCGTTATATGAATGTGACGGCCCACGGGTGGCGCATTACAGTCTTGGACCTGCAAATATTTTATGTTTTAGCCTTGAGCCTGAACCTGCATTCTGCACACACTTAAACATGGAACAAGTTAGATCTGTTCTTAGACTCAACCCCTTACCTTGAAGCAAGTTTAGAGAATGACCGTTTCTTGATATTTGGTCAAGGGGTGGAGCCTTATCAAAATAGGTGGAAAACATAATGGAAATAATGCGATGCATGCAATGCATATGATGATATTTTTAGGAGTTTTGGAAACAATATCTGAATTTTTGTGAGTTTTGGAAATATTTGATGTTTTTGGATTTTTGAGATATATGTTGTTTTTGGGTTTTTAAATATATGTTGTTTTTGGATTTTGAAATATATGTTGTTTTTGGATTTTGAAAACCAGTGCTTTCCCTAGCAACGCGGGCCCTCCGTATTGTATTGAGAATCCCGAGGTTGGCATGCAATAAGGTGACAATCCCTAGCCAGGGCCCATATTTTCATGACGGTGTTTCTACCAGGGCCATACCCAGGGTACTAATTTCAATCCTGAAAAAAAGGAAATTAGAACACGGGGGTAAGCTTAGGCCAGTCTTAGAAGCTTTCAGGACTTGATTTCCTTTCCAGACAACCCATTAGAGATTTGGTCTGTTGCGCCGGGGCTTTGCGTCCGTCATCGAACCTTTGTCCACTCTAGGTGTGCATGCGACCGGGCTCATTCGTCCCGCGAGGAACTGTACTGTCACTCTTGCCAAGCCTAGCTTTTTCTTGTCTTTCTAGAGCTTTTGGAATTTATACTTGATAGACCTTTTGAGATGATGCTTTTGATTTTGTCATAAAGACTACTCCTTTGCTTTCTTTTCTTGTTTCTTGTGGCGTCAGATCATAACGGACTGCCCCTATTTGAGACCTCCTCTCGTCAAGGTGCCTGGATTGGTTGCTGCCTCCTTATTTACTTCTTGCCCCTGGATTCAGCCGAAGGAAGAAACGGACAGGGACGTAGACTTTCCCCCAAAGTATGGCCAAGGAGAAACGGTGTCTTTTAAAGCAGAAAACCTGACCAGGGACGTCGTGTGGTGTGTGATTGCCGCACTCGGGATCCTTTTTGAATGAAGGGAGGAACATCTCGCTGTTGGGGTGGCACTGATTAGACTCTAAGGAAAGAAACGCTTAAGATACAACCCATTCCACGGGTGAGAGAGCTCCTCACCTTCCGCGTTCACTAAACGGTAAGCATTCCCTGAATAAGCTTCTTTTACAACAAATGGCCCTTCCCAGTTAGGTTGCAATTTAGACCTAGGACCTGCAGACCGAATGAATTTGCGTTTTAAAACCATATCACCTTTTTGAAATTTGCGTTCGATTACCTTCTTTTGAAAATAACGCGAAACCCTCTTTTGATAAACAGAAACGTGATCGGCCGCGTTCATCCTCTTCTCATCTAAGAGTTCCAACTGAACCAGCAACGCCTCTCGATGTTCATCGAGATTAAGTTCCTTATCGAGCTGCACTCTAAGGGAAGGGATCAAGATCTCATATGGGAACACCGCCTCCATCCCGTAGGTAAGAGCATAAGGAGTTTGTCCCGTAGGAGTACGGACGGAGGTGCAGTAAGCCCACAGAGCTTCTACTAATCGTTCTGGCCAGTCTGAAAATTTATGAGATTCACATGTTTTCTTGATGATTTTAAGAAGGGTTTTATTAGTGGCCTCGGCTTGACCATTGCCTTGTGGATAATATGGAGAAGAATGATGCAATGCTATATTGAACTTCTTACATAGGTCCTTGAGCTCTTGGGAGACGAACTGGGGTCCGTTGTCGGTGATGATGCTGCTTGGCACTCCGAACCGCGAGATGATATTCTTCATGATAAAGTGGTACACCGTTGAAGCTTTGATCTCTGTGTATGCCTCGGCTTCGGCCCATTTGGTGAAGTACTCAGTGGCTGTAAGGATAAAGGATTTCTGCTTGATTTGAGAATTAGGATCACCGAGCGGGCCGACAACGTCGAAAGCCCACATAGAGAATGGCCAAGGAGTGGAAAGAGGATGAAGAGATGAAGCCGGAGCATGGATTTTATCAGCATGGAGTTGGCACTTAAGACACCTCCGGACATAGAGGGAGCAATCTTCCTCTAGAGTAGGCCAATAGTAGCCCTGCCTAAGGATCTTCTTCGCTAGAGCCTGGCCATTGACATGACCTCCACACTCACTAGAATGGGCTGCTTCAGCCACCTTCCAAGCCTCAACATCATCTAAGCATCTCATGAGCATTCCATGGTAGCACGCCTGTACAGTTCTCCTGCAACAATAGTGTACCTTGAGGCGGCTATTCTTATTGACTTGTGCTGCGCGGCTTTTGCCCCTTCTGGGAATGACCCTTCTTTGTAAAACAATTCGATTTCGTGATACCAAGGCAATTCTTCTTCGTCCAGAATCTCTTCTAGCTCCATTAGAGATACTTCCTTTAGATCTTCCTTCTTAGCCCTCGCCTCTATAGCTTTCCTAAGGTTGATGAACCAAGGATCCTGAAGGGAGGGTGCGTCCAATCTCTGAACGACGATAGTCTCAGTGTTCCGATTGAGAGGGAAAGATAGAGAAGAAGCAAGAGATGCTAGAGCATCAGCTAGGATGTTCTGAGAACGGGGAGTATGGATGTAGATTAGCTTACGGAATTACCTAGCAAGAAGCGTGACCAAATCTTGATAGGGCTTGAGTTTGGGGTCACGAGTACGGTAAGTGGATAGAACTTGCCGTAAGATGAGCTGAGAGTCTCCGATGATGTTCAAATAACGCGCACCTAGGAGATAGGCGTGCTTCAGTCCAGCCAGGAGAGCTTCGTACTCAGCGATGTTGTTTGTAGGAGGAAATCAAAGTTGATAAGTAAAGGGAATAGTTACTCCTTCGGGAGTAAGCAGAACAGTGCCGATCCCTCGGCCTTGAGAATTGAGTGCACCATCGAAGTGCAGAGACCAGAAGGGATGGTGAGAGAGAACTGAGAGATGCTCATCAGGGAAATCATCCTGAATAGAATCAGTGTGAGGAATAGGAAGATGGGCAAGATGCTCAGCGATGGCATATCCTTTGACCGCCTTCTGAACGACGAATGTGATCTCGAATTGAGAGAGGAAGCTCTGCCAGCGAGCTAACCTACTAGAAAGGACGGGCTTTTCTAAGAGATAGCGAATCGGGTCCATTCTAGAGATCAACCTAACTGGGTGGGCAAGGAAATAGTGTTTAAGCTTCTGAGCTACCCACACTAAGGCGGCACAAGTCTTCTCCATAGCGGTGTATCTGGACTCAGCTGGGTTAAACAACCGAGAGAGGTAATAAGCAACCCGCTCTTTCCCTTCATCGTCTACTTGTGCTAATACCGCCCCTAGGGAGTCTTCGATAATCGAGATGTATAGGATTAGGGGTTTCCCAAGGACAGGATGATGAGGGCATCCCTTGCCCCTCCACATTTTCTCCGGACTCGGATTGTTCGTCGACAAGCGCCATTATGTTAGTCATGTATTTTTGAGTCTATTCATGTAATCTTCACATTTTATTTGAGTCAATATCATGTAATTTTCCCTTTATTTGAGTCATGTACCTAGGTTAGTGAGTCATTTTCCTAAGTATTGTGTCATTAGGTTGGTTTGTTAGGCTAGTGGGCCCAATTCATTGGGCTTGGCCCAAGGGCACCCCTATCCCTTCAGTTATTTGTCATTGAGTCAAATGTCTGGGACTTTTGTAGAAATGTGGGTTGCCTATATATAGGACCCCATTCCCCTTATTTTGAAGTAATGAACAATTGAATGAAAATTGAAATCCACTTCCAAATCCCACTAGATCTCTCTCTCTCACTCTCTCTCTCTCTCTAAGGGGTCCCCCCCTCTCTCTCTCTCTCTCCCTCCACCCCAATTTTTGAAATTTTCTCTCTCCTCCCCATTCACCCCTCATTAAGACCTCTCCCCTTCCCCATACACCCATTTAAGTCCCCCCCAACCCAAGGTGGCATCCTCCAATCCACACCCCACCTCCCAACCCCCAACTACCCAACACCACTTCCTAAGCACCCCTTCCTCTCCCCAAGGTTGAAGGGACTCTTCCCTAAGCCCAAATTCAAATTTCCCTCTCCCTAGGGCAGTGCCCTTCCACCTCCCCACCTCCCAAACCACCCAAAGTCGCAGCCCCCCTTCCCCATACCAGCCAAGTTCACCCTCCACCTCTTACTCTCTTGGCCATCCCCTTCCCCACCCCCTCATCTTCTTCTCATTCAGCCTCTGTTTCAGACAGGAGAGTTGCAGCGACTTGCAGAGGCAGCCAAGACCGTATCTCAAAGATTCAGGTGTCAAGGTCTACATTGCTGGAATCATCATCGAGATAGCTTTCCAACGGTGGTGGTCTCGCCGGCTTCCTTGTTCGGAGCTGTCCGAAGGAGAGTCATCTTCAACGACTGCGCAATCTGTCCCAGACTGAAGACCAGAGCGATCTTGGAAGCTGTTCTGCGGTCAACCTTGGAGGAATTCGAGCACACTTCCTTCTAAAAAATTCTTCTTCCTCTAGTCCTCCATCAGTAACAGAAAGAACGATGCCAATTGCCTGCCCGAGCTATTTGTTCTGAATTATTTCGTCGGAGTGTGCAGTCTGCCACCAGTGGACTCAGGTTTGACCTGTCTTCATTTATCTGACCACCATTCTCAGCTCCGACCTCGGATTGTGGCCCCGTCAACTTCTGCTTGAAGCTACTCTGACCACGATCGCGTCACCGCCAGTTTCGTTCAATTTCAAGTTCTGGAGCGACCGCAGCACCTTCTGCAATCCACTGCATTAGTTCTGCATCAGTCCAAAGCAGAGTGTTGCTGTCCTGCTCCAGTCACCGGTCCGATCAGCCCTGAGGTCCAGAGCTTCCCAAAAAATTCAGGTATCATCCTCTGTCAGTTGGGAAACTTTTGGCGCAGGTTTCGTCAAGATCTGAGCTCTGTGGAATTTGTGGCAGTGACATCACCGGCCCCCTGTCCAACAATTCTGAAGGTTGGCAGAACTGGCAGGGATCGGAAAATCGGGTTTCCTTAGCATAAATCCCTACCCCGCTTGGCTGGCTGAAGGCCCCTCCCTGCGTGGAGGTAGTATTGGATGTAATAAGATTAATCCCCACCCCAAGATCACCCCTCCTGCGAGAGGTGTAGTGGTGTAATCTTTCCATTTCAGGTTGAAGCGACACCGACGCGGCGTGCGGGTGCATACCCTCGCCTCCCCGCTCGCCCCCGTCTCCGGCCGGAGTCGCCGTCTTCACGCCGGCTAGGTGAGCTCCTGAACATCTCTCATTGCTGTAATAGACTTGCTTAGCTTAGTATTGCTATAGTTACTCCGTCGGCGGTAAGAGAGTGTCCGATTTTAAATTGCTACCCAAATTGAGTGACCACCGCGGGCAAGTTGTGAGAGCATCCACTTAACCCACACCCTTGGTGTGTTGGCCGCCCATGATTTGGGCATCCTAGGCCCATTTGGGGTTCTCCCCAAGCTAGCCAACCATTGGAGCCTCAAGGTCCTGCCTCAGACCCTCTCTAACATCGCCTAGTCGCCATCGGGCACTAGTGTGCGCCATACGGGTGAGCTCGCTAGTGTGAGTCCGCTGCTCAAACTTGAATGCTTACAAAATAGGTCCATAGGTGGTGTCACATCAAGTGGTATCAGAGCAAGTTCACAACTTGTCTCTATCAAGTTGGTCCTAGGGCATGTCTATGCATTTAGAGTCTTCAAGTGCATCACTCTTGTCCCCTAGTATGGCCACCTCATATCGACCTTACCAATCGGCCCACTCCATAAGTCCAAGCCACCAAGAGATGCCTACCACTGACACCCATAACTTCCCTGGCCATGTCAACTACTTCATGAAAGCCTTGACCTATGCCAATGAGCGGCTTGATAACATATCGGGCCGACTCAACCAACTTGGAGAAAATAGGCCCGCCCCAAGGACGGACGATAGGATGGTCCCTTTCCCACTTCCCACCTTTGATGGAACATCTCCTAGAGAATATTTAGATTGGGAAGCTACAATGGACCAATACTTCACTTGGTATCATATGTCCGAGGATGAAAAGGCATTGGTTGCCAAAATGCAACTTACCAAACGGGTAGAAACTTATTAGATGCAAATTGTCGGGCTAAAGGTACTTAGAAGGGAAACTCCCATCACCACTTGGAAGGACATGAAGGAGCAACTTAGGGCTAGATATGTTTCCCCCTCATACTCAAATCACCAAGACCTAAGGAGCACTTCAACTCCTTCATCCCCACCTAGCCAACCCATGACCCTAATTCCCCATTCCACATCACTTCCCACCTATCCTACCCCAACCACCACACCAGCACCCTACCTACAAACTCCCACCACAACCATATGTCCACAAACCCAATTGGACCCCGTGTCCACCCATCCACCGAGGCCCATAATGGCCACCACCCCCAAACCCAAAACCCCTCACCAAACCCATACCCCACAAGCCCCCTTGACCACCACCACAAACCCACCATCATCCCTAAAAAGGGACACATCTCCCAAAATAAATCAACCCAAAATCCCTCACCCAACCCACCTCCCGCTTCCTACACCAATCTTTCCCCAACCTAGGCCTCCTCTACTTCCCCTTCCTATCCCAACCCAAGCCCATGCTTGTTCACCACCCCGAGTGTGTCATACGCTAGCTATCACCAAACCACCCCCCATAGATCCCCCTACTCCATTAGCAATAGAAGTTGCCACCCACACACCCACCCAAGTGGAGAAGGATGCCCATCCGGATCCACCTCCCAACATAGAGGAAATCCAAAGGCCAAACAACTCACACACCTCTAGCCTAGCTCCTCTACAGACACCCAACCTCACCATAGGTAAGTCCATACTCCAATGGCTCAAGAAAGGTTTCACCATTCCTAGTTCACAACCATGCCACTTACCCATGGGATATCAATCCCAAATCATTCCCATTCAGCCACATGTCACTTATCAAACTTCCTATTGTGTGGAAGATTTGGGAGACTTAGTGAACTACCTACATTGGTAAATTCACTTGACCAATATGCTAGCCATGAGACCGTCTGAAACTAACACCATTAGCCTAGCATATCCCACCATTGGCTCCATCACTTCCATCTACACTAATGGCCAAGTTACTAGTGAGATCATCCTCCTTCTTCCCATGGAGGAAGAACCTATCCTATTTCACTCCCCAACCATAGAGATCCCAAGTGCTTTGATCGGCCAACCCATTAGCAACTTTGGCCCAATTATTGAGGAGGAGGACTCACCATTCGAGGACCTTGAGAGCATAGAGTACCCCTACCAAGGTGACCCTTACCATGATCCCTTTAACCCTTTTCTATGGGAGCCTAGATCTCCATGTAACCCACTCACCTTATTCACCACCCACCTTTTCCTACCCCCACCCACCATGTTGGGCCAAGCCCACCTCATCCATGACCCAGGTTACACCATAGGAATCATGACCTTAGGCAACACCCGCCTAGAGATCAAGAAGGTGCCCCACCCTATATCCACCTACCTAGATCCCTTCGACCCTTTTGAGTGGAAGCTCAAAGACCACCCCACCATCCCACATGAGGAAGTCATCTTTGGGAAAGGAATTCATATGTCTTGGCACATCACACCGCTTTGTCATGATTAGTCCGTCGGGTACATTCATCCATATCACCCACATGTCAAGAAGAAAACATGAGTGGTCAATATTTGGTTGTAATGGTCCACCATCATTCATCATAAATCTCAAGCATGTTAGGAGCATTCATGGATGTCCGGGTCCTCCAACATTCATCACACTCACTCACAAGAGGGACACCTATGGATGCCCCGGTCCTCCCAAATCCTTCAAAGTCTTCATAACATCAATGCATGATAGGTCTATATGTGGTTGTCCTGGACCCCCTTTGCATACCATACATTGTCAACTCACACTGCATCATAGTACATGGCATATGCATTCAAGCAAGTATCAAGCAACAAGCGGTGTGATTCACAAGAAACGAGCACAAACTCCTAAGCACCACTTTGAGTTCCAAGTTGACAACTTGGCGATGATGGCTTTGGAGTGGCTCTACTTTAGGGTCACCTCCAATCTGAGGGCACGAGGACTTGGACCTTGCCAAGTTCCGAGTGGCTTTGGCAACCAAGCTTATGGGTTGAACTTTCAAAAGGGTTTTGGGATTCTCCCCATTTCTCATGTGGCGGATCCAGCACGCTCTAACGGCACCGCGGTGGATCCTAGTGAGTGCCTCGAACTTACACCTACCCTTGTGAGAGACACCCTCAGAGTGCCATCACAAATAGCCTGAGAGCCCGACGTGAGCACACAGCGGCAATACTAGGCAAGCAAGATCCCATCGCCAGCATGAGGATATGACCAAGCCACTTTGTCGAGCTGAAGCGCTGTTCCCCGACTATGGTCGCGGGTTGAGTATGGAGATCGTGGATCACCCAGAGCCGCAGTTCGATGTACTACTTCCCTGGTGGACCCATACTCGACGGGGTCGAGTTTTCCCCACCCCGGGGGTATGATGAGGGCATCCCTTGACCCTCCACATTTTCTCCGGACTCGAATTGTTCGTCGACAAGCGCCATTATGTTAGTCATGTATTTTTGAGTCTAGTCAGGTAATCTTCACATTTTAGTTGAGTCAATATCATGTAATTTTCCCTTTATTTGAGTCATGTACCTAGGTTAGTGAGTCATTTTCCTAAGTATTGTGTCATTAGGTTGGTTTGTTAGGCTAGTGGGCCCAATTCATTGGGCTTGGCCCAAGGGCACCCCTATCCCTTCGGTTATTTGTCATTGAGTCAAATGTCTGGGACTTTTGTAGAAATGTGGGTTGCCTATATATAGGACCCCATTCCCCTCATTTTGAAGTAATGAACAATTGAATGAAAATTGAAATCCACTTCCAAATCCCACTAGATCTCTCTCTCACTCACTCTCTCTCTCTCTAAGGGGTCCCCCCCCTCTCTCTCTCTCCCTCCACCCCAATTTTTGGAATTTTCTCTCTCCTCCCCATTCACCCCTCATTAAGACCTCTCCCCTTCCCCATACACCCATTTAACTCCCCCCCAACCCAAGGTGGCATCCTCCAATCCACACCCCACCTCCCAACCCCCAACTACCCAACACCACTTCCTAAGCACCCCTTCCTCTCCCCAAGGTTGAAGGGACTCTTCCCTAAGCCCAAATTCAAATTTCCCTCTCCCTAGGGTAGTTCCCTTCCATCTCCCCACCTCCCAAACCACCCAAAGTCGCAGCCCCCCTTCCCCATACCAGCCAAGTTCACCCTCCACCTCTTACTCTCTTGGCCATCCCCTTCCCCACCCCCTCATCTTCTTCTCATTCAGCCTCTGTTTCAGGCAGTAGAGTTACAGCGACTTGCAGAGGCAGCCACGACCGTCTCTCAAAGATTCAGGTGAAAAGGCCTACATTGCTGAAATCGTCATCGAGATAGCCTTCCAACGGTGGTGGTCTCGCCGGCTTCCGAGTTCAGAGCTGTCCGGAGGAGCGTCATCTTCAACGACTGCGCAATCTGTCCCAGACTGAAGACCAGAGCGATCTTGGAAGCTGTTCTGCGGTCAACCTTGGAGGAATTCAAGCACACTTCCTTCTAAAAAATTCTTCTTCCTCTAGTCCTCCATTAGTAGCAGAAAGAACGACGCCAATTGCCTGCCCGAGCTATTTGTTCTGAATTATTTCGTCGGAGTGTGCAATCTGCCACCAGTGGACTCAGGTTTGACCTGCCTTCATTTATCTGGCCACCATTCTCATCTCCGACCTCGAATTGTGTCCTCATCAACTTCTGCTCGAAGCTACTCCGACCACGATCGCGTCACCGCCAGTTCATTCAATTTGAAGTTCGGGAGCGACTGCAGCACCTTCTGCAATCCACTGCATCAGTTCTGCATCAGTCCGAAGCAGAGTGTTGCTGTCCTGCTCCAGTCACCGGTCCGATCAGCCCCGAGGTCCAGAGCTTCCCAAAAAAATTCAGGCATCATCCTCTGTCAGTTGGGAAACTTTTGGCGCAGGTTTCGTCAAGATCTGAGCTCTGTGGAATTTGTGCCAGTGACATCACCGGCCCCCTGTCCAACAATTCTGAAGGTTGGCAGAACCGGCGGGGATCAGTAAATCGGGTTTCTTTAGCATAAATCCCCACCCCGCTTGGCCGGCTGAAGGCCCCTCCCTACGTGGAGGTAGTATTAGATGTAATAAGATTAATCCCCACCCCAAGATCACCCCTCCTGCGAGAGGTGTAGTGGTGTAATCTTTCCATTTCAGGTTGAAGCGACACCGACGCGGCGGGCGGGTGCATACCCTCGCCTCCCCGCTCGCCCCCGTCTCCGGCCGGAGTCGGCGTCTTCACGCCGGCTAGGTGAGCTCCTGAACATCTCTCATTGCTATAATGGACTTGCTTAGCTTAGTATTGCTATAGTTACTCCGTCGGCGGTAAGAGAGTGTCCGATTTTAAATTGCTACCCAAATTGAGTGACCACCGCGAGCGAGTTGTGAGAGCATCCACTTAACCCACACCCTTGGTGTGTTGGCCGCCCATGATTTGGGCATCCTAGGCCCATTTGGGGTTCTCCTCAAGCTAGCCAACCATTGGAGCCTCAAGGTCCCGTCTCGGACCCTCTCCAACATCGCCTAGTCGCCATCGGGCACTAGTGTGCGCCATACGGGTGAGCTCGCTAGTGTGAGTCCGCTGCTCAAACTTGAATGCTTGCAAAATAGGTCCATAGGTGGTGTCACATCACAGGAGGTTGCAAAACTGGGGGATTGGATAGATATTCCTTTAATTCCTCATAGGCCTTTTGCAATCTTCATTCCATTCAAACTTAACCCCCGCCTTAAGTAATTCATAAAATGGACGGCACCTTTGTGAATGTTGGGATATGAATCTTCTAATGAATTGCAATCGACCGATCAATCCTCGAAGTTCCGTAATGTTCTTAGGTAGAGGCATGTCCATGACGGCCTGTGCTTTGTTAGGATCAATCTGGATCCCTCGTTTGCTCACTATGAAACCTAACAGCTTCCCTGAGGAGACTCTGAATACACACTTCTTCGGATTCATCTTAAGCTTGTACTCCCTGGCTCTTTGCAGCACCTTAGCCAGAATAGAGGGGTATTCTTCTTTGGTTCTTGACTTCACCAAAATGTCATCCACGTAAGCTTCCATATAGATATGCATCATGTCGTGGAAGATGGCCATCATCACCCTTTGATAGGTGGCACCTGCATTCTTCAGACCGAACGGCATAACCACATAACAATATGTGCCCCAGGGCGTGGTGAAGGAGGTTTTCTCTTGATCTTCTAGAGTGAGACGGATTTGATTGTATCCTGAGTAACCGTCCATGAATGACAACGATTAGTACCCGGTGGTACTATCGACCAAGACATCAATGTGAGGTAGCAGAAAATCACCCTTGGGACATGCTTTATTGAGATCCCTGAAATCGATGCAAATATGCACCTTTCCATCCTTCTTGATGACAGGGACTATGTTTGCCACCCACTGAGGATATAGAACAACTCTAATGAATCTGGCCTTATATAACTTCTCAACTTCTTCTTTAATCCTTAAGGCCATGTGGGGGTGAAATCTCCTTGACCGTTGTTTCACAGGTGTTGCCCCTGGTTTAAGCACGAGTCGATGTTCCACTAAAGAGGGGTCAAGACCTGGCATGTCCTCATAAGACCAGGCGAACGAATCGCTATACTCCCTTAGAACCTTGATCAGATCTTCTTTTACTTGTGGAGGGAGATTAGCAGCAATAATGATGGGCCTGGGGTCTTCTTCAGTTCCCAGATTGATTTCTTTCGTAGGTTCATCCACTGCTGACGACGGCTCGTCAAATTTCTTAAGTCCTTGTGCGTAAAGATCAGCAGTGTCATCTACATCGCTTCCCTCATTAACCGGATCTTTCTCATCCAGGATTTCATAGACGCCGAGTCCGTCATCGCTCCACACCCCTTCTATTTCCTCTTCATCTTCAATCACGATTAACGTAGCAACAAATTCTGGACATTTCAAAAGGGCATGACAACGCTGAGCTAGGTCTTGCAAGAACCTATCAGGAACAGATTTGGGAGGACGCGCAAGCGGGCGCGGCTCAGAGGAGGAAGGGTTGGACGACCTAGAACAAGACCGTACTTCTTTAGACCTAACTAATTCTACTTCCCTAGACTCGATAGACCCTAATCCTAACCTAGGAGAAAGGAGACCTAGTGGAAGGGAAGGAGCTGGGGACTCGTGCCCCTGGGATGAGGATGGAGACAGGGTAGCATAATCTTCCACTGAAATCTCCATTTCGAATTTGACGTTTTGTTTTTGGAGATCAGCAGAGACTACACAGCAAGATGGAGGAGGCGGGAGCTGCATAGTGAATAGCTCGGGGAAGATGTAGTCAAAGAAGGGATCGGAAGATGAGAACCACATCTCGTGGAGTTGGGCGTTGGGGGGAGGAGGAGTGAAGAGAGTGGATAGATCAACGGGCGGGCAATGCCCGCAAGTACAAGGAACAAATAGAATTTCGGACGGATCAATGAAGGATGGATTTACCATGATAGGAGGAAGACGGGGTAATAAATCCCATTGCTGGAAGAGAGATTGAAAGCTGGAGGGAGACCAAGAAAAGACAATCGGCGAGCTCCCCTCCTCCCGTAGATCATCGACTGGTCGCTTCTTCGGCCTCCATTGCACGACCCGAACCTCTTGCTTCTTCTGGTAGTCTTCTTCATGAAACAACCCCTGAAGGGCTGGACCATAATCAAGCATATCATCTTCTGGCCTCTTCAGTGCTGGCGGTGGACTGGCAATCGGACATACTGTATTTCTCCCTGACGGAGCTGGCTGCAAAGCTAATGTGCCGGGCTGGAGAGGCCCTCGAAGAAAGTGTTGACGGTAGTCCCAGGTGAGTGGCCCAGAATCACCCATCATAGATAATGCAGTTTCTCGATAGTCAAGACTTCTCCTGCCCATCTTTCTTCCCTTGGGTATGGGCTTGGTCATTCCTTGTAATTGTGCACCGAGGCCTCTCCCCGGTTGGTAGCCCAGTTTCAGTATAATGTTCCAGCCTTTTGAGTCTCGGATCTGGGGCTTCATCTTGATGTTAACTGGAGTAGTGAGGGGCCTAGGAGGTGTATAAGCCCAAGGGAAGTTCAAATCCAGCACTGATATGACGGGTCGGCTGCTTGGCCAAAGTGTAGGAAGAATATGTTCTGAAATGGCCTTAACCGATTCAACCGTGGACAAGCTCTTGACTTTGACGACCCTCCCTTGGAAAGGGAATTTGACGCACTGATGTGCGGTGGAGGGTATGGCACCGAGTGTATCAATCCATGGACCACCCAAGATCGCCTTAAACATGGGGTCAATGTCCAGCACATAGAACTCCACGGGCATAGTAAGGGGCCCGAGCTCCGCTTGAATAGTGACTACCCCGTGACATGCTCTCCTTGAGTTGTCATATGCTGCTATAGTGGTGGGGGTAGGTCGTAACAATTCTTCAGATATATTGCAAGCTCAGAGAGTGCTGAGTGGGCATACATTAATTGAAGCCCCTGTGTCGACCAATGCTGCCTCAATGCTGACCTTATTCAGAATAATTGTAATGCAGAGCAGCATCTGTCGAGCTCCTGGAGGTGCTAGCTCGATTTCTGAAAATGTGATTGCCGGCCCTTTGGAAATAGTTGCCAGTGCTGTTGGTAAGCTGTCAACTGCCATGTCCTCGCTAACCATCACCTTTTGTAAGAAATCCCTGAGAGTATCTTGATGAAGGGTGGACCTCTTGATAAGCTGCAGAACTGATATTTTGGTGGGCACTCGGTCCAGATGATGTGGCAAGTCGTATTGAGTATCCGGTAGAGGTTCGGCTTCTTCTTGTTCGGCCGTTGGCTGAGAGGACTGGGGATTGGAGGTAGTGGGGTAATTTCGATGGAACAACTTCCCGCTTCTTAAGGCGTAATTTGCCGCGGCATCGGGAGATGATATTATTGGCCCGGTAGGGTGGATGAGTGGAATAGACTACGTAGGAGAGGTGATTTGGTGGTAGGTAATGTTGGGGTTAACAACAGATGGCGGACGGATGAGTGGCGTGGGATGAGCGGAAGGTGGGGTGATGATGGGGGATGGTGCGGATGGTGGGAGGACGAGTGTAGGCAGGGTGATGGGCGGGGGATTGGATGAGGGGATGGTTATGACCATAGCGGGGGTAACTAATGGTGGGTATGATGGCGTTGTGGGTGGTGGTGGATTTGCTGGTGCGGGTGTGAATGGAAGGACAAGCGGAGAGGGTGTTGGGTGTGTAGGGAGGATAAATGAAGGAGTGAGGGGGTTGCGGTGGTTATGGTGGAGGGTCATTACTTGTGGTGCAGTACCATCATCATCAAAAGACCACTCGGCGTTAGGAGCCGGGGGTTGGACTACATTGACTTGCGCCGGCGCCGGCGGCTGATGTTGTGGAGCGGGCGGATGGTTTGGCATCGGATTTTGATGGATCCCCAGATCCTGAACCTGCTGTGGTTACTACTGTTGTGGCGGCTACTGCGGCTGCGGTGCTTGATACTGCTGCACTTGCTGCCTCTGCGACTGCCTTCTCTTTACCTTAATTTCTGTGATGGCCCTGTGCATTTCGGCCCAATCTATCCTCTGTCCTTCATGAAGATCATATACTAGGTCCCGGAATTGAAAACATCCTTCAATGGTATGTCCCGGTTGCCTGTGGAACATACAATACTTCGTCTGATCAACGGCCAGATTCCAGTTGGGCCGTTCCGGAGGAAGCTGTATAGCATTAACCGACATAAGAGCCGAGAAAATATCCGTGAGGGTTTCTGGCAGTGGAGGATATTGTGCCCTCTTGGGAGCCAGGCGCTTGTTGTTCGGGTTGTTGTTATAGCCGTTGGGTGGAGGGACGTTGTCGTATTGCGGGGGTGGTGGTGGTTGCTGTGGTGCAGCAAAAGTGTTTTGTGGAATGGTGAAGGTGGGCGGAGGGTTTTGCGGAGTGATTTGGAAGTTCTGTGGAGCTGGATTTTGTGGAGTGTGGGGGTTTTGAGGGAAGCGGAAAGGTGCATTTTGGAATGGAAAAGCAACGGCTTGAACCTGCTCATTCGTTTGGACCCCCTCGGTAACCGGCCCTTGGGGTTTCTTGTGATATTTGGGCTTTTGGTTTTCAAATAGAGAGTGTATGGGGGAGTCCTTGAACTGAGTCTGAATAAAGCGCGCCCGGCTATATAGTTGGTGCATGTTGGCTATGTCGTTCATTGTCAGGATGTTTCGGAAGGTTGGAGTAGCATTTGAAATAAGTAGCTTGACCTTCTCTTCCTCCGGTATATGGCCGGGCACCCTAGCGGCCATCTGCCTCCACCTATCTACATAAGTGGCAAACTCCTCATCTGTTTTCATCTTTTCGGCCACCAGATCTGTAAAAGAATATTCCGGGCCGACCCGGTCTTGAAACCGCTCAATAAACTTATCTTTTACTACCTTAAAGCTCTCTGCTTCTTCCAATGGCAGAGAATAAAACCATTCCAGTGCAACACCGTCTAATGATCGGCGGAATAAATACGCCATAAGACGATCATCACATTGGAATTGGGCCGATTCATATAAGAAATCCCTCACGTGAATAAAGGGATTGCCGTTCCCGTCATATTTTCTATAATTGGGGAGCTCGGATTAGCGAGGGAACCAGATGTTCTGGAAACTAGGAACAGGAACATCTACCAAGGATTGTGGGCCAACCCGCTTCTGGAGGAAGTCGAGTTGTTGCTGCATGGTCGTCCATTTATCAAGTAATTCCTGCTCTCTGGATGGAGCAGGGGTAGCAAGAGATGATGCTTGAAGTTGAGGAGCAGAGGGGTGAATTGTAGTAGGAGGTGGGAGCCCATAAGAAGGAGCCGAAGGATAAACGGCCGACGTAGGGGGTCCATAAGAAGGATATTGGGCCCGAGATTGACCCAGATTGGAGTGGGCTTGGACCACCCCTGACTGAGGGTGCAGAAAATCGGAGGGACCCAGCAGGACTTGTGGAACCAGTGGGCTAGACAAGTGATGATCCATCTGAGTGAAAGAAGGGATAGGAGACTTCCCTTTGTCAAAAGATTACTGGGCCGAAGCGGAAGATTGGCCCGTCTCCATGCCGGTGAATGTGATGGTCCGGGGTTGGACCGGAGTGAGATTAATTGGAGTGGGCTGGATGAGAGGATGGGATTGACCCTGCATAATCGTGGGAGGGGAGATATTGGATCCTTGCATGGCCTGATAGACAGTTTGGAGTTGGGCCGGATCCAATTGGGCCATCATCTGGAGAATGGAGCCCGCAGAAGGAGTAGAGAAGGAAGGGGTAGCCTGACCACCTTCCATGGAGGTAGAGGACGGAAGAGGGGCCGTCCACTCTCCAGAAGAGAACGAGGTAACCCTAGCAGGGTTTTCAAGAAGCCCTTGAGGAAGAGAATCCTCTTGGGAATGGGGAGGATTGAAAGAGGCCATGGTGGATTCGAAGAGCAGATTTGAGTAGCACTTGGAGAATGAGTTGACCCTAGGAGGTGCTTCCAACTTAAGAAAACAACTCCACATGCAACGAACAACCTTAACAAGATGCAAACAACACAACACAAACACACAATGAGCAACCAAACTTAGATGATTTATCACAAAGATGTAAGTAGCAAGAGATGAAGACACTCAAAGTCAACCAAGTTGTTTAATATGATGCTTCAAGATTCTTATGATTTCTCCTTTGGAACTTTAGTGGATAGATTAATATGAGCTCTCAACAATAGGTTCCTGACGGGAGATGGATGTAAAGCTTGGTTTGACTCTAAGTGTGACCACTCCTTCACTTATGCAACCCTAGACACGGGGTGGAAAAGGTACAACCGGCCCGGCGTCCGTGTGGGAATCCACGGCTCGTGGGGACTTATGGAGGTCCTTGGTGTGATTTCCTAGTCGGCCCCAAGGAATATGGAGACGAGAGGTCCGCACACCAAGGTAGGAAAATGCAATCTAATGTATGAAAGTATGAATGAACCTATGTGCACCGGAGTGCATGCAAAATCTAGCCTAGAATCTAGCAAACAATTATGCACGCAATGATGTAAATATGTAGAACAATCAGGGAGGAAGTCAGATATCACCCAAGCAAGGAAATCACAGTAGAAAACTGTGGAAAGTAATGCACCTCGGGATGCGTACCTGTCTGGAGTATAACGGTCTATAGACCCTGCGTCAGAAGATAATAACGGTCGAACACCAGACCACCATAAGTAATATAACACAGAGCACCAGGACCGTCGGATGAGCCAAAGAGCCAAAAACAACCAGAAATAAAAGAGAAATCCGTGAAAAGCCCGCACATAGGATCAGGTGTATAACGGTCCAATGCCCCTGCGTCAGAGTGGAGTAACGCAGGGACAGAGGGCCGTCAGAACACCCAGAGCACCAGAAATAAGATGAAGTAAGAGGGAGATCCGAGGACAATCAAACAAGGGAATGACAGCAGGTTTAAACAGAGATCAAGACACGATTGGCACAAGTTGTCCCACCGTGATCGCCAAAAAATTGTTGATTTATTTTTTAATTAGATTCCTATCCCGCCCCCTTTAAATACATACGTGCATAAACATGTGAATCAAAGACAAGGGGGATGAAAGGATGAGAAATACTAACCGTGATCGCCACCAAGGATTAACAACACCAAAGGATGAAGAAGTGTAAAGAACGGCGCTGTGTACCTTGGAAAGGGATAAAGACTTGATCGCGCTTAAGAACGGGATGCGGGGAATGGTATGGGATCGACCTCCTCTCCTTCCAGCCGGCTAGATGAAGAGGGCCTCACGTTGTATTCATGCTCTCCTACAAAACAAAGATGAAACACAAAGGTAAAAACCCATTAGAACATGAAGTGTAGAAATCTGCCCAAAGTGATAAAATAGCATGAATAAAAGGGGAGAACGCACCGGGGGGTGGTTTTTAACCCCTGTGGAAGGGTGGAAAAGATAGGTGGGTGTGTTGTGCATGCATGAGATTTGAAATCACGAGATTTGATTAAGAGAATAGAGAGAAATCATTGACGCAAAACAGAGAAAAACACATATGTAGCAGAAAATGCAGAAAACTGTGATGATTTGTGATTTTGAGGAGACTAGAACTAAGAGTGTAGACCTAGAAATCAAGCCCAGAAGGATGCAATAGAAAGCTAATACTTCCCTCTCCAAGATAGGGTTGAAGTTATGAGTTGGAGTTGCAGCATGGCTTCGCCCCACGTCCGGAAAGAGCCCCCCTTTGCAACTGCAAACTGGGCAGTTTTTATAGAGTTTTGTAAGAAAGCCTCATCTTCTTATCACAATTCCTAGAGATAGAGTCCAAGATAAATTGAGTTCTCTAGATCAAACTCGAGATAAAACTAAGGACAAGACATAGGAACAAACGGGGATCAATTCGGAGGAGGATTCTAGAAGATATGGCTCTTGGAAGGTAGCCCCGGAGTCTTATCTGCAGAGTTTTAGTTGAACTAGGATACTTAAATCCTGATCTTTTGAGCATGATTCTGAGCAAGATAGCCAATTAAATTTAGAGTTCTTTGGACTGAATTCAAGATAATACCAAGGAGAAACCATAGGAACAAACGGCGCTCAATTCCGAGTAGAATTCAAGAAGTTATGTGCTCTGCAAGGGGGCCACGACGCACAGAAACGGAGCAGAGTCCAGCACGAATTGGACTCTCAGGTGTGTGTAACGGTCTATCGTACGACCGTCAGAGTTATGTAACGGACTAGGATAGGTCCGTCACACTCTGGGGGTCAAACGGGACGATTTCGGACAAGTTTCGGTGTAACGCACCCATATTAGACCGTCACATGGACTCTGACGGTCTATGGTAGGACCGCCACGCTCTAGGGGTCGAACAGGGTGTTTTCGGGCAAGTTTCGGTGTGACGGTCTATCGTAGGACCGTCACACTGCTCTGGCGGTCTACACTGGGCCGTTAAATGATGCTCTAACGCACCTCCAGTAGACCTTCACATCGATGAAGGAAAATTCTGGGCAGACTACGCGCGACTTCAGAAATTGAAGCGTATCTCTCAAACGGGGCAGAACTAGCGAAAGTGGTAGAAAAAGAAATTGTGGATAACTGAGAGAGGAACAAATTTGATGAATAAAGTAAGTTGAGAAAATGACAATAAGAGGGAGAAAATGGGGCTAGAATAGAGAGAAAAATTTTGGAAAATAGGTGAACAACGCAGCACTCCAGAAAAATGTGAATAGCTCACAATCGGGGCAGAACTAGATGACGGCGTAGAAGAATAAATTTTAGATCTTTGAAAGATGAACAACTTTGATGAAGACAACTTTTTAAAAAGAGGAACCAAAGGAGATGAAAAAGGACCACTTTCAAGACTGCATAGTGAGAGAGAGCCGATTACTTGAGGGAAACCGGCCTAAATGGGCCGTAAGTTTGACTTGGAAGCTGGAATTTGATAAAATAAGCTCCAAGGCTCTAGGAAATCAGGATCTCCAAGTCTTAAAGGATATGAAATGGTAAGAATGGGCTTGAAATCCATCCGAGAAAGCTCCAAAACAATGGCTAATTCGGGGCATCAAAAATAATGAATAAGAGAAATGACACAACTTGTGGGCTAAAACGGGTGTCAACACTACCCCTGCGGCCCAGCTTCAGCTTCTGCAGCCTGCTTCCCCGATCTGGGCTCTCATAGCCAGCTCCCCAATTTCGGCTTGTGTAGCCAGCTCCCCGATTGCGGCTCTGGTAGTCCGCTTCCCCGATTTCAGCCCTCACGGCCTACTTCCGCAACAGCGATTCTGGCCCTTGCGGTCCACTTTCCCGGGTTCGGATTTCATAGCCGGTACTCCTGGCGCATTGAAGAACAAAAAGATCCTTTCACTCTAGATCGGACCTTTCATCCGGTTGGAGAGCAAAAAGACCTTTCACTCTGGATCGGACCTTCCGTCCGGCTAGAGAACAAAAAGATCCCTTCACTCTAGATCGGACCTTCCGTCCGTCTAGAGAACAAAAAGATTCCTTTCACTTTGGCTCGGACCTGCCATCCAGCTGGAGAACAAAAAGATTCTCTCCACTCTAGATCGGATCTTTCGTTCGGCTAGAGAATAAAAAGATCCTTTCACTTTGGCTCAGACCTGCCGTCCAGTCGGAGAACAAAAAGATTCTCTCCAATCTAGATCCGACCTTCCGCCCGGCTAGAGAACAAAAAGAACCTTTCACTTTGGCATGGACCTACCGTCCAGCCGGAGAATAAAAAGTTTCTCTCCACTCTAGATCGGACCTTCCGTCCAGGTCGTGACATGAACAAACTCTTCTGTCCATCCCTTCGAGTGACGAACAACCCATTATGACCGAGACCTTCCGTCTGGGCCAATGAATCAACAAACTCTTCTCTCCATCCCTTCGGGCGACGAATACCTCTTTTGAATCAATGAACATCTCTCTATGTCCCCTCGGGTGATGAACAAAACACCCTACCCGAACCTTTCGTCTGGGATTGGGGAATCAACCTTTATCCTTGCTTTGGCACTAACTCTGTGTCAATGAACAAACCACGTCGGTCTTCGATTCCCTGTCGGCATCGATGAATAAACTAGTGGCCCGGACATTCCGTCTAGTTCCATGAACAAAAAGACCCTTGCTTTTGTACTAACCCCGTGTCCATGAATAAACCACGTCGGTTTCCGACACCTTGTCGGCGTCGATGAACAAACCTGTGATCCGGACCTTTCATCTGGTCCCATGAAAAAAAAGACCCTTGCTTTAGCACTAACCCTGTGTCAATGAATAAACCACCTCAATATTACAATCTCTTGCCCCACCGACGAATAAACCCTCGGCTCGGACCTTTCGTCCATGTCGATGAACAAAAAAAAGAAGAAAAGAAACCTCCTTGCTTCGGCTCGGACCTTTCGTCCTAGTCGATGAACAAAAAGAACTCCTTTGCTTCTGCTCGGACCTTTTATCCTAGTCGATGAACAAAAAGAAACCTCATTGCTTCGGTTCAGACCTTTCGTCCAAGTCGATGAACACAAGAACTCTGTTGCTTTGGCTCGGACCTTCGTCCAAGTCGATGAACAAAAAAAAAGAAGAAAAGAAACCTCCTTACTTCGGCTCGGATCTTTCGTCCTAGTCGATGAACAAAAAGAACTCCTTTGCTTCGGCTCGGACCTCTTCTCCTAGTCGATGAACAAAAAGAACCTCTTTGCTTGGCTCGGAACTTCCGTCCAAGTCCATGAATAAAAAGAAGCCTCCTTGCTTGACTCGGACCTTCCGTCCAAGTCCATGAACACAAAGAAACCCATCCTTGCTTGGCTCAGACCTTCTGTCCCAGTCCATGAAAAAAAATGCATCCCCTTTGCTTGGCTCAGACCTTCCGTCCGTGTTGATAAATGAACAACTTTCCTAAACCCAGCACGAGTCACCAACTCCCCCTTGGGATTGGCCTCATCTAAGTCACTTCAGGCCTTTTGCCTAAGATGACGCATAAACCCTTACTTCTTGCTTTGGTATTAACCTCATACCGATGACTAAACCCCCACACAGGCTGACTTCTCGGCCCACGTGCGTACGCGGTGAAGCAGCCCCCTCATCCCTTCGCTAAAGGAGTGAGCGCTTTCCCGTGAATTCACACTGGACCAACAGTCCACTGGCTCGAAAGAGAAGATACTATGCTGTGGAACTCTACACCCGCAGGCCCCACGCACTTATCCCTCGTTTGCGCCACCCGCGAGTGGGGGGCATTTGTGGACGTCAAAAAATGAGAGAAGAAAAAGAATGTTCCTGTAGCACGGACGTCTCAACATCTCGGGAGCAAGTGGAAGATGGGAAGGCCGAATAAACTCTGTACCTCCTCCAAGTAGGATGAATATATACCCGGTGCTCCGCCACCCAACAAAGAAGCCCCTCAGGTAGAAGAGACAGCCCCGGCTCCCCAGTCGGCATTATCGAAGGTCGAATTAGAAGAAGCTCAAAAACTCGGCCACGGGTTCGGCTTATACCGGAAATCACTCAAAGTCCCGAATCGGGATTAGAAAACTTTAAACTAAACACCTCGGTGTAGGAGCATTGCAGCTGAAGTTCTTCGGTAGTAAAACTGTTCGCTTGAATGGCTGCGAAGCCGAGACGAAGTCTAAACCGGCACGGCCTACACTTAAATCGATACGCCCTTGCTTGGGCCTTAAACCGGTGCGCCCCCCATTGGCCACCAAAATCGGCGCGCCCTTCCAATGGCACTAAAATCAGCGCGCCCCTCCTCCTTGTGCTAATCCGGTGCGCTCACCCCCCGCATCGTTTTAACCAAGGTTGTCGTCCCATCTTCAGTCCGATCCCCTATTTTCGAGTGCGAACAAAGAGAACTTACCTGAAATGGGCGAACGGCCTGCACCTGACTAGCGTGCAACCGCCTGAGCCCTTCCCGCTCCCAGGAATGGAAGGCTTCAAGCTCCGCACCGAACGTCGCTTCCCCGCCGGTCACCATCGGCCAATCGCGTGGAGGCAGCTTCCCTAATCTACGGCCCCCTACCTGCAGGCCACTCAATGGCTTCAAACGAGATGAAGGGCGAAAGAAAGAGCAAGGCGCTATAAGAGGAACTGAGACACCACTGGAGACGAGGCTGGACACTGAAGAGAAAAGATGAAGAGAGGAGAATCTCCATTCCCCTGCGGCCGTGAGGTGAAGAAGAAGAGAGTGAGTGGGAGAGAAGAGAAGTGAGCTTGGAGGGGGAGGAGCTTGTGCTCCGTTCCCCCTCCCCCACAGGTGTATTCTTTTTCTTTCTCTGATGTATCCTCCTGCTTTGGGGTAAACCCCCTCCCCCTTCTGTAATTTTGTCTCCCTTCCTTCGTGGATGAATAGAAAGAAAGGCTTTTGCACTATACATATATTGTTCCTTTTCGTTAGCCTTTTCCTTCCCCCTCTCTTTATCTTCTGCTCATCCATGGCCTTTAGAAGCCTGCCTCTCCGTGGCGTGGCCTTCTAGGGAGCCCGTATGAAGGATGAACATTCTTGGCCTTCCATGGTGAACATCTGTCCCGTTGGAGCTATCAGGAGGTTACTACCCATGAACTACTAGAACCCCTTGAAGGATGGTCCTCGGGGCTTTTGCGTTCAGCTATGGGACACCGGACTACCGTTAGGCCACTCCGAGCTTTTGGGATCATCCCGCAGTACCCCGTTTGACAATCCCTCATTGCGCCCCAGCAAACCTCAGTCCAGGGGAGGTGCTGCTCGACTTTTGCTAGAGCTATGAACGATAACAACGAGCTGAGCTCCCTCAGAGCATGAATTGAACTTTGGAGTTCCTGAACCCCTTTGAACAAACCACCCAAACTTTAATCTTAACAGACAAACAAAACACTTTGAAACCTTCAAATCCACCTATTTTTGCTAAGTGAACAAACAGCCTAACCATCTGCTAGCCTGCAAGCCTTTGAAAAGAACAAAATGGCCTAATCCAACGCGCTACCCCCTGTGGACGCTCTAAAATGCTCTTATTCAAGTAGTTCGTCTATTGAGTGCGTGGGCGTGCCAGTCACAAAGTGACAATTTATTCGGGCCCCGAAGAGCCCATGGTGCGCTCGATCTGACTTCGTCAGACGATTGTGTAGTTCGTGTCGGGACCAAAACCCGCCGCGCCATAAAGGTCACGGCGTCATTTACATCCCCCATACGAGGGAACACCCTTGATTAATCACCGGGAATCAGGACCTCATGGCCAGGGAATCGATTGCATGGAAGGTCTATTACGAGGTATTGAAATCCTCGCATGAGGGTGAGAAGAAAGCATTCGTGGTCATGTCGGTCATGTGCTGACCATTTAATATTCAGACGAATGTCCGGCTCGGGAAAAGTGCGATCGTCACGGGAAAACTGAAGCATATGTATGCCAGGATATGGCAATTTATTGTTCAGAAGAACGAAAAATGTTTGGCTAAACCTCGGTCAGAGCGGTCAGAAACCAGTAAATCTGTTGGCCCGGTGCAAGAGCAAGCTGCGACCATACTGCGGTGGGCCCCCCGCGGTCGAAACAAGACTTGCATGAGTGTCATTACTATTTCCGGTGCCAAGGGGCAACGAGGGAATATCCCTTGAATCGGCTGAAAAGCCCTGTGTCTAGGGGAGCGGACGTTCGAAACGTGTCGGTCATTCGGGAGACCGTTTAATATTCGGACGGGAGTCCGGCTTGAGAATATTGTAATCGTCGCGGGAGGACCTGGAACATATGCATGCCGAGATACGGCAAGTTTATTATTCTGAGACACCAAAAACATTCGGTTAAATCTTGGTTAGTGTAGCAAGAAATCGGTAAATCTATTGGCCCGGTGTAAGCTCGAGTCAAGACCATACCGGGGGCGCCTCCCGTGGTCCGAACGAGGCTTGGCGGGCATCATTAATATTTCCGGTGCCGGAGGGTAACGGGGGAGAGTCCCAGGACTAGACTCCAAAACTGAAAACTTGTTCGAAGGGAGCGGGCTGGAGACCGAGGATATGAGCCGAACGGCGACCACAAGTTGGACAGACCCGAGGTCTAAGCGTGGCCCACGGAGGTCTTATTGATATTCCAATGGAAGGGGTCCAGGGGTGGCGAGGACCATCTCGTTCTATTCCGATTTTATCGGTCACTCACGGACCTTTTCATGTTCGGGTAAGGGCCCATATTGAAAGTACGACGTGGATGGAAACGATCCCGTACAAATGTATGCCGAGTTTACGGTAGTTTCAATGAAAGAATGGGAACGAATCCCATTAGAATGAATCCGATTTAACGAGCTATCGGCCCGGAGCAATGCCGGCTCATGACCATGTCGGGCAGGGAGTCGTCGGCCATATTGGTTGCTCACAGGTCTTTTCATGTTCAGACACAGGTCCGTAATAGAAACGCGGCGAAAACCAAGGTGAACCCGTTCAAATGTCTGCCGAGCGTGCGGCAATTTTAGTAGTGGCTCGGAAGGGATCCGGCCTGAGAAACGAGTTCGGTTTAATCGGAATGTCAGCCCGAGGCGAGGTCGGGCCATGGCCATTTCGAGATAATTCCCAAGACTCAGGTCCAACCTGGAAGGGCGACTTTGTTGTTCCTTCAGCACCGGGTCACGAGAGAGACGGGGCTGCAAAGTGGATTTTACCATTTTTTTATCTGGGTTTTAAATTTATATATATATATATATATATATGTATTGCTTATTTCCCTCTTGTGTAATTATTTTGGATGATTTATTCGTTTTATTTATTATTATTACTATTATATTTTCTCTCCTTTTTTGTTTATTATTATTTTACATTTTTTGTTTATTTCATATATATATTCAGATTTATTTATTCATCATAGTTTTTAATAATTTTATTATTATTATTATTATTATACATATTCTTCTGGAGAGAGAGTGGGCCGCTGGAGGGCCAAACGGGGGCTGAAGGAGTGTGCCGCTGAAGGTAGAAGGGTGCACCGCTGAGGGGGGGGCTGAGGGAGTGCGCCGCTGAAGGTTCGCGGGAGGTACCGGGGAAGGGCTTGGCCAAGGGTGCCGGCGAAGGGGCAGGTGTGGTGGCTATGGGAGGCGTACCGGTGAAAGGGCCATAGGTGTGCCGACGGAGGGCCTGGCCGAGCGTGCCGGCGAAGGGTTGAACAGCGGGGAGCGTGCCGGCGAAGGGGTCACGGGAGTGTGCCGTCGAAGGAGCTTGAGGGCATACCGCCGAAGGGTTAGAGTAGGCGTGCCGCTGAGCGCAGGGAGAACGTGTCGGTGAAAGGCCAAACGAGGCGTGCTGGGGGAAGCTGGGCTGGGGCGTGCCGGCGAAGGGCGCTGTAGGGTGTACCGACGAAGGGCGTGCCGGCCAAAGGTGGCCAGAGGGGCGTACCGGTGAAGGGCATGGGGAGCCCACTCCTCCTCCGTTTCCTTTAAGGCTTTTCTTTTCTTCTTTTCTGATTTTATTAAGTTTGCATGGGTTCCTTCTCTTTTTCTCTTGATTAACTTCCATTCTTTCTCCCATGAGGATGAATGTTCAAGTTGTTTAGTTGTCGCTCGATTTGGTTCTCTTTGAGTTGGTTGCGGTCCCTTTGCTTTGGTTAAAGCATTTTACCGTTGTTGTCTTTTATTTATTTGTTTCTTATTTTTTTTATCTTGTTAACATGTTATTGTTTCTAACAAAAATTCGACAGCACCTCCCCTTGACCCGAGCGTAAGGGAGATACAGGGAACGCGTCCACATGGAGTGGCGGAACCCGACAACTGGAGGTGGGCGCCCAAGAGCAGCAACACCTTTAATAAAACTTCGGAAAACTCGGAGGCAACGGTGAGTGGAAGACTATTCTAGGACTGGCTAAGGGGGATGCACTGGGCAAGAAGGAGGGGCAAGTGTGCCGGGCCAGGGAGGCTAAAGGTATGGCGGTGAAGGCCACGAAGGAAGGTCCAAAGGGGCGTACCGGTGAGGGCTATCATAGGCGTGCCGGGGGAAGGCAGCCAAGGCCGTGCCGGCGAAGGGTGTTGAAGAGTGCACCGGCGAAGGCCCGATGGGGGTGTGCCAGCGAAGGGTTCAAAGGGGGCGTATCGTTAAAGGCTGGGGTGTGCCGCTGAAGGCACAACTGGGCGTGCCGTTGGAGGCACAATCAGGGTGTGCCGTTGAAGGCACGACTGGGTGTGCCTTTGGAGGCACCATTGGGTGTGCCGTTGGAGGCACAATCAGGGTGTGCCGTTGGAGGCACGACTGGGGTGAACGAAAGCGAAAACGCTCGGCAAGAAGTAAACCCTAAAGAAGGGAAAAAAAAGAAAGGGACGTGAAACACCGAAGGATGTAAACACGGAAGACACACATTGTTGAGACGTCCGAGAAGACGTTTGTAAGCCTTCTACTTTTATCCTCATAAAAGGAGTGCCCCGAGGGGGCTAATACATTGCAACGACGGAAAAACAAGAAATGAAAGGAAAGAAAGAGGAAAAAGGAAATACAGTGGGGGGAGAATGGAGCATGGACTCCTCCCCTCCCGGACCTCACTCCCTCTCTCCACCCACTCTTTTTCTCTTCTTCTCTTCTGTCTCCTTCTCTTTCTCTTGGCGCAGACGGCGGTGGATGGAGCAGCAGGGAGGGGGGGACGCCAGAGCCTCCCCTCCTCCTCTTTCTTCTCTTCTTCTCTTCTCCTCTTCTCTTCTTCTTTCTCCTCGCTCAGGCGGTGGTGATCGAGGCGGTAGGCTCCTCTTCTTCTCTTTTTATTCTTCTCTTTTTGCACAGACGGCGGCGGTGGGAGGAGCGGCGGGGCCTCTCCCCTCTCTTCCTCTCTTCCCTCTCCTTCTCTTCTCCTTCTTCTTCTCTTTCTCTTCTTCCCTTTCTCTTCTTCACTTCTGCGTCTCCCTCTCCCCTGTCTGTCGAAGGAGAGGGGTTTTTATATCCTCCACGGCGGAAGCGTCCGAAGGCGGGAAGCGTCCGAAGTGCATTTAATGGGAGTTGACTTCCTTGTCCTGGGTGGCAGGAGGAGTAGGCAACGTGGCCCAACCTCCGGCCGACACCTCGGGCAACCCACTGCGAACCAAGGATACGCAGGGCATGGACGTCACGTCGTTCGGCCGTTGAAATGCCTTCACGCTGTGCCGCTGGCGGGTTCAAGAAGTGTGCCGCAGGAGGGCCAAAAGGGCGTGCCGCTGGAGGGGCAAATGGCCGTGCCGCTGGGGCTTGCCATGGTGTGCCACCGAATGGCTCCACGGGAGTGTGCCGCTGGAGGACCCTGGAGGGTGTGCCGCTGGCGCTCCCTGGGGGTGTGCCGCTGAAGGCCCTTGGGGGTGTGCCGCTGAGAGGGGCCAGGGGCGTGCCGGTGAAGGACCAGGGGTGTACCACTGAAGGGCCAAAAGGCTGTGCCGCTGAAGGACCCAGGGGCATGCCGTTGTAGGGCCAAGGGCTGTGCCGCTGAAGGACCCAGGGGCAAGCCGCTGAATGGGCTTCAGGTCGTGCCGTTGAAGGCCCAAAAGGGACAGTTCTGAGCCTGTTGTGAGTATGAGTTGTGGCCCATTTAATTTTCTTCGAGGCCCAAGGAATGTGGGGGCTCTTGGTGGTTGATTTCCCTTCACTGTCGTGACTCTGGAGACGGCTTCACGGCAGTGTGCATATTTGGGGAGTCCGGATGACCAGTCCCTCCGGGGGTTCCTCACTCGGTGCCGTTGTTGATGCTGGGCCGAGCAGGGTATCTGGGTGTGTAATTTTTGATGTCCGCAAATGCCCCCCACCCACGGGTAGCGTAGGCGAAGGATGAGCCGGGCGGTGCCCGTGGGTGTACTGGCCTCTTTTTCTCATCGTCGGTGCCGCCGGGGTGTCGGGAGCCGACATGACTTGTTTGTCTCCTCTTTTCTTCGTCAGTGCTGATGGGATGTCGGGAGCTGACATGGTTTGTTGGTCTCTTTGTCTCTTCGTCAGCGTCGATGGGGCGTCGGGAACTGACATGCTCTGTTGGTCACTTTGTCTCTTCGTCAGCGCCGAAAGGGTGCCGGGAGCTGACATGATGTGTTGGTCTCTTTGTCTCTTTGTCAGCGCCGACAGGGTGCTGGGAGCTGACATGGTTTGTTGGTCTCTTTATCAGCGCCGACAGGGTGCCGGGAGCTGACATGGTTTGTTGGTCTCTATGTCTCTTCGTCAGCGTCGACAGGGTGCCGGGAGCTGACCTGGTTTGTTGGTCTCTTTGTCTCTTCGTCAGCACCGACAGGGTGCCGGGAGCTGACATGATGTGTTGGTCTCTTTGTCTCTTTGTCAGCGCCAACAGGGTGCCGGGAGTTGACTGGTTTGTTGGTCTCTTTGTCTCTTCGTCAGTGCCGACAGGGTGTCGGGAACTGACATGCTTTGTTGGTCTCTTTGTCTCTTCGTCAGCGCCGACAGGGTGCCGGGAGCTGACATGGTTTGTTCATCTCATCTTCTCTTATTTTTCTTTTCTTCTCTTTTCTCCTCTTCTATATTCCCTTGCACGTAAACATAGGGTGAGAATTTATTTAGTGTCCTCAAACCTGGGAAGCGGGCTGTGAAAGCTGAAATTTGGGGAGCAGGCTACCAGAGCCTGACTTGGGAAAGCGGGCCATGGGGGCCGAGGTAAGCAGGCTACAAGAGCCAAAGATATTGGGAAGCGGGCTGTAAGAGCCGAAATTATGGGAAGCGGGCCGTGAAGGCCGAATTCTGGGAAGCAGGCTATGAGAGCCAAATTCCAGGAAGTAGGCTGCAAGAGCCAAAGATATTGGGAAGCGAGCTGTAAGAGCCGAAATTATGGGAAGTGGGCCGTAAAGGTCGAATTCTATGAAGCGGGCTATGAGAGCCAGATTGGGAAGCATGCCACGAGGGCCCAAAGGGAAGTAGGCTATGAAGGCCGAGGGGAAGCAGGCTGCGAGAGCCAAAGCTGGGGAGCGGGCCGTGAATGCCGAAATTATAGGGAGCAGGCTACGGAAGTCAAATCGGGGAAGCATGCTACAAGAGCCAAAATTAGGAAGCGGGCTGCAGGAGCCGAGATTATGGGCAGCGGGCCGTGAAGGCCGAATTCTGGGAAGCAGGCTATGAGAGCCGAATTCTGGGAAGCAGGCTGCAAGAGCCAAAGATATTGGGAAGCGGGCTGCAAGAGCCAAAATTAGGGCGCAAGATGTGAAAGTCCAAATCAGGGAAGCGGACTATAGAAGCCGGAGTTGGGAGATTAAAGAGCCGTGAGGGCAAGAGGTAGGTCATGGGGGCCAAGATTGGGCTCTACGGGCCAGCGCAGGGAAAGTAGGCTTCGATAGCCGAAATTGAGTTTATTGTATACACACATTTTTATTATTTATTATTTATTATACATATATATATATATTTACTATATATAATTTTTTATTCAAGCATGCAAGCATTCATTAGCAGGCATATCATCGATATGAGTAAGGCAGCTCCCTCGATAGGGGATAGGATAGGGACATCGCCCAAAATTCGTAGACACGGTGCGGGCCACGAGGCATAATTAAGGGGTGGTGCACCCGTCAAGAGGGTATCGCATGTCTTACATGTATAGCCTAAATTCACACATTTCACCCGAGGTAATTCTCTATGGCATGGCAGTGCAGATGTGTGAACAAAGAGCCCTAACCATAGGGATATGCAGGTTTTCCTGGTGACACTCGAGGATCACTCTAGCGCCTACACATTAGTTCCAGGCTTTTGACTTTCGGTAGCTTCACACAGCCCCCATCTATTTATTTTGGTAGCAGATTTCACCGTTCGGCACGAGTCTCCTCATGTGTCTCAATGGGGATTCCCGGCCACTAAGATTCGTCCTTATTGTGATTCGCTTCACCATTTCGCGCCAGTTTCCTCATTTGTTTTAGTGGGGATTCCCGGCTACTCGGATCTGTGTTTCTCTCTCTCTTCTTTTTTTCTCTCTTCTTTTTTTTTCTCTCTCCTTTTTTTTTTACAGTGGGGGTAGGCAACTTTTTCCTCACGATTACCTTTCACGGGAGTGCAGGAATTCAAGTCTCCGTAGAGTGCTAAGAAGAAATTCGGGCAATCCCTATAGTCGAAGGCTATTGAACACATTAAGTGCTAAGTGTGGGAGCGTTGTCTCAGGTTTATTTTGTGAGTTGGGCTTAGCGATTCAGCCATGACTCTTCCCCTTAACGCGTGCACCCGCCATAATCGGGTTCCCTTCGAGCGCGTGCCGTGACGCCCGTGCATCAGGAATCGGGACAACATTATTATTTAGCAAGGAAACGCGGTCCTAGAAAATTCCAAGGAGGTGTATTACTCTATATTAAGCAAACATGCAAGTAGGGTAGCCAAGCAATTCTTATTTTTCTTTCTTTTATTTTTTTCTTCTTTTTTTTGCGTAAGAACATACTATCGTTACGTATATGTATCTTGTATGTGCATATAGAATCAAAGTAGCAGCCAGGGTGCTGAGGAAGGAGACCGCGAAGGGCCAAAAGGACATTGGGGAAGCGGGCCATACAAGCCGCAATTGATATTGGAAGTAGGCCATAATAGCCAGAAATTGGGGAGAGCGGCCTGCGAGAGCCAAATTATGAGAAGCAAGCTGCAGGAGTCGAAATTGGGAAGCGGGCTACAGGAGCCAAAGTTACGGGAGCGGGTCGTGAAGGCTGAATTCTTGGAAGCAGGCCATAAAGGCCGAATTCTGGGAAGCATGCCGTAAAGGTCAAATTCTGGGAAGCAGGCTGTGAGAGCCAAAGATATTGGGAAGCGGGCTGCAAGAGCCGAAATTGTGGAAAGCAGGCTACGGAAGCCAAATCGGGGGAGCAGGCTACAAGAGCTAAAATTGGGCAGCGGGCTGCAGGAGCTGAAATTATGGGAAGCGGGCCGTGAAGGCTGAATTCTGGGGAGCAGGCCGTAAAGGCCGAAGATATTGGGAAGCGGGTCGCAAGAGTCGAAATTGGGAAGTGGGCCGTGAAGGCCGAAATTGAGGAAAGCAGGCTACGGAAGCCAAATCGGGGGAGTAGGCTACAAGAGCCGAAATTGGGAAGCGGGCTGCAGGAGCCAAAATTATGGGAAGCGGGCCGTGAAGGCCGAATTCTGGGAAGCAGGCCGTAAAGGCTGAATTCTGGGAAGCAGGCTGCGAGAGCCAAAGATATTGGGAAGCGGGCTGTAAGAGCCGAAATTGTGGAAAGCAGGCTACGGAAGCCAAATCGGGGGAGCAAGCTACAAGAGCCAAAATTGGGCAGTAGGCTATAAGAGCCAAAGGGAAGCAGGCTGCAAGAGCCAAGGTTGGGAAAGCGGGCCGTAAGAGCCGAAGGATACTGAAAAGTAGGCTAAAAAGCCAAGGGATATTGGGAGTAGGCTGACAAGTCGAGAGATGTTAGAAGTAGGCTATAAAGCTGAAAAGATATAGGAGAGCGCGGTGGGACGAGAGGATTAATCCTGATAGTGGGCCTTGGCCTGAATAACTGAGCCAAAGGGCATCGGGTAGTAGGATACGAGAGCCGAGGGGAAGGGTTTGTGAAGCGGCGGGTTCGAAGACCACATCTGCATCATACCTCTCTCTCTCTCTCTCTCTCTTTTTTGTGTGCGAAGAGGCAGGTACAAAGACCATGTCTGCCTTATGTCTCATTTTTTTCTTCTCTTCTTCTTTTGTGTGGGGAGGCAGGTGCGAAGACCATGTTCGCCTCGCGGCTGTTCTTTCTCTTCTTCTCTTCTTCTTTTATGGGAAGAGGCGGGCTCGGGGACCACGTCTGCCTCATGTGTATTCTTTCTTTTCTCCTTTTCTTTTGTGTGATTAGACGGGCTCGGGGACCACGTCTGCCTCATGTGTATTCTTTCTTTTCTCCTCTTCTTTTGTGTGATTAGACGGGCTCGGGGACCACGTATGCCTCATGCGTGTCTTTTTCTTTATTCTACTCTTCTTTTCTCAATGATGCTTCCATGTTGGAGTGTATTTCTCTTAATGTGCCCCCAGGTTCGGGTGTAGCTTCATTTGGTATGCATCCCCCCTCAGGGGGTGTCTTTTGCCTCTTCGCTTCTGTGCCCCCAGGCGGGGTGTATTTTTTTTGGCTTCTATGTCCCCAGACCAGGGTGTGTTTTTTTTTAATGCCCCCGAGGTGGGGTGTAGCTCTCTTCAAATGCCCCCATGGTGGGGTATACTCTTCAGGGCTTCTATGCCCCCAGGCGGGGTATGTTTCTTCTTCATATGCCCCTGGTATAGGGCGTAGCTCTCTTCAAATGCCCCCAAGCCGGGGTATACTCTTCACGGCTTCTATGCCCCCAGGCGGGGTATGTTTCTTCTTCATATGCCCCTGGTACGGGGCGTAGCTCTCTTCAAATGCCCCCGGGACAGGGGTGTATATTTTGCTTCTTATGCCCCCCTCAGGCCGGGGTGAATCTTTTGCTCCTTACCCCCCCCTGAGGCGGGGGTGTATCTCTTTACGGCTTCAGTGCCCCCGAAGCAAGGTATGTTGTTTCTTCAAATGCCGCTTGGGAGGAGTATATCTTTCTTCTTATGCTCCCAGATCGGGATGTATGTCTCTTTGTTTCTGTGCCCCGGGTCGGGGTTGTCACGCCCCGAGCGCGGAAGATTACCCGGAGGCGTGACACGTCTATATAGATCGTGTCAATCATGTAAATATCAGAGTGCGCAAATAACTAAGATTTAACTCAAAATTAATACAAATAGTACGAGCTGACAATTGTCACAACTAATCAAAGGACAAATACATATGTTCCCAGAGTCCAACGACTAGGCTTCAAATCTTAAGCAGTTCTAATCAAGTTGACTAATACAAATGACATAGATGAATTGATACAACTGACATAAGTGAAATAATATAATAACACAAAGGACATGATAATTTGATAACTTCACTCTAACACTTATCACTCAGTCTCATTCCCTTCCAAGTGTTGGTTGACATCCAAATTACCTGAAAATATTAGAAAACAACTAGATGAGGGAATCGCTCAGTAGGAATTACATCTCAAGATTTAACATGCTTTAAGTGGTTTACAAGTTCAATTAATGTCAGTAAAGCTATGCATGTAGATGAGTAGATATCAAGGATTGTAAAAATCGACAAGAGCAGTGAAGGAATAACAAGTGAGAGTATAAGGATTGCAACTTCAATGCAGCAATAACAAGAGATTCAAGCAAGTAATAACTGTAATTAACAAAATCTTTCCAAGAGAGTAAGAACTCATGTCAAGCAAGTAATAGAAAGTAATATAAATTCAAGCATGAAAAATTAGAATTGAGTATTTATCAATTTCATTCAAGCAAAAACTTTACCCTTCTGTGGGTCTCAAGTCAAATCAATCAAGTAATATCACGAGAATGAGTGAAATGTCTAAAGCCTAGCAAGCAAGTACTCAGGTGCAATGCCAAACACCGTGGTCAATAAACTCCCATGGGCACAAGTACCTTCGGGTGCTCCTCCCAGGACCAGATCGGGCCCTATCTGCATAGCATTAATGATGAGGACATCACCAGCAATTTCATTTGATCAAGGACCCCGATGCTCGCCACCCATGCTACATCTTGTTCACCACTTTATTTCGAGTCATATGATGTAATTTTCATTTTCTTATCATGTACTTTTCCTTTTATTTGAGTCCAATACCTAGGTGAGGTAGCTATTTACCTAAGTCTTAAGTCATTATGTGTGTTATTGGGCCCAATTATATGGGCTAGGCCCAGGGGCGCCCCCTTCCCCTTGGTTTAGTGTTAGTAGTCCAAGAGTCAGGGACTTATGTGTAATTGTGGGATTCCTATAAATAGGATCCCAATCCCTCATTTGTAAGCTAATGAAGTATTGATAAAAGTTTACCAAAGTATTTGTGCATCTCTCTCTCTCTATCTCTAGCTCTCTCTCTCTCTCTCTTCTTCTCTCTCTCACTAAAAGGGGCGAACCCCTCTCTCTCTCCTCCCCTCTCTCTCCAAATTTCGAAATCCACTCTCTCTCCTCCCTATTCACCTCTAATTAAGACCCCTCCTCCTTCCCCATACCTCTCATTTAATCCCCCTCCAACCCCTAGGTGGAATCCCCTTCTCCTAGGCACCTCTCCCTCCTCCCAAGCAACCCTTCCCCTTCCCCATACAACCTTTCATTTTCCTAAGGGAGAATCCCATCTCCCAAGCACCCATTCACATCCCCAAGACACCCCTTCCCATTCCCTAGACCAGAATTAAACCCTCCATTAACCACACATTCAAACCAAAGGAGAGATCTCTCCTCCCTCTCTCATTTCCAACCCAAATTCGCAGCTCCCCCTTCCTCCACTTGCTAGACCACCTCCCAGCCCCTTTTCTGCCCCTCCCACACCTTGTATCACCCCGTAACAGACCTCCACATTGTCAGGTGCCATCCCCACACCCATCCACCCCATTTCCCACCCCATCTACTCCGTCCCCCATCACCTTTCACCACCCTATCCATCTCAATTCACAGGCAGCAGTTGGAGCTCAACTTGCAGAGGCTGCTCCGGAGTCGTCTGACGTCCTCTGGAGGTACACCATACATCGCCGGAAAGGTCTATGAGTCTTCTTCGCAAGCAAGGTGGAATCGTCTCATTCCGACTTTGCTACAGTTCGTGGTGCCTGTTCTCGTCCAACTGCGCAACAAGGACCAGAACCTGGACCTGAGCTGCAGTGCAGAAGCTCCCACGGCCACATCCTTCAACTTCTGGAGGCGCCACTTGGCAGAGAGCTGTATCCACGAGTCATCCACCACCACCAACAAGAGGCATCCCGTTCGGCATATGGAAGTGTTCTTTCCAATTTTTCTCCCGCGGGTGCGCAGACAGTCCATTTGGGTCCTTCCCCGATACTGCCTCACTTAACGGACCCCTCTTCACCACCCCGACATCCTCTGGTGCTGTTCTCAGCTTCTGCTCGAAGAATACTCATCCACGGACGTCCTCGACTTGGTCTCGCCTCATTCAGACTTCGGGAGTGATCATGGTACCTTCTACAAGCAGCTGCAACAATCTGGGCCAGCCTGCACCTGAACTCTGAGCACCTGTTCCGGGGTCCACTCTGACCAGAGGTGATGCGGGAACCGCCCACAAAAATTCACAGGCGTACCTGGGTCTGTCAGCGTCGTTCCAGTACTAGTCTCGTCAAGTTCTGAGTCTGGAGGAGTGCACAGAGGCTGCTACACCGATCCCCTATCCTGCTGCTCAAGACACGGGCAGATTCGGTCGGGTGATCCGTCGGCGCGATTCGAGCGAATCTCCCCTCCCCGCCTGGCTGGCTTAATGCCCCTCCCTGCGTGGAGGTAGTGTTTACATTGTACTACTGAAACCCCCACCCCAAGTCCACCCTCCTGTGTGAGGCGTAGTGGTTGTATAATTTAAACAGGGATCAAGCTTCATCGGCGCAGTGTGCGGGGAACCCACACTTCCCCGCTCGCCCTCGTCTCCGGCCGGGATCGGCGTCTTCACGCCGATCAGGTGAGCTCCTGGTTGCACTCCTCTTGGTCAGCACTTCTTACTTAACTAGTATTGCTTCTTAGTTCTGTCGGTGGCGAGGGAGTGCCCGATCCAAAATCAATCAAATCGAGTGTCCGCCGCGGAGCGAGTTGTGAGAGAGCCACTACATCCACGCCCTTGGCGTGCTGGCCGCCCACAGAATTGGGGCATCCCAGGCCTTTAGGGGTTCAATCTCAAGTGAGCCAAACCCTGGAATAGCGAGGTCCCATCCCGGACCCTCTCCACCATCGTCGAGTTGCCTACGGGCACGAGTGTGCGCTACACGGGTGAGTCCGCTTGAGTGGGTTCGCCGATCGGTTCGATTGCTTGCAAATCTAGGTCCAAGGTGCATTGGTCAAGTGGCTGCCACCCCCAAGGGATTTGTGTCACATCAGTTGGTATCAGAGCATTATCCTTAGTGTGTGTCACATCAGTTGGTATCAGAGCAAGTTCACAACTTGTCTCTCTACAAGTTGGTCCTAGGGCGCATTCGCATTTAGAGTCATTTTCGGGCCACCCAGTGCATCATCATGTACACTCCACATTGGTTAAGTCCCCTCAACACGGCCATCCACAAGAGTCCGATTGACCCCCTCCTCATGGACATCATCCTAGAAGGAGACCTTAGTTTTGACGGATCCAATCCTAATGCCTACCTAAAGTGGGAGGCTACCATGGATAAACACTTTGATAGGACTAGGGTCTATGGACATGCTAGGGTCCGCAGGGCCACAGGGTGGCTTCGGGGACAAGCCAAGAAGGAGTGGGACCGCATAGTGAGCTTAAGAAGGATTTGGAGGCAAGAACCCATAGGATCATGGGAAGAGATGAAGATTGAGCTTAGGAAGATCTACGCTCCCCAACCCTCCCACTCCTACCTTGAGCTTAGGAAGAACTACGCTCCCCGACCTTCCCACTCCTACCTTGAGAACCATAACCCGAGGAGCACTCCCACGCCCCCTTTCCCTCCCCGTCAACCCAAGACCTCCCTTAGGGTCCAATCTCCACCACCCCAAATGATTCCAATCCCGATCACCACCACCATTAAAACCAAATTGGCCACCACCCAACCCAACATTCCCCATCAAACCCACACCCCACAAGCTTCCACAAATCCTCATCCCACCCATTTCCAAAAGGAACTTACGGAGGTGACCGAAGACTATGAGGCTCCCCTAGATTGGGAAGAAGAATATGAGGCCCAAATAGGTCATGAGAACTCATTCCTACCCAAAGAAGACCCATTGAGCCAAATGGGGTGCACCCTCCCCCATGAGTTACAAGATGCCCAACCTAGGCCTCCACTTCTACCCCTCCCCATCCTATCCCAAGTCCCCCATTACCCACCACCCCAAAAGAGCCATATGCCAGTCATCATCACCCCACAAACAATGGACTTCCTCACCTCCTTGGTAGAGGAAACCATGATCCCCATACCCGACCTCATAGTGGTGAATACTCCGGACCCAACCCCCGCCATGGAGATCACCCATGTCCAGGAAGAAGAAGAAACTTCACATGGTGGTCTTTACCTTACACCACCCTCCCTAGTAGGGGCCGAGCTCATCTTAGGAGAACCCCTTTCACGTTGGCTAAAGGAGAACCCATTTAGAGATCTCATGGCTCATGTTTGCCCTCCTATGGAACAAAACCTTCCTATAGTACCCTTACCCACCTATCACACCACAATCCAATCATCCTATCAAGTGGAAACATTAGGGGATTTTCTTAAGGGTCTATCTTGGCAAATGGAGTTAACTGGCATGTTGACCACTATAACCGACCGACCTAGGAGCCTTGACCTCCTACACCTATGTGTCGGATCCATCTCCTCCATTTACACTGTGGGTTGCTACACTAGTGACCTTCTATTACTCCTCCCTACACCCGACGAGCCCGATGCTATTCACAAACTAGAGTTGCTTGTCTCGGGTAGAACATCTAGTCCTCCATTCATGGCCGACCATCCCACCAAAAACTTTGGCCCGATCACTTTACTAAAAGAGGAGAATCCACCATCAAGGGGTTGTGAGGATCAAAGGACCTAGGGTTCCTCTCCTTAGGTGACCCTTATCATGACCCCTTCGATCCCTTCCTATACCGACCCACCTTACTCACCACCAACCTGTCCCTACCCCATCCAACCTTATTGGACCAAGCCCACTCCATTTTCCTAGACCCCTTTGACCCCTATGAGTGGAAACTCTCACACCAAGCCATACACATAGAAGGAGCCATTTTGATGGGAATGCATGTGCCACTACATTTTGCATCATTTGGTAGGGCTAGTAAGCCCAGTCATCTCATACATGTCACACACACTTTAGGCCCAATGCAGGACTGGCTCATATTTGGATGTGCTGGTCCTCTATCATTCGTCATTGATCATATACATGTTAGGAGCCTCTACGGGTGTTCGGGTCCCCCGGCATTCATCACCACTTTGAGTGATAGGTTTCCCTATAGATACCATGGCCCTCCAACCATTGTTATGCAACCCATGCATGATAGGGCCACTTGTGGCTGCCCCGGTTCACCCAAGTTCATCAGGGTCCACATGGCATCACAGAATGATAGGTCAATTTACGATTGCCCCAGTCCACCTTTGCATGCTATCCTCTTTCACACCCACTCACCGCATTATGATACATGGCATGAGCATACACGCAAGCAATTCTTGACGAGCGGTGAGGTTCACAAGAAGCGGACAAGAGCTCGCAAGCGCCACTTGGAATTCCAAGTAGGCAATCTGGTGATGATGGCATTGGAGTGGCTCTACCCTAGGGTCACCTCCAATTCGAGGGCACGAGGACTTGGACCTTCCCAAGTTCCAAGTGACTTTGGCAACCCGGCCATCGGGTTGGACTTACTAATAGGTTTTGTGATTCACCCCATTTTCCACGTGGCGGATCCGGCACCCTGTATGGGCACCGCGGTGCATCCTAGTGAGTGCCTCGAGCCTTTATCTTCCTTTGAGAGGGACACCCTCGGAGAGCCACCAAAAATCAGCCTGAGAGTCCGACATGTGCACACGGAGGCAATACTAGGCAAGCAGGGTTCCATCGCCAGCAAGAGGGTGCGCCTGAGCCGCCTCGAGAGGATGAAGGACCGTCTCCTGGTTGCGGACACAGGGTTGAGTTTGGAGGTTGAGGCTCACTCTGAGCTGCTTGAGAGGACCACTTCCCTGGTGGGCCCATACTCGACGGAGTCGAGTTTTCCACACCCCGGGGGTATGATGAGGACATCACCAGCAATTTCATTTGATCAAGGACCCCGATGCTCGCCACCCATGCTACATCTTGTTCACCACTTTATTTCGAGTCATATGATGTAATTTTCATTTTCTTATCATGTACTTTTCCTTTTATTTGAGTCCAATACCTAGGTGAGGTAGCTATTTACCTAAGTCTTAAGTCATTATGTGTGTTATTGGGCCCAATTATATGGGCTAGGCCCAGGGGCGCCCCCTTCCCCTTGGTTTAGTGTTAGTAGTCCAAGAGTCAGGGACTTATGTGTAATTGTGAGATTCCTATAAATAGGACCCCAATCCCTCATTTGTAAGCTAATGAAGTATTGATAAAAGTTTGCCAAAGCATTTGTGCATCTCTCTCTCTCTATCTCTAGCTCTCTCTCTCTCTTCTTCTCTCTCTCACTAAAAGGGGCGAACCCCTCTCTCTCTCCTCCCCTCTCTCTCCAAATTTCGAAATTCACTCTCTCTCCTCCCTATTCACCTCTAATTAAGACCCCTCCTCCTTCCCCATACCTCTCATTTAATCCCCCTCCAACCCCTAGGTGGAATCCCCTTCTCCTAGGCACCTCTCCCTCCTCCCAAGCAACCTTTCCCCTTCCCCATACAACCTTTCATTTTCCCAAGGGAGAATCCCATCTCCCAAGCACCCATTCACATCCCCCAGACACCCCTTCCCATTCCCTAGACCAGAATTAAACCCTCCATTAACCACACATTCAAACCAAAGGAGAGATCTCTCCTCCCTCTCTCATTCCCAACCCAAATTCGCAGCTCCCCCTTCCTCCACTTGCTAGACCACCTCCCAGCCCCCTTTCGGCCCCTCCCACACCTTGTATCACCCCCTAATAGACCCCCACATAGTCAGGTGCCATCCCCACACCCATCCACCCCATTTCCCACCCCATCTACTCCGTCCCCCATCACCTTTCACCACCCTATCCATCTCAATTCGCAGGCAGCAGTTGGAGCTCAACTTGCAGAGGCTGCTCCGGAGTTTCCTGACGTCCTCTGGAGGTACACCATACATCGCCGGAAAGTTCTACGAGTCTTCTTCGCAAGCGAGGTGGAATCGTCTCATTCCGACTTCGCTACAGTTCGTGGTGCCTGTTCTCGTCTAACTGCGTAACAAGACCAGAACCTGGACCTGAGCTGCAGTGCAGAAGCTCCCACGGCCATATCCTTCAACTTCTGGAGACGCCACTTGGCCGAGAGTTGCATCCACGAGTCATCCACCACCACCAACAAGCGGCATCCCGTTCGGCATCAGGAAATGTTCTTTCCATTTTTTCTCCCGCGGGTGCGCAGACAGTCCATTTCGGTCCTGCCCCGACACTACCTCACTCAACGGACCCCTCCACACCACCCCGACATCCTCTGGTGCTGTTCTCAGCTTCTGCTCGAAGAATACTCATCCACAGACGTCCTCGACTTGGTCTCGCCTCATTCAGACTTCGGGGGTGATCATGGTACCTTCTACAAGCAGCTGCAACAATCTGGGCCAGCCTGAACCTGAACTCTGAGCACCTGTTCTAGGGTCCACTCTGACCAGAGGCGATGCGGGAACCACCCACAAAAATCCACAGGTGTACCTGGCTCTGTCAGCATCGTTCCAGCGCTAGTCTCGTCAAGTTCTGAGTCTGGAGGAGCACACAGAGGCTGCTACACCGATCCCCTAACCTGCTGCTCAAGACACGGGCAGATTCGGTCGGGTGATCCGTCGGCGCGATTCGAGCGAATCTCCCCTCCCCGCCTGGCTGGCTTAATGCCCCTCCCTGCGTGGAGGTAGTATTTGCATTGTACTACTGAAACCCCCACCCCAAGTCCACCCTCCTGTGTGAGGCGTAGTGGTTGTATAATTTAAACAGGGATCACGCTTCATCGGCGCAGTGTGCGGGGAACCCACACTTCCCCGCTCGCCCTCGTCTCTGGCCGGGATCGGCATCTTCACGCCGATCAGGTGAGCTCCTGGTTGCACTCCTCTTGGTCAGCACTTCTTGCTTAACTAGTATTGCTTCTTAGTTTCGTCGGTGGCGAGGGAGTGCCCGATCCAAAATCAATCAAATCGAGTGTCCGCCGCGGAGCGAGTTGTGAGAGAGCCACTACATCCCACGCCCTTGGCGTGCTGGCCGCCCACAGAATTGGGGCATCCCAGGCCTTTAGGGGTTCAATCTCAAGTGAGCCAAACCCTGGAACAGCGAGGTCCCATCCCGGACCCTCTCCACCATCGTCGAGTTGCCTACGGGCACGAGTGTGCGCTACACGGGTGAGTCCGCTTGAGTGGGTTCGCTGATCGGTTCGATTGCTTGCAAATCTAGGTCCAAGGTGCATTGGTCAAGTTGCTGCCACCCCCAAGGGGTTTGTGTCACATCAGTTTGTATCAGGGCATTATCCTTAGGGTGTGTCACATCAATTAATCATATTTGTTGACATCCACTCTCATTTATAGCCAATATGGAATTTCAAGGTTTGACCAATATGATATATAAGGTGGAATTATGGAATGGAATCCAAGGGCGCATTGATGTGTAGGGATGAACTAGGAGTGGAAACCAGTAACGTTTGATACACGGAAAAAAACTAGATAAGAGAGGTGCCTTATGGGCCACTTGAAAATTTTAGAAACGACACCCTCACTATGGGATGCCCTTCCTGGGAACTATACAGGGTTTAGAGGACCCTATCAGGAGTTAAATGTCACCTCTCAGGCTGCCATCTATCAGTGGAGATGGCAAAAGTGAAAGCCTAACGATCACGTTAACGCAATGAGCCAGCTGTATCGACTCAGCAGTTCATCGCATCAACGCGGTGAATAGGCTGAGTCTACCCTGTGAACAGGCTGGTTCGACTCTGCAGTTCATCGCGTCAACGCGGTGAACAGGCTGGGTCGACCTCGTGAACAGGCTGGGTCGACTCTGCAGTTCATCGCGTCAACGCGGTGAACAGGCTGGGTCGACCCTGTGAACAGGCTGGGTCGACCCAGTGAACAAGCTGGGTCGACTCTGCAGTTCATCGCGTCAACGCGGTGAGCAGGCTGGGTCGACCCTGTGAACAGGCTGGGTCGACTCTGCAGTTCATCGCGTCAACACGGTGAACAGGCTGGGTCGACCCTGCAGTTCATATCTGCTCAAAATGGCTTAAGGTATTAATCTTTGATTAAGCTAGGGTTAACTGGATGATTAGTTTAACATCATGCCGTTAGAAGGCGCCCATGGGGCTGCCATCTCTTAGAAGAAGGCGCCCTTGGGTCTGCCACCTTCAATTAGAAGGCACCCTAGGGGCTGCCATGAATTTTTTTTTTATATAGGTGCCCAAGGGGGGGCCTTCACAAAGGGGCAGTTTGCCCATTTCCTATTTAAAATGAGCGTCTGTTCTACAGCTGTTGTTCAGTGAATAGCGTTCGGGTCAGGGACGCCCTTTGATTTAAGTTGATTTAGGTAAAACTGATGACATGGATAGATAGAGAAAACTGTAAGGATTATAGATCTTTATTCATGCACTCGTTTCATGCTTTAGTTGCTTAAATATCAGATTTTTAACATGACGTATCATACTAGTTTTCATTTTTAAAGGAACTAAATGGAGTCAAGGTTTCTGGATAGGCTACCTAACAGATTAATTAGGTATGCTAATTAGTTAGTAGATCAACTAACATGTTAATTAGGTATGTTAACAGGTTAGTTAATAGCTAAACTAATAGGTTACGTAAAAACACGATAAAACTTGCGTTACACGGAAATATCGTATCGATATGAAGCTAATACATGCCAACTACTCTAGATTGAAGCTAATACATGCTAATCAATGCTAATCATCTTGGGTATAAGGCTAGTACATGCTAATTATCTTAGGTACGACGCTAATACATGCTAATCATCTTAGATTTAAGCCAACACATGCTAATTATTCTAGGTGTGAGACTAATACTTGCTAATACTTGTTGATACTTGCTAATTATTCTAGGTATAAGGCTAATGCATGTTAATTATCTTAGGTATGAAGCTAATACATGCTAATCGTCCTAGATTTAAGCTAACACATGCTTTATAAACACTAAATATCGCATGGAAATAAGCCTAAGACTAAATGCCTAGACTAATCATCCTAGATTAGCTACTAGTTTAGTTAAAAGTTGAGAACACCTACCATGTTGGAAGATCTCTAGCAGTAGCAGAAGCCTTCTAGGTGACTGTGTAATCCCTGCAGAGCTTTGCCCCAACCTTAGCTAACCTAGAATGGGGATAGCAAAGGGTATGTTATAGGGTCTGGTATGACCGGATAGGGGGGCAAGATCTGGAATAATGTGGCTTTACAGCTTGTACAGGCTGGAGAGATAAGGGATAATGTTTGGACAGCCAATCCATGGCCCAGATCGTAAAGTCTGTCTCCCACATTCATACACGATCCCTCTTCAATGTGCACACTTTCAAAGTCTGTACATCCGCAAAGTCTATACATTGGCCTCCTCAAAGTCTATACATTGGCTTCACAAAGTCTGTACATCCTCTCCCTCTCAAAGTCTATCTGTACATCCTCTCTCTCTCAAAGTCTATACATTGGCTTCCATCACAAAGTCTGTACATCCTCTCAAAGTCTATACATTGGCTTCACAAGTCTGTACATCCTCTCCCTCTCAAAGTCTATACATTGGCTTCCATCACAAAGTCTATACATCATCACAAAGTCTGTACCCTCTCAAAGTCTATACATTACAGCTCAAGTCTATACATTGGCCATTTGTGCAAAGTCTATACATTGCTGCAACTCCAAGTCTATACATTGCAGCTCAAGTCTATACATTGGCCATTTGTGCAATTCAAAGTCTATACATTGCTGCAGCTCATGTCTATACATTGTTGCGATTACTGCGGTGGCTCAAAGTCTATACGTTGCTGCAGCCTGCAACAAAGTCTCTACATTGCTATTGCTAGCCTATTTACCAAGTCTGTACGTTGCTAGCCTATAATATATAATTAATTTGCACAAAAGGTAAATGGCGGATGCTAAAATTTGAACCCTGGTCATTGGGTTGAAAGGCAAGTTACTTAACCAACTACATTAGGAAGCCACTTGTCAAGTGAATAATCTTTACGTATGATAACTTCGTGTTCCAACTTCTTACTTAAGCTTCCTCTAGAGTTTATCTGATATATTTTTTTTATTTGGGAAATATTATTAATATATATATATATATATATATATATATATATATATATATATATTCTACGGGGTGCTACACCCTCCCCTACTTAAAAGAATTTGGTCCCCAAATTTAATTGTATAAGGGTATTGTCGAAAGTATAGGATACTTACAGTCTAAAATAGTTCTGGGTATCTTCTTTTCATGGATTCCTCAGTCTCCCAAGTTGCTTCTTGCTCCGAGCATCGATTCCATTGGATTTTCACCATAGGGATTGTCTTGCTCCTTAGAATTCGGACTTCGCGGTCGAGGATCCGCATCGGCCTTTGCTCATAAGTAAGATCTCTTTGAATCACCAAATCAGCATGGTCGATGACATGGGAAGGGTCGTGCACATATTTCTTCAGCATAGAAATATGAAATACATTGTGCACTTCTGAGAGTTGAGGAGGTAAAGCAATACGGTAAGCCACATCGCCCACTCTTTCCAATACTTCAAATGGACCGATAAACCATGGTGTAAGCTTGCCCTCAACACCGAATCTTCTAATACCTCGGCCAGGAGATACCTTGAGAAATACATGGTCGCCTACTTGAAATTTTAAATCTCTCCTTCTGTTATCAGCATAAGATTTTTGCCTGCACTGAGCTACCTTGAGTCTCTCTCTGATAAGGTGTATCTTTTCAGTTGAATCTCTAACCATATCTGGGCCTAGAAGTTGTCTTTCACCGACTTCATCTCAGCATATTGGAGATTGACAACTCTTGCCATAAAGTGCCTCGAAAGGTGCCATCTGGATACTGGCTTGATAATTTGTTTTGTAGGCAAATTCGACTAGGGGTAAGTGGTCATGCCAGCTTCCACCGAAATCTATAATACATGCCCTTAACATATCTTCAACAACCTGATTTATCCTTTCAGTCTGACCATCTGTCTGGGGATGGAAAGCAGTGCTGAAATTAAGTATCATCCCCAGAGAGTGTTGTAGACCCTTCCAAAAATGAGAGGTGAAGCGTGGGTCTCGGTCAGATACGATCGAGACGGGAACTCCATGCAATCTAACCATCTCCTTAATATACAGGGCAGCAAGTACGTCGACTGACCATCAACTTTTGATGGGTAAGAAATGGGCCGATTTAGTTAATCGGTCGATAATTACCCAAATTCCATCATATCCGCCCCTAGACTTGGGGAAACCCATGATAAAGTCCATGCCAATGTCTTCCCACTTCCACTTGGGAATATCCAGCGGATGTAGCTTTCCGGCGGGTTTTTGATGTTCCGCCTTCACTTGTTGGCATGTGAGGCAACGAGACACAAAGTCTGCTACCTCCCTTTTCATGTTAGGCCACCAGAAAGTTCTTTTCAAGTCTTGGTACATCTTAGTGGCTCCAGGGTGGATTGTGTACCTCGATCTATGAGCTTCTTCAAGAATCTTCTTCTTCAATTCGGGACAGTCGGGCACACATGTCCGTTCATGAAATAGTAATCTACCATCAGGTGCCAGCTTGAAATCCAGTCTCTCGTCCAGCTTGCTCTTTATCTCCACTAGCGAGGGATCATCTTCTTATAACTTCTTGATTTCAGGTAGCAAATCTGGATGTAGGCTCATATGAGATAGAATAATACATATGTTCTTCACATCTGTGCTGATATCAAGCTCAGAGAATTTCTCCAGCAGTTTCCATTCTTGTATCATGCAGTTGGCCAATATTGTTCTCGGCTTTCGATTAAGGGCATCAGCTACGGAATTACCCTTACTAGGATGGTACTGTATAGTGAAGTCGAAATCCTTGAGATACTCGAGCCAACGCCTTTGCCGCATGTTCAGCTCCTTCTCGGAGAATAAGTACTTGAGGCTTTTATGATCGGAGTACACAGTGAATTGTTCTCCGTAGAGATAGTGCCTCTAGATCTTTAAAGCGAATACTACTGCGGTCAGTTCTAAGTTGTGAACTGGGTAGTTCTCTTCATGTTTCTTTAATTATCGGGAAGAGTATGCAATGACTCTCCCATTCTGCATCAATACACATCCGAGGCCAATACCAGAAGTATCGGTATATACCTCGTATTTTTCTCCTTCCATTGGTAATGATAAGACTGGAGCAGTGGTCAAGAGATCCTTCAAAGTTTGGAAACTCTTTTCACAGTCTTCCTTCCACTCATAAGGAACTTCCTTGCGGGTTAACCTGGTCAGGGGGACAGCAATTTTGGAGAAGTCCTTTATAAAACACCGGTAGTAACCAGCTAGACCGAAGAAGCTCCGAATCTCAGTTACATTTGTGGGTCGTTCCCAGTTCTTCACGGCTTCGACCTTTGATGGGTCAACAGTAATTTCATTCTTCGAAATGATATGGCCTAAGAAGGATACTTCCTCGAGCCAAAACTCGCATTTGCTGAATTTGGCATATAGCTTGTTTCCCCTTAATATCTGCAATGCCTTCTTGAGGTGTTCTTCATGATCCTCTTCGGTCTTTGAATAGATCATAATATCATTAATAAAGACCACAATAAATTGGTCTAAATAGGGCCTGAATATGCTGTTCATTAACTGCATAAAAGCTGCGGGGGTATTTGTTAGTCCGAAAGGCATAACAGTAAATTCGTAATGCCCATACCTGCTTCGGAATGCAGTTTTATGAATGTCTTCTTCTTTGATCTTCAATTGGTGGTAACCAGAACGAAGATCAATCTTGGAGAAATATAAAGCTCCAGATAGTTGATCGAACATCTCATCAATCCTTGGCAGTGGATACTTGTTCTTGATTGTAAGGTGATTTAGCTGCCGATAATCTATGCATAATCTCATCGATCCATCCTTCTTTTTGACGAATAGCACGGGTGCTCCCCATGGGGAAGTACTCGGCCTGATGAAACCCTTGTTCAATAACTCCATTAGCTACTCTTTTAGTTCCTTCAGCTCAGCAGGGGACATTCTGTATGGTGCCCTGGAAATAGGACCAGCACCAGAGACAAGGTCGATTGTGAACGACACTTCCCTTTCCGGGGGTAAGTCGGTTAAATCTTCTGGAAAAACATCGGGAAAATCCCGAATTACACGGATGTCTTCAAGTTTAACCTTCTCGACTTCCGTGGCAGTCACGAATGCTATGAAAGCCATGCATCCCTTATTCATAAGTTTACTAGCTCGGAGTGCTGATATCAGAAGTGATTTACTCCGAGGGCTATGGTAAACTAGCTCTGGGAAATCTATGAAAGTTACCTTGCCATGCCGGCAATCTACAGTTGCTTGATATGTGGATAGCCAGTCGGCACCTAGTATGACATCATAACCCTTTATATCTAGGCATATTAGGTCAGCAGGTAAATTATTTCCCTTAATCATCACTTCACAGTTTGGATAGTGATAAGTGATATCAGACTCATTCCCAAGAGGTGTAGATATGACCAAATCTAACAATTCATGTTTCTTAGAAAATGAAGCAGCAAAGTTCTTGGAAACGAATGAATGAGTTGCTCCGGTATCGAATAAAACTTGAGCAGTTTTTGAACAAATAGTGAGAGTACCTTCCACAATTCAACCTTTAGTGGGTTCCGTCTTTTGGAGAGCTTGCAGACGGCCTTGTTTCTTTACCGGACGCTTCTCATCTTTGGTGTCTTGTTCCTTCATCAGTGGGCAGTCTGGGATTCGATGCTCTCGGCTCCCACATCGAAGACAAGCTCCTAATTTTCTCCAGCATTCCTCGATCTTATGACCAGCTTTATCACAATACTTGCAAATCTCCTTTGATGGTGTGGTGGTGGAGAATGGCCTGTCATTCTTCTGGAATTTCTTCGCCTTAGAGGGCTCCCTTCCCATGAAGAATCGCTTCTTGTTGAAGGATTGTTTGAATTTTCCCGGGCTTGTGACGGGTTCCTTCTTGTCTCTTCCTCGGATTCTCTCAGATAATTCGGTGGCGTCTTCCAGCAGTTGAGCATGCCGAACCATCTCCGAATAGACTTGGATGTCCATCGGGGCAAGTTGTGTGATATAATGGGGCCGAAGCTCGTTGAGGAATCTTCTCGCCTTCATCTTTTCCGTACACACCAAGTGGGGTGCATACCTAGATAATCTGGAGAATTGGGCCTCATACTCGGCCACTTTCATGCCCCGTTGTTTTAGAACGGCAAATTCCGTGGCTTTCTTTTCCTGGATATGATCGGAGAAGTACTTGTTGTTGAAATGCTCCGTGAATTCATCCCATGTGACATGGTATTCTGGCAGTGTTGCTTCTATGGATTCCCACCATCATCGAGCGTCCCGCTCTAGTTGGAATACGGCAAGTAAAACTTCATCCGCGCATTGCATCACACGGAAGATTCGTTCCATCTCCTTTAGCCAATTCTCGACATCCTCTGGGTCGGACGAACCCGTGAACCTCGGTGGGTTCATGTTACGGAAACTTCGGTGGAGATCTACCGCTCCACGATTTGCTCCGCCTTGGGCCACTTGCTGTAGTGCCTGTGTGAGGCCTTGCACGGTGCGCTGCATCTCGCGCCATTGTGCTCTTTTCGCAGCCATGATCCTACAAAAGAGTTAAGTATGATAAAGATCGGATTTACTTGTGAGGTCGAAAGTCATTATAGAACTTAACCCATGGCTCTATCCATCTCACCGGGTAAGGTATATCTATCATTGAACTTGGGTTTTACCTATCCTTGGACTCAAGTTTTTACTTAGATTTCAATTTCTAACCGTTTATTTTTTTCTAGTTCCCTAGGTTTGAAAACCTAGGCTCTGATACCACGAAGAATGTCACACCCCGAGCGCGGAAGATTACCCAGAGGCGTGACACGTCTATATAGATCGTGTCAATCATGTAAATATCAGAGTGCACAAATAACTAAGATTTAACTTGAAATTAATACAAATAGTACGAGCTGACAATTGTCACAACTAATCAAAGGACAAATACATATGTTCCCAGAGTCCAACGACTAGGCTTCAAATCTTAAGCAGTTCTAATCAAGTTGACTAATACAAATGACATAGATGAATTGATACAACTGACATAAGTGAACTAATACAATAACATAAAGGACATGACAATTTGATAACTTCACTCTAACACTCATCACTCAGCATCATTCCCTTCCGAGTGTTGGTTAACATCTAAATTACCTGAAAATATTAGAAAATAACTAGATGAGCGAATCGCTCAGTAGGAATTACATCTCAATATTTAACATGCTTTAAGCGATTTACAAGTTCAATTAATGTCAGTAAAGCTATGCATGTAGATGAGTAGATATCAAGGATTGTAAAAATCGACAAGAGCAGTGAAGGAATAACAAGTGAGAGTATAAGGATTCCAACTTCAATGCAGCAATAGCAAGAGATTCAAGCAAGTAATAACTGGAATTAACAAAATCTTTCCAAGAGAGTAAGAACTCATGTCAACCAAGTAATAGAAAGTAATATAAATTCAAGCATGAAAAAGTGGAATTGGCTATTTATCAATTTCATTCAAGCAAAAACTTTACCCTTCTGCGGGTCTCAAGTCAAATCAATCAAGTAATATCACGAGAATGAGTGGAATGTCTAAAACCTAGCAAGCAAGTACTCAGGTGCAATACCAAACACCGTGATCAATAAACACCCATGGGCACAAGTACCTTCGGGTGCTCCTCCCAGGACCAGACCGGGCCCCATATGCACATCATTAATCATGTTTGTTGACATCCACTCTCATTTATAGCCAATATGGAATTTCAAGGTTTGACCAGTATGATATATAAGGTGAAATTATGGAATGGAATCCAAGGGCGCATTGATGTGTAGGGATGAACTAGGAGTGGAAACCAGTAACGTTTGATACACGAAAAAAAACTAGATAAGAGAGGTGCCTTATGGGCCACCTGACAATTTTAGAAACGACACCCTCACTGTGGGATGCCCTTCCTGGGAACTATACAGGGTTTAGAGGACCCTGTCAGGAGTTAAATGTCACCTCTCAGGCTGCCATCTATCAGTGGAGATGGTAAAAGTGAAAGCCTAACGATCACGTTAATGCAATGAGCCAGCTGTGTCGACTCAGCAGTTCATCGCGTCAACGCGGTGAATAGGCTGAGTCGACCCTGTGAACAGGCTGGGTCGACTCTGCAGTTCATCGCGTCAACGCGGTGAACAGGCTGGGTCCACCCTGTTAATAGGCTGGGTCGACTCTGCAGTTCATCGCGTCAACGCGGTGAACAGGCTGGGTCGACCCTGTGAACAGGCTGGGTCGACCCTGTGAATAGGCTGGGTCGACTCTGCAGTTCATCGTGTTAACCCGGTGAACAGGCTGGGTCGACCTTGTGAACAGGCTGGGTCGACCCTGTGAACAGGCTGGGTCGACTCTGCAGTTCATCGCGTCAACGTGGTGAACAGGCTGGGTCGACCCTGCAGTTCATATCTGCTCAAAATGGCTTAAGGTATTAATCTTTGATTAAGCTAGGGTTAACTAGATGATTAGTTTAACATCATGCCGTTAGAAGGTGCCCATGGGGCTGCCATCTCTTAGAAGAAGGCGCCCTTGGGTCTGCCACCTTCTATTAGAAGGCACCCTAGGAGCTGCCATGAATTTTTTTTTTATATAGGTGCCCAAGGGGGGCCCTTCACAGAGGGGCAGTTTGCCCATTTCCTATTTAAAATGAGCATCTGTTCTGCAGCCGCTGTTCAGTGAATAGCGTCCGGGTCAGGGACGCCCTTTGATTTAAGTTGATTTAGGTAAAACTGATGACATGGATAGATAGAGAAAACTGTAAGGATTATAGATCTTTATTCATGCACTCGTTTCATGCTTTAGTTGCTTAAATATCAGATTTTTAACATGACGTATCATACTAGTTTTCATTTTTAAAGGAACTAAATGGAGACAAGGTTTCTGGATAGGCTACCTAACAGATTAATTAGGTATGCTAATTAGTTAGTAGATCAACTAACATGTTAATTAGGTATGTTAACAGGTTAGTTAATAGCTAAACTAATAGGTTACGTAAAAACACGATAAAACTTACGTTACACGGAAATATCGTATGGATATGAAGCTAATACATGCCAACTACCCTAGATTGAAGCTAATACATGCTAATCAATGCTAATCATCTTGGGTATCAGGATAGTACATGCTAATTATCTTAGGTACGACACTAATACATACTAATCATCCTAGATTTAAGCCAACACATGCTAATTATTCTAGGTGTGAGACTAATACTTGATAATACTTGTTAATACTTGCTAATTATTCTGGGTATAAGGCTAATACATGTTAATTATCTTAGGTATGAAGCTAATACATGCTAATCGTCCTAGATTTAAGCTAACACATGCTTTATAAACACTAAATATCGCATGGAAATGAGCCTAAGACTAAATGCCTAGACTAATCATCCTAGATTAGCTACTAGTTTAGTTAAAAGTTGAGAACACCTACCTTGTTGGAAGATCTCTAGCAGTAGCAGAACCCTTCTAGGTGACTGTGTAATCCCTGTAGAGCTTTGCCCCAACCTTAGCTAACCTAGAATGGGGGTAGCAAAGGGTATGTTATAGGGTCTGGTATGACCGGATAGGGGGGCAAGATCTGGAATAATGGGGCTTTACAGCTTGTACAGGCTGGAGAGATAAGGGATAATGTTTGGACAGCCAATCCATGACCCAGATCGTAAAGTCTGTCTCCCACATTCATACACGATCCCTCCTCAATGTGCACACTTTCAAAGTCTGTACATCCTCAAAGTCTATACATTGGCCTCCTCAAAGTCTATACATTGGCTTCACAAAGTCTGTACATCCTCTCCCTCTCAAAGTCTATACATTGGCTTCACAAGTCTGTACATTCTCTCCCTCTCAAAGTCTATACATTGGCTTCCATCACAAAGTCTGTGCATCATCACAAAGTCTGTACCCTCTCAAAGTCTATACATTACAGCTCAAGTCTATACATTGGCCATTTGTGCAAAGTCTATACATTGGCCATTTGTGCAATTCAAAGTCTATACATTGCTGCAGCTCAAGTCTATACATTGCTGCGGTTACTGCGGTGGCTCAAAGTCTATACGTTGCTGCAGCCCGCAACAAAGTCTCTACATTGCTATTGCTAGCCTATTTACCAAGTCTGTACGTTCCTAGCCTATAATGTATAATTAATTGGCGCAAAAGGTAAATGGTGGATGCTCGTATTTGAACCCTGGTCATTGGGTTGAAAGGCAAGTTACTTAACCAACTACACTAGGAAGCCACTTGTCAAGTGAATAATCTTTACATATGATAACTTCGTGTTCCAACTTCTTACTTAAGCTTCCTCTAGAGTTTATCTAATATTTTTTTTATTTGAGAAATATTATTAATAAATATATATATATATATATATTTTATACGGGGTGCTATAGGGGTAGATGCTTCTGCTTCTTATGCGCCAAGGGTGGAGTGTATTTTTATGCCCCTCGGCTGGGGTAGGTGCTTCTGCTTCTTATGCGCCAAGGGCGGAGTGTATTTTTGTGCCCCCATGCTGGGGTAGGTGCTTCTGCTTCTTATGTGCCAAGGGCGGAGTGTATTTTTGTGCCCCCAGGCTGGGGTAGGTGCTTCTGCTTCTTATGTGCCAAGGGCGGAGTGTATTTTTGTGCCCCCAGGCTGGGGTAGGTGCTTCTACTTCTTATGCGCCAAGGGCGGAGTGTGTCTCTTTCTGTGCCCCTAGGCTGGGGTACATTCTTCATGTTTCTCATACCCTTTTCGCAGGGTGTATTCTCTTGCTTCTCATGTCCCTGGATCGGGACGTATGTTTCTTCTTCTGACGCCCCTAGGTCGGGGTATATTCTTTCTTCATGTGCTCCCAGGTCAGGATGTATGCCTCTTTACTTCGGTGTCCCCCGGGTGGAGGTGTACTCTGTCTCTTTGCTTCTGCGTCCCCTAGGCGGGGTATGTTTCTACTTCAAATGCCCCTGAGCCGGCGCACATTCTTTATGGCTTCTATGCCCCCTGGTGGGGTATATTTCTTCTTCAAATGCCCCTAAGCCAGGGTGTGTTCTTATACTTTTTGCGCCCCTCAGGGCGAGGTGCATTCCTCTCCATATGCCCTTAGTATGGGGTGTGCTTTTGTTTCATATGCCCCCAAGCCGCGGTACGTTCCTTCTTCATATACCCCTAAGTCAGGGTGAGTTTCTCTTTTTGTGTGTCCCCAGGCCGGGGTGAATTCTTTTCTTCATATTCCCCCATGGCGGGGTATGTCTTTTGCTTCAAGTGCCCCAATATTGGGGTGTATTTCTTCTTCAAATGCCCCTAAGCCAGGGTGCAACTCTATTTCCTCTTATGTCCCCAGGTCAGGGCGGATTCTTCTTCAAATGCCCCGAAGCCGGGGTGTAGCTTTGGCTTTGTGTGCCCCTCAGTCGGGGCGGATTCTCTTCATGTGTGTCCCTGGGAATGGAGCGTATCTCTTTTTTTGCCTCTTATGCCCCCGTAGCAGGGTATATATATTCTTCTTATCCCCCATGGCGGGGTATATGCATGCTCTCTTCGGGAGTGGTGGTCGTGCTTGGCCTCATTGCTATAAAACATTCCCCACAGCGGGCAGCCATTCACCAAGCTACAATTGTGGCTCGCTGGGTCTTTTAACAGCCGCTCGAGGGGCCGTATTATGGCGGATGGAGGCAGTAGGAAGGAGGAACGAGCGGGGTCATTGCACCACAGACTCGGAGCCTCCTAGAGTCGGGTGGGATGCCAGGTTTCTTCTTGCTCTTTTAGTCGGCGATGCTGGCCAACTTTTCTTCCTTTCTTCTCTCTTTCTCTCTCTCTCTTTTTTCCTCTTTTTTCTTTTTTTTTCTCTTCTCTTCTTCTTGTATGATTGACCAGGGTGGAGGTGCAGGAGAGCGCTCACCCCCTCAGGGAGGGGATGAGTGGTTCACTCCACCGCATCAACCCCACAATGATAATCTTTGTTCAGCACGGGTCTCGACGGACGTGGCCGTACAACCCTCTCTTGCCAATTCTTTCTCTTTTTTTTGCTTCTTTCTTTTCTCTTTTTCTTCTTTTCTTCTTTTCTTCTTTTCTTCTTTTCTCTTTTCTTCTTTTCTTCTTTTCTTCTTTTTGAGGAAAAGGGGGGTTTGATTTCCCCTCCCTTCTCTTCTCTTCTCTTCTCCCTTTTTTTATAACAGCCCCCCATGATTCTTGGAACCTGCATATGCTTCGAAGCAGCGTCCTCGAGGCCACGAAGGCAGCTGCACCGAGTGTGGCTTTTCTCCCCGCAGGACTGGCAAAGACAGCACCTGTCATTCATCAAAGCAGGCAAACATCGTTAATTAGGAGGCCATGAGGCCCTAAATCCCGGTGAAGAGATGAAGGGTGGTTTAGGTCGCACCGGGCGTGCCAGACTTGTGGACGCACTAAAATGCTCTTATTCAAGTAGTTCGTCTATTGAGTGCATGGGCGTGCCAGTCACAAAGTGACAATTTATTCGGACCCCGAAGAGCCCATGGTGCCCTCGATCTAACTTCGTCAGACGATTGTGTAGTTCGTGTCGAGACCAAAACTCGCCGCGCCATAAAGGTCACGGCATCAATTACATCCCCCATACGAGGGAACACCCTTGATTAATCGCTTGGAATCAGGGCCTCATTGCCAGGGAATCGATTGCGTGGAAGGTCTATTACGAGGTATTGAAATCCTCGCATGAGGGTGAGAAGAAAGCATTCGCGGTCATGTCGGTAATGTGCTGACCATTTAATATTCGGACGAATGTCTGGCTCGGGAAAAGTGCAATCGTTGCGGGAAAACCGGAGCATATGTATGCCAGGATATGGCAATTTATTGTTCAAAAGAACGGAATAAGTTCGGCTAAATCTCGGTCAGAGCGATCAGAAACCAGTAAATATGTTGGCCCGGTGCAAGAGCAAGCTGCGACCATACTGCGGTGGGCCCCCCGGGTCGAAACAAGACTTGCATGAGTGTCATTAATATTTTTGGTGCCAAGGGGCAATGAAGGAATATCCCTTGAATCGGCTGAAAAGCCCTGTGTCTAGGGGAGTGGACGTTCGAAACGTGTCGGTCATTCGGGAGACCGTTTAATATTCGGACGGGAGTCTGGCTTGAGAATATTGTAATCGTCGCGGGAGGACCTGGAACATATGCATGCCGGGATACGGCAAGTTTATTATTCTGAGACACCGAAAACATTCGGTTAAGTCTTGGTTAGTGTAGCAGGAAACCGGTAAATCTATTGGCCCGGTGTGAGATCGAGTCAAGACCATACCGGGGGCGCCTCCCGTGGTCCGAACTAGGCTTGCGCGGGCATCATTAATATTTCTGATGCCGGAGTGCAACAGGGGACAGTCCCAAGACTAGACTCCAAAACTGAAAACGTGTTCGAAGGGAGCGGGCTGTAGACCGAGGATATGAGCCGAACGGTGACCACAATTGGGACGGACCTGAGGTCTAAGCATGGCCCACGGAGGTCTTATTGATATTCCCATGGAAGGGTTCCAGGGGTGGCGAGCACCGTCTCGTTCTATTCCGATTTTGTTGGTCAGTCACGGACCTTTTCATGTTCGGGCAAGGGCCCATATTGAAAGTGCAACGTGGATGGAAACGATCCCGTACAAATGTACGCCGAGTTTATGGTAGTTTCAATGAAAGAACGGGAACGAATCCCATTAGAATGAATCCGATTTAACGGGCTATCGGCCCGGAGCAATGCCGGCTCACGACCATGTCAGGGAGGGAGCCGTCGGCCATATTGGTTGCTCACGGGTCTTTTCATGTTCAGACACAGGTCCGTAATAGAAAAGCGACGAAAATCAAGGTGAACCCATTCAAATGTCTGGCTCGGAAGGGATCCGGCCTGAGAAACGAGTCCGGTTTAATCGGAATGTCAGCCTGAGGCGAGGTCGGGCCATGGCCATTTCGGGATAATTCTCAAGACTCAGGCCCAACCTGGAAGGGCGACATTACTGTTCCTTCAGCACCGGGTCACGAGAGAGACGGGGCTGCAAAGTGGATTTTACCTTTTTTTTATCTAGGTTTTAAATTATATATATATTTATTTATTGCTTATTTCCCTCTTATGTAATTATTCAGGATGATTTATCCGTTTTGTTTATTATTATTACTATTATATTTTCTCTCCTTTTTTGTTTATTATTATTTTACATTTTTTGTTTATTTCATATATATATTAAGATTTATTTATTCATCATAGTTTTTATTAATTTTATTATTATTATTATTATACATATTCTTCTGTAGAGGGAGAGTGGGCCGCTGAAGGGCCAAACGGGGGCTGAAGGAGCGTGCCGCTGAAGGTAGAAGGGTGCACCGCTGAGGGGGGGGCTGAGGGAGTGCGCCGCTGAAGGTTCGCGGGAGGTGTACCGGGGAAGGGCTTGGCCAAGGGTGCCGGCGAAGGGGCAGGTGTGGTGGCTATGGGAGGCGTACCGGTGAAGGGGCCTTAGGTGTGCCGGCGGAGGGGCTGGCCGAGCGTGCCGACGAAGGGTTGAACAGGGGAGAGCGTGCCGGCGAAGGGGTCAGGGGAGCGTGCCGTCGAAGGAGCTTGAGGGCGTACCGCCGAAGGGTTGGAGCAGGCGTGCCGCTGAGCGTAGGGGGAGCGTGTCGGCGAAAGGCCAAACGAGGCGTGCCGGGGGAGGCTGGGCTGGGGCGTGCCGGCGAAGGGCGCGTAGGGTGTACCGGTGAAGGGCGTGCCGGCCAAAGGTGGCCAGAGGGGCGTACCGGTGAAGGGCATGGGGAGCCCACTCCTCCTCCATTTCTTTTAAGGCTTTTCTTTTCTTCATTTCTGATTTTATTAAGTTTGCATGGGTTTCTTCTTTTCTTTTCTTGATTAACTTCCATTCTTTCTCCCATGAGGATGAATGTTCAAGTTGTTTAGTTGTCGTTCGATTTGGTTCTCTTTGAGTTGGTTGCGGTCCCTTTGCTTTGGATAAAGCGTTTTACCGTTGTTCTCTTTTTTATTTGTTTGTTATTTTTTTTATCTTGTTAACATGTTATTGTTTATAACAAAAATTCGGCAGCACCTCCCCTTGACCCGAGCATAAGGGAGATACAGGGAACGCGCCCACATGGAGTGGCAGAACCCGACAACTGGAGGTGGGCGCCCGAGAGCGGCAACACCTTTAATAAAACTTCGGAAAACTCGGAGGCAACGGTGAGTGGAAGACTATTCTAGGACTGGCTAAGGGAGGATGCACCGGGCAAGAAGGAGGGGCAAGTGTGCCGGTTCAGGGAGGCTAAAGGTATGGTGGTGAAGGCCATGAAGGAAGGCCCAAAGGGGCGTACCGGCGACGGCTATCATAGGCATGCCGGGGGAAGGTAGCCAAGGCCGTGCCGGCGAAGGGTGTTGAAGAGTGCACCGGCGAAGGCCCGATGGGGGTGTGCCGGCGAAGGGTTCAAAGGGGGTGTATCGTTGAAGGCTGGGGTGTGCCGCTGAAGGCACAACTGGGCGTGCCGTTGGAGGCACAATCAGGGTGTGTCGTTGAAGGCACGACTGGGTGTGCCGTTGGAGGCACAATTGGGTGTGCCGTTGGAGGCACAATCAGGGTGTGCCGTTGGAGGCACAACTGGGGTGAACGAAAGCGAAAACACTCGACAAGAAGTAAACCCTAAAGAAGGGGAAAAAAAGAAAGCGGCGTGAAACACCGAAGGATGTAAACACAGAAGACACACATTGGAGAGACGTCCGAGAAGACGTTTGCAAGCCTTCTACTTTTATCCTCACAAGAGGAGTGCCCCGAGGGGGCTAATACATTGCAACGACGGCAAAATAAGAAATGAAAGGAAAGAAAGAGGGAAAAGGAAATACAGTGAGGGGAGAACGGAGCGTGGACTCTTTTCCTCCCGGACCTCACTCCCTCTCTCCACCCACTCTTCTTCTCTTCTGTCTTCTTCTCTTTCTCTTCGCGTGGACGGTGGCGGACGGAGCAGCAGGGAGGGGGGGATGCCAGAGCCTCCCCTCCTTCTCTTTCTTCTCTTCTTCTCTTCTCCTCTTCTCTTCTTCTTTCTCCTCGCTCAGGCGGTGGTGATCGAGGCGGTAGGCTCCTCTTCTTCTCTTCTTCTTCTTCTCTTTTCGCACAGACGACGGCGGTGGGGGGAGTGGTGGGGTCTCTCCCCTCTCTTTCTCTATTCCCTCTCCTTCTCTTCTCCTTCTTCTTCTCTTCTTCTCTTTCTCTTCTTCTCTTTCTCTTCTTCTCTTCTGCTTCTCCCTCTCCCCTGTCTATCGAAGGAGAGGGGTTTTTATATCCTCCACGACGGAAGCGTCCGAAGGCGGGAAGCGTCCGAAGTGCATTTAATGGGAGTTGACTCCCTTGTCCTGGGTGGCAGGAGGAGTAGGCAACGTGGCCCAACCTCCGACCGACACCTCGGGCAACCCATTGCGCGCCAAGGATACGCAGGGCATGGGCATCCTGTCGTTCGGCCGTTGAAATGCCTTCACGATGTGCTGCTGGCGGGCTCAAGAAGTGTGCCGCAGGAGGGCCAAAAGGGCGTGCCGCTGGAGGGGCAAATGGCCGTGCCGCTGGGGCTTGCCATGGTGTGCCGCCGATGGGCTCCATGGGAGTGTGCCGCTGGAGGACCCTGGAGGGTGTGCCACTGGCGCTCCCTGGGGGTGTGCCGCTGAAGGCCCTTGGGGGTGTGCCACTGAGAGGGGCCTAGGGCGTGCCGGTGAAGGCCCAGGGGTATACCGCTGAAGGGCCAAAAGGATGTGCCACTGAAGGACCCAGGGGCGTGCCGCTGGAGGGCCAAGGGCTGTGCCGCTGAAGGACCCAGGGGTGTGCCGCTGAATGGGTTTCAGGGCGTGCCGCTGAAGGACCCAGGGGCGTGCCGCTGAATGGGCTTCAGGGCGTGCCGTTGAAGGCCCAAAAGGGGCAGTTCTGAGCCCGTTGTGAGCATGAGTTGTGACCCATTTAATTTTCTTCGAGGCCCATGGATTATGGGGGCTCTTGGTGGTTGATTTCTCTTCACTGTCGTGACTCCGGAGACGACTTCACGGCAGTGTGCATATTTGGGGAGTCCGAATGACCAATCCCTCCGGGGCTTCTTCACTCGGTGCCGTTGTTGATGCTGGGCCGAGCAGGGTATCTGGGTGTTCAATTTTTGGTGTCCACACCCCCCCGCGCCGCTTTACCCCACACTCATAAACCGGTTTACCCCTCTTGGCTCTAAACCGGCGCGCCCCCTGTGCGCCGGATTAAACCCTCTCACCAAAACACCTCTCCACCCGTTTGCTCACATCCTAAACCGCCGTGCCCCCACTCTCCTGGCTTGCCACCAAAATTGGCGCCCCCCCTAATCTCCTTTAAATCGGTGCGCCCCCCAGCTTGTCCCGAAACCGTCGCGCCCCCCCTTGCCCACCTAAACCGGCTTGCCCTATTACACCCTCTAAACTGGCGCGCCCACTCCTCTCTTGGTATCTCCCTAAATCGGCATGCCTTCCATAAAAAAAATATAATTAACCAAACAATGAAATAAAATATAACTTTCTTCCTGGGGCTCTGCCCCCGGAAACCCCCGCAAGGGGCGCTGCCCCCTTGACCCCCGCGACCTAACCGCGCAGGTCGATCCGCGTGCGAGGGCACACGTTGGCGAGTCTGAGCTCCACACTTAATAATTCATTTCCCCGGACTGTGTGTAAAGAGAAAAGCAACGATGCCCCATGGTATCAGATGTGGACCTCGGAATCCCCGATGTGGCCATAGTCTTAAACCGTCTCGGGCCAATAGTCTATCAACTTGACCCACTTCTATCGGGATCCAATCCTGCAATCCATTAAACTTGCCGTAATCACGGCAGACATTCGTATGGTTTATCGTCGTCTTCGATGCTTCAGATGCGGGCTCTCGTCCGAACAATGAATGGTCCGTTAGTGACCAACATATATATATACCGGGATCTAATCCCGCACCCACATTAAACTTGCCGTACCTACGACAGACATCCGTATGGTTTTGTCGTTGTCTTCGATACTTCAAATGTGGACTCTCGTCCGAAGGACAAATGGTCTGTTAGTGACCGACATATATACCGGGATCTAATCCCGTACTTGCATTAGACTTGCCGTACTCACGGTAGCCATTTGTACAGGTTTATTTCTATTTACATCGTGCCTTCAATACGGATCTTTGTCTGAACATAAAGTGGTCTATGAATGACCAACAAAATCTGAATGGAACGAGACGGCTCTCGTCTTCCCCGAACCCTATGTGTGGGAATATCAATAAGACCTTCGTGAGTCACGTTTGGACCTCAGGTTCACCCTGACCATGGTCATTGCCTGACCTACTTCCTAGGCCTATAGCCAGCTATCTCTGTACACATCTTTGTTTTGGAATGTTGTCCCGGGACACTTTCCCACTGCCTCTCGGCACCGAAAATATTAACGATGCCTACGTAAGCCTCGTTTGGACCGCGGGAGGCGCCCCCGGACTGGTCCTGACCCGATCTCGCACCGAGCCAATAAACTCGCTGATTTTCGACCACTCTAACCGGGATTCAACAGAATGTCTCCTATCTTTTGAACAATAAATTTGCCGTACCCTGGCATATATATGCTCCGGTTTTCCCCATGACGATCATGATTTTCTGAAGCCGGACGCTATCTGAATATCAAAATGGTCCCTTAAGTGACCGACATATTCTGAATGCTAGCTTCCCTAGACATCGGGCTTTCCGACTGATTCGAGACCATTATCGACTTGTTTCTCTTGATATAGTTTTCTGGCCATGAGGCCCTGATTCTCGGCGATTAATCAAGGGTATTCCCTATTGACACCCGTTTTATGACCAATAAGTCGGGTCATCTCCTTGTTCATTCCATATGATGCTCTGAGTTGTTCAACTTTATTGAGCCTTCTTGGTCAATTCGAGGTTTATTTCATAGGGTCATGTCTCCTTGGTTGGGTCTAGTTCCTTATCCCTTTCCGCTGGATGAAGCTTAGCAAGCTCTCATTTCATTTGCACTCCATTGTCTCTACCGGTCCTTTGATGGTGTGTTACATCCATGTAACACATCCACATTGGTCCGTTACATCCCTCCAGAGTCCTTAAGCTTATGGCTTCTTTCAAGCTTATCTTTTTAGCCTATCCGTTGAGTGTGACGGCTTATCGTGCGGCTGTTACATTCATTGTAACGCGTCTACCCTTGACCGTTACATTCATCTAGAGTCCTATGTTCGTAAACTTTACCCGTTGATCTTATCTTTTAATAGATAAGGTTTTGTGACGGTCCATCCTTGGAGCGTTACATCCTTGTCGCGGTCTATCATGCAGTCATTACGTCAAACAGAGAATTCTAGTAGAATTGCTCTTTCTCTGCTACTCCTTGGTCGACTTAAGAGTTTGATTCTTTGATTTCTCTTCAAAATCTGATCCTCGGAACCTTCTGTTTGTTTCTATGGACTCTTGGGAGTATTATCTTCGAGAGTTTGCCAAGAAACGTCCTACTTTCTAGCTGGATTATCCTCAACTCGACCAGAGACTTTGAGGGTCTATAAATAGAACCCTTGACTTCATGGCTTGAAGAGGAGACATCTGGAGTTCGCGTCGAAGTGATGCCGCATCCTAGAGCTAGAACCAACCAAGGAGAATTGCTTCTCACGTCCATCTGCTTCCAAAGTCTAGGGAGTATCGTTTCGAAGGGTTTAGTTCAGTCAAATTATGTTCTTAGTGTCTTTTCCCTCTTTCAAGCATTCATAGCATTGTCCCTCTCCATCTCCCACGTTCTTGCATTTTCTAAATCCATTTAAAACATCCTCCCATCTTTTAAAACGCCCCAGAGGGGTTAAAAAACCAACCTCCCTGGTATTTACCTTTCCTTTTGCACGTCTTTAAGTTTCTTTGATTTATTGATACTACTTTGTCTAAGGGCTAATCTGGGTTGTTTTTCTTATGTTCTACACTCTTTTACAGGTTTACAGAGTCCATAGCACGAGGCCCAAGCTCTTTGGCCGGCTGGAAAGCTTGGAGATCAAAAGATTCCCAAATTCTATTCTGTAGAAGCTCTGACGGTCTGGCACAGGCGCGTTAGAGTCTTATAATGGTCTATCGTGGGACCGTCACACTTGCTGTGGTGCATCAGTCTTCGACCGTTACATATTACAGAGCTGTAGTTTCCTGGTTATTTTCTCTCTCCCGTGGGCGGGTGCATCATCCTCCTATTCTAAGGTATTTATCGGGTCTTTGGCTTGTTTTTATCTTAGTGGCGATCACAACTTTCCTTAGTTTGGGCATTAGCTTTCTCTTTCGTCATATCTCCTCTTTACTTTGTTTGTTCCACCTACACTATATGTTTTTCTTTATTCCTTATTCCATGCCCTAGCGTGTGTTTTTCTTTATTTGCTTAGTTTAGTTTTGATTGAGTTAGCATGCCCATGCTAGAGCTTGTGCTGGTTGCCTAGGTTCATGATTCACATGTTCATGGGTTGAGGGATTTCATTACTTGGCTCATACTTTCATCATAGTTGGCATCATAGCCCATCTTGCAAAAGAAGGGACACATTAAAACCAACAAAAAATTTTGGCGATCACGGTGGGTCATCTAGTTCCAATCGTGCTTTGAATATCTGTTAAACATGCTCCCCTTGTTTGCCCTTGTTGCTCTGGTTTTCCCCAGATTTTCCCTTTATTTCTCTGCTGTTTCTGGTTCTCTGGCTCCTCTAACGGTCCTGTGTCCACGTGTTACCTTATTCTGACAGTCTGGTGTTAAACCGTCACACTCCTCTGACGCAGGTATTCTAGACCGTCACATACTCCAGATAGGTACACATCCCGAGGTGTAGTTTACTTCCGCAGTTTTTGCTGTGATTTTCATGCTTGGGTGCTATTTGGTCTCCTCCTTGGTTGGTTCACATATTCATATCATTGTGTGCATATTTGATTGCTAGATTTTAGGCTAGAATTTTCATACATTAGATCGCATTCTCCTACCTTGGTGCGTGGACCTCTCGTCTCCATATTCCTTGGGGCCGACCAGGAAAACACATCAGGGACCTCCATAAGTCCCCATGAGCCGTGGATTCCCACACGGACACCGGGCCGGTTGTACCTTTCCTACCCCGTGTCTAGGATTGCATAAGTGAAGGAGTGATTACATTTAGAGTCGACCAAGCCACACATCCTTTCCTATTAGGAACCTATTATGGAGAGCACATCTTAATCAAATCACTAAAGTTCTAAAGGAGGAAATCATAAAAATCTTGTTGCATCATCTAAGTAACTTGGTTGAATTTGAGTGTTGTCATCTCATTTTCGCTTGCATCTTTGTTACAGTCATCTAAGTTTGACCACTCATTGTGTGTTTGTTGTGTGTTGTTTATTTTTTTTAAAGGTCTTCCGTTGCATGTGGAGTTGTCTTCATCCATTAGAGTCATCTTTTAGGGTCAATTCCTTCCCCAAACTCTATTCCAATCCACTCTTCGAACCCATCATGGCTTTTTTTAATCCTCCTCGTTCCCAAGAGGAGTCTCTCCCTCAAAGGCTTCTTGAAAACCCTTCTAGGGTTATCTCATTCCCGTCTGGAGAGGGGTCTGCCCCTCTTCCGTCCTCCGTCCCTATGGAGGGCGGCCAAACCACTCCTTCCTTTTCTTCTCCTTCTTCTGGCTCCATTATCCAACTGATGGCCCAGTTTGATCCGGCCCAACTCCAGGCTGTCTATCAGGCCATGCAGGGGTCCAATACCCCACATCCCACGATTGCGCAAGGCCAATCTAATCTTTCGATCGACCAGTCTAGAGTTGGTGGGCCCTCCATCCAGCCCACTCCAATTGATCTTACTCCGGTCCAACCTCGGACCATCACCTTTTCTGGTATGGAGATGGGCCAATCTTCTGCTTCGGCCCAACAACCTTCTAACAAGGGAAAGTCTGTTCTCCCTTCTTTCATGCAGACGGATCATCACATGTCCAGCCCATCGGCGCCACAAGTCCTTGTTGGCCCTTCAGATTTCTTACGCCCTCAACAAGGGGTTGCCCAGGTCCACTCTAATCTGGGTCAATCTTCAGCCCAATGTCCTTCTTATGGGCTCCCTACCTTGTCCGTTTATCCTTCTGCTCCCTCTTATGGGCTTCCACCTCCTACAACAGTCTATCCTCCTGCTTCTCAATTTCAACCTTCGTCTTTCACTACCCCTACTCCATCCAGGGAGCAGGAACTACTTGATAAGTGGGCCACCATGCAACAATAGCTGGATTTCCTCTAAAAACGGGTTGGCCCACAGTCCTTGGCAGATGTTCCAGTCCCTAGCTTCCAAAACATCTGATTCCCTCCGTAATACGAGCTCCCTAATTACCGCAAGTATGATTGGAACAGCAATCCCTTTATTCATGTGAGGGACTTTTTATATGAATCGGCCCAATTTCAGTATGATGATCTCCTCATGGCATATTTGTTGCGCCGATCATTGGATGGTGTTGCACTGGAATGGTTCTATTCTCTGTCGCTAGAGGATGCCGAGAGCTTTAAAATAGTGAAAGACAAGTTCATCCAACAGTTTCAAGACAGGGTCGGTCCAGAATATTCTTTCACACACTTGGTGGCCGAGAAAATGAAGCCCGATGAGGAGTTTGCAACTTATGCTGATAGATGGAGGCAGATGGCCGCAAGGGTGCTAGGCCATATTCCGGAGAAAGAGAAGGTCAAGCTACTCATCTCTAATACTACCCCGAGCTTCCGTAACATCCTTGCTATGAACGATATAGCCAACATGCACCAACTATATAGCCGAGCATGGTTCATCCAAACACGGTTCAAAGACTCCCCCATCCATTCGCTCTTTGAGACCCAAAAGCCAAAATACCACAAGAAACCTCAAGGGCCTGTCACCGAGGGTGTCCAGACCAATGAACAAGTTCAAGCCGTTGCTTTCCCCTTCCAAGCCGCTCCATTCCGCTTTCCACAAAACCCCCGCACTCCTCAGAACCCCGCTCCACAAAACCTCCCAACCATTCCACAAAACCCTCCGCCTACCTTTGCCACTCCACAAAATACCTTTACCGCCCCGCAACAACCTCCACAGCCTCCACAATACCATAATGTCCCTCCACCTAATGGCTTCAACAACAACAACAAGCGCCCGGCTCCTAAAAGAGCATAGTACTCACCCCTGCCAGAAACTCTCACGGATATCTTCTCAGCTCTCATGTCAGTTAGTGCTATACAACTCCCTCCGGAACGGCCCAACTGGAACCCGGCCGTTGATCAGACAAAGTATTGTATGTTCCACAGGCAGCCAGGACATACTATTGAAGGATGTTTTCAGTTCAGGATTTGGTCTATGACCTCCATAAAGGATAAAGGATTGATTGGGCCGAAATGCATAGGGCCATTGTGGAAATTAAAGAGAAAAGAAGGCAGCCGCCGAGGCAGCAAGTGCAGCAACAACAGGCACCGCAGCCGCAGCAGCAGCCGCAACAGCAACAGCAGCCGGTTCAAGACTTAGGGATCCATCAGAACCCAATGCCGAACCATCCTCCCGCTCCACAGCCTCAGCCATTGGCGCCGGCTCAGGTCAATGTAGTTCAACCCCCGGCCCCTGATGCCGGGTGGTCCTTTGACGATGACAGCTCTACGCCGCAAGTCATGGCCCTTCACCACAACTTCCGCACACCTTCCGCTCCCACCATCCTTACGCCCACATACCAAAACCCTCCTCCGCCTGCTACACCGTTTGTCCTTTCATCTATTCCTACTCCACCGCCCGCCTCTCACACATTACTCACCCCCGCTATCACCACACCTCCACCTAACCCTCCACTTATTACACCTCTGCCTACCTTTATACCCCCACTTCCGCTCACACCCGCTACCACCAACCCCTCACCCATCATCCTTTCCACCACACCCTCTTCCGCACCACTCATCCACCCCACTGGGCCTACTAAGTCACTTATCTTGAGCACATCCGAGGCTGCGGCAGCCTATAACTTCGCCTTACGGAGCGAGCGCATGTTTCATCGCAATTATCCTTCTACCTCCAATCCCCAGTCTTCCCAACCGGCTACTGAGCAGGAAGAAGCTGAGCTGTTACCAGGAACCCAATACGATCTGTTGCATCACTTGGATCGGGTGCCCGCTAAGATATCCGTGCGGGAGCTTATCAAAAGATCTACCCTTCACCAAGATGCTCTCTGGAACTTTCTTCAGAAGGTGATGGTTAGTGAAGATGCGGCAGCCGACAGTTTACCTACAACACTGGCGACTATTTCCAAAGGACCGGCAATTACGTTCTCTGAAACCGAGCTAGCACCACCAGAAGCTCGGCAAATGCCACTTTGCATTACCATTATCATGAATAAAGTCAGCATTGATACGGCATTAGTTGACACAGGGGCATCTATCAATGTGTGCCCGCTCAGCACTCTCAGGACCTATAATCGGTCAGAAGAACTTCTACGCCCGACCCCTACTACTATAGCTGCTTATGACAATTCTCGGAGGGTATGTCACGAGATTGTTACTATTCAAGCTGAGCTTGGGCCTCTCACTATGCCCATTGAATTTTATGTGCTGGACATCGACCCGATGTTCAAAGCTATCTTGGGTCGTCCGTGGATCGATACTCTCAGTGCCGTGCCCTCCACCGTGCATCAATGTCTCAAGTTCCCTTTTCAAGGGAGGGTGGTTAAGTTCAAAAGCTTATCCACGGTCCAGTCTGTAAAAGCTATTTCAGAGAAGATTATGCCCACATTGTGGCCCAGTAGCCGGCCTGTTATTTCTGTACTGGATCTGGATTTCCTTTGGGCTTATGCACCACGCAAGCCCGCCGCTACACCCGTCAATATCAAAGTGAAACCCCAGATCCGTGATTCCAAGGGTTGGGATATCATATTAATGCTGGGTTATCAACCGGGGAGAGGCCTCGGTGCGCAGTTACAAGGGCGAACCAAGCCTATGCCCAAAGGAAGAAAAATGAGTAGGAGAGGTCTCGATTATCGAGAGTCCGCACACTCAATGATGGGCGACTTAGAGCCACTTACATGAGATTATCGCCAACACTTTGTAAGAGGACCCCTCCATCCGGGTACACTAAATTCACCACCAGTACAGTCAGAAAAGAAAGATACAGCTTGCACAGTTGCTAGTCCACCTCTGCTATCAAAAGGGCCTGTTGATGATATGCCAGATTTCAGTCAGTCATTTGCCAGAATGTTCAGCGAGCCAGATGGTCATGATCGGAAGGAGAATCAGGAGGTGCGGCTCGTTCAGTGGAAGCCGAAGCCACCTGGCCGTCTACAAGAGAAGGGGAGCTCACCCATTGTCTTTTCGTGGTCTCCCTCCCGTCTCATATCTCTCTTTCAACAGTTGGAATCCATACCCCGTTCACCCCCGATTATGGTCGATCCGTATTTTACGGAAAGATCACCTAAAATCTTGTTTGTTCCATCTACATGTGGGCGCTGCCCACCCATTGATTTGTCAACTCTGTTTACCCCTCCTTCCCCCACCGCCGAACTCCACGAGATGTGGTTTTCATCTTCTGACCCCTTCTTCGATTGCATCTTCCCCTCTCTATTCCCCATGCAACTTCCTCCTCCTCCATCCTGCTGTGTGATCTCCACTGATCTCCAAAAAGAAACGTCAAATTTGAAACGGAGATTTCGGTGGAAGATTACGCTACCTTGTCTCCATCCTCCCCCCAGGGGCACGAGTCCCTTGCTCCTTCCTTTCCACTAGATTTCCTTTCTCGTAGGATAGGCGTAGGGTCCGTCGAGTCTAGGGAAGTAGGGTTGATTAGAGCTAGAGAAGTAGGGTCCTCTTCTAGGTCGTCCAATCCTTCCGAGCTTGAGCCGCGCCCACTTATGCGTCATGCCAAATCCATTCCTGATAGGTTCTTGCAGGACTTAGCTCAGCGATGTCGTGCTCTTTTGAAGTGTCCAGAATTTGTTGCTACGACAATCGTGATAGAAGATGAAGAGGAGATAGAAGGGGTGTGGAGCGACGATGGACTAGGTGTCGAAAGACCCGATTGATGATGAGGACAGCAACGTAGATGACACTTCCGATCTATATGCACAAGGGTTAAAGAGATTCGACGAGCCATCATCGGCAGTGGATGAACCTACAAAGGAAATAAATTTGGGAATTGAAGAAGACCCATGGCCCATTATTATCGCTGCTAATCTTCCTCCGCAAGTGGAAGAAGATCTGATCAAGGTTCTAAGGGAGTATAGCGATTCTTTCGCCTGGTCTTACGAGGACATGCCGGATCTTGACCCCTCTTTAGTGGAACACCGTGTCGTACTTAAATCAGGGGCAACACCCGTTAAACAGAGGTCAGGGAGATTTCACCCCCACATGGCCTTAAAGATTAAAGAAGAAGTTGATAAGTTATACAAGGCCATGTTCATTAGAGTTGTTCTATATCCTCAGTGGGTGGGGAACATAGTCCCTGTTATCAAAAAGGATGGGAAGGTGCACATTTGCATCGATTTTAGGGATCTTAACAAGGCATGTCCCAAGGATGATTTCCCGCTGCCTCACATGGACGTCTTGGTCGATAACACATCCGGGTACGAAGCTATATCATTCATGGACGGTTACTCAGGCTACAACCAAATCCGTCTCACTCCGGAGGACCAAGAGAAAACCTCCTTCACCACGCCCTGGGGCATATATTGTTATGTGGTTATGCCGTTTGGTCTGAAGAACGCAGGTGCCACCTATCAGAGGGCAATGATGGCCATTTTACGCGACATGATGCATATCTACATGGAAGCCTACGTGGATGACATCTTGCTGAAGTCAAGAACGAAATAAGAACACCCCTCTATTCTGGCTAAGGTGCTGCAGAGAGCTATGAGTACAAGCTGAAAATGAATCCGAAGAAGTGCATTTTTGGAGTCTCTTCAGGGAAGCTGCTGTGGACTTTTAATTGCATGTCCACAGCTGCTAGACTTTATAGTTAGCAAACGGGGGATGCAGATTAATCCTAATAAAGCAAAGGCCGTCATGGACATGCCTCCGCCAAAGAACATTACGGAACTTCGAGGATTGATTGGTAGATTGCAATTCATCAGAAGATTCATATCTCAGCATTCTCAGAGGTGCCGCCCATTTTATGAATTGCTAAAGGTGGGGGTCAAATTCGAATGGAATCAAGATTGTCAAAAGGCCTATGGGGACCTAAAGGAATATCTATCCAATCCCCCGGTTTTGCAACCTCCTATCCCTGGGAAACCCCTAATCCTATACATCTCGGTCATTGAGGACTCCCTAGGAGCGGTTTTAGCACAAGTAGATGATGAAGGGAAAGAGCGGGCAGCTTATTACCTCTCTAGGTTGTTCAACCCGAATGAGGCTAAATACATCGCTATGGAGAAGACTTGTGCTGCCTTAGTGTGGGTAGCTCAGAAGCTCAAACACTACTTCCTTGCCCATCCAGTTAGGTTGATCTCTAGAATTGACCCGATTCGCTATCTCTTAGAAAAGCCTATCCTCTCTAGTAGGTTAGCTCACTGGCAGAGCTTCCTATCTCAGTTTGATATCACGTTTGTCGTTCAGAAGGCGGTCAAAGGATACGCCATCGCTGAGCATCTTGCCCATCTTCCTATCCCCTACACGGATTCTATTCAGGATGATTTCCCTGACGAGCATCTCTCTGCCCTTACTCATCATCCCTTCTGGTCTCTGCACTTTGATGGTGCACTCAATTCTCAAGGTCGAGGGATAGGGGCTGTCCTGCTCACTCCGGAAGGAGTGACGATTCCTTTTGCTTATCAACTTCGATTTCCTACTACCAACAATATCGCCGAGTACGAGGCTCTCCTAGCTGGATTGAAGCACGCCTACCTTCTAGGCGCGCGTTACTTGAATATCATAGGGGAATCTCAGCTCGTCCTGCGGTAAGTTCTGTCCACTTACCGCACCCGTGACCCTAAGCTCAAACCATATCAAGATTTGGTCACGCTCCTTGCTAGGCAATTCCGCAAGTTGATCTATATCCGTACTCCCCGATCATAGAACATCCTAGTCGATGCTTTAGCATCCCTCGCTTCCTCTCTATCTTTCCCTCTCAGTCGGAGTACTGAGACTATCGTTGTTCAGAGATTGGATGCACCCTCTCTTCAGGATCCCTGGTATGCTAACCTTAGGAAGACTGTAGATGTGAGGGCTGAGAAGGAAGAGTTGAAGGAAGTATCTTTGATGGAGTTAGAAGAGATCCTGGAAGACGAAGAGTTGCCTTGGTATCATGAAATTGAGACGTTTTGCAAAGATGGATCGTTCCCGGAAGGGGCAAATGCCGAGCAGCATAAGTCAATAAGAAGAGCTGCCTCAAAGTACACTATCATTGCTGGAGAGCTGTATAGGCGCGCTACTAACAGGATGCTCATGAGATGTTTAGACGACGATGAAGCTTGGAAGGTGGCCGAAGCGGCCCATTCTAGTGAGTGTGGAGGTCATGTCAATGGCCAGGCTCTAGTGAAGAAAATCCTTAGGCAGGGCTACTATTGGCCCACTCTAGAGGAAGATTGCTCCCTCTATGTCCGGAGGTGTCTTAAATGCCAACTCCATGCTGATAAGATTCATGCTCCAGCTTCATCTCTTCATCCTCTATCTGCTCCTTGGCCATTCTCTATGTGGGCGTTCGACGTTGTCGGCCCGCTCGGTGATCCCAATTCTCAGATCAAACAAAAATCCTTCATTCTTATCGCCACTGAGTACTTCATCAAGTGGGCTGAAGCTGAAGCATACGCAGAGATTAAAGCTACCACGGTGTGCCGCTTCATCATGAAGAACATTATCTCGCGGTTCGGAGTGCCAAGCAGCATCGTCACCGACAACGGACCCCAGTTCGTCTCTCAAGAGCTCAAGGACCTATGTAAGAAGTGAAATATTGCATTGCATCATTCATCTCCATATTACCCACAAGGCAACGGTCAAGCCGAAGCCACTAATAAAACCCTTCTCAAAATCATAAAGAAAACATGTGAATCTCATAAGTTTTCTGATTGGCCAGAAAGATTAGTGGAAGCTCTATGGGCTTACCGCACCTCCGTTCGTACTCCTGCGGGGCAAACTCCCTATGCTCTCACTTACGGGATGGAGGCGGTGCTCCCATATGAGATCTTGATCCCTTCCCTAAGGGTGCAGCTCGATAAGGAACTTAATCTCGATGAACGTCGAGAGGCGTTGCTCGTCCAGCTGGAACTCTTAGACGAGAAGAGGATGAATGCGGCCGATCACGTATCCGTTTATCAAAAAAGAGTTTCGTGTTATTTTCAAAAGAAGGTAATTGAACGCAAATTTCAAAAAGGTGATATGGTTTTGAAACGTAAATTCATCCGATCTGCAGGTCCTCGGTCTAAATTACAACATAACTGGGAAGGGCCGTTTGTTGTAAAAGAGGCTTATCCAGGGAATGCTTATCGCTTAGTGAATGCAGAAGGTGAGGAGCTCGCTCACGCATGGAATGGGTTGTACCTTAAGCGTTTCTTTCCTTAGAGTCTAAACCAGTGCCACCCCGGTAGCAAGGTGTCCTTTCCCGCAAAAGAGGACCCTGAGCGAGGCAATCACACACTACATGACGTCCTTAGTCGGGTTTCCACACACTGTAGACACCGTTTTTCTCCTTGGCCATGCTGGGGGGAAAGTCAAAAGTCCCTGTTCATTTCTTCCTTTGGCTAAATCCAGGGGCAAGAGGTAAATAAGGAGGCAATGACCAATCTAGGCGCCTTGACGAGAGGAGGTCTCAAATAGGGGCAGTCCGTTATGACCTGATGCCACAAGAAAAGAAATGAGAAAAGGAAAAAGAGCAAAGAAAAGGAGCAATCTTCTTGACAAAAGCAAAAGTCTATCTCGAAAGTCCATCAATCATACTTCCAAAGCTCCAAAAAGAAAAAAATGAAAAGCTAGGCATGGCAAGAGTGGTAGTACAGTTTTCCCGCGGGACGTATGAGCCCGGTCGTATGTGTGCCTAGAGTTGACAAAGGTTCGATGACGGACACAAAGCCCCGGCACAACAGACCAAGTCTCTGAATGGGTTGTCTGGAGAGGAACTCAAGCCCTGAAAACTTCTATATCTGGCCTAAGCTTACCCCCGCATTCTATTTTCTTTTTCAGGACTAAGACAAGTACCCTGGGTATGATCTTGGTAGAAACACCGTCATGCGAGTTAGGCCCTGGCCAGGGGTTGTCACCTCCATTACACGCCAACCTCGGAAACTCTGAACGGAATAGGGAGGACCCACGTTCCTGGGGAGGCACTAATCATATATTTCAAAATCCAAAAAAAAAATCACATATTTCAAAACAAAAAAAAATCATATATTTCAAAATCCAAAAACAATCATATATTTCAAAATCCAAAAAAATCATATATTTCAAAATCCAAAAAATCATATATTCCAAAAAATCAAAAACACCAGATATTTTCAAAATCTCACCAAATAAACCAAATATTTGCAAAATTCCCAAAAATACCATCATATGCATTGCATGCATTGCATTGTTCCCATTTTATATTTTTCGCTTATTTAATAAGGCTCCACCCCTTGACCAAATATCAAGAAACTGTCAAAATCATAAACTTGCTTTAGGCAAGGGGTTGAGTCTAAGAATAGATCTAACTTGTTTCTTGTCTAAGTGTGTGCAGAACGCAGGTTTAAGCCCAAGACTCAAAACTCACAAATTTCCAGGTTCAGGTCTGTAACGCACTAGTGGCAGACCGTCACATAACTGTAACAGTCATCGTTTGACCGTCACCCTCTCCCGGAGGTTGTAACTCATTGGCCCTCAGCAAACCCTCTCTGATGCATCCACGATGGACCGTTATATCACTCTAACGGCCTGCTATTAGACCATTACATTCTCCCGAGGTCAGAAAACTCAGCTTTCTGAGTTCATTCCTTCTGACGGCTTATCGTAAGACCGTCAGGCTGTTGTGGCGGCCCTATGTAGGACCGTTACATCTTCCAGAGCTCTGTTTTCCAGAACATCCATGCTCGATCAAGCAACAAACTCATGATTCCATCAATTAAGGCACTTCTATATCATTCCATTGAACTCAATAAAACATAAAATTGATTGATAAACTTCAAGTTCAGAAATATCATGAAGAAAAATCTCAAGCTACATTCAATTTTCTATCCGCAAAAGGGCGGATCTTGCGTAATTCCTTCACATAGTCACGGCGTTCTTCATCGTCTTCTTCCACCTCTTCTTGCCACGAGCGCACTTTGCTGATCTCCCACATGGTCAGTGTGTTCTGGATCGCTCTCTCATCCTCCTCGGTCCCCATCTTCCTAGCTAGAAGGGGAGGGTAGTGTGATAGTGCAGGAATGTCGGTACGGGGTAGCCCAATCTGAAGGTAACACCGGTGTGGGTTGTAGATCGCCAAGGTAGTGTTCCCCACCAGCTGTAGATCAAGGCCTGGTCGCCGTGGTACTCTAAACAAGGTGCTCCATAAAACTCTTGGACGCATCATGAACTTCTCTATTGGCAAGGTGTTGAGGAAGAGGCGCCAGATGTCCTGCGTTTTCTTGTCCGCCGTCCGGCATTCAACCTGTGAAGAGAATCCAAAGGCACCTCCGATAAAGAACAAAGGGTTGCTCCCAAAGATTCGGCTAGCTGAAGGTATGTCTTCCTTGGGTTGGAACTTGATTCTCACTCCCATCCAACACTCAAGGAGTATCATTGAGCCGAAAAGAGGTCCTCCTAAGCAAGCTGAGCTAAGTCCCTCATAAAGGTATGAAAGGACCGCTTCAGAAATGGATAAACCCCACCACAACCCGTTGATGATGCTAAAGTTTTGGATATGTAGGAGGTGGTCGGTGGTAGTGAAAAGGAAGACTCCACATAAGCAAACCGACACGGCTTTGGCAATGGCTTCATATCTCTCCAACTTATTTTTGCAATGAGAGACTATCCATTGAGCCATGGGTATCAAGTGAATATGGTTTGGGCTGATCATGGTCCTCACGTCCTTCGGGTTGTGTATGAAATCGCTTAGAATCAAGGATGGGTCAATAGGTTTAACCGTATTGCACACTAGCTCTTCATCCCCCACTTTAGCCTTAGCAAGGGCTAGGTAGGTCTCTACCTCCTCCAATAGGACTCTAGCTTCAAAAGGAAGGAGAAGGAAGGTGTGTGTTTGTGGATGTCATAGCTCTAAAAGGGATGAAAGGCTTGACCAATCTAAGGATAATTTCTGGAAATTCTTGGCCAAAACTAACAAAGGTTGGAGGTGCCATGCCCTAAGGATGGATAAGACTTCTAAAGGGTGTTCTTTGATCATGGGAGCCACCCACTTTAAGTTGGAATAACACCTTGGACCAGGGAGACGCTAGAGAAAAGAGGAGGAAGAAGAAGAAAGAGAAGAATCATAAGAAGCATAGCAAGTGCAGAAATTGATGAACTTTTGAAGTCAATTGGAACTTACCACTCTTTGGGCACTTGAGCTCAGATGCTTGGGGATGGATGTCAATCTTTGCAGCTCCCCATGTTCCTTCTTCGCTGCTTTGGGCCCCGTATAGACCCTCTCTTCCATGCCCATCTCTCCAAAGCTTCTCTTCATGATGTTCCTTGCCCTTGGATGGAGTTTTCAACCCTTGCAGCAGAAATTAATGAAAGATACATTTTTTGGGCTTGTTCCTATCTTTTAAAGGCTTGATTTTGGTGCTAGAATGATAAGACTTGGGTTAGAAAGCCTTATCCTAAGCCTGGGAGGGTTCCAGTGTGGATTAAGGTCTCCTTGCCTCGAGTTCGGGCTCTCACGATAGAATCCATCTCAGATTCCATTTTTTACTGTGACGGTTCATCGTAGGACCGCCATAATTCCCTGACGCTCCTTCACTGGGCCGTCACATTTCCTGCTAACACATTTTTAGCCCAATTTTTTTCTGTCATGACTGACGGTCTAGTATATGACTGTCACCTGATTCTGACGCTCCATAAGTGGACCGTCACATTTCCTGCTACCCAATTTTTAGACCACCTTCTGTCGTCTCTGACGGCCTGATCTTAATGCGTTACGTTGATCTGATGCCCCACCACTAGACCGTCACGTCTTCTGCTATGGGTTTCTGTTCTTTCCATTGTCCTTTGGTCTCGCCTGCCAGTCTTACACTTTATCCCCTGTTCATATCCATTCATTCCACCCATTCATTCACACTTTCATTCACACTTCCATCCACACATGTGTTTTCACATTCATCCATTCATTCATCCACATAAAAAACACAAAAAACAAAACACAAAAAAGATTTTCATTTCATTTCTATCATAAGTCATGTACAAGTATGGGTGTCAAAAGAAGAAAGAAAACACATCACCCGGCCGGTCTATCCCCCGGGCCCTCACTATCACCAGCACCCTCTTGCCGCTTGGCCGACGGCTCCATGGCACTATGCTCCTCCTCTCGTAATCGTCTCCGATCCGCCTCCTCGTTCCTCCGCCGATCGGAAGAACTAGCCAGGTAGTTTCCTACCGATCCGCTCGGTACTCCACTCCGTGTGCCTCCCGCTGCGATACTCCGGGATGCACTCAGCACAGGCCTACGGCTGATCGTCCGAACTATCCGCTCCACGGCCCGGAGCTCGATCTTTAAATCATGAACCTGGAGTCGCGCCACCCGAGCCTCGGTCCGGTATCTCTCAAGGTCTACTATCTTGGGTAGATGCCCCTCCAATTCTCCGCTCAGTCGGGCTACCTCTGCCTGAAGACGCCCTATCTTAGCTCGAGAGCGTTCCAGTTCTGCTCGGGTCTGCTCAGTCTCGGCTTGAGCTCGCTCCATCTCAGCCAATGCCGCGGTCAGCTCTCTCGCCTGTGTTAACTTTTTTTATCGTGGTCAGCATTTTCATGACTCATAAGCATTTAAGTCTAAAGGTTTAGATTCTTACCCGCTCTGCGAGGGTAGCCTCGGCCTCCTCGGCTCGAGCTACGGCTCGGGTAAAATCTGCATCTCGCTCAGCCCGTCCCCCGGCAGGCTGTGAAGAGGAGGATGGTGCATCTGGTTCGGTCCTCTGGGCTCCCTCGGCCCGCTGCATTTAGAAAGTCAAAGTTAGTCAATCATCATGAACATTTCATTTAAGTCTAAGTGTAGAGGCTCACCAAAAGCTCCAAGGTAGCCCGGTACTCATCCCGCTGCTGGATGGTGGCATGGAGGAGTCCCTCGAGTTTGACTATGCGTCCCTGTGGGTCTAGCTGCATTTAGAAAGGCATGAGTCAGTGCATATAGAAATATTAATTGAAATAGATAGAGTTTTGAGTTTAGAAGTTCATACCGGCCGTCGGGTGCCTCTAAACACCTGGTCGCCGTACTGGTGGGAGTAAGCCTTGAGGTAGGCCTCGTCGCTGTCGGCTCGGTCTTTCACTACCCGACCTCTCTTGTTCCAATCATGCACATATTTGGCCTTTGGGGCGCACCAATCCACATCTCTGCTAATGCCCTTTAAAGATTTGCCCGGGTGCTCATCATCTCTACGGGGGAATGTCACCTCTGGCTGATGGAGTCCCCGTGTCCTCAGGATCAGGCGGTAATGTAGCTACTCGATCACATTGATGCAATGTAGCCAAACATCTCGCCCGCTGTATGCCAGGGACGCCTTGACCCATGGCTGTACCTCGTAGCCCTCATCTCGGTATGGTGTCCAGCGCACCTGAAAGTCAATTAAGTTCATGTCAGCATATAGAAGCACTTAGAAAGAATTTAGAAAGAGTTAAGAGCATTTAGAGAAGTTTAAGTTTAGAGCTTACTTATGGGTGTGGTAATGAGTCAAGATCGTCCTGGATGGCCCGGGTCAGCCTGTTGATCGATCCCATGTCCCTCGCTACCACCCATCGCGTCGCGATTGGGATCCGCTCGGGATGTAGCTGTGTACCTCGCCCAATCCTCAGGAGGTACACGAAGCTCCAGATCTACATTTAGAAGTCGAATGTCAGTAAATTCCATCATTTGCATTCATAATAATAATCATATAGAAGGCATTTAGAGTCCAATTTTTACCTGTAGAAAAGGCGAGAAGCCGCCAAGCATCATCCGTCGGTCTGTGGTGCTGAGCGACTCGAAGAGGAAGGCAAGCGCTGCCGCTCCCCATGCGTACTTCCCCACTCTGCCCAAGTCCTCTAGCTGTGGCAGCAGCCTGCAGCTGATCACATCTGCTCGGGTCACAAAAAGTAGCTTTCCGAACAACAGCATCAGAAATCATCTCAAGACTCGATCTCCCTCCTGTCCTGCCTCTACCGCCACTCGCGGGCGTACCTGCTCTATCACCCAGTCTATATGCTACTCAGGGAGCTCGCCGACCGCTATAGCCGCTCCTTTCAGTCCCAAGCTGTCCTGCAATCTCGACCTCGATAGCTGGGATGATGTGTGCCCCGGCCTGATCAAGTCTAAGCCCAGCAGCTCCTGAGCTAGCTCTCGGTAGTCGCCATATGTCCACCCGGTCACGACTGCTCCGTGGACTCGCAATCCTGTAATCCTCGCCATGTCTTCCAATGTGGGGATCATGTGGCCCCATGGGAAGATGAATGCTCGGCTCACGGGGTCCCACCTCTCGTGCAGTGCGTATAGTAGTGATGTATCCATCCTGGCCACCTCGATGCTCAGCACCTCGACGAATCCCATCCCGGCCAATCTCTCTCTCTGAAACTCGGGCAATGCCTGGTATACTGCCCGGATCTGGAGCCAAGAGGTCCTCGTTCTTCTTTTCCCCTGCACAATTAGAGCATAAGTCAGTCATTACATCATAATTTCATTGCATTACACTAATAGAAATGAAAGCAACAAAAAAATTAAAAAACCTGAAAAATCCCAAAAAAATTTACTTCTGCCTCTGGTCACTCTGACGGCCCTATGGGATGCGTCACAGTTCTCCGACGCACCAATGGTGGTGCATCAGGTCTGTGACGGTCGCTGCAACAACCATCACATCCTCTGCTATAGGGCGTTGTCCCCTTTGATTACCTTAGCTCCTGAAATGGTCCAAATGGCCTACATATCATCCTCAATGGGTCCCCAGACCCATTTTATCCCTTTCAAACGCACATGCACACATAAAAATTTCAAAATTAGATTTTTAGGGCGGGGGACCTACCTCATGGTCGCGACCTCGTTTTCTCTTCTCCGGTGTAGTGGCCCCTTCTTCATTGCCAGCAGTCTCCCCCAAGGCCTCTTCTCCTCCTTCCTCGGCCGTGGGAGGGTCCTCCTCCGCCGTTTGCTCCGCCATCACCGTCAGTTGCTCGGTCACCACCGGGGGACCTCCTCTTGGTCCACTCTTGCCCTAAATCTCCTGAGGGCCTTGCCCTTGATGGCTTTGGTCTTCTTCCCTTTCTCCCTTCTCATGGGCGGCCAGGGGAGCTCGTCGCCGGTCATGGTCGCCGGTGGGGTTTGTTTTTGGGTGTTTTGTGTGTTTGAGCGAATGAGGGTCACGACCGTTCAATTTGTTTTTTTTGAACGCTCAGAAAATGTAACGATCTATCGTAAGACCGTCACATTCTCTGACGCGTCTCTCTTGGACCGTCAGGTTGTTCAGTTACCTAATTTTTGAAAAATGTGAACCGACGCTGTATGACGCGCTAGGTTAGGACTGTTACATGAGTCTGACGCATCTATCTTAGGCCGTCAGAGACTTTGAAACATTTGATGAATAATAATGCCCTCTTTATCAAAATTTTGTGCTTGAATGATCATCATGCTTTTATGCTCAATACAATGAATGGTTAGGCCTTATTCCATGCTCATGATTAATTATTGTTGGCTAACCTCTCTTTCTATGGATACAAGTCGTGAACATCCACATGCTGCGTCATCATGCTTCACCGATCGCCAAGCAGGTAAGTCAGGTATTGTATTTCGATCCCTTATCCCTTAATGCATTACTATATGTTATATATGATATACTATCTCGAGAACCGGCTGGTCATTCATGTGTTCTAGGATCTGATGTTCCCCTTAAACAAAAATGATGATGATCTAGGTACACATGATTAATCATTGGATAGGCCGTTAGGTTGGAAAAGCTTGGGGATGATGGTTTTGTCCTGCACGCCGTGGTTGCAGATGGTGTCCTGACCCTTGTTTCTCCGATCTAGCAATACTATTCTCGAGTATCTTGCTATTTTGTCTTTCTTTGCATTCGTTTTATGATTTCTTTATTTTAGCCTAGCATGCATCATACGCATCTTTTGAGCATTCATAAGCTTCATTTGTCCAGGTGTCTCAATAATGGTGAATAACTATGTGTTCAATGATCTCGAATAAGGAGAGTCATTTCACTCTGAATTAGAAGGTTTCCTTCGGTCTCCTCCCTTCATCTGGTTAGCTGAAGATTCTTGTCTGGAGTTTAGTTACTCGTCTCTTTCCTTTCCGTTGCTCCGGCCGCTGGCCGTATTTTCCTTTCCTTAATTGTTAGTTCCTCCAGACATGCGTCATTTGGTTGGCTATTTCCTTGTGATTGGTTCGAAATTTTTCAGAAAATTCCTATCGCTTGTTGGTTGAGAACGGGTGTCGTTTGCCTTAACGCCCGCTTTTCAGTCCGCTCCGCTTCATTTTCGCTTCATGTACATGTTCCATTTCACTTTCGCTTCATCTCCGCTCGCTCCCCTGCAAAGAGGACGTTAAGCAGGGGCATCTGTTGACACCCGTTTTATGACCAATAAGTCGGGTCATCTCCTTGTTCATTCCATATGATGCTCTGAGTTGTTCACCTTTATTGAGCCTTCTTGGTTAATTCGAGGTTTATTTCATAGGGTCATGTCTCCTTGGTTGGGTCTGATTCCTTATCCCTTTCCGCTAGATGAAGCTCAGCAAGCTCTCATTTCATTTGCACTCTATTGTCTCTAACGGTCCTTTGATGGTGCGTTACATCCATGTAACGCATCCACATTGGTCCGTTACATCCCTCTAGAGTCCTTAAGCTTATGGCTTCTTTCAAGCTTATCTTTTTAGCCTATCCGTTGAGTGTGACGACTTATCGTTCGGCCGTTACATTCATTGTAACGCGTCTACCCTTGACTGTTACATTCATCTAGAGTCCTATGTTCGTAAACTTTACCTGTTGATCTTATCTTTTAATGGACAAGGTTTTGTGACGGTCCATCCTTGGAGCATTACATCCTTGTGGCAGTCTATCGTGCAGTCGTTACATCAAACAGAGAGTTCTAGCAGAATTGCTCTTTCTCTGCTACTCCGTGGTCGACTTAAGAGTTTGATTCTTTGATTTCTCTTCAAAATCTGATCCTCGGAACCTTCTGTTTGTTTCTATGGACTCTTGGGAGTATTATCTTCGAGAGTTTGCCAAGAAACGTCCTACTTTCTAGCTGGATTATCCTCAACTCGACTAGAGACTTTGAGGGTCTATAAATAGAACCCTTGACTTCATGGCTTGAAGAGGAGACATATGGAGTTTGCGTCGAAGTGATGCCGCATCCTAGAGCTAGAACCAACCAAGGAGAATTGCTTCCCACGTCCATCTTCTTCCAAAGTCAAGGGAGTATCGTTTCCAAGGGTTTAGTTCAGTCAAATTGTGTTCTTAGTGTCTTTTCCCTCTTTCAAGCATTCATAGCATTGTCCCTCTCCATCTCATACGTTCTTGCATTTTCTGAATCCATTTAAAACATCCTCCCATCTTTCAAAATGCCCCAGAGGGGTTAAAAAACCAACCTCCCTGGTATTTACCTTTCCTTTTACACATCTTTAAGTTTCTTTGATTTATTGATACTACTTTGTCTAAGGGCTAATATGGGTTGTTTTTCTTGTGTTCTACACTCTTTTGCCGAAACAAAAAAGAAGCACACCCCGCCATGGGGGCACACGAAGAAAGAATACACCCCCGCCTGGAGGCACAAAAGTAAAGAGGCCTACCCCCCCCCCCCCAACCTAGGGGGCAGATGAAGAAAAGCTACAATCCAACCTGGGGGCACGTTAAGAGAAATACACTCCAGTCCGGGGGCATCAATGAGAAAAGAAGAGCAGAACAAAAAGAATAGTCCTGAGGGGGATGTGGTCTTTGCACCCGCCTCTTCACAATAAAAAAATAGCAGAAAAGAAAGAATAGTCATCAGGCAGATATGGCCTTTCCACTCGCCTCTCCACACAAAAGAAGAAGAAAAGAAAAGAAAGTGAGCCTTGAGGTAGACATGGTCATTCACCCTTTACCTTCAGCCATCCAACAAATAGACTTCACGTGTGGTCGGCATCACGACCTTTCATCTAAGCCGACAAAAAACCTTCCGCCAACGGGGCATTAAACCGACAAGATCTTCCGCCGACGGGGCGTTAAACCGGCTAAACCTTGCGCCGACGGGGCGTTAAACAGACTAAAACTTTCACCAACGGGGTGTTAAATCGACTAAACCTTTCGCCGACGGGGCTTTAAACCAACTAGATCTTCAGTCGATGGGGCGTTAAACTGAGTATACCTTCCGCCGATGGGGCGTTAAACTGACTAAACCTTTCTCCGATGGGGCGTTAAACCGACTAAACCTTCCACCGATGGGGCGTTAAACTGACTAAACCGTTCGCCGACGGGGCGTTAAACCAACTAAACCTTCTACCGACGGGGCCTTAAACCGACAAAACCTTTCACCGACGGGGTGTTAAACTGATAAAACCTTTCACCGACGGGGCGTTAAATCGACTCAACCTTTCATCGACAGGGCGTTAAACCGACTAAACCTTTCACCGATGGGGCATTAAACCGACTAAACATTTCACCGTCGGGGTGTTAAACTGACTAAACCTTTCACCGACGGGGCGTTAAACCGACTAAACCTTTCACCGACGGGACGTTAAATCGACTAAACCTTCCGCCGATGGGGCGTTAAACCGACTAAACCATCCACCGACGGGGCGTTAAACTGACTAAACCTTTCACTGATGGGGCGTTAAACTGACTAAACCTTTCGCCAACGGGGCGTTAAACCGACTAAACCATTCACCGACAGGGCATTAAACTGACTAAACCTTCTGCCGATGGGACGTTAAATTGACCAAATACTTATCCATCGGCCTCCTGGCCGAGAGCTTCCTAATTATCGGCTCCTAGCCGACAGCTATGCCATCATTGGCATCCCAACCGATAGCTTCCCAATTAAAAAGACAAAAAGAATCAACCTTTCACTCTGGTTCGGATCCTTTCCTTGCCAGAGAATAAAAGAATCAACCCTTCACTCTACTTCGGACCCTTCCCCGGCCGAAGAATTAAATAATCAACCTTTCACTTTGGCTCGGATCCTTTCCCGGCCAGAGAATTAAAGAATCAACCTTTCACTTTGGCTCTGATCCTTTCTCTGCCAGAGAATCAAAGAATCAACCCTTCACTTTGGTGCAGGTCCTTTCACAGCCAGAGAATCAAAGCATCAACCTTTCACTCTGGTTCGGATCCCTCCCCGGCCAGAGAATTAAAGAATCAACCTTTGGGGTAAACCCCCCCCCCTTCTGTAACTTTGTCTCCCTTCCTTCATGGATGAATAGAAAGAAAGGCTTTTGCACTATACATATATTTTTCGTTTCCATTAGCCTTTTCCTTCCCCCTCTCTTTATCTTCTACTCATCCAGGGCCTTTAGAAGCCTGCCTGTCCATGGCATGGCCTTCTAGGGAGCCCGTATGAAGGATGAATATTCATGACCTTCCATGGCGAACATACGTCTCGCTGGAGCTATCAGGAGGTCACTACCCATGAACTGCTAGAACCCCTTGAAGGCTGGTCCTCGGGGCTTCTAGGTTCAGCTATGGGACACCGGACTGTCGTTAGGCCACTCCGAGCTTTTGGGATCGTCCCGGAGTATTCAGTTTGACAATCCCTCATTGAGGCCCAGCAAACCTCAGTCCGGGGGAGGTGCTGCTTGATTTTTACCAGAGCTATGAATGATAAGAACGAGCTGATCTCCCTCAGAGCATGAATTGAACTTTGGAGTTCCTGAACCCCTTTGAACAAACCACCCAAACTTTAATCTTAACAGACAAACAAAACACTTTAAAACCTTCAAATCCACCTATTTTTGCTAAGTGAACAAACAGCCTAACCATCTGCTAGCCTACAAGCCTTTGAAAAGAACAAAACGGCCTAATCCGGCGCGCTCCTAATCCGGCGCGCACTTATCCGGCGCACTACCCCCCGCGCCGCTTTAGCCCCACACTCATAAATCGTTTTACCCCGCTTGGCTCTAAACCGACGGGCCACCTGCGCGCCGGATTAAACCCTCTCACCAAAACACCTCTCCACCCCTTTGCTAACATCCTAAACCGGCCTGCCCCCTCTCTCCTGGCTTGCCACCTAAACCGGCGCCCCCCCCCCCGTAATCTCCTCTAAATCGGTGCGCCCCCCAGCTTGTCCCGAAATCGGCGTGCCCCCCCTTGCCCACCTAAACTGGCAGGCCCTATTACACCCTCTAAACCGGCGCGCCCTCTCCTCTCTTGGTATCTCCCTAAATCGGCGTGCCTTTCATTAAAAAAAATATAATTAACCAAACAATGAAATAAAATATAATTTTTTTCCAGGGGCTCCGCCCCCGAAAACCCCCGCAAGGGGCACTGCCCCCTTGACCCCCGCGACCTAACCGCGCAGGTCGATTCGCGTGCGAGGGCGCACGTTGGCGAGTCCGAGCTCCACACTTAACAATTCGTTTCCCCGGACTGTGTGTAAAGAGAAAAGCAACGATGCCCCATGGTATCAGATGTGGACCTCGGAATCCCTGATGTGGCCATAGTCTGAAACCGTCTCGGGCCAATATTCTATCAACTTCACCCACTTCTATCGGGATCCAATCCTGTAATCCCATTAAACTTGCCATAATCGCGGCAGACATTCGTACGATTTATCGTCGTCTTCGATGCTTCAGATGCGGGCTCTCGTCCGAACAATGAATGGTCCATTAGTGACCGACATATATATATATACCGGGATCTAATCCCGCGCCCACATTAAACTTTCCGTACCTACGGCAGACATCCGTATGGCTTTGTCGTTGTCTTCGATACTTCAAATGGGGACTCTCGTCCGAATGACAAATGGTCCGTTAGTGACCGACGTATATACCGGGATCTAATTCCGCACTTGCATTAGACTTGCCGTACTCACGTCAGACATTTTTACGGGTTTATTTCTGTTTACATCGTGCCTTCAATATGGATCTTTGTCCGAACATAAAGTGGTCCATGAATGACCAACAAAATCTGAATGGAATGAGACGGCTCTCGTCTTCCCTGAACCCTATGTGTGGGAATATCAATAAGACCTTCGTCAGTCACGTTTGGACCTCAGGTTCGCCCCAACCATGGTCATTGCCTGACCTACTTCCTAGGCCTATAGCCACCTATCTCTGTACACGTCATTATTTTGGAATGTAGTCCCGGGACACTTTCATGATGCCCCTCGGCACCGAAAATATTAACGATGCCCACGAAAGCCTCGTTTGGACAGCGGGAGGCACCCCCGGAATGGTCCTGACCCGATCTCGCACCGGGCCAATAAACTCGCTGATTTCTGACTACTCTAACCGGGATTCAACAGAATGTCTCCTATCCCTTTGAACAATAAATTTTTCGTACCCTAACATACATATGCTCCGGTTTTCCCCGTGACGATCACGATTTTATGAAGCCGGACGCTCGTCCGAATATCAAAATGGTCCCTTAAGTGACGGACATATTCCGAATGCTTGCTTCCCTAGACATCGGACTTTCCCACTGATTCGAGACCGTTATCGGCTTGTTTCTCTCGATACAGTTTTTTGGCCATGAGGCCATGATTCCCGGTGATTAACCATGGGTGTTCCCCTCTCTGAGGGGATGTAAATGACGCCCTGACCTTTACGGCGCGGCGGGTTTTAGTCCCGACATGAACTACACAATCGTCTGATTAGTCAGATCGAGCGCACAATAAATCGTCACCTAGGTGACTGGCACGCCCACGCACTTAATAAACCCAATAAACAAATAAACAAAGATCTAAATAAAACTCCACAACTACGCATCTGGGTTATGACAGCATGCATGAATCCTACCCTTTAATGAGAAATTGATATGTTTTGACTTAATTTATGTAAACGATGCATCTCCATATGTTTCTTATGTCTATCACATCTTATCCCTCGGCTGAGCATGAATTTCATTTATCTATTGCCCAAAAATAGGCCTTATATGACCTATTTTACTTATGTCTATTACAGAACAGAAACGGTCTCTACCTGACCGCCATAATCATTAGCGGCCCTGCGATAGACCGCAACCACCATCATGCGGTCCACCTATGACCGTCATTGTCTTTCTGATTTCTGTTGCCTGTTAACTCTAAACAGATTGCGGATTGACCCTAGGAACTATATGATAAACCTAGATAGATAGGTTTTATTCCTAGTTTTGACTTCATATTCATAATATTGGTTATATTGTGCATCATCCTTGATACATTGCATGTCTTACATGGGTTTAAATGCTTATTTTAGCTTATGCTACTTTCATGCCAAAACATATACTTTTGTAGTAATGATCATATTTTCACATACTTGTTTTGATTTGATTGTTGTTTTACCATGATCCTTTCTCATCTATAGTATTTTCTTAAGTACATGGTGCGTACCCCGGTGCGTGGCCATTAGATACACTTTTGCACTTATAAGCACACCTCTTGGACTTGTGATCCTCGCCGTTGGATATTCCTTCCACCGAACTAGGTGCTCTGGCTTTCTTACCTCTATAAGTCTCCGTGAGCCTAGGATTCCCACTAGGATGCCCAGCCGGTTGTACCCCCAAAGCCAAATTGTTTAGAAAGCACTCACATGACCGGCATTTTTTTGAGTCCTGGCTAGTAGCGGCCATCAAGGAGACCGCAAATGACAATTAGCAGCCTTTCCCCTGATCGCCATTTTCCCAGAGGTTTCCCAACGTCAACACTTCTTTCTTCATGCATCGACTCTGTCCAAGTTATGGCCATACCATGACCGCCACTGTCAAGTTGCGGCCAGGTCTGTGACCGCTAATTCAGAAACGGCCCAAACTAGACCATTTCCTGTCTCTAAGTTATTTAACCCGAGATTTTACCCACGGGTTGATTCTCCTATGTTCCTAGATGATCCATTGATTATCTCAAACCTAATACCTTATTCAAAAGCAATGTAATGAATTATGAAAGTTCAAAGAACATGCTGTTATGCTGCCGAGTTCTTTCCGTGGCATGACCTTGTCTTAAATCATTCTTTGAATTTGCATGTTCAAAATTGGTGCATTCTTACCATGGGGTACGATGATAATGGCGTTGCATTGCATTGGGAGTACTTTTTTTATAGACGAGTGAAAATCACGAGGCTATACATGAAATTATAAATTTTTGTGACATGACTTTCTAGTGCATGACCTCCATGGTTATGAAAAGTACATTCTTGATACATGCTTGTACATTCTTGTTATATGAAAGGCCACTATATATTCTTGAATGATTATCCTCTCAATCTATATCAGAAATCTCATATCTTCATAGTCACATCTTGTTACTTGCATTGTTACTATGGTTTTGTTCGCATGTTTCATCATGTGCATTTATCTTATTTCCTAGAACAAAAATGTTAAATACTTAAACATTGCCTTCATGTTGATACGAAGATACCTACTAGGCAAGTGTACTCATTCCCTACTTTTTCAGTCTTTTCAGGACATTCTAGCAAAGATTCGGACTACTTAAGTGACGAGTCCGAGAGTGATTAAAGATCGAGAGAAGACCTAGTAGAGTCATGAGTCAAGTCGAGTCTATATAATTTTTCATTTATTTGAGTCTAGTAAAAAGAGTCAATTATCAATGTACTTTGGATATTATTCAATAAAGTGAAGTTTTGAGTATATTATCTTGTGCATTCTCTTTTATGTGTGAATGTGTTGGTGCTCTGATTATATTGCTCGCTTGCAGCGTACTAGCCGGCTGTTCACGGTCTCGAATATCTTCCGCTGTACTTATATCTCGGGGTATGACTTTTAAAGTGGTATCAGAGTTGAAGCATAAGTAAGTCCTAAAAAAATGTCATGTCATAGGCTAAGTCCAAGGATTAAGGACCCACACCTATGAACTAAGGAAAGAAATTTCCCACCTATTAGAGATAGGGTAGAGCGCGGGATGAGATAGTTCATTAGAAATTATCTCTAGGTTAATTTCTATCAATCCCATCAGAATTAATTACTTGTTTACTTTCTCAGGCACTCCACCTTTTTCAATGGCCGCTGAACGTGCCGTAAATCATGCTAATTGGGAAGCGATGCAGCAAACAGTTGCGGGTCTTACCCATGCCCTATAAACTATGGCCCAAGCTGGCGCACGGGCTGGCGCGGGTAATCTACAAGGGAATTTCTGGAGCATGAACCCTCCAAGATTCTCTATATCCTCCAACCCCAACGAGGCGGAGAATTGGATTGACGAAATGAATAGAATATTCGACGTTATGCAATGCATTGATCAAGAAAAGGTCCGTCTCGCCACCTTCCAATTGAACAAGGATGCGCATACTTGGTGGAAAGCTATTCCGGCACCGCCTCCAAACGCACCACATACTTGGGAGGGATTTCTCGCACTCTTCCGAGCAAAGTATTTCTCCGAGCATGTTAAGGAGAGAAAGGCCATGAAATTCACCGCACTTCGCCAAGGCATGATGTACGTGGCGGAGTATGAACTTCAATTCTCTCATCTAGCTCCTTATGCCCCACATCTGGTGGGCACGGATCTCTTAAAGACAAATTGTTTTATGGATGGTTTAAGACCTCACTTCATTCAATAACTTGGACTCCAGAATATCCGCACTTATACGGAGATGGTCCAACGAGCTCATTTATAAGAAAGGACCTTGGAGAAGGTCGAGAAGCACAAAGACAAGAGCGAGGAGTCTAGCCGCAGGTTCGAGTAGCAAGGATGAAAAGAAGAAAAGTTTAGCATCACTTACAACTCCCGAGATAACAAGAAGAGGTCCCGCAATGGGAACGGAAGGAATAATCACAAAAACAAGAAGGTAAAGGAGGAGGAAACACAAGTCGCAACGGCTTGCTTATTCTATGAGAAATTCGGCCACTCGATCGACGAATGCTGGAAGCGCCTCGTCGCTTGTTTGCATTGTGGAAGTCGGGAGCATCGTATGCCCGATTGCCCTCTTATAAAGGATCAACCCTCTAATGGTGGATGCAAGTGGCAAGCGCATCTTAATGCGGTTCTAGATGATGATGAAGCACCCAAGGATGATGGGCTGATGGAAGGTACCGTTCAAATTTATTCACATCCTGCATTTTTACTATTCGATACTGGTGCCTCTCATTCTTTTATATCTACTGTCTTTGCAAAAACTTTACCAATTTCATGTGTTCCTCTACCATCAGACCTAGCAATCAGAACACCTTTAGATCCCGGAACAAAACTTACAACCCACTACCCCGATAGTGAGGTAATTGTAGAAGGTCATAATCTTCCAGCAAACCTCGTATGCCTTGATATGGAAGGCCACGATGCCATCCTAGGTGTAGACTAGCTTGTTGACCATGGCGCCAACATAAATTGTCGCAATAGGATAATTTCTTTTCGAAAACCAGGTCTCCTGCATTTCTCTTTCCTTGGCATCAAGTATAGGAAGCTCCCTACCATTATTTCATCTCTTCACGCTTACAAACTAATTTCGTAAGGATGTGAAGCTTTTCTTGCTTCCATAATTGTCACCGAGTCCAAAGAAATCTCCATAGAAGAAATTCCTATTGTCAAAGAGTTCCCTGATGTTTTCTCATCTGATTTACTCGGTTTACTGCCCGAAAGGGAAGTAAACTTCTCCATTGAACTAACTCCTGGAGCAGCACCTGTTTCAATAGCTCCCTACAGGATGTCCCCTACGGAACTCAAAGAATTGAAGAGGCAACTTCAGGAATTACTAGACACGGGTTTCATTCGACCCAGCACATCCCCTTGGGGTGCGCCAGTCTTATTTGTCAGAAAGAAAGATGGATCCCTCAAGCTATGTATCGATTATCGGCGACTTAATCAACTCACCATCAAGAACAAATATCCGTTGCCACGTATCGATGAATTGTTTGATCAAATTGCTGGAGCATAATATTTCACCAAGATCGACCTCAGGCCGGGCTACCATCAGCTAAGGATCAAAGATGAAGATAGCTACAATTCTTCTTTCCGAAGTAGATATGGGCATTATGAGTTTGTGGTAATGCTGTTCGGGTTAACCAACAGCCCTGTAGCATTTATGCAACTCATGAATAATATTTTTAGACCGTATCTCGACCGATTTATGGTCGTATTCATTGATGATATTCTTATCTATTCCAAAACAAAGGAAGAACATGAAGAACATTTAAGAATAACTTTGCAAACTATAAGAGAGGATCAACTCTACGTAAAGCTCAGCAAGTGCGAGTTTTGGCTAAAGGAGGTCTCTTTCCTCGGCCATATTATTTCAAAAGAAGGCATTGTCGTTGATCCCTCTAAGGTAGAAGCTGTTAAGAATTGGAGCCGACCAACGACCATATCTGAAGTCGGGAGTTTTATCGATTTGGCTGGCTAGTATAGGCGATTCATCAAGGATTTCTCTAAAATCACTGTTCTCTTGACTAGGCTCACAAGAAAGGAAAATCCATTCATATGGACGAAGGATTACGAAGAGAGTTTTCTAACCCTTAAAGATCATTTAACCACTGACCATGTCTTGGCACTACCTGTTGAAGGTGGTGGATTTGAAGTCTACACGGATGCATCTGGCATGGGCCTCGGGTGCGTCCTTATACAACATGGCAAGGTGATTTGTTATGCCTCGAGGCAATTGAAGCATCATGAAGAAAACTATCCCGTCCATGATCTAGAATTGGTTGCTGTCGTATTCGCTTTAAAAATCTGGCGACATTACCTTTATGGGAAAAAATTCACTATATTTTTGGACTACAAAAGTCTGAAATACCTTTTCACCCCGAAGGAACTAAACATGAGATAAAGAAGAGAGCAAGAATACCTTAAGGACTTTGACTTCTCTATTTAGTATCATCCAGGCAAAGCAAATGCCGTAGCTGATGCTCTTAGCAGAAGACCAATGGCAACTCTAGCAAGCCTCCGGAAAGGTATGACTTGTCTTATCAAGGATTTTACTCATTTGAATCTAGATGTGGATGCATAAGAAGAAAAGGGTATTATTGCCAATATCCGATCACAACCTATACTGATTGAAGATCTAGTCAAATTACAAGAAAATGACCCCACACTAATAGAAATCAAGGCTAATATTGCTCAAAGGACGGAGTTCTCTATCTCAAACGATGGAAGGTTATTCTTCAAAGATCAAATCTGTGTGCCGGATCATGCCGACACTAAGAAGCTGATCATGGAGGAAGCTCATAAGACAAAATATAATATTCACCCTGGCGCTCCCAAAATTTACTAAGACCTGAAAAGGAATTTTTGGTGGCCCAACATGAAAAGAGAGATAGCAAACTTTATATCTCGCTGCCTCACTTGTCAGCAAGTTAAAGCGGAACATCAAAATCCCCGCTAGTAAACTACATCCCTTGAAAATTCCCGAATGAAAGTGGGAAAGCATAGGGATGGATTTCATCAGGGGTCTACTGAAGACAAGAGGTGGACATGATGGTATTTGGGTGATCATAGACCCATTGACTAAATCAGTATACACTTTCAACCTATAAAGAATCGATGGTCTGTGGATAACCTAGCAGCCTTATACATGAAGGAGATCATCAAGATACACTGTGTCCCTGTGACCATTATCTCCGACCGAGACCCTCGATTCACATCTCAATTCTGGAGGGGTCTAAAACATTCATTGGGGACCCGACTCAATTTCAGCACTACTTTCCATCAACAAACTGATGGTCAAACTGAAAGGACAAATCAGGTAGTGGAAGATATGCTCAGGGAATGTGTTATCGATTTCGGTGGGAGTTGGCACGATCATCTACCTCTAGTGGAATTTTCCTACAACAATAGCTACAAAGCTAGTATTCAAATGGGGCCATTCTAGGCACTATATGGAAGAAGTTGCCGCTCACCAATATGTTAGAATGAAGTTGGAGAAAGGCAACTTGTAGGCCCAGAAATCATTCGAGATACTACCGAAAAGATAAAGCTCATTCGAGAAAGACTCCATATGGCACAAGATAGACAAAAGTCTTATGCTGATAATCGAAGGTGAGATCTGGAATTCCAAATAGGAGACCATGTGTTTCTCAAGGTTTCTCCAGGTTGAGGTATTCGAAGGTTCGGCATAAAAGGCAAGCTCACTCCAAGATTTATTGGTCCCTTTGAAATTCTCGAAAGGGTTGGTGAGGTCGCATACCGGATTGCCTTGCCTGCTCAATTAGATGGAGTCCACGATGTATTTCATGTCTCAATGCCTAAAAGGTATGTCCCCGATCTATTCCACGTTATAAGCTATAACAACTTGGAGATTGAAAATGATTTGATGTACGAGCAAAAGCCAATCAAGATAATTGAACAAGAAGTCCGTCAACTTTTGAATAAAACCATTCCCATGGTCAAAGTCCAGTGGAGCAAATCTTGGCCACACGAGGCGACATGGGAAATAGAAGAAGCTACACGCAAAAGATTTTCAAAGATATTTGAATGTAAGTACACTCTCCTTAACAATCACATGTATTGAATTTAGGGATCAAATTCTTTTTAAGTGGGGGAGGGTGTAACACCCGAGAATTTTGTAGGAATTTTTTGTGATTAAATCTAATTACTAACCAATTAAAAAGGCTTAATGGGCTATTAAGAAGGAATTAGTGATTTATTTAAATCCATTTAAAGACCCTTGGAGAGGGGGGGTTCTGTAGCCTATCTAAGAGCGGCCAAACCAGGTCCAACAAGACCAAACGAGGCCCAGCTCATCTAAGTGATAGCCCCGCAGGGCCCACTTAACATAAAAGCCCAATAAGATCACTCAGGATCAAGCACTTCCTTGACGGCCATTAGGCTCGGAAAGCCCGAGCGTCGGTCCGGTCGGAGGAAGACCCAAGCCCGACCTATCCCCCTCGCCGGGATAAAGGCTAGCGCCCCGTGCCCACTCCGACCGAGCCTCACCTGAGCTATGCCGATCGCCTGGATAAGGGTTGGCACTCTTCATGCTTGGGTCGACCGACGATTGCTTATCCACGCTGCCGTTTAGAGCCCTTTATGAGCAGGAGTTCACAAAGATAAGGGACCCACGAGTCCTCAAGGTTATAAAGAGCCCATGATGAGGACATAAAGAGCCCACGTCGAGAAGGTAACCCCCGCCTGGAACTTCTCAACTTACGGGACTCATGAGGCTAGCGCACTATTTAAATCAGGGACTCCCTCCAGCAAACGGTAAGGCCTACACACACCTAAAACTCTCTGAGTAGGAACCACTTCACCACCTTCATGGAGAGGGATCTCGTGCATCTCCTTCCTCCTCCCTTCATAGCTTCCACCACTGCTCTACTGACTTAGGCATCGGAGGGTTTTCCCCAGGGATCCCCCCTGGGCCCCCTGATCTGTTTCCCTTCCTTGCAGTTCACTGATCGGTGATCATCTCCCAGCTCAGGACTAGCGCGAGATCGCCCCTCTTCATCTGGCGCCGTCTGTGGGAAACGATGAAAGAGCCAGCATGGTGCGAAGAAGTACAGGGAGGAGATCTACCGGCGATAGGGGGAAAGCCATGGTGGTGGGGGGAGAAGGCCATTCTCAAGCCGCGCAAGACCCCCACGGCGAAAGGGCAACCATCCAATGAGGGCGCTGACGCTTTCCAAGCCCTCAACATAAAATTGGATGTCCTCATGGAACTCATGAGGACCCAGGCGGTCAGGGAAGGAAGGTCACGTGTCCCTCCAGAAAGCCCTCCCCGCGGAGACGCGTCCCAACACACTATCGGAGGCCACTTCACCCTCCGAGGATGGCAGCTTATTCGCAACAGGTCAGGAGGACCTTCACAAGCCCCTCCTTCGGAGCAAGAGGCCTCGTCCACGCCGAAGCCGGGAAAACCTGGGGCACACCGTTCGCACCCGGAGACCGAAGTCCCCAGGGAATGCTAGGACAGCCTGCCCTCGCGTCCCCCTAGCCCCACGGCGCAACGGCAGCCGGAGCTATCCCTCCGTCTGCGAGAGTTCGAGAGGCGCTTCGCAGAGCAGGAGCGCGCCTTACGCGCCTTGCAGAAGACTGCCCCAGTAGAGGACGAGGAGAAATCCCCGTTCTCTAACTATATCTTGAAGGCAGAGGTATCTCCCAGAATCCCCATTCCAACCTTCAAGTCTTACGACGGCCAGGGCGACCCGGCCGACCACTTCGACAGCTTCGACGCCCTGATGACCCTTCATGGGGAGTCCGACGCCATCAAATGCCAAGCCTTCGTGACCATCCTGGTCCAAGACGCCCAAGCATGGTTCCGAGCCCTTGCCCCCGGATCCATCCTAGACTTCAAGCAGTTTGGGCGAGTATTTAAGGAGAGTTTCGCCGGCAGCGGCCCCCCAAGGTCGGTGGCGGGGCTGTTGGCTCTCAAACAGGCGCAAGTGGAGAAACTCCGGGCCTACATTAACTGATTTAAGTCGGAAGCCCTAAGAATCCCCCGCCTGGATGTAGCCTCGGCCATAACCGCGCTGACCGGAGGCACCCGGGATGAAAACCTCCATCGTGAACTTGTCCTCCACCCTCCCTCGACCCTTGTCAAGCTAGTGACTCTGGCCTTACGCCATGTTGAGTGCGAAGAAGTTCTCAGCGCGTGCCGAGGCGCAACCGGCTCGGGTCGGGAGGGGGACAAGAAGCGAGCACCCAAGTCAAGCTCGGGCCATGGAAAAAGGGGTAACCGAGACGGGGAGCATAAAGAACCTTTCCGGAAGTACGAGCGGTACACTCCCTTAACCGCTCCAGTGTACGAAATATATGAAGACATCAAAGGCTCGGGCCTCCTCCGCCAACCCGAGCCAATGAGGTCGAAAAGCCGCAATCGCAGCAAACATTGCCTGTTCCACAGCGACCACGGGCACCACACCGACGATTGCCACCAGCTCCAAGATGAGATCGAGGGCCTCGTCCGCCAAGGACATGTGGACGCCAAAAAATGACGATGATGATCATGGCGACATTCGCGTCTACACATTAGAGCACGAGTCGAAGATAGAAATGCCGAATAAACCTCATGCCTCGCCCGATCAGGACGAGAACCCGCTTGGTGGTCCGCTACCCGCTAAGGAAGCCCCCTAAGCAGAAGATACAGCTACAACGCTCCGACCGGCCATGCCGAGAGCTGAATCAGAGAAAAGTCGGGAACTCCGGCACAGTCTCGGCACGCACCGAAAGTCACGCAAAGTCTGGGACCGAGTCTCAGAGGCTGCGAACATAATATTACGGAGGCCATACATCGTAACCAGAACATGTCGGGAATGCCGACATTCATATAAACGGCCTCAACCAGATCGCAACTAAGCACCGGCTCACCCCTTTCCTCTTTATTCCTTGGTTGGCTATTAAACCGGCGCGCCCCTTGCATTTTGGGTTAAACCGGCGCGCCCCTTGCATTTTGGGTTAAACCGGCGCGCCCCTTCATCTTGGGTTAAACCGGCGCGCCCTTTTTCCCCTTCATCATGTGCTAAACCGGTGCGCACCCTTTCCCTTGCATCCCTTCTTAATCCGGCGCGCAAACAATCCGTCCCATCTACATTTCGATGCTCTGTTTTGCATCATTATGGCGTGCAGAGAACATTCAATGCCCATGACTCTGCTTCTACCTTCGTTCGACAGCACACAAGCAGTAGCAGCAAGGCAAGCTCCGGCAGATCTCTGAGCGTCCCATCCTCAGATGAGCAGCAGTGTACGGGACAAATGAACAGCGTCCAGCACAGCTAGTCAACTCCCGACCTCGTTGCGGACGAGGTGGAAGTGGGAGGGACGCTCCCAGGCTGGCTGATATATAAAGGGGGCAGCATTGTGATGCCCAGAGAGAAGAAGAGAGGGGGACCAAAGAAGGGAACAGAAGAAGAGAGAAGAGGAAGAGGGGAGAGGCTAGAGGGAAGGCTGCTGGTTCGGCTAAGGTTCCCAGCGTCCGAAGAGAAGAGAAAGCTACATCCATCCCCATCTGCAAGGTGAAGAAGAAAAAGAGAGAGGGTGAGAAAGAGAGAGGGGAGAGAGGGGGAAGAGCTTGTGCTCTGTTCCTCCTTCTCCCCCACCGATGTATCTTCTTTCCCCCACCTCAACACTTAGCTTTTCTTTTATCTTCTCCGTTGTATTCTCCCCCGTGCTTTGGGGGTAGATCTCCTTTCCCCTTGAGGATGAATAAAAGAGTGACTCTTGTGGGCGTAAATGGCATTCTATTACTCTCACCTCTTCCCCTTTTTTTCCGTTTTCTCCCTCCCGGTTTTCAACATCACCTGGGGTCCTCAGAAGCTTGCCCTTCTATGGCATGAACTCTGAGGGAACCAGTTCGAAGGGTGAACATTCATGGCCACCTGTGGCCTACATCTGTCCCGTTCCACGAAGTCATCACCCGTGAGTTGTTAGAGCTCTTGAAGGCTAGTCCTCGAGCTTTCCAACACTCACATTTGGGTTATTGGACCGCCATGAGGTCTACATTTGAGGTGCACCCCGGAGTTATCTGTTTGGTGTTCCTTATTTTTCTCTGGCAACTCCCAGTCCAGGGGAGGTGCTGCCCAAATTTCGCCAGGATGAGAACACTTAAGCACAGACGAACAGAATGAACTCTGTGGGTAAAAGAACAGACGAACAACTAAGCCCCTGAATCAAGCTGAATTCATGAGTCCCTGCATAACAAACTCTGCCAATAAAGCATTCGATCATACGTACTCATTCACCTCAACAAATGTTAAGAAGCATTCCATTGATTTAAAGTGCCAATTGAACAAACAATCTGCCCATTTGATTAAACTGCAAGTTGAAGAAACAAGAACATAAGCAATAAGAATCAAATAGATTGAAATAAAACCCCACAGAAGCTTAACCCGGCGCGCCCTAATCCGGCGTGGGCTGACCCGGCGCGCTACCCCCCCGCGCCGGATTAGTGCCACACTCAAAACCACTTTCAAATTCTTTGCCTTGATCCGGCGCGCACTCCTTCTTTTGGACCTACTAGACCGGCGCGCCCCGTTTCAAGCCCTATTCCGGCGCGCCCTCATGGCATCCCCATTACCCAGCGTGCTCCCCTTTCTCCCCTTACATGATCCCTATTCTGGCGCGCCTCCCTTCTTGGCCTTATCCGGCGCGCCCCTCTTCTCCTTTGGCATCTCCTTAATCCAGAGTGCTTCATTAGAAATCCATTAACCAAATAAAAGAGATAATAAAAAAACTTAAGACCAATAAAAAAGAAAAGGAAGCATATAAACCCTTTCTATAACCAAATTTTGTTCCGGGGGCGCTGCCCCCTTGACCCCCGCAACCTGACCGCGCAGGTCGATCCGCGTGTGAGGGCGCACGTTAGTGAGCTCGGGCTACGCACTTAATGACTCACTCCCTAGGACTGGGTGCAAAGAGAAAATCAATGACTCCTTACGGTATCAGACGTGGTTTACAAAATTTCCGACATGGCCATAGTCTGAAATCATCTCCGGCCAACAGTCTATCAACTTGACCCGCCCCTACCGGGATCCAATCCCGCATTCTCATTAAACTTGCCTTGTTCGTGGCAGACATCTGCGCGGTTTTGTTACCGTCTCTTACGCTACAAACACGGACCTTCGTCTGAACATGAAGTGGCCCATGAGTGGCTGACATAGTCTGAACATTCACGTCCCGATACGGGTTTCTAGCATAGTTCATCTTTCACTATCCTCCTGCATCATTAGTATTCTCTCTAGGCCGTGAGGCCCCATTTCCTGGCAATCAATCAAGGGTTTTCCCCTCTCCGAGGGGATGTAATCAACGTCGTAGCCCTCACGGTACGGCGGGTTCTCAGTCCCGACACGAACCACACAATCGTCTGATTAGCCAGATTGAGCGCACAATAAATCGTCACTTTGTGACTGGCACGCCCACGCACTTAATAAATGCCAATAAACAAATAAACAACGATTTTATTAAATAAAAAGTGCGTCCACAAGTCTGGCACGCCCGGTGGGACTTAACTTCCCTTCATCTCCTTGCCAGGATTTGGGGCCCAATGGCCTCTTCTTAAAATTCTAACTGTGTGATTTTTGTCCCGCAGGCTACTTTACGAAAACTAGGATGGCCGTGTCGTTCGGACCCCTTGTTTTTGCCGGCCATGCCACCCATGGCTATTTGGCGGTACCGATCCAGTTCGGCACCTTCCCGCCAGTCGTCGGCTTCCCCAACTTCTTGGGAGTCGCATTCCTGGAGCTCCTACATATCCAGAAGATGGAATTGGTTGATGCCGCCGAGGCGACCCCGACTGAAGCTGCTACAGTGGGCTTCCACGCTCGCCATGTTGATTCGCGCGCCACCGTCAGCAAGAAGCGCGCGCCAGCCACCAACAAGGTGGCGAAGAAGAACCCCGGCACATTGAAAATCCGGTTATGTACCTCGGGCAAATCCATGCTCATCGGAGGCGTCCGGGTCTTCCTGAATGGCCGACAAGCCAGAATCACGCCCGATAGGGTAAGCCCAACGGTGCCGGTACACAATACCTTCCAAGTGCTGGCCCAAGAAAATATGGCTCACTTCGAAGCCAAATCAAAAGGGGGGCTGGCCCCGAAGCCAACCACATTCAAACATTTCATGGTGTCTGAGCGATCTTCACCCCGAACTCTAGTGCAAACTGGCGAGGTGTTGCGGACCCTTGCAGAAGAAACCAGCCAGGACAAGACTATGACGGTCATCACCGTCAATGCAGTTACGACTGAAGGCAATGACGGGAGATCATCCACGTCGTTTGAAGAGAATCCAGCTGGGGAAGGAGGTGTCACTCTCAACCCCACCATGCATGACCCCGCGATGCTAATGTTGTTGCAAGAATATCGGCAGGAGGTTGAAACATTGAAAAAGCAGCAGAATGATAAGAACGCGCAATCATCTACCTCCAGACAGGTGGAAGTCCCTCCTGAAACCCTGGGAAATGAGGGCCAAACCCTTGAAGCTTCACTACAAGCGGCCGCGTCTCAGCCGACACTTGATTACACAGGGGGAATTCCTCCCCCGCAGCAACATACAACCTCAGCACGACTCCCGGTTGTTCCGCACCAGGGGATTGCAGCAGCACTTCAAGTAACAACGGCAGTACCGCAAATGCAGCAGGCCCACTTCTGCCCAGGCCCGACCGATCAGGTTGTGGCGAATAAAATAATCATAGAACAGATGATTGAAAAGAAGTTGGCCGATAGAGGCAATGTTGATTATGCCGCTTTCGATGCGTACAAGGTACCCTACCCCGTCCATCATGCGGCCAAGAGGCTACCTCCCGGAGTCAATAAACCGCCAAAGTTTGAAAAATTTTGCGGACAAGGCGCGCTGAAAGAACACATAGCTTACTACGTCAGTACAATGGGTGACCTGGCAGCTGATGAATCCTACCTACTCAAGTTCTTCGGGTCCTCTCTCACAGGATTCGCTTTTGAGTGGTATTCTAACTTACCAGCTGGGTCTATCAACGACTGGTTGGATATGCAAAGGAAGTTCCGGGAGCAGTTTCACATTGCTGAAAGAGAAATAACCATGGCCGAATTATATGCTTCCAAGCAGAAAGATGATGAAACTCCTCTTGAATATATTAAGAGATGGCGCAATCTCAACATGAGGTGCAGACAACCGCTACATCAAGAAGAGGCAGTGCAAATCTGCAAACACAATTTGAAGAGAAGGATCCTCGAAAAGATGATCGGGATCAAAATTTGGTCATTCGACCGATTGAGCGATGTAGTGGCAGAAATTGAGGCTTTCCTCTCCTCTGCCCCTATGGCCTCAAGTCAGGAGGTCAAATCATCAAATAAATAGCCCGCGCCCGAAGAAGTCCATGCAGCCGACCTTGAGATGTTCGAGCGACGAAGAAAGAAAGATAAAGGCATTGCCAAAACCCCTCCGACCAGGCGCGTTGAACAACAAGAAGGGCCTCCTCTGTGAGCCAAAATGATGAAGCCTTACTCCTTTCCTAAGGAGAAAACCCGGCTCTTGTTTGAATGGGCTGCCAAGTATAACAACATCACTTTGCCGGAGTCGAGAAGGCCAGGTGACCTTAAAAGAAAAGATGACCCCTGCTTTTGCCCATATCACCGAATGCTTGGGCACTCCATTGAAGACTGCTATGTATTTAAAGATATGGCTGAAGGCATGATCGGGAGGGGAGAACTCCAGATGGGCGAATCCAGAGTTGATCCTCCGCGCCCTCACGAGCTTCCCGATTTCAAGAAAGCTGTCAACACGGTGTCTATACACCGACAATCACAAGATAACCCACCGTGGGGGCACATGCCAGCTGTAGATGGGAAAAAGGAAAAGAAGTCAAGAAATAAGAAGAGGGGCGTTGTTCTCTCCTGCAATACATTGTCGGCATCATCTGACACACGCCAAATGACGAAAGAAGAAGAAAACGAAGAAACATGCTTTATGCCGACAAGGCCGAATCAACCCGAGGCATCTACCTCTAGCTCTGGCTGCTGCCAACTTGTGCTCGCCCTAATGATGGAGCTGCGCCAGGAAATTGAAACAATGAGGAAAAAGATGAGTGAAATGGGTCTGGGCTCAGCCGACCTGAACCCGAATTTAACAGCTCTGTTGGCAATGAATGAGCCAAGTATAGAGCAGACAGCTGGCGCAGAACCAGCCGAAGAAGAAACCACCAGGGCAAAATTATATGAGACCGGGCCAAGAGACGATGGGTCCACCCAGGACTATGCAAGAAAAGCAAGAGATTCCCATGAGAGTTGCAAGAGCCCCCCGAGCTACGAGGACATCATTCAGAAATGTGAAAGAAATCTGAAGGATGAAATCATGCAAAGGGTGATGGGCATCACGGTCAGAACCTTCGAACAGCTAAGCGAGCTGGCAGCTGATGCTGAGGCCTTCTTGGTAAAATATTCCCCGGCTATTACTGCACTAAGCCAGGAGAACAAGCCAGCCAGTGAGCACCGAGCGCAAAAGGGAATATGCGCCCCAGATTCTAGGGATTTTGAGCTACAACAAATACGAACAAAAGAGGCGGTCGGAGTTCTGCCCATTCAGCCTGCCGAACAAGCACCCTCGCTCAGGGACAAAATGAAGAAACCTTATTCCTTCCCTAAAGAGAAGACTCGAATGTTGTTCGAATGGGCTCGTGCATGTGGCAGGGTTGTCCTCCCGGAGCCCAAAAGGCCGAATGATGTCAAATGGAAAGATGACCCTCAAATTTGTCCTTATCACCAACAGAGGGGGCATCCTATTGAGGATTGTTTTGTATCCAAAGATATTCTCGAAGGCCTGATCCAAAAAGGTGAACTACAAATGGGCGAGCACAGGGTGAATCCGCCGCGGCCCCATCAAATGCCCAACCTTGGGAGGTCGGTGCACGTAGCCTCACCCCACCAGCTGAAGAATAATACACCCCGAGGGACGTCTTAAACCCCTTGAATCATGGCAGAAGCAAAAAAAAAAACATGTAAATGGTGCCCGACTCTGGGGGCATATGATGAAGCAAACCGGCAGTTGGGCCGACAACATCTCAACCATCGGTGCCTAAATCGACAGCTTCTCAAGCATTGGCATCTACGCCAGCAGGTAAATCTAAAAATACCCAATGGTACTCAAGGTACCCAACCACTGGCACCCTAGCCAGCAGTTATCTAGTGACATTAAAAAAAAAATCATCAACCAAATTGTTCAACCACCGACATCCTAGTCGGAAACTTTTCAATGAGTATTCGTTATCGGCTTTCATGCCGACAGCTCTTTAATTATCGGCCTCTGAGCCGACAGCTCTTTAATCATCGGGGTTTGAGCCGACAGCTTCTTAATTATTGGCTTTCAAGCCGACAGCTCTTTAACCATCGGTGTCCAAGCCGATAGCTGTTCAAAGATGTTCAAAAAAAAGGGGAATAAACAAACAAACAAAATTATTGGCGTCCAGCTAACAGCTTCCCAATTATCGGCCTCTGAGCCGATAGCTCTTTAATTATCGGCCTCCGTGCCGACAGCTCTTTAATCACCGGCTTTCATGCCGACATCTTCTTAATTATCGGCTTTCAAGCCGACAGCTCTTTAACCATCGGTGTCCAAGCCGATAGCTGTTCAAAGATGTTCAAAAAAAAGGGAATAAACAAACAAACAAAATTATTGGCGTTGGGCCGACAGCTTTCCAATTATCGATGCCTAAACCGACAACTTACCATTCATTGGCATTAAACTAATAAACGCTTCATCCATTGGCTTTAAGCCAATAGCTTTCCAATTATCGGCCTCTGAGCCGACAGCTCTTTAATCATCGGCGTTGAGCCAACAGCTTCTTAATTATCGGTATGTAAAGCCGACAGCTTTCTACCCATCCATGTTTAAGCCGACAGCAATCCATCCATTGGCACTTAAGCCAACAGCATCTGATCATTGGCATCCGAGCCAATAGCAATTCACAAGAGACTCAACCACTGGCATTCGTGTCGGCATATGCTTACAGATATTCCAACCCAAAAAAAAGAGATCACAAAACTGAAAGAAGGAAAGAAAAATATATAATAAATAATAATAAGTAATAAATAATAAGAATAAAGAATAAAAGAGAATATGTGAATAATAAAACAAACAAGCAAATAAACAAACAAACAAACAAAAGAAAGAAGAAAACAAAAAATAATAACAACAAAAAATGATAAACAAACAAAACAAAAAAAACACAATAATAAATGCTACATGAGTTGAACTTTGAATGTGTGCTCACCTTGCTTGCACGATTGTTTATATTATTTTTAATCCATCTCCTTTGAACCTCCTAGGACCGCATCTCCTTGAATAAATAATGCCGCCCCGATCATAGACTTACGTGCGCCATGGCATATGCTAAAGAAGAAAAGCCCATCGTGGCGAGTGCCTACGTCGAGAGGAAGAGTCATAGCTATGCTGTTAGCGTAACTCACAAAATATACTCGAAATGATGTTCTCACACTTTACGCACAATGCGATCAGTGGTTTCTAACTGTAGGGATCACGGAATTTCTTCCCAACACTCTATGGATGCTTGAATTTCCTATGCTCGCATGAACGGTAATCGTGTGGAAAAAGCTGCCTGCCTCCTTTAAAAAAAATGTGAAAAAAATGATGAAGAAATGAAATATGGATCCAAGTAGCCGGGAATCCCCACTGAAACAAATGAGGAGACTCGCGCGAAAATGGTGAAGCGAATTACGGCCAAGGATGAAGCCTAGTATCCGGGAATCCCCACTGAAATAAATGAGGAAACTCGCGCCGAACGGTGAACTCTGAAAGTCCAAAATAAATAAGGGGGCTGTGTGAAGCTACCAAAAGTCGAAAGCCTGAAATGTACACGTAGGCGGTAGAGCAATCCTTTAGTGTTACTTAGAACGTCTGCACATCCCTATGTTTCGGGGCCACGGCTCACGTGCCTGCACTCTCACGCCATGGAACATTTGTTTTGGGTGGAAATCGTGATTTAAACTATACGCAGAGGCGATGCGATGCCTTTTTGGCGAATGCACAACTCTTTTAGTTATGACTCGTGAGCTACACGCGGTCTGTGAATTCGGGGCTTCATCCCTACCCCACCCTCGATATAGGGGGCATACTATGTATCTATTTGATGCTTGATGTTAGCGAATGCTTGCATGCTTAAAAAACACAAAGAAACAGATAAATGAACAAAAACACAAACAAAAGAAACAAAACAAACAAACAAATAACAAAAGAAAAGAAGAACAAACAAACAACAAACAGAAAAGAAACAAACAAACAAAGGAACGAACAAACAAACAAACAAACAAACAAAAAATAAATAAATAAAAGAATAAACAACAACCAAATAAACTAATAAACAATAAACACAAACAAAAAGAGAACAAACAAACAAACAAAAAATAAGCAAACAAAAGAAGAAACAAATAATAGAAATAAATAAACAAAGGAACAGACAAACAAACAAATAAACAAACAAACAACACAAACAAATAAAAACAACCAACAAACAAATAAAAAATAAACAAACAAACAAAAGGCACAAACAAAGGAAACTAACAAAAAGAAACAAAAAAAAAGAACAAACACACAACAAACAAGAAACTAACAAACCAAAAATAACCTCAATATCGGCTTCTATGCTGACAGCTATCTAATTATCAGCTTCTGTGTCGACAGCTATGTAATTTTATCGGCTTCCATGCCGACAGCTATCTCAATATCGTCTTGTATGACCGACAGCTATCTGTCATGCCCCGTACTCTATACCGTCGAGGTATTGTCCGCTTTGGCCTACCGGCCTCATGGTTTTATCCCTTTTTAAGGTGATCGGCTCCAGAATGGGGGACTTCCCGGGCAGGTCACCCATCCCAGTACTACTCCCCATTAAGCACGCTTAACTTCGGAGTTCTTTCCAAGAACTGAGCCGATACTTGAAAAGGCGCATCGATGATATAGAGTACAACTTAGCTATATTTGAGGGTGTTACAATCTACCCCTCTTATATAGGCGACGTCCGCGTCGCTGGACACATATAGCATGCAATCATGCAATCAAGCCCCTAGGCAGGTAGGACTCTAGAGGTGGCCCCTACAGGCTCAAGAGGTGGCTCCCACTATGTAGCACTTTGCTCCATTACGGACTCAAGAGGTGGCTCCCATAGCGTAGCACTTTGCCCTGCATGGCACTTAGCTCCCACACTTCCGGCTGGGGTATGGCTCTGATACCATTCTGTCACGCCCCGTACTCTATACCGTCGAGGTATTGTCCGCTTTGGCCTACCGGCCTCACGGTTTTATCCCTTTTTAACAGTGATCGGCTCCAGAATGGGGGACTTCCCGGGCAGGTCACCCATCCCAGTACTACTCCCCATTAAGCACGCTTAACTTCGGAGTTCTTTCCAAGAACTGAGCCGATACTTGAAAAGGCGCCTCGATGATATAGAGTACAACTTAGCTATATTTGAGGGTGTTACAATCTAATTATAGGCTTTTATGCTGACAGCTATCTAATTATCGGCTTCCATGCTGACAGCTATCTCGTCATTGGCTTCCATGCCGACAGCTATCTAATTATTGGCTTTTATGCCGACAGCTATCTAATTATCGGCTTCCATGCCGACAGCTATTTCGTCATCGGCTTCCGCGTCGATAGCTACCTCATTATCGGCTTCCATGCCGACAGCTATTTGATTATCGGCGTTTAGCTGACAGCTATGTCATTATCGGCGTCTAGCCGACAGCTCTCTTACTATCGGCGTCCATGCCGACAGCTTTCAAATTTATCGGCGCCCATGCCGACAACTTCCTAATTACCGACACCCAGGCCGATGGCTTTAGGCTATTGGCATCCGAGCCAACAGCTCTTCACTATCGGCTTCCACGCCGGCAGCTACCCAAAGTTGTTCAAAAAGAAAAAGAAAACAAGAAGAGAAGAAGAAAAGAAGGGAAAGAAAAGAAGAAGAAAAAAAAGGGAAAAAAAGAGAAAGAAGATAAGAAGAAAAGAAAAAAAGAGAGAGAAGAAAAGAAAAAAGGAAGAGAAGCAAAAAATCATCATCGAAGCCTCCGGGGGATGTCGACTCGTGAAGTCCCGCCGGAGATCAAAATATTTTAAGTCCCACCGACGCATAAGACAAGTGGCCCGGACCTTTCGTCTGGTGCCATGAACAAAAAGACCCTTGCTTTGGCGATTGTCCCGTGTCAATGAACAAACCATGTCGGTCCCCGACTCCTCGTCGGCATCGATGAACAAACCAGTGGCCCAGACCTTTCGTCTGGTTCCATGAACGAAAAGACCCTTGCTTTGGCACCAACCCCGTGTCAATGAATGAACCATGTCGGTCTCCGACTCCCTGTCGACATCGATGAACAAACCAGTGGCCTGGACCTTCCGTCTCGTTCCATGAATAAAAAATACCCTTACTTTCGCACTAACCCCGTGTCAATGAACAAATCACCCCAATATTACAATCTCCAGTCTCACAGACGAATAAGCCCTTGGCTTGGACCTTCCGTCTAAGTCGATGAACAAAAAGAACGCCTTTGCTTGGCTCGGATCTTTCATCCGAGTCGATGAACAAAAAGAACCTCCTTGCTTGGCTCGGACCTTTCGTCCAAGTCGATGAACAAAAAAAAAGAACCTTCTTGCTTGGCTCAGAGCTTCCGTCCAAGTCGATGAACAAAAAGAACCTCCTTGCTTGGCTCGGACCTTCCGTCCAAGTCGATGAACAAAAAGAGCCTCCTTGCTTGGCTCGGACCTTCCGTCCAAGTCAATGAACAAAAAAAAGAGAGAAAAGAAGAACCTTCTTGCTTGGCTCGGACCTTCCGTCCTAGTCGATGAATAAAAAAGGACCGCCTTTGCTTGGCTCGGACCTTCCGTCCAAGTCCATGAACATAAAGAAACCCCTCCTTGCCTGGCTCGGACCATCCATCCCAGTCCATAAACAAAAGTGCATCCCATTACTCGGCTCGGACCCTCCGTCCGAGTCGGTGAATGAACAACTTTCCTAAGCCCAGCACGAGTCAACAACTCCCTCTTTGGGGTTGGCCTCGTCTAAGTTGTTTGGGGCCGTTTGCCCGAGACGACACGTAGACCCTTCGTTCTCGCTTCGGTATTCACCCCATGCCGATGACTAAACCCCCACTCTGACATCTCAGTCCGCGTGCATATGCGGTGAAGCGATCCCCTCATCCCTTCGCTGAAGGAGTGAGCGCTTTCCCGTAAATTTGCACCGGACTAGCATCCCACTGGCTCGGAAGAACAGACATCATGTTGAAGAACTCTACACTTGCGGGCCCCGCCCACTCATCCCTCGCTTGCCCCACCCGCGAGTGGGGGGCATTTGTGCACGCCAAAAAATGACGATGATGATCATGGCGACATTCGCGTCTACACATTAGAGCGCGAGTCGAAGACAGAAATGCCGAATAAACCTCATGCCTCGCCCGATCAGGACGAGAACCCGCTTGGTGGTCCGCTACCCGCTAAGGAAGTCCCCTAAGCAGAAGATACAGCTACAACGCTCCGATCGGCCATGTCGAGAGCTGAATCAGAGAAAAGTCGGGAACTCCGGCACAGTCTCGGCACGCACCGAAAGTCACGCAAAGTCTGGGACCGAGTCTCGGAGGCTACGAACAGAATATTACGGAGGCCATACATCGCAACCAGAACATGTCGGGAATGCCGGCATTCATATAAACGGCCTCAACTTTGAAAAGAATCCGTTCGGTGCTTAAATCGGCGCGATATGCACTTAAAACGGCACCACTAAGCACCGGCGCGCCCCTTTCCTCTTTATTCCTTGGTTGGCTATTAAACCGACGCGCCCCTTGCATTTTGGGTTAAACCGGTGCGCCCCTTGCATTTTGGGTTAAACCGGCACGCCCCTTCATCTTGGGTTAAATTGGCGCGCCCTTTTTCCCCTTCATCATGTGCTAAACCGGCGCGCACCCTTTCCCTTGCATCCCTTCTTAATCCGGCGTGCAAACAATCCGTCCCATCTACATTCTGATGCTCTGTTTTGCATCATTATGGCGTGCAGAGAACATTCAATGCCCATGACTTTGCTTCTACCTTCGTTCGACAGCACACAAGCAGTAGCAGCAAGGCAACCTCCGGCAGATCTCTGAGCGTCCCATCCTCGGACGAGCAGCAGTGTACGGGACAAATGAACAGCGTCCAGCACAGCCAGTCAACTCCCGACCTCGTTGCGGACGAGGTGGAAGTGCCAGGGACGCTTCCAGGCTGGCTGATATATAAAGGGGGCAGCATTGTGAAGCCCAGAGAGAAGAAGAGAGGGGGACCAAAGAAGGGAACAGAAGAAGAGAGAAGAGGAAGAGGGGAGAGGCTAGAGGGAAGGCTGCTGGTTCGGCTAAGGTTCCCAGCGTCCGAAGAGAAGAGAAAGCTACATCCATCCCCATCTGCAAGGTGAAGAAGAAAAAGAGAGAGGGTGAGAAAGAGAGAGGGGAGAGAGGGGGAAGAGCTTGTGCTCTGTTCCTCCTTCTCCCCCACCGATGTATCTTCTTTCCCCCACCTCAACACTTAGCTTTTCTTTTATCTTCTTCGTTGTATTCTCCCCCGTGCTTTGGGGGTAGATCTCCTTTCCCCTTAAGGATGAATAAAAGAGTGACTCTTGTGGGCGTAAATGGCATTCTATTACTCTCACCTCTTCCCCTTTTTTTCCGTTTTCTCCCTCCCGGTTTTCAACATCACCTGGGGTCCTCAGAAGCTTGCCCTTCTATGGCATGAACTCTGAGGGAACTAGTTCGAAGGGTGAACATTCATAGCCACCTGTGGCCTACATCTGTCCCGTTCCACGAAGTCATCACCCGTGAGTTGTGAGAGCTCTTGAAGGCTAGTCCTCGAGCTTTCCAACACTCACATTTGGGTTATTGGACCGCCATGAGGTCTACATTTGAGGTGCACCCCGGAGTTATCCGTTTGGTGTTCCTTATTTTTCTCTGGCAACTCCCAGTCCAGGGGAGGTGCTGCCCAAATTTCGCCAGGATGAGAACACTTAAGCACAGACGAACAGAATGAACTCTGTGGGTAAAAGAACATACGAACAACTAAGCCCCTGAATCAAGTTGAATTCATGAGTCCCTGCATAACAAACTCTGCCAGTAAAGCATTCGATCATACGTACTCATTCACCTCAACAAATGTTAAGAAGCATTCCATTGATTTAAAGTGCCAATTGAACAAACAATCTGCCCATTTGATTAATCTGCAAGTTGAAGAAACAAGAACATAAGCAATAAGAATCAAACAGATTGAAATAAAACCCCGCAGAAGCTTAACTCGGCGCGCCCTAATCCGGCGTGGGCTAACCCGGCGCGCTACCCCCCCCCCCCCCCCCGCGCCGGATTAGTGCCACACTCAAAACCACTTTCAAATTCTTTGCCTTGATCCGACGTGCACTCCTTCTTTTGGACCTACTAGACCGGCGCGCCCCGTTTCAAGCCCTATTCCGGCGTGCCCTCATGGCATCTCCATTACCTGGCGCGCTGCCCTTTCTCCCCTTACATGATCCCTATTCCGGTGCGCCTCCCTTCTTGGCCTTATCCGGCGCGCCCCTCTTCTCCTTTGGCATCTCCTTAATCCAGAGTGCTTCATAAGAAATCCATTAACCAAATAAAAGAGACAATAAAAAAAACTTAAGGCCAATAAAAAAGAAAAGGAAGCATATAAACCCTTTCTATAACCAAATTTTGTTCCGGGGGCGCTGCCCCCTTGACCCCCGCGACCTGACCGCGTAGGTCGATCCGCGTGTGAGGGCGCACGTTAGTGAGCTCGGGCTACGCACTTAATGACTCACTCCCTCGGACTGGGTGCAAAGAGAAAATCAACGACGCCTTACGATATCGGACGTGGTTTACGGAATTTCTGACATGGCCATAGTCTGAAATCATCTCCGGCCAACAGTCTATCAACTTGACCCGCCCCTACCGGGATCCAATCCCGCATTCTCATTAAACTTGCCTTGTTCGTGGCAGACATCTGCGCGGTTTTGTTACCGTCTCTTACGCTACAAACACGGACCTTCGTCCGAACATGAAGTGGCCCATGAGTGGCCGACATAGTCTGAACATTCACGTCCCGATACGGGTTTCTAGCATAGTTCATCTTTCACTATCCTCCTGCATCATTAGTATTCTCTCTAGGCCGTGAGGCCCCTTTTCCTGGCAATCAATCAAGGGTTTCCCCTCTCCGAGGGGATGTAATCAACGTCGTAGCCTTCACGGTATGGCGGGTTCTCAGTCCCGACACGAACCACACAATCGTCTGATTAGTCAGATTGAACGCACAATAAATCATCACTTTGTGACTGGCACGCCCACGCACTTAATAAACGCCAATAAACAAATAAACAACGATTTTATTAAATAAAAAGTGCGTCCACAGGACACCTGTCTCGATTCGTGGCCGGGCGTAAGGAAGATCGAGGTGCCCCAGAGGAAATCGACAACGCCCCTCGTGGGGTCCACATCAACGTCATCGCTGGAGGAGCTGCATTAGGAGGAGACAGTGGCCGAGGAAGGAAGTGTCATGCTGAGCAGGCGAGCCGAGCCAGTGTGCCTCCTAAGACCTCACCAAGTGTGCCTTCGGAGTAAGGTCCGGCAAATTCCTGGGCTTCTTAGTCACTCAGCGTGGGATCGAGGCCAACCCCGACAAGGTCCAGGCCATCCTGGACATGCGCCCACCCACCTGCATCATGGACGTTCAACGCTTGACTAGGCGCATTGCCGTGCTCAGCAGATTCCTATCCCTTACGGCCGAACGATGCCTACCTTTCTTCAAACTGTACAGGGGGCCCAAAATGGCATCTGCTACATTCGCATGGGATGAGTAATGCCAAAGAGCGTTCGCCGAGCTTAAGGAGTTCCTGGCTTCGCCCCCGGTGCTGTCCAACCCCGTCCTAGGGGAAGCCTTGCATCTCTACCTTTCGGCAACTCCATCTACAGTTAGCTCGGTCATGGTCAGAAATGACTCGGGAGTCAAGAGACCGGTCTACTACACTAGCAAGGTGCTCAACGAGGCTGAAAGAAGGTACCCCGCAACCACGAAACTCGTGCTAGCGTTGGTTACCTCGGCCAAGCGCCTTCGACCCTATTTCCATGGGCACTCCATCATCGTGCTAACTGGCGAACCACTGAAGAGGATCCTCGCCCACCCTGAAGCCTCGGGACACCTCGTCAAATGGGCCATCATGCTCGGGGCCTACGATATATCGTACCGGCCTTGCTCGGCTATCAAAGGACAGGCGCTCACCGACTTCATCGTCGAGAGCACCATCCCGGCTGAAGAAAAATCTCCGTCCGTACCCGGGCCAACCTGGGAATTGTTCATCAATGGATCCTCCAACTTGGCCGGGAGCGACACTGGGATCCTCCTGAAGTCCCCCGAAGCAGCAAGGACTCTCTGCCCTCCATCATCGGCAGCTTCGTCTTCCAGAATGCCTTCCATGCTTCAAATTCGACGGCACAACGCTTCGTGAAGAAGGAGAGAGGAAAGACTGTCAGAGAAAACCCTAAGTGATGGAGAGGGAGAGACGCCCTTCAGACCTTTTATAGGCAAAGGGAGGTTACTTGCCTTAAATGATTCTCCCCTCGAAAACACGCTAAAGGGATTTCTCCCTACGAACGGTCACCTCGGACTCCTCGGTTCAATCCCAGCGGGACACACGAAACGGTTGGGCAGTTAAAGCAAGAGAAAATGGAAAGACACCCTGTCAGACGCCTGCCCAACCATCATGCGAGATCCACGTAGAAGGTATCGTCACTTTCCAACTACTACAGATACGCTAGTCAAACTACAGCAATGGCGATACAAAAGAGTTAAGTTTTCATCATAACGCTACTGCCTTACGTTTTTCCCTTTACACAACAAGAGAAGTTTTTTCTTCAAAAAAAGGAAAAACAAAAAAGGAGAAAAATCAAAGCAAATACATTAGGCCTCTGGCCCACCTTGAGGCTTTGAAGTGGAAGGCTCGGACGGTCTGCCCCCGGCACCCTCGGCGACGGCCGACCCTAGCACTGACCCCATCGGCATGGGAACTGCCTCGGTTGTGCGCCCTCCCGAGGCATACGGAGTTGGCAACCCCTCGGACGAAGAGTCCCCCTGGTCTCCTTCCTCCGACGCTGAACCAGAGGAACCGGAGGATGACAAATCCGAGTCATAACATTGCCCGGATGGAAAATTGATTATCTCGGACGCCTGCTCCTCCGCATAAGAGATGGCCCGGTCATAGCTTTGCTTTAATCCCTTGCGGATGCCCCGACGAAGTGCTGACTCATAGTAGGGGAGGGCAGCCTCCTTGAGGTCGACCCGGTAGGCCTCCGAGCGTTTGTATTGCTCGAGTGCCTCCGCCCCGGCCGATTCCACCCTACCAACGAGTTAGGCCTTCTCTCGCTCCACCTCGGCCAATCTCCACTCTACCTCGGCTGACCACTTCTCCGCCTCGGCCCGATCAACCTCGGCCTCCCGGCGAAGGCGCATGCCTTCCTCTGCCCAGCTCAATAGCTCGGTACGCTCGGCCTCCCACTGGCCATCTAGCTCGGTACGGGCCACGCGCTCCTCATCCAGAAGCCGGCTCTTCCTCTTGAGCGACTCGCGGGCCCGAGCCAGTTGTTCAGACAACGACCGGGCATCCGCCTGGCTCACCCTTGCCAGCTCCTTGACAGCGGAGATCTCCCATCGAATCCCGTCACGCTCCTCACTGAGCTGAGCCAGCTTCCTGTCAGACCAACCAAGGGTCCAGGCAAGGGTCGCCCGCTCTGACTCCGACCGAGCGTAAGCTTCAGCCAGAGTGGCCCCCATCTAGGCCAAGACCAAGCCGCCCTCCATAACCAGCTCGAGGGCTGCGGGCGAGGAGCGTTGCCTGTCTCCTCCCTTAACCACCTTCACTGCTATGCTGCAACACGCCCAATACAGAGGGCCCTGGATGCCCAGTTTCTCCAAAGCCGACGACAAAGGGCCCCCCCCCTTCGAGCGATATCCCCTCGGGAGCCCCACCGGCCGGCCCGGATCGAGCCGTTGCTTCATCCGCCCCTCTTGCCTCAATCGGTCGGGGCTGTGTCGCCGCTCCAGGCAACCCCCCGACCTCGACCGCCTCGGCCCCTGCGCCGCCACCTGGAGCGATGCCCACCTGGATCGATGCCCCAGTCTCGGCCGCGGTCCTAGAGTCGCCCAATCCAACTCCAGCCCCCTCGGTTCCTCCTGAGGGGAGAGCCGATCCAGCGCCACCGCCACCAGCAGAAGCGGCCCCGGCCCCCTCGGTTCCTGCTGAGGGGAGAGCCGATCTAGCGCCACCGCCACCAGCAGAAGCGGCCCCGGCCCCCTTGGCTCCTGCTGAGGGGAGAGCCAATCCAACGCCGCCACCCCCAGAAGCGGCCCTGGCCTCCTCGGCCCCCTCTTACTCGACGGATGCGGGAGCCGACCCAATAGCGTCGACCCTATCTCTCTCGGAAGAGGGGAGAGCTGCCGAGCCAGAGTCATCTTAAACAGCAGGGACGAACCCAGCCTTCTTGGCCCGCTTCTTGGCCTTCACGTCATCCCGTATCATGCCCTCCACGGGATCTTGTGTTTGGCCCCCCGCGGCCTGGAAGACCCCTCCTAGGCAATCTCCTTGCTCTTATCTCGAGCTTAGGAGCGCCCCTCGGGAGCTCGCGACTCGTCGATAGCCGAATCATCACCAAGATCGATCACCTCCCGTTCGGCCACAAGCTCCTCCTCCACAGCCGGTCGCCTGGCGTCTGCACAGAAGAGAGATATGGTCAAAAAAAGAAAATGGTCTCACCATCCGACAGAGAAGCTGATTCGTGACGTCCGAACATATCGGCCGTAGCCGCGCGAGAAGGCACAGCTCGATGTTCTCCGAGGTAACCATCTCCTCCGTGGACTGGCAATGCTTCAGCAAAGTGGCCGCATACTCCTCCACTGTCACGCCCCAACGCGGAATATCAGGACGTACAGTTAGAAACTAGCTAGAGATAATATTAATATGCTAAACTAAATAATCGCACAGGTGCTATGGAAAGAAGTACTTCTATTGATCAAGAAAGACTCCAAATTTTATTACAATAACCATCAATGCTTAAACACGATCAACCATAACTTCCAAACTAATTCTAATACAATAACTGACTCCAAAAGGTAAATAAAGTGCTAACACAACTAAGGAGTAACTCATGTAAACAACTATGCCAACTCGGCATCTACTAACAGGTACACTCAAAGATATCACTCCTGCCCCTCCCCATCGGTATGCGCATCATCACCTCAACAGCCTGGAAAGGGGGGAAACAACAACTATGAGCTGACGCTCAGTAGGAAATAACAGGCAAGTTTACGTGATTAACAATTTAATTACATTCTCATATGCTATGCTAATAAAAGAAATAAATGACGATACAATGAAACAATGTAATAAAAGATCTTGCAAGGTCAAGAAATATATGATGACAAGAATTAACAAGATAACAAGTACAAGAATTTACAACAGGAGATAGTAATAGAGAATTGGCCAACAAGCAAGTAATTTAAACATCATTTCAAGCACGATCAAGTAACAAGAGTAACAAGAGATTTTCATGTCATAGACGTCACACTAGTCATGCACTCGGTGCAATGCCTCACATGGCATTATAACATCCCATGGGCTCAATAATTTTTCGAGTGCTCTCCCCAGGACCAGACCGGGCCCTTATGATGCGTTGGCATTGATTTATTAGATCCAAGATCCCACGTTGTCTAGACATTCAGTCAAGTTAAATGGTCAATTTCATCAGAGAAATTTCTGTCAGAAGTTCAAGATTTAAAGGACTAACCTATCATTGGATTCATTAACTTAAAAACTCGGTATACGGTCACTTCTAGGCCGTTTGACAGGACATACGGCTACTACTGACCGTATTACAAGAACTGGACTAAATCTCAGTCCACGAGGTCAAGAATGAACGGTTGACAGTGCCGTTCAGGTAAGTAAGCAGTACGTGACCTTAAGACACAATTACGATACTTATACAGACTACACTAGACCGTTCATGGAGACAAGCGGTCAACTATGAGCTACTCATGTGCTGATTAGCCCAAGTCGATCCGTGACTTATAACTCAGCGATTTGGTCACAATTTCCAGGTCGTAGCCGGGTCATACGGGTCTCAAAATGGCGGATTCTAACTTGTCGGATAGAGTGTCCGGGTAGAATCGCACTAAGGGACAGCAATTTAGGTTTAATGGCCGTAATGCCATATAGATTGTTAGTGTGCTATTAGTCTATTCTGATACAAGAAATATGAAGTGATCTAGAAGGGGAGGGGATGAATAGATCACTGTTTTCAACCGATTAAAAATTACTGAAGAGTGATTCACTGAATACAAGCAATCTCGCAGATGAACCCACAAAAACCGCAGTGCGAACAATAACTCGAGTAGATAGAAGGCACACCACAAGAACCACCACAGACAATCACACAAGGGCACAGAGGTTTTTAAGGTGGTTCGGCCAGATCTCCAGTCTGCCTACATCCACCCCTCACTTCAAATCGAAGTGAGACTTCCACTAGCACTGCTAGCAAAGCAGACTCAGTCTGTGACAACTGCTGATTCACAGCTTCACCAGGGGAACATCCTCCCCTCTTCCTCCACACCCGGAGGGAACCCTAAGGACGTCAAGTCCCTAGAAACCAGGAAGTAATTTCCTCTTCCTCCAACCAGAGGGAACACTAGTGATCTGCAATCACTAGAACCAGAGACCAAGGTCTCTCTTCCTCTGAATCCCAGAGGGAACACCTCTTCTACAAGAGGGAACACTACTGCAACCTCTGTTGCAAGTAAACCAGAGAGAACACGTCTCTCTCTTCCCTTGAACACCAGGAGGTAACACCGAGAACTCTCAATCAAGAAGGAAAAACATATAAGAAACGAAAATAGGAAAGGAGGAATCCAAAATTCAGAAACTGGAAACAATGTAGCTCAAACTGAGCAGCAGACTTCGGATTTGATCTGTAAGTCAATACCCATCTTCTGATCACACTCCTGCTCTCTCTTCTCTCTCAACTGGAACACTCTAGTTTCTCAGGGAGGCTCTTTCTCTTCTGCTCTCACTTCAACTTTCTTTTCTGTAACCTCAGAGCTCCACCTTTTCATAGAAGATGAGGCGGTGCTTTTATAAGCGATCAGGACGGTGCATGCAAGGCGTGTGCTTCCCGCGCTCGGTCCAGAACCTTCTTGCCACGTGCCCTTATAGCATTGGTTCCTTTAGTATCGGATCACGTGCAGTCCAGACACCGGTGAATGTTCTTCCTCGGACCTGCAAGGAGATAAAAACCATTAAAACTGAGGGCCACAGGAACTAAAACTGCATGAGGTATGTGATAGCAATACGAGATGCACTTTTCAGAGAACGACACGAGATACACAAGATTATTACAGTACGAGACAAGGAGAGAATGACACGAGGTCAGATGAAAACAGCACGAGGTAGAAAGAGAATGACACGAGATGCACAATAATAAAGCTGACACTAAAGAGAGCGACACGAAGTCAAATGAGAACAGCATGAGGTAAAAAGAAAGAAGTCTCACGGGGTGAAACGGTAGACAGACACGCGATCAGAGGGAACTTGGACGAAGATAGAAAGAAACAACACGCGGACATAAACACAAGAATAACACGAAGACACGAATACAAAAGCAACACGACATAACAACCAGCAAAGAGAACGGCACGAGGTGAAAAGACACTTTATTAAAAGGACTTGAATACACACGAAAACAACTCGAGTACTAAGTTGCTCGAACGAACGAACGACTCGAAGACAAGGACGACACGGGCTGACAACAACTCGAAGATGAAAACAGAAACCGACACGAAGTGTGGTTTCAAAACAAGAAAGACACGAGGTCTAGGAAAAGCAACACGAAGATAGAAATAACAAAGAAACGACTCGAACTAAGGACGACATGGAGACAACCCAGTCAGACTCGACTTGAGACACTTAAAGCTTGAATTTAGATAAGAATGCACGAAGTAAAATCAACACGAAGATAGAAGACAGACACGGCTATCATGACACGAGATGAAGCAGTGAAACCAGAACAAGAGACGACTCGAGGAACAACATTAAGTGACACGAAAACACAAGGGCAAACATAAAGAATGACTCGAGATGAGCAACTAAATACTGAGAAAACGACACGAGGTTCACAGGGAAACGACTCGAAGTTCGTCAGAATAATTAGAGCTGCTTCAGTAAACATCACGAAGTGAAGTGAACACAACTAACACGAAGTATGAAAGGAACAGTACGGACATGCAGGGTATTATCTCATAGCAGTTTTTCTTGTTAATCATGGAGAGTTCGAATGCATAACATTACTCATGATATCTGATTAAAAATGACACTATTTAACATAGTGATGCTCATCATCAAAACACTAGGGAAGTCACAAAAATCCAACAATCTCCCCCTTTTTGATGATGACAACACTATATTAAATAACAGAGATGACGTGCAATGAGATTATATGAAGATAAGCTGTGAAGATAAGCAATGCAGACACACAACACACTCGCCTCCTCTGACGACTCCCAAGATCTCCCCCTGAACACAACAACGGCCTTCCTCTGACTAGATAACTCAGGGCACTTAACTTTCGCTCCCCCTCAGCAAAATACAACAGCAAAACAACACAAGCAACTATCGCTCCCCCTCAGCAAAAATAGCAAAAACACAAGCAAGACACTCTCCCCCTTTGACATCATCAAAACTAGGGGCAGGTCTGAAGATATCATGAAAAGAAACTTGCTGACAGTGGAGAGAAAATAACTGAGAGTATGGCTGATGAAGGAAAGTTATTGAGATGTTTAGGCAATTAAGAAAGCCATTAATTTTATGTGAGAATTTGGAGGATCAGTTAGTCAGACTGTGTGTAAAATGGTGAATGAAGATTCGCTCCATACACAGAACCAGATTCTAAGCAAGTAAGGTACAAGATACCAGTATGGTCAGAGTGAGTCTTTACTCAGAGAGTATAAAGCAAGGAAGTCAGGAAAATAAAGATCTGTGGTATTGAAAACAAACAAACCAAGACCTACATGCTAAGTGAGCAGGATCTTGATACCAAGAGGTAGAAAAATATTTCAAAGATGGTCAAGATCAAAGGTAAATCTGTCAAGTACACCTTTGACATTAGGGAGACACCTTGTTTAGAGGCAGGAATCCCCAGTTACTTGGTGGCAAGACCACATTACCCCTTCTGACAAGAGGACAGAGATAGTATTGTAACTGGTGTTGACATTAAGTTGACACCTTTACCAGAGGCCAAACACCCCAGTTACTAACCAGATATATACCATAGCTCTGTATGATCAAGACAGCTAATTAAGCCTGATTTACTGCCATCTCATGACACGGAATTCTTTCACTTCATTGATGAAAGTCCCAGTTTCTCAATGAACAGATAACAAGATTTGTAAAAACTTCTTTCATGAATTTTCATTAAACTGCACTTGAAGCCTTGTAAATTAGTCTTGATTCAATTTGAGAGCAATACACCAGCTCCAAAGTTTTTCAGACAAAAACACTATATACCTCATTTCGGACTCAACTAGACTAAGTAGGTATGCTGTACTAGCTAGATCAGAAGTCAGTTACAGTGTAGGAAGATAGTCTTGAATTCAAATTTTGATCTCAGTGGGACTAACAGCTGAAATTCCAACAAGAAATTAGATGAACAGTCTTAACGCATAAAACATTCAAGAATTTCTTTTATCCACCTACTCAAACTGATTCTCTTATAAGGTCAGCAAAAGTCCGTTCAAAGTATGTTCAGATTTAGCCAAAAGAACATGACTCCTATTATTAATCTAGCTCCCCCTGAGACCTTGACTCCAACTCAGACTTAACCAAGACAACCTCAAAACACCTCAAAGAAAACACAGTGATATCAATCAATACGCGTGAATCAGCAAACACTCATAATGAGGTTATTTTTTAGCAACAGATAATGAGCATAGATAAGCATAAGAGCACATGACAGATTATTCAAAGATCAAATATTCAATTATGAAATTCTATAAATACCTAATTCTCTGCGCAATGTGCTAAATTTTTCAGTATCCAGTGGCTTAGTGAAAATATCTGCAATTTGTGAGTTAGTGCCAACATGGATCAACTCAAAGGTCTTCCTAGCTACTTCGTCTCGAATAAAATGATGCCTGATTTCGATGTGTTTAGTTCGAGAGTGAAGTACAGGATTCTTTGCAATGTTTATAGCACTAGTATTATCACAAAAGATGGGAGTGCAACCTAGCTCAACAGAGTAATCCAGAAGCTGGTGTTTTATCCATATAACCTGTGTGCCACAGCTCCCTGCTGCCACATACTCAGCTTCAGCAGTAGAGAGAGCCACAGAGTGTTGCTTCTTGGATCCCCAAGAGACTAGGCACCCTCCTAAAAATTCGCAGTGACCACTAGTACTTTTCCTGTCCAATTTACATCCTGCATAATCTGCATCTGTATATGCAATGAGATCTAAACTACATGATGCAGGAAACCAAAGACCTAGATCATGGGTAGCAGATAAGTATCTAAAGATTCTTTTTACAGCTCCCAAATACAATTCAGTAGGCATAGCCTGGTATCTGGCACACATCCCTACACTAAATTGAATGTCAGGCCTGGATGCTGTCAAGTAGAGGAGTGAACTGATCATACCTCTATATAGTTTAGCATCCACCTCTTTACCTTTTTCGTCTGAATCCAGTGAGGAGTTGGTGCCCATGGGTGTTGAGATAGTCTTGAGATTGGTCATTCCAAACCTTTTCAGCATCTCCAGAGTGTACTTGGTTTGATTTATGAAACAACCATCCTCCATCCGTTTGACCTGCAGCCCAAGAAAATACTTTAGTTCGCCAACTAAACTCATTTCAAATTCATGAGACATAGATTCAGAAAATTCTTTACACAGTTTTGAATTGTTAGATCCAAAGATAATATCATCAACATATACCTGGACCACTATTAAATCCTTTCCGAGAATTTTGGTGAAGAGGGTTTGATCAACCTTACCTCGAGTGTAGCCCTTGCTCAAGAGGAATTCAGAAAGTCTCTCATAACAGGCTCGGGGAGCCTGCTTCAATCCATAGAGGGCTTTATTCAACCTAAAAACCATGTTAGGCTGAACAGAGAAATTAAAACCTGGAGGTTGTTCAACATATACTTCTTCCTTCAATAACCCATTTAAGAATGCACTTTTGACATCCATCTGCTGCAGCCGAATGTTCCTAGAGCATGCAAATGCAAGTAGAATTCTTATAGCTTCCATCCTAGCCACTGGGGCATAGGATTCCTCAAAATCCACACCAAATTCTTGACTGTAGCCTTGAGCTACAAGTCTTGCTTTGTTTCTAGAAATAGCTCCATTGTCATCAACTTTATTCTTGAAAACCCATTTAGTGCCAATGACATGAGTGTTATCAGGTCTGGGAACTAGTTTCCATACAATATTTTTCTCAAATTGATTTAATTCCTCACACATGGCAGATACCCAAGATTCATGTTTTAAGGCTTCTTCCACAGATTTGGGTTCCACCTGAGATACCAATGCAGCTAAGTCCTGTTCTTGGACAAGTCTAAAATGAGATCTTGTCCTAGGAGGATCATGCAAATTTCCTATGACATTTTCACTAGGGTGGTCTTTGTGAAATATTATCTCACCTGAGGGTTCACCTACTTCAGCTGCTCCTTCCTACTGTGAGTTTTCTGGTTGAGCAGCTGGCTGCATCTCTTCTTCTTCAATTCTCTCCAAGAAATCTCCCTCATTAGATGGCTCCCTGTCATCATTCATCACTTTGTTAGAGGATTCATTTTCATCAAACACTACATGCGGTGTTTCTTCAACAGTTTGAGCATCTTTATTGAACACTTTGTAAGCCCTTGAGGTTTCTGAATATCCGAGAAAAATTCCAGGTGAGCTTCTAGCTTCAAATTTGTCCAAACCATTCTTACCATTATTGTGAATAAAACATTTCGAGCCAAAAACTTAAAAATAAGAAATGTTTCGCTGCTTACCCTTGAGAAGTTCATAAGGAGTTTTCCTATGAGTAGGTCTTACCAAGGCTCGGTTCAGAATGTAACATGCAGTATTCGCAACTTCAGCCCAAAATCTCCTTGGAAGTCCACTCTCAATCAGCATAGTCCTGGCCATTTCAATTATTGACCTGTTTCTTCTCTCAACAATTTCGTTCTGCTCCGGTGTCCTAGGAGATGAGAATCTGTGAGTCACTCCCTCTTTTGAGCAAAATTCAGAAAATGAAGAGTTCTCAAACTCTCCTCCGTGGTCAGACTGAATTGTAATGATATTGTGTTCACCTTGCAGTTTGATTTTATTGAAAAGTTCTTCAAAGTGAACAAAAGCATCATTTTTATTTGCTAAACAAAACAACCAAGAAAATCTAGTGTAGTCATCCACTATGACTAATCCATATTTCTTACTTGACAAACTTTGTATGCGAGTAGGACCAAAGAGATCCTTGTGTAAGTGCTGCAGCGGTTTAGATGAAAGACTCTCAGCTTTCAACTTAAAAACCGCATGAGTCTGTTTACCTTGTGCACAAGCATCACATAGCTTGGACCCTAACTGAAATCTTATTCTAGGCAAACCTCTAACTAGGTTATGCTTAGACAGTTTATTCATTGTTGACATACTAGCATGGCCTAGACGCCTGTGCCAGTCAAAAGCAACATGTTCACAGTTAGCAGACATACACAAGTTAGTTTCAGGATTATCATCCAGGTCTACGATGTATACATTGTTTACTCTATGACCAATGAACATGACGTTATCAGAATTCAGCTCAAAAACAGTACAGGAATTGTGGTCAAAGAGTACCTTGTGTCCTTTGTCGCAGAGTTGACTTATACTTATCAAGTTGTGCTGAAGTCCTTCTACAAGATACACATCTTTAATGGAGTTAGTAGAGGACTTACCAACTGTACCAATTCCAATTATTCTTCCTCTGTTATTTCCACCGAATTTGACCAAGCCCCTAAACTTCATTTTCAGTTTGCTAAATTTGGACCGGTCTCCTGTCATGTGCCTGCTACAGCCGCTGTCAAGATACCACTTGTTATGCTCGGCTGCCAGGCTAACCTGCGAGAGTTCAGACAAGGTAATGTGGGACCCAATTCAAATTGGGTCCAAAGACATTTTTCAATTTATCCAAATCACACTTAGGAACCCACATTTGTTTTACTGTTCTTTTCGGTGATTTCATGTAGCTTGATTCTTCCTTCTTGGCATTTCTTAGTGGGTGTTGAATGAGCATATTCCTATTAAAATTTTGCTGTTTCCGAACATAAGAATTGTTGTTTGGCCTCTTAGAGGACACACGTGTGTGCTGAGCATAATTCATCTAACCATTTTTGTTCAAATGAAAATTGTGCTGAAAGTGATGCATGTTTGCATGCTTTCCTTGAGAACTAGCATGCTGAAATTTCTTAGTGAAACTGTTCACATTTCTAGTGACATCAATAGGAGTGGTCGTGTGAAAGCCTTTGTTCCACAACTATTGCACAGAAGCAGTTCTAGTCTCAGGATTTCCTGACTTAGCTTGCTGACCAGTGGATTGAATGGATTTGCTGGTCGAAACCTTCAATGTAGAGACAGATTTGGAACTGGATGGGGTTTCCAATTTTTCTTTGCCCTTGGGAGGGCAGAACGTGACAGTTTTGAATTCAAAGGGCTTTTTACTTGTGGGATTGTATCCTAATCCCTCCCTGTTGAAGTTTACTCGACCCCAGAAGGACATCCAGATTGTTTCTCCCCTCTGTAAATTTTTCTAGTATTTTTCCTTTGTCCTCAATCTCCTTCTGAAGTTCATTACATTGGTCCTGGAGTTCCTTATTAACTTTTCTAACCGCCTCATATTTTTCTGCAATCAGTCTAAACTCCTTTTTACTCTCTTCAGTTTTACTTTTCAGCTCATTCATCCTAGCTAGATTTTCCTCTCTTTCCATTCTAAACTTCTCGATCTCACTTCTAGCCTGATCTAGCTCAATGGCCATCTCCTTGGTTTTCATGTTGTCCGTAACAGCAATAGAGTGTTCCTCAGAAACAGAGTGAAACTTTCGTTTAAGCATTCTATGCTCCTTGGTTAGAAAATTATATTTAGCTAACAGGTCGCCATAGGCGTCCTCCCAATCATCCAAAGTAAAATTCTCAAATAAGTTCGTTACCTCTTCCTCATGGTTGGCCATGAGGCAAGTCTTCTCTTCATCTTCACTGGACGAGGTGGCTTCTGGATCCTCCTCCTCGTCGCTCCATGTGCACAGCATGGCTTTCTTCTTCTTGTGCACCATCTTCTTCTGGTATCCGGGAGCCTTAGCTTGCAGCTCTGGACATTCACTTTTCATGTGACCAGGTTTCTGACAATGGTAGCATGTAACCTTTTTAACAAATCGGTTCTTCTCAAGTTCTCGTTCAGAAGACTTCCTTGCAGCATTGAATCTCTTTCTCCTGTAGAATTTCCCTTTAGTCCTTAAGAACTTTCTGAATTGCCTGGTGAGCATGGCCTGCTCGCTCTTGTCCAGGTCTGAGAATCCGTTAGAGTCTTCGCTGCTACCACCACTGCTGCTGCTGCTGCTGCTCTTCTTAGTATGTCGTGAAACTTTCAGAGCAACATTCTTTCCCTTTCTGTCATGTCCATCATTCCCTTGTTTGAAGTTCATTTCGTGGGTCATGAGAGACCGAATCAGCTGGGTTACTGACATGGTGGATAAATATCTAGATTCCTCTATGACGGTCACCTTAGTATCCCAGATGGGAGTTAGGGACCTAAGGATCTTCCTGACAATGTCTTCTTGCTGAATCTCCTTTCCAAATCCTCTCAGACTATTAATGATCACAGACAATCTAGCATACATTTCTGTGATCGACTCTTCTGGCTTCATCTTAAACAACTCAGACTGAGTTGTAAGCATATTGATCTTGGTAGCTTTCACTTGAGATGTGCCCTCATAGATTAACTGCAATTCATCCCACATATTCTTTGCAGTCTTGCACGCTGAAATCCTTAAGTACTCTTCAGGGTGGACGACGCACTGTATGATGCTAAGAGCTGTCCAATTCAGTGCAGAGAGCTTTACCTGTTCCTCTGTCCATATGTCTTCGTTCGGTGGAAGTTGGTACGAACCATCTGTAATTACTCTCCAGAGCTTGTGGCTTTGGGCCCTGATAAAGACTTCCATCCTGTTCTTCCAGAAAAAATAGTTATTACCATCGAAGAAAGGGGGACGGGTGATTGACTGCCCTTCAGCAATGTAGCTGTGAGGACCAGCAGATCCGTTTCCCTGGCCGTTGGACCACATATTAGGAAATACCCGCTCTGATACCAAGTGATACAAGAAATATGAAGTGATCTAGAAGGGGAGGGGATGAATAGATCACTGTTTTCAACCGATTAAAAATTACTGAAGAGTGATTCACTGAATACAAGCAATCTCGCAGATGAACCCACAAAAACCGCAGTGCGAACAATAACTCGAGTAGATAGAAGGCACACCACAAGAACCACCACAGACAATCACACAAGGGCACAGAGGTTTTTAAGGTGGTTCGGCCAGATCTCCAGTCTGCCTACGCCCACCCCTCACTTCAAATCGAGTGAGACTTCCACTAGCACTGCTAGCAAAGCAGACTCAGTCTGCGACAACTGCTGATTCACAGCTTCACCAGGGGAACATCCTCCCCTCTTCCTCCACACCCGGAGGGAACCCTAAGGACGTCAAGTCCCTAGAAACCAGGAGGCAATTTCCTCCTCCTCCAACCAGAGGGAACACTAGTGATCTGCAATCACTAGAACCAGAGACCAAGGTCTCTCTTCCTCTGAATCCCAGAGGGAACACCTCTTCTACGAGAGGGAACACTACTGTAACCTTTGTTGCAAGTAAACCAGAGAGAACACGTCTCTCTCTTCCCCTGAACACCAGGAGGTAACACCGAGAACTCTCAATCAAGAAGGAAAAACATATAAGAAACGAAAACAAGAAAGGAGGAATCCAAAATTCAGAAACTGGAAACAATGTAGCTCAAACTGAGCAGCAGACTTCAGATTTGATCCGTAAGTCAATACCTATCTTCTGATCACACTCCTGCTCTCTCTTCTCTCTCAACTGGAACACTCTAGTTTCTCAGGGAGGCTCTTTCTCTTCTGCTCTCACTTCAACTTTCTTTTCTGTAACCTCAGAGCTCCACCTTTTCGTAGATGATGAGGTAGTGCTTTTATAAGCGATCAGGACGGTGCATGCAAGGCGTGTGCTTCCCGCGCTCGGTCCAGAACCTTCTTGCCACGTGCCCTTATAGCATTGGTTCCTTTAGTATCGGATCACGTGCAGTCCAGACACCGGTGAATGTTCTTCCTCGGACCTGCAAGGAGATAAAAACCATTAAAACTGAGGGCCACAGGAACTAAAACTGCATGAGGTATGTGATAGCAATACGAGATGCACTTTTCAGAGAACGACACGAGATACACAAGATTATTACAGTACGAGACAAGGAGAGAATGACACGAGGTCAGATGAAAACAGCATGAGGTAGAAAGAGAATGACACGAGATGCACAATAATAAAGCTGACACTAAAGAGAGCGACACGAAGTCAAATGAGAACAGCACGAGGTAAAAAGAAAGAAGTCTCACGGGGTGAAACGGTAGACAGACACGTGATCAGAGGGAACTTGGACGAAGATAGAAAGAAACAACACGCGAACATAAACACAAGAATAACACAAAGACACGAATACAAAAGCAACACGACATAACAACCAGCAAAGAGAATGGCACGAGGTGAAACGACACTTTACTAAAAGGACTTGAATACACACGAAAACAACTCGAGTACTAAGTTGCTCGAACGAACGAACGACTCGAAGACAAGGACGACACGGGCTGACAACAACTCGAAGACGAAAACAGAAACCGACACGAAGTGTGGTTTCAAAACAAGAAAGACACGAGGTCTAGGAAAAGCAACACGAAGACAGAAATAACAAAGAAACGACTCGAACTAAGGACGACATAGAGACAACCCAGTCAGACTCGACTTGAGACACTTAAAGCTTGAATTTAGAGAAGAATGCACGAAGTAAAATCAACACGAAGATAGAAGACAGACACGGCTATCACGACATGAGATGAAGCAGTGAAACCAGAACAAGAGACGACTCGAGGAACAACAGTAAGTGACACGAAAACACAAGGGCAAACATAAAGAATGACTCGAGATGAGCAACTAAATACTAAGGAAACGACACGAGGTTCACAGGGAAATGACTCGAAGTTCGTCAGAACAATTAGAGCTGCTTCAGTAAACATCACGAAGTGAAGTGAACACAATCAACACGAAGTATGAAAGGAACAGTACGGACATGCAGGGTATTATCTCATAGCAGTTTTTCTTGTTAATCATGGAGAGTTCGAATGCATAACATTACTCATGATATTTGATTAAAAATGACACTATTTAACATAGTGATGCTCATCATCAAAACACTAGGGAAGTCACAAAAATCCAACATATTCTACCGGGGTATAAGGACTTTTAATTGATTTACTAACAGCCATTTAAAAATACCTTGATTCGTGAATTATTGTAAATCTCAATTCAAGAGATAAGTTAATTACAAGATGGTAACTCAAGATACAAGAACAAGCCAATAATTACAATAGACAGCAATTTACTTTTAAAATTACCATTTTATTATATGGGTTTCTAATTAACCATTGTGTAAGTTGAAGTGGAGATAGTAATCGGGATGGTTTATACACTTTGTTCTTCACTTTTGGATTGAGGAACGTCGGGCTTAATTTGAGATCAATGGGTTGCATGTATGGGTCATTGGTTCCTTAAAATATGGTTTTCAATTGGAGTAGGCTTGAATGGGTCGATCCCCTCACGGTCCGGATCGATCCTCGGGTCGAAAACAAGCGCACCGGTGCTGTCAGCAAATGGGTCGACCCATTGGGTCGACGCCTGGAAATCCAGGGTGTATGGGTCGACCCATTGGGTCGACCCCTAAAAAACCAGGGGTCTGCCAGCGTGTAGGTCGACCCATTGGGTCGACCCTCGCACGGACAGACTCCTATCTGTGTATGGGTCGACCCAATGGGTCGACCCCCGGGGTGTATGGGTCGACCCCTGCGTTCGCAGACGCGAACGTGACTTCCGTAAAATGGAAAAAATCTCACCCAATTGGGGTCTAATTGCACTGAGATCTTAACCCCATGCCCCTATGTTCTTGATGGACATATTAGGGTCATAATACAAGGGTTTGAAACCCTAAATTCACCGGAAAATCAATCGAAATCACAACCTATCTTGGAAGAACACTTAAAAACCTAGTTTTAGCATGCTTCTAATCAAACACGAAATTCTTTAAGCATGGTCTATAAAAATTGGGGCTTTCTATATCAAAAGAAGGCTTAATCGACGCTGATTCCAACCATATATGACATGTTATATGGGGATCAAGATTAATAACTCGAAATCATGATTTAACTCAAAAGAATACATCATAAACCACGTCTAGACATGCTCTTACTCAAATCAGAAATTCTCTAAACATGATGGATAAAATTTAGGGCTTTCTACGCCAAATGAAAGCTAACATGCTGCTGATTACAACCATATATGTTAATTAGAGTTTGGTCTATTATAACCTACCTCAATCGAAGAGAGATTTAGAAGTTAGAACGAAGAACGCCCGTTTGACAGCCCTTCACTTTTTCCATGAGATCTCCCTCCACACCTAATAGAATTTGGGGCTTTTACTACCAATGGAAAAAGCTCTCCGAGAGGATCAAAATGGTATACTCATGTGCAGATTTTGGTCGAGGGTACCTACATTAATCGAAGGAACAAAGAGGGCCAAAGAAAAACCTACGAACTCGGACACTCCTCCAATAAACGCGAGAGATCTCTCTAGATCGGAATCCTCTGCAACCACCACTACTCCCAAATGAAAATAGACACATAGGGCTTTCTTTTAATAGCTTATACATGTTCTGGATCCTTCCAGGAAGGGAGAAATCGACCCTTGAAGTGGAGTGTTTGAACTGTCGCCGCCAATGTTGACCTAGCCCATGTGCGACCAAATACTCCCCATAAGTTAAAAATTTCATGGTATTGTGAGAGGGGAAATGATCCTCTCTTTAATACCTTTCATTTTCCCCTGGAACCACCTCATTTGGTTGAGAAATGAGCTCGAATTTGATGTTTTAAGGTGGTGGTTACTATTGAGCACGAATTTGGTTAGGTAAGTGCGAAAATTTGACTAATCCCACTAATTTGGCCTAGTTAATGATATTATTAGGGTTGGCCATAGAAGAACAAATTGTTAAACGCAATTGATTTTACAAGAATATGATTTTTATGGATTTTTATAAAATAGTCAAAATGTGACTTATTCTATTTATTAAAGAATTAATCTAATTAATTTTGAATTAATTCCCATTAATTCAAATAAATTCAAATAATTTCTAATTAAATTCAAATTAATTTCTAATTAATTTCCAACAGAATTTGGGGTATTACACCCTCCCCCACTCAAAGAATTTGGTCCTCCAAATTCACTGCACTTTAATACAGAGATTGGGAAAGGCTAGCTCACCTAGAATAAGTCAGGCTACCGCTTCCGCATAGTATCTTCAGACTCCCAAGTAGCTTCCTCAGCTCCACGCCGACTCCACTGAATTTTGACCATAGATATGGAACGATTCCGGAGTTGCTGTTGCTTCCGATCCAGAATCTTGATAGGTCTTTCTTCATAGGTCAAATCTTCCTTCAATTCGAAATCCACATGCTGAATGATGTGAGTGGGGTCATACACATATTTCAGTAACATAGACGCGTGGAAAACCTTGTGTACGCCAGACAACTGAGGTGGTAAAGTCAGCCTGTAAGCAACCTCTCCCACTCTATCCAGGATCTCGAACGGACCAATATATCTCGGACTCAGCTTGCCATGAATGCCAAATCTTCGAATCCCTCTTGTAGGAGAGACTTTCAGAAATACATGCTCGCCAACTTGAAACTCTAATGCTCTTCTTCTTATGTCGGCATAAATCTTCTATCTTGATTGAGCCACTTGTAATCGGTCTCGGATAATACGGATGTTCTGTGATGATTCTAAAATAAGATCCGGTCCAAGCCATTGCTTTTCACCTACCTCGTCCCAACACAATGGGGAACGACAACTTCTTCCATACAATGCTTCAAAAGGAGCCATTTGAATGCTAGATTGATAACTGTTGTTGTAGGCGAATTCAATCAAAGCCAAATGGTCACTCCAACTGCCTCCAAAATCGATCATGCAGGCTCTAAGCATATCTTCCACTATCTGGTTGGTTCTTTCAGTCTGTCCATCTGTCTGTGGATGAAAGGCAGTACTGAAATTCAAACGAGTACCCAGAGACGCTTGTAGTCCCTTTCAGAAATGTGAAGTAAATGTGGGATCTCTATCAGACACAATGCTGACTGGTATACCATGGAGCCTTACCACTTCCTTCAAATACAAAGCAACCAATACATCAACTGTCCATTTGGACTTAATGGGTAAGAAATGAGCTGACTTTGTCAATTGATCGACAATCACCCACATTGCATCTAATCCACCACGAGTCCTAGGTAGACCCATAATGAAGTCCATGCCAATGCTTTCCCACTTCCATTGGGGTATGTCGAGTGGTTTCAACTTTCCTGCCGGTCTGAAATGTTCAGCCTTGACTTGCTGACAAACCAAGCATCTACTCACGAAGTCTACAATTTCCCTTTTCATATTCGGCCACCAAAAGGATCTCTTCAAATCCTTGAACATTTTAGTGCCTCTAGGATGAATGGTGTATTTGGATCTATGTGCTTCCTCAAGAATCTTGTTCTTTAACTCAGCTTCATCAGGTACACAAGTTCTACCCTGGAATAACAATCTTCCATCCTCAGCCATCGTGAAGTCAGGTCTGCTGCTCAAGCTTCCCTTGATCTCTACTAGCTCGGGATCATTATCTTGCAAAGATTTGATTTCCATCAATAATTCGGGCTTAAGTTGAATCTGTGTAATCATAACCCGATCATGGTCAATATTCAGATCCAGACTAACTAATTGTTTTAGTAGCTTCCACTCTTGTAACATGAGACTTGACAATTTAGCTACAGGCTTCCGGCTTAATGCATCTGCCACAACATTGCCTTTTCCAGGATGATACTCAATCGAGAAGTCGAAGTCTTTCAAATACTCCAACCATCTTCGCTGCCTCATATTGAGTTCCTTCTGAGAGAATAAATATTTCAGACTCTTATGATCTGAAAACAGCGTGAATGTTTCTCCATACAAGTAGTGCCTCCATATCTTCAATGCGAATACCACTGCTGCTAGTTCCAAATCATGAACATGATAATTCTCTTCATGCTTCCTCAACTGCCTAGAAGAATAGGCAATCACTTTCCTATGCTGCATGAGTACATAGCCTAAACCGATACCTGAAGCATCCGTGTATACAACAAAACCTCCTTCACCAGAAGGTAAAGCCAATACAGGTGCAGTAGTTAAACATTCCTTCAAAGTCTGAAAGCTTCGCTGGCAATCTTCAGACCAATCAAATTTGTTCTCCTTGCGGGTTAATCTTGTCATAGGTACCGCAATCTTAGAGAAATCTTGAATAAATCTCCGGTAGTAGCCTGCCAGGCCTAGGAAACTTCTAACTTCAGTCACACTGGTAGGCTGATCCCAATTCTTCACTGCCTCTACCTTTGAAGGATCAACAGAAATACCTTCTTTGGTGATGATATGTCCAAGAAAGGACACCTCTTGCAGCCAGAATTCACACTTACTGAACTTGGCATATAGCTGATGATCTCTCAATAGTTGCAATGACATCCTCAGATGTTCAGCATGCTCCTCTTCATTCTTGGAATAAATCAGGATGTCATCAATGAATACCACGACCCATTGATCAAGATAGGGCCGAAATACATTGTTCATCAACTGCATGAAAGCTGCTGGTGCATTCGTTAGACCAAAAGGCATAACGACAAATTCAAAATGACCATACCTACTGCGGAAAGCTATTTTATAGATATCTTCTTTCTTAATCCGCAACTGATGATATCCAGATCGAAGATCGATCTTAGAAAAATACTGAGCTCCCGCTATCTGGTCAAATAATTCGTCAATCCTTGGCAATGGATATTTGTTCTTGACAGTCTGCCGGTTCAATTGTCGATAATCAATGCACAATCTCATCGAACCATCTTTCTTCCGGACGAATAATACAGGGGCTCCCCAAGGGGAAGTACTTGGACAAATGAAACCCTTCTCGAGTAATTCCATCAACTGTTGCTTTAATTCTCTCAGTTCCGCAGAAGACATACGATAAGGAGCTTTGGAAATCGGAGATGAGCTAGGAATAACATCAATAGAGAAGATAACTTCCCGCTCAGGCGGAAGTCCTGGTAGTTCCTCTGGAAAGATATCAGGGAATTCTCGGACAACAGAAATGTCCTTAATCTCAATCTGCTGCTCAGGGGTAGCATGGACGAAGGCTAGAAAAGCCTCGCATCCTCGTCTCATCGGCTTATCAGCTCGAAGAGCCGAGATAAGTGATACGAAGTTATGGTGCTTAACTCCCACAAAAGAAAGTCTCGGGTGCCTAGTAAAAGACACGGAGCTAGAACTGCAGTGAACATTAGCCTCATATTGAGCCAACCAATCTGCTCCTAGGATTACATCATAATCCTTCATGTCCATGCAAACTAAATCAGTTGGTAAATTCTGTTCATCAATCATAACCTTACTAGAAGGATAGAAATATTGAATTGCCGATCTAGAACCAATAGGTGTTGATATTTCTAATGGAGAATTCATAAAAATAGGTTCCACAGCTAAAGACTTAGCAAATCTCTGAGAAATAAATGAATGTGTGGCACCAGTATCAAAAAGAACAAATGCTGACTTGTCGAGTATAATAAGAGTACCTTCGACGAGTCCACCATCCTCGACGGTTTCTGCTTCATCTACGTGCAAAGCTTGGAGCTTGCCTTGCTGCCTTTTGATGCCTTGTGGTTTTGCCGGGGTAGCTTGCTCTGATAAAAGAGGACAGTTAGGGATACGGTGCTCCTTACTTCCACATCGCAAACAGGCACCCAGCTTGCGCCAGCACTCCTCCATCCTGTGACCCGGACGATCACAAAACTTGCACATGCCCTTAAATGGAACAATAGGGCCAGGCTTCTTGTCTTCATGCTTCGGCATCTTGCCCTTCCACGATCCAGAGCCACTCCACGAACCAGGCCCACTAATAGGCCTCTTCTTGCTATACCCGGGTTTGATATTCCCGGAACCCGTAGGTTGTTCCTTCTTTGCGCCTTTTCCACGTATTTTCTCCATCATTTCTAGAGTGTCTTCTAGGACTTGAGCTTTCCTCACCATCTCGGAATAAGTCAAAATTTCCATCGGTGCCAGTTGATTGATATAATGCAGCCTCAGTCCATTTAGAAAATGCTTAGCCTTCATTTTCTCGGTGGATATTAAGTGAGTAGCATAACAAGAAAGTCGAGAAAACTAAGCTTCATATTCTGCCACAGATAAACTTCGCTGCTTCAAAGTCGTGAACTCCGTTGCCTTCTTCTCTTGCACTCTATCAGAAAAATATTTACCATTGAAGAACTCCTCGAACTCCTCCCATGTGACTTGCTGATCACCGAGAGTCGCCTTTACCGATTCCCACCATGACCTTGCATCACGTTCCAGTAGAAAGGTCGAGAGAAGGACATGTTCTAGATTGCTACATTGCATTACTTCAAATATCCTTCCCATCTCATCCAGCCAATGCTCGGCTTCATCAAGGTCAGTCGAGCCCGCAAATCTCGGCGGATTCATCCCCCGAAAGTTACGATATAAATCGCCAGTGCCATGGTTTGCAGCTCCTGCTTGAGCCACTTGTTGCAAAGCTTGAGTAAGGCCTTGAACCATACGCTGCAAGTTCCTCCATTCCACACGATCAGCTGCCATTGCAAAGGCCTACACGTGGAATAGATTACTTAGGTTCATTAAAAATAGATAATAACACGATTAAGATATGAACTTAACCCAAGTTTCTACCCAATCTCACTAGGTCAGGTCCTTAGACTTTAACAAGGTTAGGGGTCCTATGATAACACTTAGAACCCTAGAACTTGGAAAACCTAGAACTTTTAGGGAAACCTAGGAATATTAAACCTAGGCTCTGATACCACCAAACTGTCACGCCCCAACGCGGAATATCAGGACGTACAGTTAGAAACTAGCTAGAGATAATATTAATATGCTAAACTAAATAATCGCACAGGTGCTATAGAAAGAAGTACTTCTATTGATCAAGAAAGACTCTAAGTTTTATTACAATAACCATCAATGCTTAAACACGATCAACCATAACTTCCAAACTGATTCTAATACAATAACTGACTCCAAAAGATAAATAAAGTGCTAACACAACTAAGGAGTAACTCATGTAAACAACTATGCCAACTCGGCATCTACTAACAGGTACACTCAAAGATATCACTCCTGCCCCTCCCCATCGGTATGCGCATCATCACCTGAACAGCCTGAAAAGGGGGGAAACAACAACTATGAGCTGACGCTCAGTAGGAAATAACAGGCAAGTTTACGTGATTAACAATTTAATTACATTTTCATATGCCATGCTAATAAAAGAAATAAATGACGATACAATGAAACAACGTAATAAAAGATCTTGCAAGGTCAAGAAATATATGATGACAAGAATTAACAAGATAACAAGTACAAGAATTTACAACAGGAGATAGTAATAGAGAATTGGCCAACAAGCAAGTAATTTAAACATCATTTCAAGCACGATCAAGTAACAAGAGTAACAAGGGATTTTCATGTCATAGACGTCACACTAGTCATGCACTCGATGCAATGCCTCACCATGTCATTATAACATCCCATGGGCTCAATAATTTTTCGGGCGCTCTCCCCAGGACCAGACCGGGCCCTTATGATGCGTTGGCATTGATTTATTGGATCCAAGATCCCATGTTGTCTAGACATTCAGTCAAGTTAAATGGCCAATTTAATCAGAGGAATTTCTGTCAGAAGTTCAAGATTTAAAGGACTAACCTGTCCTTGGATTCATTAACTTAAAAACTCGGTATACGGTCACTTCTAGGCCGTTTGACAGGACATACGGCTACTACTGGCCGTATTACAAGAACTGGACCAAATCTCAGTCCACGAGGTCAAGAATGAACGGTTGACAGTGCCATTCAGGTAAGTAAGCAGTACGTGACCTTAAGACACAATTATGATACTTATACGGACTACACTAGACCGTTCATGGAGACAAGCGGTCAACTATGAGCTACTCATGTGCTGATTAGCCCAAGTCGATCCGTGACTTATATTTTTTTTTAATCAACACCGGCCCTCAGAATCATCGACTGGTCGAATGCATATCCCCCCAGCAGGGGAACATGTTCTCACTCCCCCAGAATGATGTTGTGGCCTAAGATTTTATTAATTTTTTATGAAAATAATACAAGCTCTTTGGGGCATACCCCTGACTGTACAAGATGCCAATGCTGTTCAGGAATACCGAGGTATCTATTTACAAAGGCGAAGAGAAGGCAAACCTCCTCTATCCATCCTATAAACTCCCCTTACCATTTTAGGGAGTTCACTTACATGAGTAAAAATAGAGTTAGAATGACTTGAGCTTGCATAGGAAGCTAATGCATCGGCCAACTGGTTGCCTTCCCTGTAAACATGTCTCACCGAACAGCCACTTGAGGATATAAGTTTCAGGATTTCACTCCACCATGGATAGACAACCCAGCCAAGAGCTTTTTTCTTATGTATGGAATCCACAAGGAGGGCACAATCAGAATAAATTGCAGTCACTTTAAGGCATCCATTCTTAACTATTGACAGCCCATCATAAAGAGCCCTTGCTTATGCTAATATGCTGCTCCCAAAACCATAATTGAAAGCAAAACTGATGATCATGTTTCCTACAGAATCTCTGACACAGCCACCACCTCCACATATGCCCGGGTTACCTTTTGAAGCTCCATCTACATGAAGAGTGAATTGGAAGGGGGCTAGGCTGCATGAAACAATCATTGGCCTCCTTGAGATAATCTTCGGAAACAGTTGGAATTTATTCATAATTTTAATTTGATCTGCCGAGCTACAACCTGAGAAGGATAGGTTTTCCAGAGCTTGAGAGAGGCCTGCCACCACTTTCCTCTTAATGCAAGTAATGTTGATGGCAGAGTTTTCGAACCTGGTTGAGCATCTAGCCTTCCAGATCTCCCATACTAATAGGATCACTACATACATTCCAGAGTAGCTGAAAGCTGAGTGCAATTTGGATCCTGCCAAAATGTTCCAACCACGAATAGTGATATGCTCACTGAGATTGATTTTGGCACTAATCAAAGGGGAGACCCACTTCCATAGGCTTGCAACTAAATCTCCTTTAATGAAAAGGTGATCCAAATCCTCCTAGAATGGGGATAGACAACAACAACATTTAGAAGCTAAGGAAAAACCACACTCAGTAATTCTGCCATCAACTGGAACAACTCTTTGAATCAGCTTCCAAAAGAAATTTGCTGCTCTAGGAGCAATGCTAGAATGCCATAACTTGGCCCATGGCTGCCTTATTACTCCTCTTGGTCTCAACAGATTATTGGATGAATGAACACTGAAGTCTCCACCTACTGTACCAGTCCAGATACAATGATCTGGACTATTGCTCAACTGAACTTTGGGTAATAATGCAGAAATACTGAGGAGAGACCAAGCTGAATGATTTGGATCAAGAAGGACCTCTCTTACAGTCTGCTTTGGCTGCATCTGAATGCTGTTAAAGCTTCATGAAGGTATAGTATTAATTAAAGGCCCTCTGCCCGTCCAATTATCTTTCCAGAAATTTGTTCCTTTACCATCCCCAATCATCCATCTGGAGTAGTTAATGATAAGCTTCTTCACCTGCTGAAACATGTTTTGGGACATTCCAGCTGGGAAAGGACTAGTGCAGTCAAAAAGGTTGGTTTTAACAAACCTTTGTCTGGCATACTGGGACCAAAGAGATGACCCCTGAATTATTCTCCACAGGCTTTTTGTTGCCAAGGACAACTGGACAAGGTTAAGATCTCTTATACCAAGACCCCCTTCCAGTTTAGGCTTTTGGATTCTTTGCCAAGAAATCCAGTGGCGACGTCTCAGATTGTCCGAACCCTACCAATAAAAATTAGCACATAATCTGTCGATGGCATTTATAATAGATTTGGGGAAAAAGCATGCAGAAGCCAGGTATATAGGAATGCTTCGGAGAACTGAGTTGATGAGAATTGCCCTCCCAGCCTGCGAAAGCAATTTGGACTGCCAACCCTCTAATCTCTGCTGAATTCTGTCCACAATATATTTAAAATCCTAACATGTATATCTTCCTTTCTTCACTGGGATGCCAAGATAACTGAAACTGGTAGAAACAATTCTAAAACCTGTCTGCAGTTGTATGGAAAGCTTAATCGAGAGAGGGGCTTTGTCTGAAACAATAATGCTACTCTTACCAACATTAATTTTTTGCCCTGAGCTTCTCTCATATCTTGAAATAAACTGCTGAAGTGTTGCTAAGTTATGTTTGCTAGCATTCATGAAAATAAGTGTGTCATCCGCATACAAGAGATGAGATATTTGAATCATGTTTTTAGGCCCACTATAGCCCCTCAATGTTCCTGACTGGAATAAAACTGTCAGCCCTCTACTCAGCACTTCCGAGGCTAGGATAAAAAGATATGGGGCAAGGGGGTCACCTTGTCTGATGCCTCTACTAGATTTAAAGAAACCTGCCATATTACCATTGAAATTGACTGAAAACCAACAGTTAGTCAGAATCATTCCAATGTAAGAAGTAAATCTAGTATTGAACCCAAATTTCCTTAGGACTGCCAGTAAAAAATCCCACTCAATTCTGTCATAAGCCTTGGCCATATCCAATTTTACAATGGGATTGTGACCCCTTACTTTCCTATCAATGTCCTTCATAAGTTGTCTTGCTAAAGCAACATTGTCCAGGATATTTCGGCCTTGAACAAAAGCTCCTTGTTCCTTCGAAATAATGTTCGGCAGGATTGGCGCTAACCTCTTAGATATGATTGAAGAGATTATTTTGTAGGAGAAATTACATAGACTTATTGGCCGGAAATCATTAAAGGACTTAGGCTCTTGAACTTTAGGGACTAAGGCAATAACTGATGATGCCATACCTCTAGGGATAGGAAACCCCTTAAAGAAGCTTTGCACTGCATTAGTGACATCTTGGCATATAATGTCCCATACATGTTTATAAAACTCTCCTGAAAACCCATCCGGACCAGGGGAGCTGGATCCTTTGAGAGACCACACTGCTTCTTTTATCTCATTGCCTTCTGGAGTAGAGCATAGGAGACTGTTCTGTTCATTAGTAATTAAGTGAGGAATGCAATCCAGCATGGAGCAATCCATAATATGGTTCTCAGAAGAGAACAACTTTTGAAAATACTGCTTTGCCTGCCTACTAAGAATTACTTGGTCTTCACACCAATTGTCAGAGTCATCCAGTTTTAACCTTCTGATAAAACCTCTTCTACGATTGTTTTGAGCAAGAGAGTGATAATATGAAGTGTTTCTGTCCCCACTTTCTATCCAATCTGTACGGGATTTTTGATGCCAGAATATTTCTTCCCTGTGCAATACCTGATGGAAATTTGCCACTACAGCATTCAGATTACATCTATTTTCTGTTGAAGGAATTAGATCAAATTCTCTTTGTTTCTGTTCCACTTCTAATTCTGCTAATCTGACATTCTTAGTCACATCTCCAAATATTTCCTTGTTCCATTTGTTTAGAGACATTTGCACAGCCTTTAACTTGGTAGATAATCTAACCATAGCATTTGGATGTTGAACTATACATTGATTCCAAGCATCAGCTACTACTTGGTGGAAGGAATTATGAGTACACCACATCTTTTGGAAGATAAACCTGGAAGGACCATGAGAAGTGTTAGATGATGATAGTAACATCGGGGTGTGATCAGAAGGGCCTCTAGCCAAATGCTTCACAACTAGCTGGGGAAAATCATTTTGGTAATTAGTGTTAATGAAGATCCTGTCCAGTCTGGCTTTAATGTTAGCAGCTCCTGTTTGGTTATTATTCCAAGTCATTGGTTCACCTGAGTAGCCTGCATCCATGAGCCCTGACGAGCAAGCAAAAGCATTGAAATCAGCCATAGTGGCCATTGAGGGAGTGATTCCACCCATCTTTTCCGAAGGCCTCATTACACAGTTAAAATCCCCTCCTACTATCCAAGGGATAGAAACTGTACCAGCAAAAATAGCTAATTCATTGAACAATTCAATTCTAAGGTGGGGATCACAAGAAGCATACACAAAGGAATAAAGACTGGAATATCTGTCACCCTCTTTAATACCCAAAGTAATATGCTGAGCAGATGAGCCGAGAACATCCAGCCTAAAACTGTCATGCCAAAACACCCAGATTTTTGAATCATTTGAGGAATTAACAGCAAATTTTACCAATTTTATAAACCTCCCAAGCTTCATAGCTTTCTCTGCATTCAGCATTGGCTCACTAATAGCAACTAAGTCTACTTTGTGAATTTGGATTAGCTTCTTTAAACATCTCCGGGAACCTTGATTCCCTACACCTCTGATGTTCCAAATAAGGGTTGTGTTTAACATTGAAATTCCTGTGGTTGAGCTTCTACCGATCTAGCTCTAGATCGTGTGATTATCCCCTTTTTTGAACGGGCTCGTCCAACATGAGCTTCCCTCCCTACTTCAACTATTTGCATAAGGGAATTATCACTTTTGGCCTTTTCAGCAACAGAATATCCCACTTCTGATAACTTCTGAATGTCTAGCCTTTCCTCACCCCCTTGCCATTCAGACTCTGTTCTTTTCTATATTGAAATAGATTCAGTCCCAAGAGTACTTAAGATTTCTGGTGCTTCTATATCTTCCTTTGCTTCAACCAACAATGGCTTGTTACTTCCGGGGTTTAAAATATCCTTCTGGCTTAAAAGAAATTCCTCATCTACATGCTGAAACTCTTCATCAGAGAAAACTTGCTTATCTTCATCTAGATTAGAATCACACCCATCAAGGGGTTTACGAAACTGTACAGGTTCTGTAGAAGAAGTCTTAGTTTGAATCTGATTTTTGCTACTAGCCTGTTCCTGTACTTCTTCCTTGCTCACTTGAGTAATATCAGTTGAATCAATTCCAGTCATTTTGTCAACATTCTGTAAGGCTACAAATCTATTCTCCTCTGAGACCAAATGTCGAGCATGTTGTGGTTCTACTGTAGATGACTTGTTTGTGTCCTTTATTTCCTTATTCAGAATTCCGGCCGAAACAGAGGGTACGACCGGTCGAGGCCTGAAAGTCTGACGGAGGTTCTTGGTTATAGTCTGCTGTCGATTAGTCTTCACTAGCTTCTTTTTGCAAACTTCAGCAGCATGGCCAAGTTTGTGGCAATACAAACAGAGAATTGGTGCTCGGTGGAAATTGACAGACTGCCAATAGCCTTTCCCATCAAGATCAATCCATACACTCTCCTGACGCGGAGCTGAAAGATCCATTTCAATGCAAACAAGGGCCTCTGAAGTGTCCGACAAAGCTAAAGATCTCTCATGAATTCGCAGAACTATTCCAAAATTACCAGATATGGAACGCAGGCAATCTTCTTGATACAGATTAGCCGGGAGTGCAGGAAATCCGATCCAAACCGGAATGGTCGGCGGATCAGCTTCAAAACTAAAATCTGAAGTCCACCGGAAAAATCGAAATAGAAAACCTTTTATATACAAGTTTTTCTACAGGAGGATTTTCAGAAAATCCTCTTCTCTGTCGAATCTTAGAAGAATATGTCGGGGATTTAACTTGCTTATGACAAAACTGTTAGAAATAGCTAATTGCTGCACCAGACAGGACTTAATTTCTGCAAAAGAAGGCCTACCGTATGAACACTTTGCCACGATTGCGAACGAAAGAAACTGGACAGATGCTTGTATATCAGCCTTGGAGAAATGTACAGCTGGCTCTCCTTGATCTGTGAATGTAGGCTCCTTTATCGGTATAGAAATGGACAAAGACCTTTGTTTCTCCATGATGACTTGAGCAAAGGTTCATCGAGAGATTACACCAGTAGAGGAAGATCCAGCCCCTGGTCGATCTGTTGAAGCCCCCAGCAGGGTCGAGGGGATCCCCGCCGCGCCGGCCATCCGATACGTGACTTATAACTCAGCGATTTGGTCACAATTTCCAGGTCGTAGCCGGGTCATACGGGTCTCAAAATGGCGGATTCTAACTTGCCGGATAGAGTGTCCGGGCAGAATCGCACTAAGGGACAGCAATTTAGGTTTAATGGCCGTAATGCCATATAGATTGTTAGCGTGCTATTAGTCTATTCTACCGGGGTATAAGGGCTTGTAATTGATTTCCTAACAGCCATTTAAAAATACCTTGATTCGTGAATTATTATAAATCTCAATTCAAGAGATAAGTTAATTACAAGATGGTAACTCAATATACTAGAACAAGCCAATAATGACAATAGACAGTAATACAAGACAGCAATTTACTTTCAAAATTACCATTTTATTATATGGGTTTCTAATTAACCATTTGTGTGCGTTGAAGTGGAGATAGTAATCGGGATGGTTTATACACTTTGTTCTTCAATTTTGGATTGAGGAACGCCGGACTTAATTTGAGATCAATGGGTTGCATGTATGGGTCATTGGTTCCTCAAAATATGGTTTTCAATTGGAGTAGGCTTGAATGGGTCGATCCCCTCATGGTCCGGATCGATCCTCGGGTCGAAAACAAGCCCACCAGGGCTGTCAGCAAATGGGTCGACCCATTGGGTTGACCCCTGGAAAACCAGGGGTCTGCCAGCGTGTGGGTCGACCCTCGCACGGACAGACTCCTGTCTGTGTATGGGTCGACCCAATGGGTCGACCCCCGGGGTGTATGGGTCGACCCAATGGGTCGACCCCTGCGTTCGCAGACGCGAACGTGACTTCCGTAAAAAGGAAAAAATCTCACCCAATTGGGGTCTAATTGGACTGAGATCTTAACCCCATGCCCCTAGGTTCTTGATGGACATATTAGGGTCATAATACAAGGGTTGGGAACCCTAAATTCACCGAAAAACTAATCGAAATAACAACCTATCTAGGAAGAACACTTAAAAACTTAGTTTTAGCATGCTTCTAATCAAACACGAAATTCTTTAAGCATAGTCTATAAAAATTGGGGCTTTCTATATCAAAAGAAGGCTTACTCGACGCTAATTCCAACCATATATGATATGCTATATGGGGATCAAGATTAATAACTCGAAATCATGATTTAACTCAAAAGAACACATCATAAACCATGTCTAGACATGCTCTTACTCAAATCAGAAATTCTCTAAACATGATGCATAAAATTTAGGGATTTCTACGCCAAATGAAAGCTAATATGCTGGTGATTACAACCATATATGTTAATTAGAGTTTGGTCTGTTATAACCTACCTCAATCGAAGAGAGATTTAGAAGTTAGAACGAAGAACGCCCGTTTGACAGCCCTTCACTTTTTCCACGAGATCTCCCTCCACACCTAATAGAATTTGGGGCTTTTACTACCAATGGAAAGAGCTCTCCGAGAGGATCAAAATAGTATACTCATGTGCAGATTTTGGTCGAGGGTACCAACCTTAATCGAAGGAACAAAGAGGGCCAAAGAAAAACCAACGAACTCAGACACTCCTCCAATAAAAGCGAGAGATCTCTCTAGATCGGAATCCTCTGCGACCACCACTGCTCCCAAACGAAAATAGACACATAGGGCTTTTTTTTAATAGCTTATACATTTCTGGATCCTTCCAGGAAGGGAGAAATCGACCCTTGAAGTGGAGTGTTTGAACCACCGCCGCCAATGTTGACCTAGCCCATGCGCGACCAAATACTCCCCATAAGTTAAAAATTTCGTGGCATTGTGAGAGGGGAAATGATCCTCTCTTTAATGCCTTTCATTTGCCCCTGGAATCACCTCATTTGGTTGAGAAATGAGCTCGAATTTGATGTTTTAAGGTGGTGGTTATTATTGAGCACGAATTTGGTTAGGTAAGTGTGAAAATTTGACTAATCCCACTAATTTGATCTAGTTAATGATTTTATTAGGGTTGGCCATAGAAGAACAAATTGTTAAACGCAATTGATTCTACAAGAATATGATTTTTATGGATTTTTATAAAATAGTCGAAATATGACTTATTCTATTTATTAAAGAATTAATCTAATTAATTTTGAATTAATTCCCATTAATTCAAATAAATTCAAATAATTTCTATTTAAATTCAAATAAATTTCTAATTAATTTCTAACAAAATTTAGGGTATTACATTCACATCCGAAGAGAACTCGTCCTGTCTCGGAGGGATGTTCGGATGGAAATTGGGGATTACGGGACACCTCCAAGTCTCCTCCACAGAAAAAATCCCTACCCAACAGAACTGAGTCTTCCATCCCTTGTGGGAAGAGTCCTTCATGACTAGGGAGACACAGCTCCTATTCTGTCTCGCCTGGATGAAATAGAAGCCCTTCCCGATCGAGGAATGCGCCTTCAACTCGAAAAAATAATGGAAGAGATCCAAGGAAGGAGGAACCCCGCATTGGCGGCAGAGGATGCGAAAGGCGGAGAGAAGAAGATAAGAGTTGGCCACCAATTATATGGGAGCCAACTTAAAGAAATCAAGAAGCTTCAGAAGAAAGGGCTCGATGGGAAGGCGGAAACCATTCTTCCACGACAGAAGGAAGGATCAGATATGGCCCGTACGAGAATCCAAGCTCGTCTCGTGCAGGGCAGTCGCGGCAAAGTAAAACTTATAGGGTAGGCGAAACAGGTGCTCCAGCCGTTTCACCTCCGCCTCCCCCAGCTCGCTGCAGTTTGGAGCCAGCGGTATCACCGTCGCCCTCGCCTCAGGCTCACCCTCCCACTCTTTGACCTTCGAACGCTGGTCCGCCATGGGATCTAAAGAGGAACTTGAAGAGAAATGCTCCCGAGACTCCGGAGATTCTGGAGGAAGAGGAAGCTGTCAAACAGCCTCCGCAGTTATCTCCGCCAACTCTGTGAACGCCGCTGCAAGCCTCTACTATTCGGTCGTGTCCTCACGACGCATCAAAGAGCCCCAAAGACAAGCACGAAGGAGAGCAAAAACCCTAAAACAGAGGGAGTCTGGAACGACAACAAGCGCACAATGCCTATATTCCTACGCAGAAGGTGGCGCGTCGTTCCGACCTCCGAGAAAAGGGGGCCCCTTCATTTCAAATCCGTTAGGATTATCATTATTACGGGCCCAGGTGACCACAAAACGTGGCTTCTTAACACCGCCAGATCTCAACCCACCTGAGCCATGCTGGTCCAAAACCCTAACAGCTACTCTTCCGAGCCTACCAAGGCTCGGGAGTAGGAGGGGGACAAGTGGAGAGGGGATTTCTATATCCCATCTAAGAGCGGTCGAACAAGGTCCAGCAAGACCAAACGAGGCCCAACTCATCTAAGTGACAGCTCCACAGGGCCCACTTAGCATAAAAGCCCAATAAGATCACTTAGGATCAAGCCCTTCCTTGGCAGCCATTAGGCTCGGAAGGCCCGAGCGTCAGTCCGGTCGGAGGAAGACCCAAGCCCGACCTATCCCCCTCGCCGGGATAAAGGCTAGAGCCCAGCGCCCACTCCGACCGAGCCTCACCCGAGCTATGCCGATCGCCCTGATAAGGGTTGGCACTCTTCATGCTTGGGTCGACCGACGATTGCTTATCCACGCTGCCGTTGAGAGCCCTTTATGAGCAGGAGTTCACAAAGATAAGGGACCTACGAGTCCTCAAGGTTATAAAGAGCCCACGATAAGGACGTAAAGATCCCACGTCGGGGACGTAACCCCCGCTTGGAACTCATCAGCTTACGGGACTCATGAGGCTAGCGCACTATTTAAACCGGGGACTCCCTCCAACAAACGGTAAGGCCTACACACGCCTAAAACTCCCTGAGCAGGAACCACTTCACCACCTTCGTGGAGAGGGATCTCGTGCATCTCCTTCCTCCTCCCTTCATAGCTTCCACCATTGCTCTATTGACTTAGGCATCGGGGGGTTTTCCCCAGGGATCCCCCCCTGGGCCCCCTGATCCGTTTCCCTTCCTTGCAGTTCATTGATCGGTGATCATCTCCCAGCTCAGGACTAGCGCGAGATCGCCCCTCTTCAACCCTATTTTCACCAAAGGGTTAAATCCAACTTAAATAGGCCCAAAGACCCAATTCCATGACCTTTAGACCCAAGCCCATTAATAGAAACGTAAATTGGGTAATTTGTAAATTTAAAATAGGATATATACACCAATTAGGAGGTAAATAAGAGATAATAATAAAATCTGAATATTTCAGATTTAACGCCAAATGGCTATCTATCGCGAGACTGCCATTTCATTTTAGCGGTCCATACATGACCGCTAATTCATTCTGATTCCCTAACTGGAAGAAGCGTGGAAAGTTTGGATCTTTGGCATCCAAATCATCATGGATCGAAGTGTGTAGACATGTAAACATGTCTAGGACTCTTGGGGATCTACCCTACCCCTAATTTGGACTCCCAACTCGATCAAATCCTCAGACCAAACTCAAAACCCTATAAATAGACCCTAACTTTGACCTATGTGAACCCTAATGTTGGCTCGCGGAATTCGAAGGTAAGGAGACATCTTCTCAGGTTAATTCTTTACAAAAATTTGTACCCCTTAGTTTTGTCTAACTTCTCTCAAAATCTCGTGCTAGGAGGACATGCCGTTGGAGAGTTAGAAGCCCTACAAGTTGCTAGTTCGCTGTAGTCCGCACAAGAACCAGTGTGGCCGTCCAGCAAAGACCTAGAGATTGGATGCCCTAATCGAGGTATTTAGAAGTTAATCCTTTATAACTTATTGTTCCCCTCCATATTTTCTACCTGCCCTCCAAATTTCACGGTTCTAAGTCAAGTGGTTGAGGAGAACGAGGGATGAGAAGTTGCTGGTTTAGCACAGGACGTGCAGAAACTAAGGTCAACTTCCAGTCAGAAATTTAAAGTCTAGGGATCTAATCAAAGGTAGGTTATCTCATGAAAAGGCTAAATTTATATGTTAGGACCAAAAGCCCTCTATTATCTCGTGATTTCATTCACTATACTAGGAGTATTTAATGTTTTATTTCGACTGTGCATCTGGGTTATGACAGCATGCATGAATCCTACCCTTTAATGAGAAATTGATAGCTTTTGGCTTAATTTATGTAAACCATGCATCTCCATACGTTTCTTATGTCTATCATGTCTTATCCCTTTGCTGAGCATGAATTTCATTTATCTATTGCCCAAAAATAGGCCTTATATGACCTACTTTACTTATGTCTGTTACAGAACAGAAACGGTCTCTACCAGACCGCCATAATAATTTAGCGGCCATGCGATAGACCGCAACCACCATCATGCGGTCCTCCTATGACCGTCATTGTCTTTATGATTTCTACAACCTGTTAACTCTAAACAAATTGCAAATTGACCCTAGGAACTATATGATAAACCTAGGTAGATATGTTTTATTCCTAGTTTTGACTTCATATTCGTAATATTGGTTATATTGTGCATCATCCTTGATAGATTGCATGTCGTACATGGGTTTAAATGCTTATTTTAGCTTATGCTACTTTCATACCAAAACATATACTTTTGTAGTAATGATCACATTTTCACATACTCGTTTTGATTTGGTTGCTATTTTACCACGGTCCTTTCTCATCTATAGTCTTTTCTTAAGTACATGGTGCGTACCCCGGTGCGTGGCCATTAGATACACTTTTGTACTTATAAGCACATCTCTTGGACTTGTGATCCTCTCCGTTAGATATTCCTTCCACCAGACTAGGTGATCTATTTTCAAGGCCTCCATAAGTCTCCGCGAGCCTAGGATTCCCACTAGGAGGCCGAGCTGGTTGTACCCACAAAGCCAAATTGTTTAGAAAGCACTCACATGACCGGTGTTTTTCTGAGTCCTGACTAGTAGCGGCCATCAAGGAGACCGCAAATGTCAATTAGCGGCCCTTCCCCTGACAGCCATTTTCCCAGAGGTTTCCCTACGTCGACACTTCTTTATTCATTCGTCGACTCTGTCCAAGTTACGGCCATACCATGACCGCCACTATTAAGTTACGGCCAGGCTTGTGACTGCTAATTCAAGAAATGGCCCAGACTAGACCGTTTCCTATCTCTGAGTTATTTAACCCGAGATTTGACCCACGGGTTGATTCTCCTATGTTCCTAGATGATCCATTGATTATCTCAATCCTAATACCTTATTCAAAAGCTATGTAATGAATTATGAAAGTTAAAAGAACATGTCGTTATGCTGCCGAATTCTTTCCGTGGCATGACCTTGTCTTAAATCATTCTTTGAATTCTCATGTTCAAAATTGGTGCATTCTTACCCTGATATCATGAAACTATAGTTTGAACTTGTACATTATTGGCCTACACTTTTGATATTTCTCGTGGAAGTGGCTTGATTTATAACTTGAAGATGCAGTTCGGGCACTGATTGTGTCCAAGGGCTCCATGCTAGCCCCCTCGACTGATTGTTGGAAACGTGCTGAAAACTATGGGGTACGATGATACTGGCATCGCATTGCGCTGGGAGTACTTTTTTTATAGATGAGTGAAAACCATGAGGCTATACATGAAATTATACATTCTTGTGACATGACTTTCTAGTGCATGACCTTCATAGTTATGAAACGTACATTCTCGATACATGCTAGTATATTCTTGTTATATGAAAGGCCACTATATATTCTTGAATGATTATCCTCTCATTCTATATTAGAAATCTCGTATCTTCATAGTCACATCTTGTTACTTGCGTTGTTACTATGGTTTTGTTTGCATGTTTCATCATATGCATTTATCTTATTTCCTAGAGTAAAAATGTTAAATACTTAAACATTACCTTCAGGTTGATACGAGGATACCTACTAGGCAAGTGTGCTCATTCCATACTTTTTCAATCTTTTTATGACATTCTAGCGGGGATTCGGACTACTCAAGTGACGAGTCTGAGAGTGATTAAAGATCGAGAGAAGACCTAGTAGAGTCATGAGTCAAGTCGAGTCTATGTGATTTTATTTGAGTCTAATAAAAAGAGTCAATTATCAATGTACTTTGGATATTATTCAATAAAGTGAAGTTTTGAGTATATTATCTTGTGCATTCCCTTTTATGTGTGAATGTGTTAGCGCTCTGATTATATTGCTCGCTTGTGGCGTACTAGCCGGCTGTTCACTGTCCCGAATATCTTCCGTTGTACTCATATCTTGGGGCATGACAAGCCTCATCCAGCAAATCAGGAAGGGTAGCCAGACCCAATCCATTGCTATTGGATTGGCCAGGCTCGGACCCCTCTCATGATGCAGCAATCACGTCCAAGCAATAAAGCAAAGAAAGGAGCGCAAATGCAGAAACGCAGTGCACTGGGGAATGGGGATAGAAAGAATTGCAGAAATGCAAACATTCACATCCAAGCATTAAAAGCTCATTTCTATTCATCTTAGACGAAGGAAATACATCATCCCAAGGTCAATGGGTATGGGAAATGACAAAACGAAGAAAAGAAAATTACAGAACTACATAGCAGAAGAAAACAGAACAAAGGGGGGAGGGTGGAGCATTGACTCCTCCCCCTTCCCAAGCAGCACACCTCTCTCTCTTCTCTTCCTCTCTATCTTCCCTTCACACACAGGAGCAGCAGAGGGGAGCTCTGAGATTTTTGCATAGCACCAACAGGAGGAAGAATAGAACTACCGGAGAGCCTTCTCTTCAGGGTATTGGCCCCCTTTTATAGCTGCCAGGGGGCCCTTTCTTTTTTTCCAAGGCAACGAGGGGCCAGGATAATCTCATATGATTGGAGAATATTGTCCCCCACGCGTCCTGTACCGGCGTACGGTCTTCTAGAAGCGTCGCGATCGAACTTTGGGGAGCACGCGTCGCGCTGGTGACACGAGTGCTAGTACGGCTTCATCTGCGACTGGAGGGTGCGTCGACACAGGTTGCAGGCTACGTCGATGCGGCCTTCTATCGCCCGCACTTCTTATACTTCTGTATCTTCAGGTGCGTTGATGCCACTATCTCAGTGCATCGACGCAGTCCATTGCCAGGGACCACTATTGGTCTTCTATCTTCTGTGGCGTCGACGCTGGGGTTGTTATGTGTCGACGCTGTCAGGGAGCCAGAGGCCCTTGCTTTTGCTTTGTCTTCAGATGCGTTGGCGCAGCAGTAGACTGCGTCGACGTGGTACGTTGTCCAGGGGACTTTTTCTTCTCCTCTTCAGTTGAATCTACTTTGGCTTCAAATGGCAATTTTTAAGCGTCCATAGGCCCATATAGGGTAACGGAAGTGCTCAGCAAAGGAGCGTACAGGCTAACGACGTTGGAGGGGCGAGAGGTACCCAGGACATGGAATTATGTAAACCTCATAATTTTTTGTCAATAAATTGTTCTCGACATGTCACCTCGCTGGTTTAACAGAAGCGTCGCCAGTTGAGCTCAACTATGGTGGTTTCCATGCCTCCAAGAGGCGAGCACTTATGCTCCCTTAGAAATCCTAGTAGCTTCCAAGCTTCCAGGAGGAAGCTTCCAAGAGGCGAGCAGTTATGCTCCCTCAGAAATCCTGGTGGCTTCCAAGCCTCCAAGAGGCGAGCACCTATGCTCCATTAAAAATCCCAGTGGCTTCCAAGCCCCCAAGAGGCAAGCACTCATGCTGTAAAGCCCCGGAATTTTTATAAATTATTTCTGGTATATTTAAGTATTTTGTGGAAATTTTAAAAACCTAAAATGGATTAATAAATAAATATTGGGTTAAATAAAATATTATACGGCCCAATTATGTTAAATAACTAATCTAGCTTTGATAATTAAAGCCCAATAGGTTTAAGGACTAAGCCTAATAAGTTTGACCCATATTCTAGAAGGTTATTTAGCCTATTCATGGATTTTAAGGATAAATATCATTTTATTAGATAATTTAGTGGATAATTAACCAAAGAGTTTGAATTAAGATGAATGTCCACGCCCAGTTGATGTAATGGTCTATCGGGCGACCGCTACAGTCACGTAACGCACCAGTCCTAGTCCGTTATATTCAGCAGATTCCGTGAGAAGAAGAAGTTGCAAAAAGATTGGAACTTTAGGTTTCTCTTGGCTAGAGACTAACTTAGAAGAACTTATAACATTGCTAAAGACTCTTAGAGATCATGTTCTAGCCAACTAAGGACTCTAGAATCGATCTAATCCTCAAACCCTAGCCAAAACCCTATAAATAGAACCCAATTCTGAACTAAGCGACCCTTACTTTTGGCTCGTGAAGAAACAAGGTAAGGAGAAATAATCTCGGGTAAGTCCTTTGGAAGTTTTTGTTTCTAATACTAAGGTCTGGCAACTCTCAAAATATCATGTTAGGAGGTCGAGTATCCAAGGAGTTAGGATCTTCCAAAGTTGCTGGTTTCATCACGCCAACCCAAGAAACTGTGCGACAGGGTGCTGAAGATCAGGAAATTAAAGAGCCTAAATGAGGTAATCAGAATTAGATGCTTTAGAACTTTTTGTTCCTCTTAGTTTCATCTTCCTAACCTCCAAATTTCACATCTTTAGGTCAAGAGATTGGAGAGTTAGGGCAACGTGAAGTTGCTGAAAAATCACAGGAAGAGAAGAACTTGTGCTACCCTTGAAGACTCAAATTAGAAGTTTAAAGCCCAGTTAAGAGGTAGGTTATCTCATGAACGGTAAAAGCACATTGTTAGGGATAAAAGCCCTCTAGTTTATTTAGATTTCATGTATTATACTTCATGAATTTCATGTTTTAGGATTAGTCTATACATTCATGCATGCCTTCAACCCTAATTGAAGATAAAAAGCTATCTCTCGTAGTTTCATTACTACCTATGCATCTAGATAGAATTTTTTCTCGTTTTGACATGATTAGAGTAGTTAGCATGCCATGAATTAATCATAAATTTCTATAGTTTCTATTTCCTGTCAACAGAGGACCTAACGGTCTATCGTAAGACCGCCAGGGACGTGTAACGGACCTACCTTGATCCGTCACACCTCTGTAAACGATTGCAGGGTTCTGAGAACTCTAACAGACCTATAGTGGACCGTTACCATATTGTGACGTGCCCAGACAAACTAGGTCCATCAGGACCAAACGAGGCCCAGCTCATCCAAGTGACAGCCCCACAGGGCCCACTTAGGCTAAAAAGCCCAATAAGATCACTCGGGATCACACCCTTCCTCGGCGACCCTTAGACTCGGAAGGTCCGAGCGTCGGTCAGGTAAGAAAAAGACCCATGCCCGATCGATCCCCTTGCCGAGATAGAGGTAGGCGCTCAGCGCCCACTCCGACCTATCTTCATCCGAGCTATGCCTATCGCCCGGACAAGGTTGGCACCTTTTATGCTTGGCTCTACTGACGATTGCTTATCCACGCTGCCATTGAGAGCCCTTTATGAGCAGGAGTTTATGAGGATAAGGGACCCTTGACCCCCCAAGGCTATAAAGATTGCACGATGAGGACGTAAAGACCCCACGATGAGGACGTAACTCCCGCCTGAAACTCCTCAGCTTACGGGACTCATGAGGCAAGCACACTATATAAACCTGGGACTCCCTCCGACGAAAGGTAAGGCCAACATACGCCTAAACTCCCTGAGCAGGAACCACTTCACCACCTCGGTGTAGGGGGATCTCGTGCACCTCTTTCCTCCTCCCTTCATAACTTCCACCATTGCTCTACTGACTTAAGCATCGGAGGGTTTTCCCCAGGGAACCATCCCTGGGACCCCTGATCTATTTTCCCTTCTTTACAGTTCACTATCCGGTGATCATCCTCCCAGCTCAGAACCAGCGTGAGATCACGCCCCTTCATCTGGCGCCGTCTGTGGGAAACGACCAAAGAGCTAGTATGGTGCGAAGGAGTTCAGGGAGGAGGTCCGCCGGCGACAGGGGAAAGGCCATGGTGGCGGCGGGAGAAGGCCCTTCTCAAGCCTCACAAAATCCCCCCTCCAATGCCAGCACCCCCACCGACGGACCGCCCCCTCCCCCTGCGACGGTTGGGCACCCGCCCCCTCCCCCCACGGCGGTGGGGATACCACTTAGCGGCGGCGCTGACGCTTTTCAAGCCCTCAACGCAAAACTGGATGTCCTTGTGGAACTCCTGAGGACTCTGGCAGCCAGGGATGGAAGGTCACGCGCCCCTATGGAAAGCCCCCCCCCCCCCCCCCCCCCCGCGAGAACGTGTCCCAACACATCGCCAGAGGCCGCTTCACCCTCCGAGGCCGGCAGATCATCCGTAACCGGTCAGGAGGACCTTCATAAGCCCCTCATCCAGAGCAAGAGGCCTCCTCCACTCCAAAAAGGGAGAGACCTGGGGCACGCCGTCTGAATCCAGAGACTGAAGTCCCTGGGGAACGCCAAGATAGCCCCCCCAGCCCCACGGCGCAGTGACAGCCGGAGCTATCCCTCCGACTGCGAGAATTCGAGAGGCATTTCACAGAACAAGAGCGCTCCCTACGTACCCTGTAGAAAGTTTCCTCCGTGGAGGACGAGGAGAAATCCCTGTTCTCCGACTATATCTTGAAGGTAGAGGTATCTCCCAGAACCTCCATTCCGACCTTCAAGCCTTATGACGACCAGGGCGACCCATCCGATCACTTTGACAGCTTCGACGCCCTGATGACCCTGCATGGAGCGTCCGATGCCATCAAATATCGAGTCTTTGTGACCACCCTGGTCCAAGGCACCCAAGCATGGTTCTGGGCCCTCGTCCCGGGATCCGTCTGGGACTTCAAACAATTCGGGCGAGTGTTTAAGGAGAGTTTCACCGGTAGCGGCCCCCCGAGGTATGTAGCGCGGCTATTGGCTCTCAAACAGGCGCAAGGGGAGAAACTCCGGGCTTACATCCAACGATTCAAGCCGGAAGCCCTCAGAATCCCCCGGCTAGATGTAGCCTCCGCCATAACCGTGCTGACCGGGGGCCCCCAGGATGAGAACCTCCGTCGTGAACTTGTCCTCCACCCTCCCTCGACCCTTGCCGAGCAAGTGACCCTGGCTTTGTGCCACGCCGAGTGCGAAAAAGTACTCAGCGCATGCCGAGGCACACCCGGCTCGGGTCGGGAGGGGGACAAGAAACGAGCACCCGAGCGAAGTTCGGGTCCAGGAAAAAGGTGGAACCGGGATGGAGAGCACAAGGAACCGTCATGGAAGTACGAGCGGTACACTACCCTAACCGCTCCGGTGCACGAGATATATGAATACAAGTCGAAGAGCCGCAATCGCAGCAAGCACTGCCTGTTCCTTAGTGACCACGGGCATCACACCGGCGATTGCTACCAGCTCCAGGATGAAATCGAGTGCCTTGTCCGTCAAGGACACCTATCCCGGTTTCTTGACCGGGCATAAGGAAGAACGAGGCGCCCTAGAGGAAATCGACAACGCCCCTTGCGGGGTCCATATCAACGTGATCGCTGGAGGAGCTGCATCAGGGCCACGATAAACCATTGTAACGTAGACAGGATTATAGTCGACAATGGAAGTCCCCTGATGTATTATCCTTTCAATGTTTCCTTAAGATGGGGGAGGATCCGTCTAAACTCCGCCCGATCCAAACCCCTCTGTGCAGGCTCAATGGCCAGGCCACTTATCCTGAGGGAGCCCTAAGCCTGCCGGTTACTCTCGGCACCCCACCCAAAACCGTTACGGTCATGGTGGACTTCATAGTGATCAAGGGTATGATTGCATACAACGCAATCTTCAGCCAAGGAATCCTTAGCCAAATGGAAGCGGTGCCCTCTACCTATCACCAAAAAATGAAGTTCCCCACCAAAAATGGGTTGGGGGAAGTCCGAGGAAACTAGGAAACGGCCAGAAGGTGCTACAATATCTCAGTTGAAGCCACAAGGCCGGATGGGAAGAATAAGGGTCCCGGGGAAGTCGAGGAAAAACTTGCAACCTCCGAGCCTGGAGGCAAATTGCTAATAGTTTTCCTAAACGACGACCCGACCCTAGGAGTAAAGATTAGAGCCGACCTACCGTCTGAGGTTCAACAGCAATACAAAGAGTTTCTTTCAGCATACATCTGAGTCTTTGCATGGTCTGGTGATCAACTCCCTGGGATACCGGAGGAGATAGTGATGCATAAGCTCAACCTCGACCCAACCGTAAAGCCCGTACAACAACACAGAAGAAAGCACGAGCCAGAGAAGCAGGCGATCATCATGGAGCAAGTCACCAAGGGGTAAAAAACTGGTCATTTTAGACCGGTCATGTACCCGACGTGGCAGGCTAACGTCGTCCTGGTGCCAAAAACTTCAGGAAAGTGACAAATGTGCGTGGACTTCACCGACTTGAACAAGGCCACTCCAAAGGACTGCTATCCATTACCGAGCATCGACCAACTGGTTGACTCAACCTCGGGCAACGAGATACTCAGCTTCAGGTTACCATCAGATCAGAATGAATCAAGAAGACATTGAGAAGACCGCCTTTATCACCGACTTCGGCGTACACTGCTACACCTGGATGCCTTTCGGGTTGAAGAACGCTGGAGCCACATACCAGAGGCTGGTCAATCATATGTTCGAGGGACAGCTCGGTTGGAACGTCGAGGCCTATATTGACGACATGATCGTGAAGACCCCCAAGGCCGAGGACCACTTCGCCGACCTAACTGAAACCTTTGACACCCTCCTAAAGTACAACATGAAGCTCAATCCTACCAAGTGCGCCTTCGGAGTAAGGTCCGGGAAATTCTTGGGCTTCTTAGTCACCCAGCGTGGGATCGAGGCCAACCCCGACAAGGTCCAGGCCATCCTGGACATGTGCCCACCCACCTGCATCACAGATGTTCAACGCCTTACCGGGCGCATTGCCACACTCAGCAGATTTCTATCACGTGCTGCTGAAGGATGCCTACCCTTCTTCAAACTATTGAGGGGGCCCAAAATGGCATCTGCTACATTCGTGTGGGACGAGGAATGCCAAAAAGCGTTCGTCGAGCTTAAGGAGTTTCTGGCTTCGCCCCCGGTGCTTTCTAAGCCTGTCCTAGGTGAAACCTTGCATCTCTATCTCTCGGTAACTCCATCTACAGTTAGCTCGGTCCTAGTCAGAAATGACTCATGAGTCGAGAGACCGGTCTACTACACCAGCAAGGTGCTTAATGAGGCTGAAAGAACGTATCCCGCAACCGAGAGACTCGTGCTAGCATTGGTTACCTCAGCCAAGCGCCTCTGACCCTATTTCCAAGGGCACTCCGTCACCGTGCTGACCGACGAACCATTGAAGAGGATCGTCGCTCACCCTGAAGCCTCGGGACGCCTCGTCAAGTGGGCCATCATGCTTGGGGCCTACGATATATCGTACCGGCCTCGCTTGGCTATCAAAGGCCAGGCGCTCGCTGACTTCATCGCCGAGAGCACCATCCCGACTGAAGAAAGATCTCCGTCGTGCCCGGGCCAACCTGGGAACTATTCGTCGACGGATCCTCGAACTCAGACGGGAGCGGCGCTGGAATCCTCCTGAAGCCCCCCGAAGGAGCAGAGCTACAATACGCCTTGAAGTTCAACTTTCAGGCGTCCAACAATGCTTCCGAGTACGAGGCCCTTATCTCGGGAGCCCGCATGGCCCGGCGGCTGGGGGCTGAGCGAGTCAAAATTCACACTGACTCCCAGTTGGTCGCTAGCCAGGTCAACGGTGATTACGAAGCTCGAGAAGCACCGATGGTCAAATACCTCCAGCTGGTCAGAGCCGTGGCACAACAGTTCGAGAGATTTGAGGTAGTCTAAATAGCTCGAGAGGAAAACTCCCGAGCTGACGCCCTCTCTCAGCTGGCCTCCTCTCTTGACCCCAAGGGTACTTAATCGGTCCTTCTCGAAGAGCTAGAGCGACCGAGCATCGACTCGGAGCTCGTGGCTGTTGACTCGGCCCCCCCGAGCGACTGGCGTACCCCGTACCTGTCGTGGCTCCAAGATTCTCAACAGCCCCCCGACCCTTGGGAAGCCCGAAGATTAAAGTACCAAGCTCGGAGTGATGGGGGCATCTCTCGCCCTTCACATTTTTCCACAGCTTTGATTGCTCGTCGGCATAGCTCCATTGTGTCCATCATATTTTTCTGAATCGAGTCATGTAATTTTCATATTTTATTTGAGTCATGTCATTGTAATTTTCTTTTTATTTGAGTCAAGTACCTAGGTCATTGAGTCATCTACCTAAGTTTGAGTGTCATTAGGATTGATTAGGTTGTTATTGGGCCCAATTCATTGGGCTGGCCCATGGGCGCCCCCACCTTCCTCGGTTATTCGTCATTGAGTCAAATGTCAGGGACTTTTTATAAAATGTGGGTTGCCTATATATAAGACCCCATTCCCCTCATTTTCACCTAATGAATCAATGAATAGAAAAACTTACCATTTTGAGAGTTCAAACTTCTTATCTAGTGGAGAGATTCCATTATTTGGGTGAGAGACCCTAGGGGAGAGATTCCACACCAATCCCTCTCTTAATCTCTCTCTTTCACTCCCCTTTCCCTCTCCTCCACACCCAATTTCAAAAATTTTCTCTCTCCTCCCTTCCCAACCACCACTCTCCCACCTACCCCCATTAAAGGCCACTCCCCTTCCCCACACATCCCATTACTCCACCCCCTAGTCCCAAGAGAGCTTCCACCAATCCTAGCTCCACCTCCCAACCCCCAACTACCCCACCCACTTCCCCAAGCACCCTTCCCACTACCCCAAGCACCCCTTCCCTTCCCCAACACAACCCCTCCCATCCCCAAGACCACCATTGAATACCCTCCATTAAGAAAAATTCAAACGCACCTTCCCTCCACCCACTTGTGCCCCCCTCACCTTTCCCTCTCCCTCCAAGCCCAAATTCGCAGCTCCACTCTCACCCATAGCAAACACCCCCTTCCAGCCCCCATTCTCCCCTTCTCACACCTTGAAACCCCCCCTCCTAGACCCCCTCACAGCTAGGGGTTGCCCCTACACTCATCCACCCCCATTTCCCCTCCCATATACTCCATTCCCCCCGTCATCTTCAACCTACAGCTCTCAACCGAAGACCTGCAGAAGAGTATCAGCTTGAAGAGATGACCACATCTTCCTCCGGACATTTCTGAAGGATCAACAGCCATCGTTAGAAGCGTCTCCCAGTCCTCTTCGCAACGGCGGTGGTCCCATCCCATTCTGAGTTCGTGATCGCCCAGGGGCGCCATTCTTCCCCGACTGCGCAAAGCTTCCCTGGCAGGAGACCAGAGCCGGCGTGGACGCCCAACTGCAACGTTCCTGCTTGGAATCTGATCGATATTTCTTCTTCAAAAAGCTTCTACTACGAGTCTTCTTTCTTCTCCAAAAAGCATAGCTCAATTTGGCATCCGGAACCAGGAGTTATCAATTTTCTCCCCAAGGTGCGCGGTTCTGCTTCCCCATAGTCTGCACCGACCTCTCATCAGTGATCAGAGCCAACCGGTCTTGTCCGACATCGTTTCGCTTCCCTGCCTATTTTTCTTTGAAGAGGACTTGTCAACGGTTCTAACGGCTGCAGCGGCACCTGATTCAGAGTTCGGGAACGGCCGTGGCATCCTCTGCTTCCTGCTGCTGAGATCCTGAGACAGTCAGAATTGTTAATCTGCTCCCCTGTTCAAGCTCCTACTCGGACTAGTACCGGTGCCCGACGAAATTATCAAAATTCAGACATCATCCCGGCCTAGATACGAGCAATCGCCAAGTGGTTTCGTCATCTAAAAAATTGTGGAGTGTCCACAGCGTCCAGAGAACCAACTGTCTATCCTAAAGAGCAAAGAGTGGACAGCATCGGCATCGGCTACCGTTCTTTACTTCTAGCTTGGCTTCTCCCCTCCCCGCTTGGCCGGATGAAGGCCCCTCCCTGCGTGGAGGTAGTGTTTGAGTGTAGTCACTGGTTTCCCTTCCCCAAGGTCCCCCCCTTGCATGGGGTGTAGTGCATGTAATCTGAAATTTCAGGTTGAAGCTTCTCCGGCGCGGCGTGCGGGTAAGCCCACGCTTCCTCGCTCGCCCTCGTCTCCGGCCAGGATCGCTGTCTTCACACCGATCAGGTGAGCAACTAAACACTCCTCTTTGCTGGATTCCTTTACTTAATTAGTGTTGCATCTTAGTGCCGTCGGCGTTAAGAGAGTGCCCGAACCCGAATTAGTGTTTAATTGTGTGGCTACCGCGGGTGAGTTGTGAGAGTGATCATTCAACCCAAGCCTTCGGCGTGCTGACTGCCCGTGAATTTGGGCAACCCCTGACCCATAGGGGTCCTCCCCAAGCCAGCCGTACCGTTGGAAACCTCCGGTCCAACCTCGGACCCTCACCCCATCGCCGGTCCACCTGCAGACCCGAGTGTGCCAACGCGAGTGAGTCCGCTTATGTGACATGACCAAATAGTTGGGATGCTTGCAATTTAGGTCCTAGGTTGTGTCACATCAAATTGGTATCAGAGCAAGTCATTGACTTGTCTCTACAAGTCAAGTCCTAGGGCATGCTTGCATTCTTGTCCAAACCGTGCATTGTCAACCCCTCATTGTTAACATTGAGTCTTGGGTCACATGGCCCCTCTCCCAATCATATCCCATGCATGCTTACCTAATGGAGAGCCCGTAGAAATTGATTTCATTGACCTAGAATCTGAAAATTAGGTGTCCCCCGATATCATTACCTCTCTTTGTAAGACCAGACAAATTGTGCACAATGGAGACCAAATCTTTATTGAATTCCATAAATGGTTCGGGAAGACTAAGTATTTGGATGGGGCTTGGTGTCAAAAGGGAACATTGGCGAGTCCATGTATAATCCTAGGTAAGAAATGGTTAGATGAAAGGAATGCCGACATCGACCCAACACGTCGGACTTGCCTAGTGCATCCGCCACACCTTTTGGGAACCTTTAAATTCAACAACCTTGTATTCTCCCACCCGCGGGAATCCCGCCCTTGTTCACCACCCCGGGTGCACCATACTCCGGCCATCATCACCCCACTATCAAAGAACCTTCCCACTCCATTAGCTTTGGAAGAAGTAGTCCACCCGCTTGTCCATATGAAGACAAATACCCCTCGGGAACCTATCCCCTCCATGAAGAGCACCCATGTCCCAATTGAAGAGGAAGCCTCGCACGAGGATCTTCACCCTACACCACCCCCTCTAGATAGGGCCGAATTCATCTTAGAAGAGTCCCTTGTTAGGTGGTTAAGGGAGAGCTTGATTAGAGAAATCATGACCCATACCTACCTACCCATGAAGCAAGACCACCATCTAGTGCCCATCCACACTCCTCACACAACAATCCAATCCTACTACGAAGTAGAGGGTTTTGATGATCTCCTTAAAGGTCTAGAATGGCAGCTAGAGTTGACTTGCTTGTTGACCTTAGGGACGGCCCACCCAACAAACCTTAGTCTCATCCACCCTTGTGATGGGTCTATCACCTCGGTCTGCACCATTGGTTGCTACACTAGCGACCTTCTTTTCCTTCTCCTTATGGTGGAAGAACCCATCTGGGTCCACTCCCCTACCATTGAGATCCAAAGTGCTTTGGTCGGCCAGCCCACTAACGATCATGGCCCAATTATCTTGGAGGAGGATGACCCATATTTTTGGGGCTTTGAGGATGTGGAGTTCCTCTCTCTAGGTAACCATTTTCACGATCCCTTTGACCCCTTCCTATACCCATATGGCCCAACCATCTTACCCACCACCCACCCTTTCCTACCCTCACCCACCATATTGGGCCAAACCCACCTCATCCATGACCCGGGTTACACCTTGGGAGCCATGACCTTGGGCCACATACCCCTTGGTAATAAGGTTGTGCCCCACCCCATGATGATTACCTTCTTAGATCCATTCGACCCTTTCCAATGGGAGTTCAAAGGTTGTCCCACACCTATACACATGAAAGTCACCTTTAGGAAAATCATGCATGTGTCTAGGCTTACTACACCAATTGGCATGAATATTATGTTGGGTCCATTCATTCATATCACCCATATGTCAAGAAGAAAGCATGAGCGATCCAAATTCGGATGTAATGGTCCACCTTCACTCATCATGAGTCTTAAGCATGATAGGAGCATTCTTGGATGTCCGGGTCCCCCGGCATTTGTCACCCCCATAGATGACCGGATCACCTACGGATGCCCCGGCCCTCCAACCTTTGTTAGAAAGTCCTTGCATGATAGGGCCACATTTGGTTGCCCCAGCCCACCAAGGTTCATCAAAGTCCATGTGGCATCATGGCATGATAGGTCCATCTATGGTTGTCCTGGTCCACCTTTATCCACACACATTTTCACACACCCACCACCCTGTAGTGCATGGCATGTGTATCCAAGCAAGTATTTAGCAACGAGCGGTGAGGTTCATATTGAGCGGGCAATAGCTCGTAAGCGCCACTTGGGATTCCAAGTAGGCAACTTGGTAATGGTGACATTGGAATGACTCTACTATAGGGTCACCTCCAAATCGAGGGCACGAGGACTTGGACCTTCCATGTTCCGAGTGGCTTTGGCAACCAGGCTTATGGGTTGGATTTACCGATGGGATTTTGGGATATACCCCACTTATCACGTGGCGGATCTAGCACCCTCTAAGGGCACCGCGGTGGATCCCAGTGAGCAGCTTGAGCCTACCCCAACCTTTATGAGTGACATCCTCGGAGAGCCTCCTTATATCAGCTTGAGAGTCCGACGTGTGCACACGGAGGTAATACTAAGTAAGCAGGGTACCATCGCCAGCAAGAGGGTGTGCCCGAGCCACCTTGAGAGGATGAAGAGCAGTCCCCGGCTAAGGACGCGAGGTTGAGTTTGGAGGTTGTGGCTCACCCGGAGCTACATTGGAGGACCTCTTCCCCGGCGGACCTATACTCGACGGAGTCGAGTTCTTCGCACCCCGGGGGTATGATGGGGGCATCTCTCGCCCTTCACATTTTTCCACAGCTTTGATTGCTCGTCGGCATAGCTCCATTGTGTCTGTCATATTTTTCTGAATTGAGTCATGTAATTTTCATATTTTATTTGAGTCATGTCATTGTAATTTTCCTTTTATTTGAGTCAAGTACCTAGGTCATTGAGTCATCTACCTAAGTTTGAGTGTCATTAGGATTGATTAGGTTGTTATTGGGCCCAATTCATTGGGCTGGCCCATGGGCGCCCCCACCTTCCTCGGTTATTCGTCATTGGGTCAAATGTCAGGGACTTTTTATAAAATGTGGGTTGCCTATATATAGGACCCCATTCCCCTCATTTTGAACTAATGAATCAATGAATAGAAAAACTTGCCATTTTGAGAGTTCAAACTTCTTATCTAGTGGAGAGATTCCATTATTTGGGTGAGAAACCCTAGGGGAGAGATTCCCCACCCATCCCTCTCTTAATCTCTCTCTTTCACTCCCCTTTCTCTCTCCTCCACACCCAATTTCAAAAATTTTCTCTCTCCTCCCTTCCCAACCACCACTCTCCCACCTACCCCCATTAAAGGCCACTCCCCTTCCCCACACATCCCATTACTCCACCCCCTAGTCTCAAGAGAGCTTCCACCAATCCTAGCTCCACCTCCCAACCCCAAACTACCCCACCCACTTCCCCAAGCACCCTTCCCACTACCCCAAGCACCCCTTCCCTTCCCCAACACAACCCCTCCCATCCCCAAGACCACCATTGAATACCCTCCACTAAGAAAAATTCAAACTCACCTTCCCTCCACCCACTTGTGCCCCCCTCACCTTCCCCTCTCCCTCCAAGCCCAAATTCGCAGCTCCTCTCTCACCCATAGCAAACACCCCCTTCCAGCCCCCATTCTCCCCTTCTCACACCTTGAAACCCCCCCTCCTAGACCCCCTCACAGCTAGGGGTTGCCCCTACACTCATCCACCCCCATTTCCCCTCCCATATACTCCATTCCCCCCGTCATCTTCAACCTACAGCTCTCAACCGAAGATCTGCAGAAGAGTATCAGCTTGAAGAGATGACCACATCTTCCTCCGGTTGTTTCTGAAGGATCAAGAGTCATTGTTAGAAGTGTCTTCCAGTCCTCTTCGCAACGGCGGTGGTCCCATCCCATTCTGAGTTCGTGATCGCCCAGGGGAGCCATTCTTCCCCGACTGCGCAAAGCCTCCCTGGTAGGAGACCAAAGCCGGAGTGGACGCCCAACTACGACGTTCCTGCTTGGAATCTGATCGAGAGTTATTCTTCAAAAAGCTTCTACTACGAGTCTTCTTTCTTCTCCAAAAATCAGAGCTCAATTTGGCGTCCGGAACTAGGAGTTATCAATTTTCTCCCCCGGATGAGCAGTTCTGCTTCCCCATAGTCTGCACCGACCTCTCATCAGTGATCAGAGCCCACCGGTCTTGTCCGACATCGTTTGGCTTCCCTGCCAGTATTGCCTTGAATAGGACTCGTCAACGGTTACAACGGCTCTAGCGGCACTTGATTCAGAGTTCGGGAGCGGTCATGGCATCCTCTGCTTCCTGCTGCTGAGATCCTGAGACAGTCAGAACTGTTAATCTGCTCCCCTGTTCAAGCTCCTACTCCGACCAACACCGGTGCCCGACGAAATTATCAAAATTCAGACATCATCCCGGCCCAGATACGAGCAATCTCCAAGTGGTTTTGTCATCGGAAAAATTCTTTAGTGTCCACAGCGTCTAGAGAACCAACTATCTATCCTGAAGCGCAGAGAGTGGACAGCATCGGCATCGGCTACCGTTCTTTACTTCTAGCTTGGTTTCTACCCTCCCCGCTTGGCCGGCTGAAGGCCCCTCCCTGCGTGGAGGTAATTTTTGAGTGTAGTCACTGGTTTCCCTTCCCCAAAGTCCCCCCTTGCATGGGGTGTAGTGCATGTAATCTGAAATTTCAGGTTGAAGCTTCTCCGGCGCGGCGTGCGGGTAAGCCCACCACTACCAAAAAAAGCGGGATTTCAGACGGATATTTCAGACTGATATTTTCCGTCTTAATATCCGTCTGTATTTGTGACGGATTAGTTTCTGTCACAAATTCCATCTCTATTAACGACAGACTACATTCGCTCTGAAGATCCGTCTATAATTATAGACGGAATATATTCCGTCTTTATATCCGTCATAAATTTAGGACGGATATTCAGACGGAAGTAATCCGTCTGAAATTTCAGACGGAAATAAGTTCCGTCCAAATTTCCGTCTCAAAATTCCCCCTTTCCCGCCACCGTCGGCCCCTCCCTCCCACCCCTTCCACCCGACCCCATTTCCACCCCCCCCCACTCTCCCTCTCACTCTCTCCTTCTCCTCTGCCCTCTGCTTCCGGTCGTCACCGCCGGAGCCGCCGGAGCCGCAAAGTCGTCAGAAGCCACCGTCGCCATCCTCGCCATCCTCAACGTCGACGTCCTTGCTATCGTGCCCACCGCCATTCGTGTTAGCTCGCAGCCGTGCCCACCTTCCTCGCCGAAGCTCAGACGATCGCCGCCGGTATGTCCCCCCTCACCCTCTGTCTTTTTTTTAACCTGCATTTGTTCTCGCTGGGGGTGTGGGAGGGGTGTCGATGGGGAAGGGGAGAGGAGGGGCGTCGTTCCCGTGGCGGCGGCTGGCGGCGAGGGGAGGGGGGTCGGTTGGGGAGGGCAGTTGGGAAGGGGATGGGGGTTCCCATGGCGGCCGGGGGTGAGGGGATGGGGGTTTGGGAAGGGGAGGGGGGCCGGCGATGAGGGGACGGGTGTTTTGGAAGGGGAGGGGGTTCCTGCGGTGGCCGGCAGCGAGGGGACGGGGGGGTCGGTTGGGGAGAATACTCAGATGGGGAGGGGGGTTTCATATAGTGTGGGGGGTGGGGGTGGCTTACTCTGGTGAGAAGGGGGTAGGGTGGGGCAGGGTTACTCTGGTGGGTGAGGGGGGCTCACAGTGTGGGGGTGGGGGGGGCTAACTTCAGCGGGGAGGGGGGTAGGGTGTGGGGGCTACTCCAGTGGGGAGGGGGTCAAATAGGGTTGGTGGGGGGCTTACTCCCACCGGGAGGAGGCAGCATAGATGTGGGGTGTGTGGGGGGCTTACTCATGCAGGGAGGGGGGCTGCAACTACAAGGTGGGGTGATGGAGGGGGATTTACCTTGGTGGGGACTGGGGAGGGGGGGTTGTAGTGGCAGGGTGGGGTGGTGGAGGGGGCTTAACTCCGACGGGGATGGGGAGCATACGGTGGGGTGTGAGTGTGGGGGCATATTTCGGTGGGAGGTTGGGGAGGGTGTTACAAATTATTTTTATTTTATTTTATTTTATTTTATTTTAGTTAGGTATATGTTAATTTTTTCTCAATGTCTGGTTAAAATTAATCATGGTTAGATTCTCGGGCAATAACGAATAATTACGACAATGACATTTTTGCACAATTAGGGTTTATAGAGTAGGGCTGTCAATGGGGCAGGCCGATCCGACAGGCCCTCGGGTTTGGCTTGATTTCGGGCCGGGCCACAAGATTTTTTTCGGCCCGCGGGTTTTTAGTCGGACCTAAAAGCCCGGCCCGACTAGACCCGCGGGTCGGGCTCGAGCTTTGAGTTTGACCCGCGGGCCGGCCTGGCCCGTTCTCTTTTTTTATTCCCACTTTAAAATTTAAAAATTATTTAATTAAAATTATGTTATTTTACTTACTTAGAAAATTTAAAACTCTCTTTTCACATAAATTATGTAATTAATATCAATTTGTTAATTGATTTAGTGAGATTATAAACTTTATATTATTAAATATATTAATTTTTATTTTTTTTATTTTTCTATTTACGTTGTCGGGCCGAGCCAAGCCTTAGTCGGGCTTTATATTTTTTAAATAATATCGGGCCCAGCCCGAGCTCGAGCTTAATATTAACAAGTCGGGCTCGGGCCGGGTCAACTTAAGCTCAGCCCAGGCCCGGCCCATTGACAGCCCTTAATACAGAGTGATATAACTATTAATGTATTTTCACGAGTAATTTTTTTTTACAAATTCACGTCTAACAATAATTTTCATGCAAAAAACCCGCGGTAAGTGGCCTCGCTCTCCCTCTCTCTCTCCCGATCATGTTCCCCTCCCTCAATCCCTCTCCCTCTCCCCTGTCCGGCTCCCTCACTCCCTCTCCCTCTCCCCTCTCGCGCTCCCTCACTCCCTCTGGCCGCCCTCCCCCACCCCCTCCACTGCCCTCTCTCCCCTGTCCGGCTCCCTCACTCCCTCTCCCTCTCCCCTCTCGCGCTCCCTCACTCCCTCTGGCCGCCCTCCCCCACCCCCTCCACTGCCCTCTCTCCCCTATCCGGCTCCCTCACTCCCTCTCCCTCTCCCCTCTCGCGCTCCCTCACTCCCTCTGGCCGCCCTCCCCCACCCCCTCCACTGCCCTCTCTCCCCTGTCCGGCTCCCTCACTCCCTCTCCCTCTCACTCCCTCTGGCCGCCCTCCCCCACCCCCTCCACTGCCCTCTCTTCCCCTGTCCGTGGCCCCTCTCCCCCTCTCATTATGATGCTGTTCTTGTAAAATCTAGTTTGAACATTAGGTGGATGTATTTTAATTTGTAGAATCTATCTAAAAACTCGTTGGAGTGAGATATCGCAAATTCCGAAAATAGACTCAGTTTGAACATGTCTTATTCTCCTCCAAAAATCTATCAGGGCGCATAAGTCAAGATCTTAATACTACATTTGATTAAAATGATAGAGATGTCAGATATTTTAATGAGTAGAATTTTAAAACTCATCCCCACAAATCCAGCCAAACTCCACGTAACGGAGTCATAGATAATTTGGACCCGTGGCCTCAGTGACCGTCTCACTCCCTGCCCAAATTGGCCACTGTGAACAATTTCACATCACTTGGGATCTCCCTGGGTAGCTTCTTCCTGATTAATTTGGACTGAATTAGACTGGGGAGACTCGTCGGACCCACGGAGACTGATTTGGACTGAACAACCATGGGTTTAGTTTAACGATACACAGGTTATTTTTTTAAAAAAAATAAATCGCTTGTGTGAAATGCTACACATGTTCCTAGTCTTGCCCCAGACAGAACTTGATGATAGCTGTATTTTTCCTTTCCTGGGCATGTGACATTCTAAACGCAATAAATAGCCAGAGTTTACAAGAACACCATCAAAGAACCTTCATTCAATCAACAATCATTAATTTTTAGTTCAGATGGTATGCAGGAAAGTGAAGTTCCAACTTCTGATCCGAGAAACAATGTCCTTTTTGGAGTTGACATTGATAACCCTCTTGGGATACCAATGCCTAGTGATCCTTTACTAGCAAAAAATATAAGCTCTGGCAAAGACTATCAGACTGATCTCACTTCAAACAACATTATTTCCAATTCCAGTGGCTCCAAGGAAACTCAAGCAGAATTCTCAACATCAATTGTTTCTCAATCTTTTGGGGTTCCAGATGTGGCATTTAATTCTAGTGACTCCACTAATGATAGCAGCTTTTTGATTGGTAGATCAATAGATATCACTCGGTCTTCGGGCAATGATGAGTTGAAGTAGGATCTTGCTCGACTGTTCAGCATACAGAGGAGAGGGGGGAGCTCTGTGGGAGGGGGGTGGAGCTTGGTGGGACGGGGAGCTCCGTGGGAGGGGGGAGGGGCATCCGAGAGGGTTCCAGTGGGGGGGAGCTCAGTGGGAGGGGGGAGGGGCATCCGAGAGGGTTCCAGTGGGGGGGGGGAGCTCTGTGGGAGGGGGGTGGGAGGGGGGGGAGCTCTGTGGGACGGGGCGCTCGGTGGGAGGGGGGAGGGGCATCCGAGAGGGTTCCAGTGGGGGGGAGCTCAGTGGGAGCAGGAGGGCGGGTGGGAGGAGGGGGAGCTTTGTGGGAGGGGCATCCGTACATGCTCCACTGAGGTTGAAAGTGATCCCATTTGAACCTTGTCTTATGATGATAAGAAGATATAGAGAAATGGAATGACCACATATCTTAAGTAGTACATATATACAAAGATGTGGATAAATGCAAAGAAATCAGAATTCTCTATAGCAATAGGTAAATACCCAAAAAATTCGTTTTGTGATTTAAAACTTTGTGGATTTTAATTGCATGTAAATATAATTTTAAATCTGATTTTAATAGAAATTTGATGTTAATTTAGCTCAAAAATGTAGATTGTTTTGCTTCGATGTTATTCATTTGAAAATTTTTGTAATTTGGGTGTTATTTAATTTGATATGTGCATAATGATAATTGCGTTGTTATTTAATTTTATGTTATATAAATGCATGGGGTATTCCCTGTGAGTTGAGGTGCGTGGGTGCGACCTAACATTACACGCACCTCAGGAGAGCGCGTTAAAACCGTGTCAATGTGCCTTCCCGTTCAAGACTTTGGGATTGATATGTATGTTCTCATTTATTTATGAGAATGTATATATCTACCTCAAAGTCTTGAATTGTCCCGTTTGGACAGTCTGTGAATGTTTGATCGCACTTAGGCAGTCATTTACTATATATGTTTGTATGGTTTGTTGAGAATTTCGGTTGCGTCTCCTCACTCTTCTCTGATATACCATTATTGATTTTGAGTGTTTTCTTAACCACTTACTTGTAAGTGTTTAAGAAAATTTCAAAATCAATAAATATATTTGGTATATCGGAGAAGTGTGGGGAGATGATGCCGAAATTTTTAGCAAATCGTGCAGCACATATAGTAAGTGATTGTGCGATCAAACCTTCATGGATGGGTTAAAAAGTGATAATCTAATCAATATTCCTCTTCCAACTGCAAATGGTCTATGATGAACGATGTGAGGAAAGGGTCGGGTGTAATATTATGAGTAATGATTTGAAAGTTAGGATGTGTATTGTCATTTATTGGGTGCAGGCAAAATGTCGACAGATCGTTCATGGATGTATCGTAGAATAGTTGACCGGGTGGTGTCAGATGACTTTAAGCTTGGGGTTGAGAGTTTCATTCAATTTGCATTGGGGAATCCAAATGCAGCAATAGATCGCGACGGTCACATTCGTTGCCCTTGTTCAAGTTGTAGAAACTTGAGGTGGTGTTCAACATGGGATGTGCAACATCATTTGTACACGAAAGGGTTCGTGGATGGTTATACGAATTGGACGTGTCATGGTGAGCAATTCGGGAGGTATGAGCCCGACAATATTGCAGGCACAAGTGGGTACGTGGATATGGTTGTAGATGCTGCTGGTCCTAGTTTTAATATTCACGATGAAGTGCCGAATAAGATAGCCGGAAGATTTTATGAACTACTTAGGGATGCTGATGAGCCGCTGTGGGATGGTTGTGAAAATCACACTCGATTGTCTGCAGTGTCACAGTTGTTGAACTTGAAATCTGAATTTCACATCAGTGAGACTTGTTTTGACCGTCTCCTCCTCTTGATCAAGAGTATGTTACCTCGAGACGAGAAGTTGCCAGAAACTTTTTACCGTGCAAAAAAGATGGTCAATGACTTAGGACTTGGATATGTGAAAATAGATGCATGTCCGAATCATTGTATGTTATATTACAAAGATGATGCAGATAAGATATCATGTTCAGTTTGTGGCCATGACAGATTCAAACCTAAGGGGGGGGTCAATTCAAAGGCAAAAGATGTACCTTACAAGGCGTTGCGATACTTCCCTCTTGTGCCTAGGCTGCAGCGACTGTATATGTCCTCAAAGACGGCTCGGCATATGACATGGCACACCGAAAGAGTACGTCGTGCCGATGATATAATCAGTCATCCTGCCGATGGTGAAGCTTGGACTCACTTTAGTCGTACTCATCTTGCCTTTTCAAGGGAGTCACGTAATGTTCGATTGGGTTTATGCACAGATGGCTTTAATCCATTCGGTGGTTCAGTGGCAGCTTATTCTTGTTGGCCAGTGTTCATGACACCGTACAACCTTCCGCCGCACATGTGCATGAAGCGAGAAAATCTATTTTTGTCCCTAGTAATTCCTGGTCCAAAAAGTCCCGGAAAAAATTTGGACATATATCTCAGGCCGTTGATTGATGAGCTCAAAGTTTTATGGACTGATGGAGTTGTTACTTATGATGCATATAGGAAGAAAAATTTTATTATGAAGGCTGCACTGATGTGGACAATAAGTGACTTCCCTGCATATGGAATGCTATCTGGTTGGAGCACACATGGGAGGCTAGCATGTCCTTACTGTATGGAAGATACCAAATCATTTGTATTGAAACATGGGGGGAAAAGCTGCTGGTTTGATTGCCATCGGCGGTTGCTACCAAGTGACCATCCTTTTCGAAGGCAAAAAGACTCGTTTAAAAAAAATACTGTTGAAATGGATGAAGCTGACTTGCAACGGGTGTCGGGTCTACATATGGCGTCACGGGTGCACAATTTACCAGATGTAGTTCAATTGTCTGGTAGCACACGGCAACTCCCTAATTTTGGAAAGGATCACAACTGGGTCAAGAAAAGTATTTTTTGGGAATTACCTTATTGGTCAACTCTTCTTGTACGACACAATCTGGATGTCATGCATACCGAGAAGAATTTTTTTGATAATGTGTTCAATACGATCATGAATGTTAAAGGGAAAACAAAGGACAACGCCAAAGCACGTATGGATTTAAAGATGCTTTGTAGACGTCCAGAATTGGAACTACAAAGTGTCAATGGCAAAACTGTGCAGCCTAAAGCAACTTATGTGCTTCATGATACACAGATCAAGGAAGTATGCCAGTGGTTGAAACAACTGAGATTCCCAGATGGATATGCATCCAACATAGCCCGTTGTGTGAATGTTAATGAGGGGAAAATATATGGTATGAAAAGTCACGACTGTCATGTGTTCATGGAGAGGCTACTGCCCATTGCATTTCGTGATTTGTTGCCAAAGCAGATATGGGGAGCACTAGCTGAGATGAGTCAATTTTTCAAGATTTTATGTGCATCTGAACTCAGACTTCGGGATGTACAAACTATCGAACAAGATGTTGTCACAACCATTTGCAAGCTAGAGAAGATATTTCCTCCGGCATTCTTTGATTCGATGGAGCACCTGGTAGTTCATTTGCCATATGAGGCTATCGTCGGAGGTCCAGTACAATTTCGATGGATGTATCCATTTGAGAGGTATGTGACAATTTTTGTTAACTTATAAGTCGTCCATAGCCGCTACATTTTGTTGCCATCTGACTTGTTGTTGTAGGTGCATGCATGAATTAAAAATGAAAGTTCGCAACAAGGCACAGGTGGAGGGTTCGATTGCTGAGGCATACATTCTTGAAGAAATTTCGAACTTCTGTTCTATGTACTTTGAGCCAGAGATTCAAACTCGTCGTACTCGACCTCCACGTAATGATGATGGGGGAGTGGATGAATCGTCCGATCGGCTCTCCATATTTAAACATCCTGGACGTGCGTTCGGACGTTGCTTGACTCGCACGCTCGAAGATAGAGAGTTGCACGCCGCTGAGATATATATTCTTTTGAATTGCCTCGAGATTGAACCTTATGTTGAGTAAGATATTAATTCACATTTCCAGCAACTCCATAAGTCTATACATCCTCAAAGTCTATACAACATTGACTTCACAAAGTCTATACATTGGCTTCCTCAAAGTCTATACATTGGCTTCCTCAAAGTCTATACAACATTGACTTCACAAAGTCTATACATTGGCTTTATCAATTTTTTTAATCATTTTTTTTACGGGGTGCTACATTTATATTGCAGACAATTTGATTCAGAATTAGCTGAAAAATGTCCAAATATCCAGGATGTGGAGATTGAAAAAGAACGCGACAAGTTTTTTTCCAAATGGCTAAGAAACCGAGTTAGTGTGAACTCTGAATATATATGTTTGTATTTACGTATGTTGAGGTAATTGTTATTATTTTAACTACTCTAATTTGAATATAGGTTGAACAAGGTCTCATTACTGATCAAAGAGTACAACAGATAAGTTATGGCCCCTCGAACCAGACACGTGCCTATCCGGGATATATTGTGAATGGATACAAATTTCATACAAGGGATTATGGGCGAAATAAGTCTACGATGAACAGCGGCGTATGTGTGAAGGGAAATTTATACAATGAAATGGAATTGGACTACTATGGTATTATTGAAGAAGTCTTAGAACTTCAGTATTTGGGACAAGACAATCATGTATATATATTTAAGTGTCAATGGTTTGATCCTAATTCTGTTCTACATGACACAAATTATGGGATTGTCAATGTCAAGCATAGGTTTAAACTTAAGACCTATGAACCGTTCATTTTAGCCGCACAAGCCCAGCAAGTGTACTATTCAAGCTATCCATCATCCAAGAATAGAGATTGGTGGGCAGTTTGCAGGGTTAACTCAAAACTCTTTCCCACTTATGAGTTAACTATGAGTGGAGATGTCTCAGAGGTTGCTCGTGCTGAATATTATCAATCAGACGAAGTTGGCGTTGTCGGTTCCTCTAGGTTTAATATGGACGAATCTGATGAGCCACTGTCATTACGTACGCGAGATGGCGTGGAAGAAGTCGATCCGACGGAGCTAAATGTTGATGTTAGAGGGGAGGAAGAATCAGATGAAGATGAAGATTTTGAATCTCATGAGACTACTATGGATGACGAAGATGATGAAGTTGAGCTAGATATATCAACATGAGGGAGGCATGTTTTGATAATTTAGTAAGAAGATTCTTACTTTTAAGCATAATTTTAAATAACATTTGTCTAGCCTTATATAATTGTGGATTAATATGTATTAATTGTTTTGTTATTAATAAGGAAATGGTGCGAGGAGGTCGTAGTAGGGGTGGGAGGAGATCTAGCAGTGAGAGGGGCACTACTATCTCCTCGCTACCATCTTCTTCAGACACAGGTATATTTGATCAATAAGTTAGCTATATAAATATTTTATTTATTTACAAACTTAAAAGAATTTATTTATAGGTGCAAGTGTCGGCTCACCACCACTTGTACATACGCCACCACCTCCCGCTACAGGTATGTATATTTTAATTTAAATTCTTGAACATTTGTTCTACTTATGAAAATAAGTTCTTGCAGGTCTCAGTGGCCTCCCACCTGTTGTGCATACGCCACTCCCACCACCTTCCGCTGCAGGTATGTATATTTTAATTATATGTTCGCAATATTTGTATCACTCCACATGACAATAAATTCTTGCAGGTCTCAGTGGCAAAAAGACTCGAGGATCATGTATGTATATTTTAATTTAAATTCTTCAATATTTGTTCTACTTATGACAATAAATTCTTGCAGGTCTCAGTGGCCTCCCACCTGTTGTGCATACGCCACCCCCACCACCTCCCGCTGCAGGTATGTATATTTTAATTATATGTTCGCATTATATGTATCACTCCACATGACAATAAATTCTTGCAGGTCTCTGTGGCCTCCCACCTGTTGTGCATACGCCACCCCCACCACCTCCCGCTGCAGGTATGTATATTTTAATTATATGTTCGCATTATATGTATCACTCCACATGACAATAAATTCTTGCAGGTCTCAGTGGCCTCCCACATGTTGTGCATACGCCAACCCCACCACCTCCCGCTGCAGGTATGTATATTTTAATTATATGTTCGCAGTATATGTATCACTCCACATGACAATAAATTCTTGCAGGTCTCAGTGGCCTCCCACATGTTGTGCATACGCCAACCCCACCACCTCCCGCTGCAGGTATGTATATTTTAATTATATGTTCGCAGTATATGTATCACTCCACATGACAATAAATTCTTGCAGGTCTCAGTGGCCTCCCACATGTTGTGCATACGCCAACCCCACCACCTCCCGCTGCAGGTATGTATATTTTAATTATATGTTCGCAGTATATGTATCACTCCACATGACAATAAATTCTTGCAGGTCTCAGTGCCCTCCCACCACCTCCCACTTGTACAGGGCCCACCCCCACCAGTCAGCCCCTTGACGATGTCGGCAGTTGTCACGAGGGAGGCACGACCCATGATAGACGTCGCCCGTGTTGGGTATCCGGGTAAATCTATAAGGTTATATTACATTAATTAGCCCTCAACTGTGTAATATGAATATTTTGACATTTGCAATTGCAGTATGAAATTTGAACCCCACGGCGCTGTCCATCATTCCACCGAACTCATGTTGGCACATGTGCCCGGGGCAGCTTCCACTTTCAGAGATTTTCCGATGTCCGTCCGCGATTCATTGTACAACATGTTCTTAGTAAGTAATTACGTCATTTAATTCAAGTATTTCCCAAAGTCTATTTACAACTTTATACTAAGTGTGAAAAGCAATTGATTTACAGCGGTCTTTTCAATTCACATGTGGACATGACGCGGCGAGATGTCGTCGTGCCTGGGAGTCTACTATGCTCTCAAGTTACAAGAGGAAAATACATGAGGCCCGAGCACACGCTAAAAAATTGAGTGGGGGGAGTGAAGACCGACAATTGTGGAAGGCGCATCGCCCTCTATGGATGAGGCAGGAGGATTGGGAGATATCTTGTGACCATTTTGCCGACCCCAAGTGGATAGAAAAGTCCGAAAAAGCCAAAGCAAACAGGGCGTCAAAACCAGGTTCAAATTTGCATACGAGTGGGTCCATCTCTTATGCGGCTCATAAACAAAAATTGGTAAGTAATATACCAATTTATCTTCTTACAATTTATCCCAATATTTGACTTTTTTTTACTATGAATTGTATAACAGGCTGTGGAGCTTAATCGACCTCCGTCGTTCCTCGAGGTGTTCGACAGAACACACAAAAAGAAGGGGACTAATGATTTTGTGAGTGACACAGCTAAGTCAGCAGCGGTAAGTTTATCTACATATGTAACTTGTACCGTTCATTTAAATCGGCATGTAATTCATATGAAATTGACTAGTTATTTTATTCAATTTGTAGGAAACATATAGCAAAGCAGTGACAGAGAAGTACGGGGAGGGAGACACGCAGCAGCCGGAGTTCGATCCGGTGGAGTGGGTGGCAGCAGCTGGCGTACCGAAGAAAGGCCGAATATATGGTTTTGGGGAGAGCCTAGACGCAAGCGCGGTGACATCAGCGTGTGCGAGTTCTAGCTATACTTCTTCCAGTGGCAGTGCCTTCACTATACCTTCCGTTGCCCCCAGCGCTTCTGCCAGCGACATGATGGACATGGTCCGATCGCAGATTTCTGATATGCAGCGGCAGCAGCAGCATTTCCAGCAAGAGATCTCTAGCCAAGTGTCAGTATTCTTGCAGGCAATTAGTGGCCTCCTCTCCCAGAGCGGAATGGTCCCTCAGAAATCAACCACCACCACAGCACAGCCCGCACAGGTGAGTCTCTAGCCAAGTTTTTATTTTGATGGAATTACTCAATTATGTTCATTATTAATTTTAAAACTCATTTACTTCAGAATAATTGAGAAAATCCGGGGGTCTAAAATTTGAAATACCGGTCGGACGGCCGTGCCAATCATTCCAACGCGACCGGGGAGATGAAAGTGACTTGACAGAACTGACGGAATCCAAATCGGATGCCCAGTTTGATCTCGGCGCTAAAAGTTCAGTTTTAAAATACACTTAGTTTAAATGAACTACCAGGTCGGGTCCGGGGGTCTAAAATTGGAAATACAAGTCGGACGGCCATGCCGATCATTCCAACGCGACCGGGGAGATGAAAGTGACTTGTCAGAACTGACGGAATCCAAATCGGATGCCCGGTTTGAGCTCGGCACTCAAAGTTCAGTTTTAAAATAAACTTAGCTTAAATGAACTCCCAGGTCAGGTCCGGGGGTCAAAAACTTGAAATACAAGTCGGACGGCCGTGCCGATCATTCCAACACAACCGGGGAGATGAAAGTGACTTGTCAGAACTGACGGAATCCAAATCGGATGCCCGGTTTGAGCTCGGCGCTAAAAGTTCAGTTTTAAAATACACTTAGTTTAAATGAACTACCAGGTCGGGTCCGGGGGTCTAAAATTGGAAATACAAGTCGGACGGCCGTGCCGATCATTCCAACGCGACCGGGGAGATGAAAGTGACTTGTCAGAACTGACGGAATCCAAATCGGATGTCCGGTTTGAGCTCGGCACTCAAAGTTCAGTTTTAAAATAAACTTAGCTTAAATGAACTCCCAGGTCAGGTCCGGGGGTCAAAAACTTGAAATACAAGTCGGACGGCCGTGCCGATCATTCCAACACAACCGGGGAGATGAAAGTGACTTGTCAGAACTGGCGGAATCTAAATCGGATGTCCGGTTTGAGCTCGGCGCTAAAAGTTCAGTTTTAAAATACACTTAGTTTAAATGAACTACCAGGTCGGGTCCGAGGGTCTAAAATTGGAAATACAAGTCGGACGGCCGTGCCGATCATTCCAACACAGCCGGGGAGATGAAAGTGACTTGTCAGAACTGGCGGAATCCAAATCGGATGTCCGGTTTGAGCTCGGCACTCAAAGTTCAGTTTTAAAATAAACTTAGCTTAAATGAACTCCCAGGTCAGGTCCGGGGGTCAAAAACTTGAAATACAAGTCGGACGGCCGTGCCGATCATTCCAACACAACCGGGGAGATGAAAGTGACTTGTCAGAACTGGCGGAATCTAAATCGGATGTCCGGTTTGAGCTCGGCGCTAAAAGTTCAGTTTTAAAATACACTTAGTTTAAATGAACTACCAGGTCGGGTCCGAGGGTCTAAAATTGGAAATACAAGTCGGACGGCCGTGCCGATCATTCCAACACAGCCGGGGAGATGAAAGTGACTTGTCAGAACTGGCGGAATCCAAATCGGATGTCCGGTTTGAGCTCGGCGCTCAAAGTTCAGTTTTAAAATACACTTAGTTTAAATGAACTACCAGGTCGGGTCCGGGGGTCTAAAATTGGAAATACCGGTCGGACGGCCGTGCCGATCATTCCAACGCGACCGGGGAGATGAAAGTGACTTGTCAGAACTGACGGAATCCAAATCGGATGTCCGGTTTGAGCTCGGCGCTAAAAGTTCAGTTTTAAAATACACTTAGTTTAAATGAACTACCAGGTCGGGTCCGGGGGTCTAAAATTGGAAATACCGATCGGACGGCCGTGCCGATCATTCCAACGCGACCGGGGAGATGAAAGTGACTTGTCAGAACTGACGGAATCCAAATCGGATGCCCGGTTTGAGCTCGGCGCTCAAAGTTTAGTTTTAAAATACACTTAGTTTAAATGAACTACCAGGTCGGGTCCGGGGGTCTAAAATTGGAAATACAAGTCGGACGGCCATGCCGATCATTCCAACGCGACCGGGGAGATGAAAGTGACTTGTCAGAACTGACGAAATCCAAATCGGATGTCCGGTTTGAGCTCGGCGCTAAAAGTTCAGTTTTAAAATACACTTAGTTTAAATGAACTACCAGGTCGGGTCCGGGGGTCTAAAATTGGAAATACCGGTCGGACGGCCGTGCCGATCATTCCAACGCGACCGGGGAGATGAAAGTGACTTGTCAGAACTGACGGAATCCAAATCGGATGCCCGGTTTGAGCTCGGCGCTCAAAGTTCAGTTTTAAAATACACTTAGTTTAAATGAACTACCAGGTCGGGTCCGGGGGTCTAAAATTGGAAATACAAGTCGGACGGCCGTGCCGATCATTCCAACGCGACCGGGGAGATGAAAGTGACTTGTCAGAACTGACGGAATCTAAATCGGATGTCCGGTTTGAGCTCGGCGCTAAAAGTTCAGTTTTAAAATACACTTAGTTTAAATGAACTACCAGGTCGGGTCCGGGGGTCTAAAATTGGAAATACCGGTCGGACGGCCGTGCCGATCATTCCAACGCGACCGGGGAGATGAAAGTGACTTGTCAGAACTGACGGAATCCAAATCGGATGCCCGGTTTGAGCTCGGCGCTCAAAGTTCAGTTTTAAAATACACTTAGTTTAAATGAACTACCAGGTCGGGTCCGGGGGTCTAAAATTGGAAATACAAGTCGGACGGCCGTGCCGATCATTCCAACGCGACCGGGGAGATGAAAGTGACTTGTCAGAACTGACGGAATCCAAATCGGATGTCCGGTTTGAGCTCGGCACTCAAAGTTCAGTTTTAAAATAAACTTAGCTTAAATGAACTCCCAGGTCAGGTCCGGGGGTCAAAAACTTGAAATACAAGTCGGACGGCCGTGCCGATCATTCCAACACAACCGGGGAGATGAAAGTGACTTGTCAGAACTGGCGGAATCTAAATCGGATGTCCGGTTTGAGCTCGGCGCTAAAAGTTCAGTTTTAAAATACACTTAGTTTAAATGAACTACCAGGTCGGGTCCGAGGGTCTAAAATTGGAAATACAAGTCGGACGGCCGTGCCGATCATTCCAACACAGCCGGGGAGATGAAAGTGACTTGTCAGAACTGGCGGAATCCAAATCGGATGTCCGGTTTGAGCTCGGCGCTAAAAGTTCAGTTTTAAAATAAACTTAGCTTAAATGAACTCCCAGGTCAGGTCCGGGGGTCAAAAACTTGAAATACAAGTCGGACGGCCGTGCCGATCATTCCAACACAACCGGGGAGATGAAAGTGACTTGTCAGAACTGACGGAATCCAAATCGGATGCCCGGTTTGAGCTCGGCGCTAAAAGTTCAGTTTTAAAATACACTTAGTTTAAATGAACTACCAGGTCGGGTCCGGGGGTCTAAAATTGGAAATACCGGTCGGACGGCCGTGCCGATCATTCCAACGCGACCGGGGAGATGAAAGTGACTTGTCAGAACTGACGGAATCCAAATCGGATGTCCGGTTTGAGCTCGGCGCTAAAAGTTCAGTTTTAAAATACACTTAGTTTAAATGAACTACCAGGTCGGGTCCGGGGGTCTAAAATTGGAAATACCGGTCGGACGGCCGTGCCGATCATTCCAACGCGACCGGGGAGATGAAAGTGACTTGTCAGAACTGACGGAATCCAAATCGGATGCCCGGTTTGAGCTCGGCGCTCAAAGTTCAGTTTTAAAATATACTTAGTTTAAATGAACTACCAGGTCGGGTCCGGGGGTCTAAAATTGGAAATACCGGTCGGACGGCCGTGCCGATCATTCCAACGCGACCGGGGAGATGAAAGTGACTTGTCAGAACTGACGGAATCTAAATCGGATGTCCGGTTTGAGCTCGGCACTCAAAGTTCAGTTTTAAAATAAACTTAGCTTAAATGAACTCCCAGGTCAGGTCCGGGGGTCAAAAACTTGAAATACAAGTCGGACGGCCGTGCCGATCATTCCAACACAACCGGGGAGATGAAAGTGACTTGTCAGAACTGACGGAATCCAAATCGGATGCCCGGTTTGAGCTCGGCGCTAAAAGTTCAGTTTTAAAATACACTTAGTTTAAATGAACTACCAGGTCGGGTCCGGGGGTCTAAAATTGGAAATACCGGTCGGACGGCCGTGCCGATCATTCCAACGCGACCGGGGAGATGAAAGTGACTTGTCAGAACTGACGGAATCTAAATCGGATGTCCGGTTTGAGCTCGGCGCTCAAAGTTCAGTTTTAAAATACACTTAGTTTAAATGAACTACCAGGTCGGGTCCGGGGGTCTAAAATTGGAAATACAAGTCGGACGGCCGTGCCGATCATTCCAACGCGACCGGGGAGATGAAAGTGACTTGTCAGAACTGACGGAATCCAAATCGGATGTCCGGTTTGAGCTCGGCGCTCAAAGCTCAGTTTTAAAATACACTTAGTTTAAATGAACTACCAGGTCGGGTCCGGGGGTCTAAAATTGGAAATACCGGTCGGACGGCCGTGCCGATCATTCCAACGCGACCGGGGAGATGAAAGTGACTTGTCAGAACTGACGGAATCCAAATCGGATGTCCGGTTTGAGCTCGGCACTCAAAGTTCAGTTTTAAAATAAACTTAGCTTAAATGAACTCCCAGGTCAGGTCCGGGGGTCTAAATATTGTTTCAAGCTAGTAGTTGATCTATAAAATCTGCAGTTATCAATTTGATATGTTTGATTTATATTTATGCTCATTTCTTCGCACTAATTTTTTTATCTATGAATGAATGTTATTATTTTTTTAATGTAGGGGGATCCTTCTGCGGGCAGCGACAGAGGAGATGAGCAGGGCAGTGACGATATGGATGATGAGGATATTGACGATGTACCAGATATTTCTTGATGTTTAATGATATTTGTTTTATGTTATTCAGACGGATCAGCAGGGTTAATGTGTTTTTCTTTGTATTTATTTTGTCAGCATGGTGTTGAATTTTTTTATTGGTGGTGTTTATTTATTTGAACATCTATGTTATGTTGAGATTTTTTCGGTGGTGTTTATTTATTTGGGTATGTTGATGTTGAGTTTTTTTTTGTGGTTAGTTCCAATAATTTTTTTTAACAGGTTTATTAGATAAATAAACTTAAATTTTTAAAAAAAATATTTTTTTTTCAGACGGATTTATAATCCGTCTGAAATGACGTTTGTAATAGAGACGGTAATTTCAGACGGAATTTATATCCGTCGTGAATTACGTTTTAAACACCGACGGATTTAGGACGAACAACATATGGAACCGTCGTTGGAAGTTACGACGACAAAGTAATCCGTCGTAATATCCGGCAGAAATAGAGACGGATTTCAGACAATATTTCAGACGGATTACGGACGGTATTTACAACGGATAATAAATCCGTCTTAAAAACCGTATGAAATACAGACGGAAATTTAGACTGATAATTACATACGGAAATTTTATCGTGTGAGATTTAGACGGAATTTATGACCGAAATTATTTGTGTCTTAATTTCAGACGGAATTTCAGACCGAAAAGTTAACTGTCACAAATTTGTGACTAAGAATTTCAGACGGTCGAGTTCGGTCTTAAATCCGTCGGAAATCCGTTACAAATATGTGTTGCGACGGATTTTCAGACGGATTTGAGACGGATAACGTCCGTCTGAAATCCCGCTTTTTCTGGTTGTGCACGCTTCCTCGCTCGCCCTCGTCTCCGGCCGGGATCGGTGTCTTCACACCGATCAGGTGAGCCACTAAACACTCCTCTTTGCTGGATTCCTTTGCTTAATTAGTATTGCATCTTAGTGCCGTCGGCGTTAAGATAGTGCCCGAACCTGAATTAGCGTTTAATTGTGTGGCTACCGCGGGTGAGTTGTGAGAGTGATCATTCAACCCAAGCCTTCGGCGTGCTGACCGCCCATGAATTTGGGCAACCCCTGACCCATAGGGGTCCTCCCCAAGCCAGCCGTACCCTTGGAAACCTCCGGTCCAACCTCGGACCCTCACCCCATCGCCGGTCCACCTGCGGACCCGAGTGTGCCAACGCGAGTGAGTCCGCTTATGTGACATGACCAAATCGTTGGGATGCTTGCAATTTAGGTCCTAGGTTGTGTCACATCACGGTGATTTGTCACTCTGGATGGCGCTCTCTACCGGAGATCGTTCTCCGGTCCTCTCCTGAAGTGCCTCAACACTGAGGAAGCCAACCGAGCGATCGAAGAAGTTCATGAAGGTCTATGCGGAGCGCATTTAGGAGGTAGGTCGTTCGCCAGGATCTTGCTACGGCAAGGTTATTGGTGGCCCACTCTGCAGCGCAACTGCTCGACCTACACACAACGCTGTGACCGATGTCAACGATTTGACCACTTGGTCCATCAGCCAGCAACGGAGCTCATCACCCTAACCGAGCCTTATCCTTTCGCTCGATGGGGAATCGACATCCTTGGGCCATTCCCCACGGCCCAAACCCAGAAGAAGTTCATTATCGTCGCCATCAATTACTTCACTAAGTGGATCGAGGCCGAAGCCACAGCAAGGATCACCGAGACAATCGTCTGTAATTTCGTCTGGAAGTCGATCATCTGTCGTTACGGCATCCCCCGGGTGATAGTAAGCGATAATGGTTGGCAATTTGATTCTCGTTATTTCTGAGACAGATGTGCCGACCTGGGCGTTCGCAATCACTTCACCTCGGTCTCCCACCCTTAGGCTAACGGGCTGGTCGAAAATGCCAATAAGACTATCTTAAAAGGCATCAAGACTAGGCTCGGCAAAGCCAACGGCAGCTGGCTTGAGGAATTGCTGAACGTACTTTGGTCACACAGAACGACTCCCAGAATGGCAACCGGTGAAAGTCCTTTCTAGTTGGTGTACGGAGCCGAGGCCGTCATCCCTTTGGAAATTACCAATCTTTCGCTCCTAGTCATCTGTTTCTCGCCCGAGGAAAACGATCAGAAATTGCTCGAAAACCTCGACCTAACAGATGAGCTCCGAGAGATTGCCAGCATCCGAGCAACGGAATATCAACGCCGCCTCACTCGATACTACAACGCCAAAGTTCAAGATAGACACTTTCAACCGGGAGACTTCGTCCTCAGGAAAGTCGAAGCCTCCCAACCACTTGAGGCGGCGGGCAAGTTATCCCCTAATTGGGAAGGCCCCTACCGAGTGGTCGAGACGCTCGGAAAAGGAGCATGCCGACTATCCACGATGGAAGGAGATCTCATCCCTCAGACCTGAAACGCGACTACACTACGCAAGTTCTACTTCTGAATACTGAGCATTGTGTAAATGACATGAGATAAAACAAAAGCCTCATTTCTTTTATTCAAACAACTCGCTTGTACATCAGGAAGGCCGAAGCCAAGGAAATACATGTCAAAAAGCAAAAAATCCATCTTGCGCCGCCGTATGAGCCCATCGCTCGGCTGACTCGGTTGACCTTCCTGCGTCCAGTCACAGACTCTGCCTCGTGCAGAAACTGGTTCGGATAAAGGGTAGTCGACCCCGTTGGCTCGGGCAGCTCAGGACAAAGGTGACAGAGGGATTAGGAAGGAGAAGGCTACCTTCCAAGTTGAACTTGGAAGAGAAAGGGGAAGGGGGAACGCATATGAAGGCATCCTCCCCGCCAACCTGCCAACTCTTTGGAAGGAAGAGAGTGCAGGCACCCTCCGAACAGTGAAAGAAATGATGAGAAGAGCAGAAGAGGGAGAAAGAGGCTACGAGGGGGAAAAAGAAACTAGCAGAGCTGGACGAGGAGGCAGGGGAAAGCCCGGGAAGGAGGGAGCTTAATTGGCTTCCTCCTCCCCTCCATGGAGCGAGCTGGAAGGGACGGGCGGCAGGGATGCCTGATGCCCCCATCCGTCCACCATCTCGCCCCCCCCCCCCCCCCCCCCCCCCTTGCAAGTGATAGTAATGTATGCCCTTTAAGCCAATCACATGTGATGTGATGGGACATATATTGTACAATCTTATTCAATGAAAAATGGCATTTTCTTCATTATATTATTAGCACGTTATTCTGAGCATATTTATAATATGATGAAGTCCCTGAATGTGGGCTATGATGTCTGGATCATGATGAGATCATGATAATGAGATCAGACATCTAGATGTTCATATTCTAAATGTTCCTGGTCGTAGGATCTTCGAAGAGGGACTTTGAAGATCCGGATAGACCAGTGCACGTGTTGTTTACTTATGAGATGAGGGTGGTTGATCTCATAACCACTGGTGTGGAGACACCTAGGCACACATGCAGGAGCTCATTACTGAATGAGTCCACTGAACTGACCCGTGCTAGAACACCTGAATGGTAATCATGTTGACTGTCAATCAGGAGGTTCTATTGTATCAGTAACACAGTTGGATCTTAGACCTGAGTCACTAAAGTGTTTTGCATAAATTCCGCTGAGCGTTTGATTGTTGACTTATGAACCTAAGTGTTGTGGTTCTTCATAGTTAACTATTCGGACTCAGTGGGATTCATGTGGAAACACTTAAGTAGGCAACAAGGGATCGTTCACTCTCCACATGTATTAGAAGAGAGAATACTCTATGGACACGTACTTAGAAATCCCTGGCCAGGGTATGTGGCTTCACTGAGAAAAGGGGTTTTCTAGTGAGCTATACTGGTAAGTACGAAGGTCCGTTAGATCAGTGTGGTTTAGGGCTTGACAGTTTGACCATGCCCTTACTCTGATTGGAGTATTGTATGAACGAGGGTCTATAGCTGTGTGGAATCTGATGACGGAAAGGTCCTGTTGGGTTGCATCCCTCCCATAGTCATTTGGGATCACGAGGTATTGCTTGGTGCCATTCGTGATCGGAAAGCCAATTAACCTCGTTAAGAGTTAACGGGTTATATTGAAATTGAGTTGTGAATGGTTCTTAACTCAATGGGCTAAGAAACCAAATGGACTAATGGGCCTAGAGGGTCACACACATAAGAATGGTTTATCAGACGGTAGAGGACGGGATTTATAGACGTTGTCTGGGTTTTTGTGAAAAACCGCCGGAGTCTATAAATCATCCTGTTGGAAACCCTAATCCAAGCGAATTAGGGTTTTTCTGTTGGCCGTCCTCCTCCCTCTCCCTCTCCCTTGGGATTTGCGCCCCCCTCTCCATCCCGGTGAAGATCGGTGGATGGTGACGACGAGAAGCGGGCGTCAAGTGGAGATTGCACGGGGAATCCCGTCTCCTCCGACCGTTCGTGTGGATACGTCTAGAGGCCGGACACTTGGACGGCTCACGACCCGACGTGCCTTCGCTCGATCGTCTTCGGGCATTTGGGATTTAATCAATCCCGCAAAGGTATAGAATCGTTCTACCTTCGTCGGGATTCGATCCGGTTTTATTCTATTCTATTTTGATCGCCAGCAACGATATGCATCTTTAGGGTTTCGTTGTTTCCGCTGCTATTCTGATCGAAACCCAACAGTGGTATCAGAGCCAGGTTGCTGGCCCGATCAAAATCGGATTTTTATATTATTTATGTTCTTCACGTTCATGCATTCGGCTCAATATTGGGGTGTTCGGTTGGGTCCCGATTCGAAGGTTTTGTAGTCAAATGATCCCATGGCATTGTTGCTGATGCTCAGAGGATCAAAACGCACATAATATTGCGTTGTTTGACCCCTTGATGAGGGCGAATCGGGCTCGCCTGCCCGGCCGCGACCGGGGTTCGCACAGGGTGGTTAGGACCGTTTTTGGCCTCGAATCTCCGATGTTTGAGATCCATGGGGGCTGGCAATCGTTGCTGGTCGATCCCCATGGGATCCCATGGCGTCCCGGGGTGCGCGGCGGCCGTTGGCAGCGGCTCCGGCGAAGTTCGCGGCGAGCTCTTCGGGCGCCGGCGTGTTCTTCGCAGCCCTCTTCTCCGGCGACGGCGAAGGGGGCGGTGGCCGGCGGACATCAGGGCGGGACCCCAGGGGTCGTCCGCGGTGGCAGGCGGCGGCGGTCGGCCCGCCTGCGGCGAGCACCGGGGGTTAGGGTTTTTACCCTGGCCCCCCTTCCCTTCCGCGTTCGGGCGGGGGAGACGACCCCCGCGGGTCTTCCCGGGCGGATCCGGGCCGCGCCCGGATCCGCGCCGGATCCGCGCCCGGACCGGCCCGCGCCCGGATCCGCGCCCGGATCCGCGCCCGAACCCCCCATATTATTTTTTTTTTGATTTTTTATTCATTTTAAACCGTTTAAAATGCATAAAATTTCAGAAAAAATTTCGGAAAAATTCTGAAAAATATTTTAATGGATCCTAAAATTGTTTTAGCAATCTATTAACTTATTTTTATTATTTGGCCCATGATTAAGTAAATAATGGAATACTTAAAATGGTTTTAAGTATTTGTCATTATTTAATTAATTAGTGTTAATTACTATAAGAATGTGATTCTTATGAGGTTAATTAACTGATAATTAGCATTGAGCCCATGCAGTGAATGGTGAAGTCCGTTGTCTAAAGTTGTTTAGACTTGTTTGTTAGCATGTTTTGGCTAAATTGTTTAGTTAACATATTATTATGCGCGATTTCAAAACTAATTAATATTATTTTGAAATCTATATTATATCCCGCTGTAATTATATGATAATTACCTGTTTGATGCCTGTGATGGTCATGTGTGTGGATGGATGGTCATGGACTTAGCTTGCATGCGATGTTTTTTCCTTTATGGTGAATGGTGTAATTTTTGGGGCCTACGTGCCTCCCTCTCTCTCTCATTTAATCCGGGCATGTACATTCTATCTCCCTTTTTTGTATTGTACTCCCCTTGACTATGTCAAGGTTTCTTATTATTATCTGATGTATATTTGTGGGCCTGCGAGCCCAATTTCATATATGCTTGTAATAATGAGAAGCGGATCAAATGAAGACTGTGGAGGAGATTTACACCGGTGGACCCTGGAGGTTCTTCGCATCATTGGGAGCTTTTGTTGCTCGATGTTGTATCTTCTTCACCATATTAGGATTTACATTACCAACTGGCTCTGGTAATGTTGCTAGGTTGAAAGTCCATGATCATCCATCAGTGCGTAGGCATATATGCGATATATGTGGATGTGCTACTCTATATATATATATAGATAATTTAGGGTATATTTATGATACTCCAACTTATCTTATATATGTAGCACACTTATTGATGAGACAAAATTTAACAAATCCCCTATTATTAAAATTAGGTTGATAAACGTGAAACATTAAGAATGATTCACGTAGCCTTCCGTTGTTATAGTCTAAAGTGAGCCGTTCTTAGACTGTGGTGGTTTGTTGTGCTACCACAAGACTATCACAGCAAGGGGACGGAGACTTTAGGCTAAGGTTTAGACCACACCTTGGGATGGGGGGCTGGCATGACTTTGTTGTGCTACCACAAGAGTTATGTCATAAACCCATTCCCATAACGTAACAACGGGTTGACCTAACCAACACATGTGATTTGTTGTGCTACCACAAGATCTCAATGTGTTTGGAGGCTAAATTACTGGGAATTACAAGGAGTTGTAATTGGCAAGAGTTGCCTACCCATTAAGTATGGGGTAGTTTGTTGTGCTGCCACAAGACTACTTCCATAATGTTAATGGGATCTTAGTACCCACTAGGACACAATCGCAGTGTCCCGTATTTGCATATAAGGGGTTATGCAAATTCGTCGAAAATTAGTGGGAGTATTAATTAGGATAAAGTCCATATCTTAATTAAATATCATGAGTGTCTGCAATATTATTCTTATTTTGTTTCATTTCCTCTTGTAGACCGAAATGGCGAATCATCCATTGAGAGGCATACTGGATGCCAACAGGCTGACTGGTCCTAACTATGTCGATTGGCTCAGGAATCTGAGAATTGTTCTCACTGCTGAAAAGATAGCTTATGTCCTTGAGCAGCCTGTTCCCCCTGTTCCTGCTGAGGGCGCCGATGAGGCCGAAATGATTCTTTATGAAAAGCATAAAGATGATGCCACTCTGGCCCAGTGTTACATGCTGGCCTCTATGACTAATGAGTTGCAGAGGCAGCATGAAAAGATGGATGCTAGATCCATGCTTTTCCATCTAGAAGAGCTTTTTGGAGCTCAAAGTAGAACAGAAAGATATGAGATATCTAAGAATCTGTTCGGGGCCAAGATGTCTGAGGGAACATCAGTACAGACTCATGTTCTCAAAATGATTGAGTGGATTGAGAGGCTGAAAGAATTAGGCTTTGAGATGAATAAAGATTTATGCATTGACCTAATTCTTCAGTCCCTCCCAAGTTCATTCTCCCAGTTCATAGTGAACTTCAACATGAATAAGATTGAATGCTCTCTTGCAGAGCTTCTTAACATGTTGAAGACTGCTGAGGGGACAATGAATAATGGAAAATCTTCTGTGCTGCTTGTTGGTAAGACCAACAAGAAAAGAAAGAATCAGACTGTTTTTAAGAAAAATAAGAAGAAGAAACAGGATAAGCAGGGGAAGGCAGCTAAGAAGGAAGAGGCTAAGAAAGATAAGGGCCAATGCTTCCACTGCCATAAGGATGGCCACTGGAAGAGGAACTGCAAGTTATATCTTGCAGAGAAGGCAAAACAGAAGCTTGGAGAAGCTTCAGGTATGTTCATGATAGTTGACCTAAACTTGTCTTTTAGATCCACGTCATGGGTATTAGATACTGGATGTGCATCTCATATCTGCAATGATTTGCAGGTGCTGACAAGCAGTAGGCGACTGAACAAAGGAGAGGTTGACTTGCGATTGGGAAATGGAGCAAAAGTTGCTGCACTCGCAGTCGGGAAGGTGAACCTCCAGATGCCTACAGGAGCTACACTAGAGCTTGTGGACTGTTATTATGTTCCTTCCATAATAAAGAACATTATTTCCATTTCGTGCTTAATTAAATCTGGATTTGTTGTAAGCTTTGGAAACAATGGATGCTCTTTATTATTAGATGGTAAATTGTTTGCCAGTGGGAGCCTAATGAATGGTTTATATGTTTTAGATATGGTATCTCCTGTGATGTGTGTGGAAGCACCTCTTAAAAGAAAGAGGGGCAATGTGAATCAAGCCTACCTTTGGCACTGCAAACTTGGTCATATTAATGAAGAAAGATTAAAGAAGTTGTGTAAGAATGGATATATTGATCCATTTGATTATGAATCATACACAACTTGTGAATCTTGTCTCATGGGTAAAATGACCAAATCTCCATTTAGTGGACATGGAGTTAGAGCGAATGAGTTATTAGAACTCATACACTCTGATGTGTGTGGACCTATGTCCACACATGCCAAAGGAGGATATTCATACTTCATTACATTCACTGATGATTTCTCAAGGTACGGATATGTGTACTTAATGAAGTACAAATCTGAAGCTTTTGAGAAATTCGTTGAATTCAGAAATGAAGTAGAGAAACAAACTGGAAAGAATATTAAAACTCTTCGATCAGATCGGGGAGGTGAATATTTGAGTACAGAGTTCACACAATATTTGAAGGACAATGGAATATTGTCACAATGGACACCTCCTTATACACCTCAGTTGAATGGTGTAGCAGAAAGGAGGAATCGCACTCTATTAGATATGGTGCGATCCATGATGTGTTTTGCCGGTTTACCCTTATCTCTCTGGGGCTATGCCTTAGAGACTGCTGCGCACTTATTAAATAAAGTACCATCGAAGTCAGTTGACTCCACTCCATATGAGATATGGAAAGAAAAGAAACCAAATCTTAAATCTGTTAAGGTTTGGGGTTGCCCTGCCCATGTTAAGAAACATGACTCAGATAAACTGGAATCAAGAACTGAGAAGTGTAGGTTTGTGGGATATCCTAAGGAAACTTATGGATATTACTTCTACCAGCCTAGCGATCAAAGAGTGTTTGTCGCTAAACATGCTGTGTTCCTTGAGGAAGAGTATATCCTTGAAGGAAACAGTGGGAGCATGGTAGAACTGGAAGAAGTTCTAGAGCCACAACCCATCAGTGTGCCTTCTCAGGTTCCAGAGCAATCAGGTTCACAAACTGTTCGTAGGTCTGGGCGGATACCTATTCAGCCAGATAGATATGTGGGACATATTACTGGTAAGGTATCACATAATGAGGATGATGATCCTAAGACCTACGAGGAGGCAATGAGTGTCATTGACTCTGGGAATTGGCAAGAGGCCATGATATCAGAAATGGATTCCATGTACTCCAACCAAGTTTGGAACTTGGTAGATCCACCAGAAGGTATTGTACCTATTGGATGTAAATGGATCTTTAAAAGAAAGATTGGAGCAGATGGAAAGGTTGATACCTTTAAAGCAAGGCTTGTAGCGAAAGGTTATCGTCAAAGACAAGGTGTTGACTATGACGAAACCTTCTCTCCTGTAGCCATGCTGAAATCCATCAGGATATTACTTGCCATTGCTGCATACTATGATTATGAAATTTGGCAAATGGATGTGAAAACGGCATTCCTCAATGGAAGACTTGAGGAAGAAGTGTACATGACACAGCCTGAGGGATTCATATCCAAAGAATATCCAAACAGAGTATGCAGGCTTTTGAGATCCATTTATGGACTCAAACAAGCATCCCGCAGTTGGAACATAAGATTTGATGAGGCAATCAAATCTTGTGACTTCGTTAAGAACGAAGATGAGCCATGTGTATATAAGAAGATCAGTGGGAGTGCAATTACGTTCTTGGTACTGTATGTAGATGACATACTACTCATTGGGAATGATGTAGGTATGTTATCATCAGTCAAAGCCTGGCTGTCAAAACATTTCTCTATGAAAGATTTGGGAAATGCATCCTACATATTGGGGATCCGGATCTATAGAGATAGATCAATGAGGATGCTAGGCTTATCCCAATCTATGTACATTGACACCATTGTCAAAAGGTTTGGCATGGAGGACTCCAAGAGAGGTCTAATACCAGTTAGACATGGAGTCTATCTCTCCAAGGAGATGTCCCCTAAAACTCCAAAGGAGAGAGAATACATGAGTAGAGTTCCCTATGCTTCTGCCATAGGATCTATCATGTATGCGATGTTATGTACCAGACCTGATATAGCCTATGCTCTAAGTGTTACGAGCAGGTATCAGGCAGATCCAGGTGAGCAACACTGGATAGCTGTGAAATGCATCCTTAAGTACTTAAGAAGGACTAAGGATTTATTTCTGGTCTATGGAGGTGAAGACTTGAAACTAAGAGGGTACACTGACTCTAGTTTCCAGTCGGACAAAGATGACAGCAAATCAACCTCTGGGTTTATCTTTACTCTCAATGGTGGAGCAGTGAGTTGGAAGAGTTCCAAACAAGAAACCACTGCTGATTCAACTACTGAAGCTGAGTACATTGCTGCTGCCGAAGCTTCAAAGGAGGCGGTTTGGATGAAGAAGTTCATCGGCCAGTTGGGAGTTGTCCCAAGTATCTCTGATCCAGTCCCCTTGTTTTGTGACAACAATGGGGCAATTGCACAAGCAAAAGAGCCGAGGTCTCATCAGAAGTCTAAGCACATTCTGCGGCGTTATCACTTGATCAGAGAAATTATAGCTAGAGGAGATGTGATCATAGATAGAGTATCTTCAGCTGATAATATTGCAGATCCACTTACCAAGCCTTTATCTCTAAATGTGTTTGAGCGTCACCTAAGGCTGATGGGGATCAAGCATGTGGGTGATTGGCTTTAAGTGCAAGTGGGAGATTGATAGTAATGTATGCCCTTTAAGCCAATCACATGTGATGTGATGGGACATATATTGTACAATCTTATTCAATGAAAAATGGCATTTTCTTCATTATATTATTAGCACGTTATTCTGAGCATATTTATAATATGATGAAGTCCCTGAATGTGGGCTATGATGTCTGGATCATGATGAGATCATGATAATGAGATCAGACATCTAGATGTTCATATTCTAAATGTTCCTGGTCGTAGGATCTTCGAAGAGGGACTTTGAAGATCCGGATAGACCAGTGCACGTGTTGTTTACTTATGAGATGAGGGTGGTTGATCTCATAACCACTGGTGTGGAGACACCTAGGCACACATGCAGGTGCTCATTACTGAATGAGTCCACTGAACTGACCCGTGCTAGAACACCTGAATGGTAATCATGTTGACTGTCAATCAGGAGGTTCTATTGTATCAGTAACACAGTTGGATCTTAGACCTGAGTCACTAAAGTGTTTTGCATAAATTCCGCTGAGCGTTTGATTGTTGACTTATGAACCTAAGTGTTGTGGTTCTTCATAGTTAACTATTCGGACTCAGTGGGATTCATGTGGAAACACTTAAGTAGGCAACAAGGGATCGTTCACTCTCCACATGTATTAGAAGAGAGAATACTCTATGGACACGTACTTAGAAATCCCTGGCCAGGGTATGTGGCTTCACTGAGAAAAGGGGTTTTCTAGTGAGCTATACTGGTAAGTACGAAGGTCCGTTAGATCAGTGTGGTTTAGGGCTTGACAGTTTGACCATGCCCTTACTCTGATTGGAGTATTGTATGAACGAGGGTCTATAGCTGTGTGGAATCTGATGACGGAAAGGTCCTGTTGGGTTGCATCCCTCCCATAGTCATTTGGGATCACGAGGTATTGCTTGGTGCCATTCGTGATCGGAAAGCCAATTAACCTCGTTAAGAGTTAACGGGTTATATTGAAATTGAGTTGTGAATGGTTCTTAACTCAATGGGCTAAGAAACCAAATGGACTAATGGGCCTAGAGGGTCACACACATAAGAATGGTTTATCAGACGGTAGAGGACGGGATTTATAGACGTTGTCTGGGTTTTTGTGAAAAACCGCCGGAGTCTATAAATCATCCTGTTGGAAACCCTAATCTCAAGCGAATTAGGGTTTTTCTGTTGGCCGTCCTCCTCCCTCTCCCTCTCCCTTGGGATTTGCGCCCCCCTCTCCATCCCGGTGAAGATCGGTGGATGGTGACGACGAGAAGCGGGCGTCAAGTGGAGATTGCACGGGGAATCCCGTCTCCTCCGACCGTTCGTGTGGATACGTCTAGAGGCCGGACACTTGGACGGCTGACGACCCGACGTGCCTTCGCTCGATCGTCTTCGGGCATTTGGGATTTAATCAATCCCGCAAAGGTATAGAATCGTTCTACCTTCGTCGGGATTCGATCCGGTTTTATTCTATTCTATTTTGATCGCCAGCAACGATATGCATCTTTAGGGTTTCGTTGTTTCCGCTGCTATTCTGATCGAAACCCAACAGCAAGCACCGCCGGAACTGATAAAAAGAAGACGACGTGACTTCGCACGTCGAACCTTCTTTAAACCCATCCGCCGGCCGTCGAACCTCCTTCAAACCCGAAGCAGCAAGGACTCTCTGCCCTCCGTCATCGGCAGCTTCATCTTCCTGAGCGTCTTCCATGCTCCAAATATAACGGCACAACGCTACGTGAGGAAAGAATGAGGAAAGATTGTCAGGGAAAACCCTAAGCGGTGGAGAGGAAGGGACGCCCTTCAGACCTTTTATAGGCGAAGGGAGGCTATTTGCCTTAAATGATTCTCTCCTCGAAAACACGCCAAAGGGATCTCTCCCTACGAACGGTCACCTCAAACTTCTCGTTTCTGCCCCAGCGGGACATACGAAGCGGCCAAGCATTCAAAGCATGAGAAAACGGAAAGAAACCCTGTCAGACGCTCACCCAACCATCAGGCGAGATCCACGTAGAAAGTATCGGCACTTTCCAACCACTACAGATACGCTAAATAAAACATGGCAATGGTGATACGAAACAGTTAAGTCTTCATCATAATGCTATTACATTGTCTATTTTTCTACACAACGAGGAAAGTTTTTTTTTCAAAAGAAAAAAGACATACAAAGAGAGGAAGCAAAGCGGATACATTAGGCCTCTGGCCCACCCTGAAGCTCGGAAGTGGAAGGCTCAGGCGGTCTGCCCCCGACATCCTCGGCGATGGTTGACCCTGGCACTGACCCCACCGACGTGGGAACTGCCTCGGTTGCATGCCCTCCCGAGACGTCCGGAGCTGGCGACCCCTCGGGCGAAGAGCCCTCCAAATCTTCTTCCTCCAACATAGAAGCAGAGGAGCCGGAGCATGACAGATCCGAGTCGTAGCATTGCCCGGATGGGAAATCGATTATCCCGGACGCTAGCTCCTCGGCATAAGATACGGCCCGGTCGTAGCCCTACTTGAACCCCTTGTGGATGCCCGGGCGAAGCGCTGCCTCGTAGTAGGGGAGGGCAGCCTCTTTAAGGTCGACCCGGTAGGCATCCGAGCATTTATATCGCTCGAATGCCTCCACCCCGGCCAATCCCACCCTACCAGCGAGCTCGACCTTCTCCCGCTCTACCTCAGATAGCTTCCGCTCGGCCTCAGCCGTCCGATCCTCGACCTCCGCCGCCCGCTTCTCCACCTCGGATCGATCGGCCTCGGCCTCCCCCCGAAGGCGCTCAGCTTCCTCCGCCCGGTCCACCAGCTCGGAGTGCTCAGCCTCCCACCGGCCATCCAGCTCGATGCGAATAAGGCGCTCCTCTTCAAGGAGCATGCTCTTCCTCTCGAGCGATTCACGGGCCTTAGCTAGCTGCTCAGTTAGCGCCCGGGCCTCCACCTGGCTCGACCGCACCAGCTCCCTAATTGAGGAAAGCTCCCGTCGAAGCCCATCACGCTCCTCGGCAAGCCGAGCCAACCTCCTGTCAGACCCACCAAGGGTCCAGGCCAGGGTCGCTCGCTCCGACTCCAACCGAGCGTACGCTTTTGCCAGAGTGGCCCCCATCTGGGCCAGGACCAAGCCGCCCTCCATAACCGTCTCGAGGGCCACGGAAGGGGAGTGCTGCCTATCTCCCCCCTTCACCTTCGCGGCTATACCGTGACATATTTGATACAGAGGGCCTTGGATGTCGAGCCTCTCCAGGACCGCCGGAATGGAGACCCCCTCTTCGGTCGACGTCCTGCCGGACGGCCCGGATCGAGCCGCAGCTTTGTTCGCCCCTCATGCCTTGGTCGATCGGGGCTGCGTCACCTTTTCTGGCGACCCCCCAACCTAGACTGGTTCGGCAACTGCACGGTCACCTGGAGCGTCGCCCGCCTCAGTCAACACCCCAATCTTGGCCATGGTCCCAGCATCACCCGCCTTGTCTACAGCCCCCTCGGCTCCTACCGAGGGGAGAGCTGGGCCAGCATCGTTGCCAGTAGCAGGAGCAGCCCCGGCCCCCTCGGCTCCGACCGAAGGAGGAGCCGAGCCAGCATCGTCGCCGACCGCAGAAGCAGCCCCAACCTCCTCGGCCCCCTCTTGCTCGGCAGGTGGGAGAGCTCGCCCGGTAGGGTCGGCCCCATCATGCTCGGCGGAGGGGTGAGCCGCGGCAAGGTTGCCTTCGACTGCGAGTACGACCCCGGCCTTCTTGGCCCGCTTCCTGGCCTTCGCGGCAGCCCAGATCATGCCCTCCACAGGATCCTTGCGCTTGGACCCCCGCGGCCTGGAGGATTCACCCTGGGCCGCCCCCTTGCCCTTATCTCTGGCTCGGGAGCGACCCGTGGGAGCAGCCGACTCATCGGCAGCCGAGTCATCACCGAGGTCGATCACCTTGGCGGTCGCCTCCAAAGCCGGCCACCTGGTGTCTGCACAAAAAGGAAGACATAGTCAGAAAAAGAAAAATGGTCTCAACATCCAAAGGAGAGCCTACATTGTGGCACCTGAGCCCGACTGATGCAGCCGCGTAAGAAGACACTGCTCGATGTTCTCTAGAGTAACCAGCTCTTCTGTGGACTAACGGTGCTTCAACAAGATAGTTGCGTACTCCTCCACGAACGGAGGGAACTCGTCCTGCCTGGGAGGCATATTCAGATGGAAATTGGGAATCACGGGGCACTTCCAGGTCTCCTCCACCGAGTAGATCCCCACCCAGAAAAATTGAGTTTTCCACCCCTTATCCGAAGAATCCTTCGCCACCAAGGAGATGCAGCTCCTATTCCGCCTCGCCTGGATGAAATAAAAACCCTTCCCGGCCGAGGGATGCGCCTTCAACTCAAAAAAATAGTGAAAGAGGTCCAAGGAAGGAGGAACTCCACATTGACGACAGAGGATGTGAAAGGTGGAAAGAAGGAGATAGGAATTGGCTACAAACTGAATGGGCGCCAACCGAAAAAAATTGAGAAGCTTAAGAACGAAAGGTTCGAAGGGAAGGCGGAACCCACTTTTCCACGATAAAAGGAAGGTACAGATATGGCCTATATGAGAGTCCAAGCTCGTCTCGTGCGGAACGGCCGCGGCAAAGCAAAACTTGTGGGGCAGGCAAAACTGGTGCTCCAGCCTTTTCACCTCCGCCTCCCCCAGTTCGCTATAGTTTGGAATCACCGCCTTCACCACCGGCTCATCCTCCCACTCTTCAACATCCGGACGCTGATCCGCCATGGAATCCGGAGAAGAACTTGAAGAAAGACACTCCTGGGACAACGAAGACTCTGGAGGGAGAGGAAGTTGCCGGACTGCCACTACAGTTATCTCCACCAACTCTGCGAACGCCGCTGCGAGCCTCTGCTCTTCCTTCGTGTCCTTACGACGCATCAAAGAGCCCAAAAGCAAGTACGAAGGTAAGCCAAACCCTAAAGACGAAGGGAGTCGGGAATGACAACAAGCGCCCAATGCCTATATTCCCACACGGAAGGCGGCGCGCCGTTCCGACCTCCGAGAAAAAAGGGGCCCCTTCATTTCAAATCCGTCAGGATTATTATTATTACGGGCCCAGGTGACCACGACACGTGGCTTCTTAACACCGCTAGATCTCCACCCACCCGAGCCATGCTAGTCCAAAACCGTAACGGCTACTCTTCCGAGCCTACCAAGGCTCTGGAGTAGGAGGGGGACAAGTGGAGAGGGGGAGTTCTGTAGCCCATCTAAAGAGCAGCCCAACTAGGTCCATCAGGACCAAACGAGGCCCAGCTCATCCAAGTGATAGCCCCACAGGGCCCACTTAGGCTAAAAAGCCTAATAAGATCACTCGGGATCACACCCTTCCTCAACGGCCCTTAGGCTCGGAAGGTCCGAGCGTCGGTCAGGTCAGAAAAAGACCCACGCCCGATCGATCCCCTCGCCGGGATAGAGGCAGGCGCTCAGCGCCCACTCCGACCTATCTTCATCCGAGCTATGCCTATCACCCGGACAGGGTTGGCACCTTTTATGCTCGGCTCGACTGACGATTGCTTATCCACGCTGCCGTTGAGAGCCCTTTATGAGTAAGAGTTTATGAGGATAAGGGACCCCTGACCCCTCAAGGCTATAAAGATCCCACGATGAGGACGTAAAGACCCCACGATGAGGACGTAACTCCCGCCTGAAACTCCTCAGCTTACAGGACTCATGAGGCAAGCACACTATATAAACTTGGGACTCCCTCCGACGAAAGGTAAGGCCAACATACGCCTAAACTCCCTGAGCATGAACCACTTCACCACCTCGGTGTAGGGGGATCTCGTGCACCTCTTTCTTCCTCCCTTCATAACTTCCACCATTGCTCTACTGCCTTAAGCATCGGAGGGTTTTCCCCAGGGAACCATCCCTGGGACCCCTGATCCGTTTTCCCTTCTTTACAGTTCACTATCCGGTGATCATCCTCCCAACTCAGGACCAGTGCGAGATCACGCCCCTTCACATCTAGATAGCATTTTTTCTCATTTTGACATGATTAGAGTAGTTAGCATGCCATGAATTAATCATAAATTTCTATAGTTTCTATTTCCTGTCAACAGAGGACCTAACGGTCTATCGTAAGACCGCCAGGGACGTATAACGGACCTACCTTGATCCGTCACACCTCTGTAAATGATTGCAGGGTTCTGAGAACTCTGACGGACCTACAGTGGACTGCTACCATATTGTGACGCACCCAGATAAGTCCGTTACACAGCACTGTGTTCTGTCAACTTAAGGCAGAATTAAGATTGGCTCAAATAGCTTATATATATGCCTAGTTAAATAGATCTTAACCTGTTTTCATGATTTTTAAGTTCAGGTGTTGATTCATGTTAGAAATTGCATGATTTATGGTACTTTAGAGTTATTTTCAAGTAGATGATAATTTCAAGCCCAAAGCACTATAGTTTTGTATTAAACTTTGATTTAGAAAAGATATTGACGAGTTTTACCATGATTTTATATCGTTACACATTCCTTCTATCTATAGAGTCAATTCTCTAAGTACATGGCATATATTCCGGTATATGGCCATTAGTTCACACTTTGCACTATAGAAACATATTCTTGAACATGATGACCTCTCTATTGGATATTCCTTCCAATGGACTAGGAAATCTTGTTTCAAGGCCTCCGTAATTCTCTACGAGCTTGGGATTCCCACTAGGACGCCGAGTTGGCTGTACCGTGAAAGCCCAATTGTTAGAAAGCACTATCGATGTTTTCGGATTCTGGATATGTAACGGATCTATATTCGACCGTCAGGAACATATAACGGTCCAATATATGACCATCACGTTGTTTGAGTCCATATCTATTTTCTTCTGAATTCAACCTTTCTAAACGGCCCAACACTCGACCGTTATGTTCATGTAACGGCCCAGTATTAGATTGTCACAGTTCTAAATTCTTTAACCCGAGGTTTGACCAAAGGGTTGATATTCTAAGTTCCTGGATGGAGTAATGATGGTCTAGGACTCGACATATTGTCTAAAGATACTTAATTTAAATTATGAATGATAATAAATGTACCGGTATACTGCTGAATTATTTCCATGAGCATGACATCGTCTTAAATCATCCTTCATATCTCATGTCCTAAGTTGAAGCGTTTATTGTTGATTATTGTTATCAAGAACGTATTGGCATTCTTGGCCATATTTTATTGCTTGAAACGTGGAAATAGCTTGATTTATACTTGAAGATGCGATCGAACACTGATTGTGTTCAAGGGCTCTATACTAGTCCCCTCGGCTGATTGTCGGAAACATACTATAAACCATGGGCTATGATGCTACTGGCGTCGCATTACGCTGGGAGTACTTTCTCTATAAATAAGTGAAATCCACAGAAATCTACTATGACATGACTTTCTTGCTTGTTACATGATATTCCACAGAAATTCACCAAATACTTGCTCATAAGCAAAAGATGTTTGAGTGATGAGTATGTGACTTGCTAGTACATTCTTGTTCATTAAAGGCCATACTACACTCTTGTTACATTATTACTAGTTCATACTTGCTCTCATTCTATCTTAAACAATCATCTTTGTTACTTTGGTTATTCGCATGATTGATCGCATTCGCATGATTTTACCTTATTTTCTCTAGAGCTAAAATGTTAATTACTTTAATAATGCCTTCATGTTGATGCAAAGATACCTACTGGGCAAGTGTGCTCATTACCTATTTCCAATCTTTTCATGAGATGGAAGTGAGTCAGGATCGGATTCGGAATGTTCAAATAGCGGGTCCGAGAGTGAATGAAGAATGAATGAAGACTTTGGAAGTCTACATTGTTTAGATTGAGTCTATGTAATTTTCTTATTTCTTGAGTCTAGTATGATGAAGATTAGTGATTGTATTTGATATTTGATTGATAATGAATTGAAAGTTGGAGTTTGAGTAAATATTGTGCAATTGCATTTATGTGTGTGATTATCTTGCGCTCTGATCATTCTTGCATGCAAGAGGCTTACCATGCTGGTTCTTCACGTTCCTCGAGCTAGTCTTCCGCTGTAATAAAGGCTCAGGGCGTGACACATGCTCCCTCACAAACCATGGTAGCTCCCAAGGGGTGAGCACTCATGCTCCCTCACAAACCATGGTGGCCTTTTAGCCTCCAAGAAGCGAGCACTCATGTTCCTTTGAAAATAGCGTGCAAACCCGAGCGCGAGCAACAATCTTTTCCCACTAAGGGAAGACATGCGCTCTCACCTAAAGTCGATCATAAGCAGTGCGTAAGCCTCTATAGAAGAGAAAGGTGAGAAACCCTTGGAACGGAACATGCGCACACGACAGGGATGGATGAATTTATCTACTCTCACAACCTCGCCACCAAAAACACATACATCAGAGACATGGATGGAACATCCCTGTTTTTATTCAAAATACAAGTCGCCAAACTCCAGCATGACGTCCTCGTGCGGCCAGCGTACACGTCTGTGAAAGTAAGTGGGGAAAACCAGGGCCATAGCGGCGTCATGGCCATCCCAGTATCCAGCCATCCAACCTTGGGTGTAATCGCTGCCCCAGTCAAACGGCTCGTCAGCAGCAACCAGAGCAATGTCGACGGCAACCTTGCCCTCCGTCGACGGTGCTACCAGAGGAGTCGGGGCCGCTAGAGGACCATCCGCCTTGACACCCACGCTGGGAAGGGGGCTTGGAACCTTCTCTCTAGTTGCCACGGCCCTAGGAGATCTCTGAACCATCACGACGACGTGATGAAAATGAAGATGGGCAACAGGTATGCCCGCAAGCCCTACTATTTATAGATGAAGAAACGCTTCATCCCCCTTACCAATAATGGAGAGCACCTCTCCACCCTCATATGCATCGAAGGAAGGGGGTGAAGGACCATTAGAAGGCAAGAACACACCACAATGCAGAGAAAGGATTGCAGAAAAAGGAATTTTATTACTAAGCCAGGGAGAGTACAAAAGGGTCACTCGCCCTCCTTGGGGTGGAACCTATCAGGCTCAAGGGACAGGACCCCCTTGTTACAGTATAGGTGGTTGGCCTTCGCCAAGCCTTGCGCCATCCCTCAAGGTATCCCCATTTGAAGTCCACGGAGACACCGCTGCTACTCTCTCCTGTCGTCGGCTCTGGCACCAGCAGTGCTCCTCCCCAGAAGCACAAACGCTTGTGGGGAGACCCCTCCGCCTAAGAACTCGACCCTTCAGACGACATCTCCAGGAGCTCACGAAGCCAAACGACGGACCCAGGATGGCCTTAGGGTTCGGGATAGGTGCTATTTATAGAGAGAAGATGAGATCCCAGGTGAAAGAAGGAGTCTCAGTGCCTCTTCAACTTCACTGGAATTGAAGCGATGGACCCCGAGTATCAGGCCCTTAGAGTGATTTCCTAGGCTCCACTTCGTATTTCCAGAAGATATTTAAAGCAGGAAAGAAAGCTGGCAAAACAACATGGAAGAATCCAGAAATGCCAAAACTTGCGATAGAAAGGAAATATTCATTTCAACTTGAGAAAGTTTACAAAGCAGGTGGCGCGACCGTTTGGATGCACCCTCGATTATAAAAAAAAGAGAGAAAAGAGGGAGGAACAGATGGTGAGCACGGCCTCAAGTTCTCGCCTCCTCAGCGGCATCGACTAACCCTTGGTCGTGGACCTCGGGCGCACCTCCAGCGGCGATGGTGGGCGAAGGATCGTCAGTCAGATCGAACAACTCCCCCTCCTTCGGCGAGTCGACCCTAGCAGCCCGCTCCTTGCGGCTCGGCCCTTCAGCCCGTTCCTCCGTGCTCGACTATCCATTGCCAAGCTCCTCCTAACCCTCGCTGGCCTCCTGCCGGAATGGTGTCAGGGGGGAGGTAAGGTCGGCACTGGAACGCCCAGGCTATCAGCAGCTACCTGGAGGGCCGCCGTCCAACCCTCGGTGAAGCCATGGTCCCTGGCTGGACCATAGACCTCGACGGCCTCCACATTCAACTCATCCCGGAAATCCGAAGACGAGCGGTAGCACGCTACCACCTCCAACCCGATGGTGGTCATCGACACCTTCAGATTCTCGCCTCCGCCGCTCGAGCTCTCTCCTCTACGACATCCACCAGGTGTCTGAGCTTGGCCGCTCGGGCATCAGCAGCCTCGGCCCTCCTGGTCACCTCCAGGAGGGATTCCTCATAAGCCAAGGCCTGAGTGCGAAGAGCATCCCGGTCCAGCGTGACCTTTGTCAGGGCCCTCTCTTGCCGCTCAAGCAACTCTCGGAGCCCGGTGAGCTCAGCCTCGTGTTCCGCTTGACGTCTCCGGAGCTTGAGACACTGGGCCTCCAACCCCTTCCGCACGTCCTGGCTGACTTCTTGCTCCCGCGCGACCCCGGCGAAGTGATACCTCCACAGGCCAAAAGCCCTGGCGACTGAACTTAGGTTCTTCGCGGCAAGGTCAATCAGTTCCTCTTGGGCCCCAAGGCCAAAAACCCCGGTGCATTCGCGCACCCCAACGCCCTTGTCAATAACGGTGATGGCTTCTAGCCGGCCCGCGTACCCCGATGTGGGCTCCTCGGGCAGTAGAAAGCCGATGGCGGGAGTAACCTTGGGCGGTAGGAGGCGAGCAACCTCATCCGAGAGAGGGGCCTTGCCCTTGTCAGGCACGTCTCCTGCAGGAATGGGGGTAGGCAGAGTAGAAGCGAGCACCTCAGCCAGCGCCAGTGGGGGAGGGAGCTCAAACTGGGGCGGCGGCGGAGTCCGATCTCGAGTCGGAACGGAAATCTTCTTCCTCTTCTTTTGGCGACGTTGGATATCCAACGCCGCCACCTCATCCAGGTTTACTTGGACACGCTGGCTGCTGAAAATGGCGGAACCCCCTTCAGGCATACTCTCCACACCCTCGGAAGCGGCTTGCCGGGTGCTCGAGCGGACGCTGACAGTAGGAATTGCGGGCGAAGACTCCGCCGGAAGCACTGTTGGGAGCAGATACGGAAGGTGCCTCGACGCTAAGGCGACCGCCTGCCTAGGAGCAGCAACCGTCACTTGATCGGCCCCTGGCTCTAAATGGTCGATGGGGCGAGGAGTGAACTGTGACAACTCAACCGTCTCTTACTGCAGCTCCAACGACTCCAGCACTCTTGCAAGACAGCATTGTAAGGTCGACAGATAAGGTAAGGAGACGTAAGAGACGACGAGGTTAGTACTCTGGGGTAGTGGGGGGCTTAACCCCAGCTCCCGAAGCACCGCCGGGGTCAACCTGATGTCAGCATCAAGGAGATGAAAGAGGAGAAGGGCCTTGACTGCCCTAGATTCCATTATAGTAGGGGCCGGTAGCTTGTCCGCCCGGAGAGGGCGGGAGCCCGCGGTGAAGCTCCAGTCGCTAGGGTGGCCGCTACCCCCGACTTTCGTAACAAAAACAAAGCGCTCAGCCCATCGTTTAATATTGGACACCATGGAAGTGACTCGGATGATGCTCATGTCCTTCCTGGCCCGGAAGTAGAAAGATGACGTATCGGCGGGACATCATTGGAGGCTGTAGAACTACCAGAAGAGGAAAACGTCCGGGATGATTGAGGCTTGGTTACAAACAAAAACAAAACCGCAAAGGATGCGCCAGGAGTTGGGGGAAAGTTCCCCTGGGTACCGACCATAGTGGTGGAGGACAGACTCAAAGAATGGAGGTACAGGGAGGTGAAAGCTCGCCTGAAAAGATTCTATGGAAATCCTAAGACCACCCGGAGGACGGCTCCACAAGCTATCATCAACGATCGGGAATACAATGTCAAAATCAGATTCCAAGGCCTCCCGTAGTCCATGGACTACTCTATAAGCAACTAGCGACGGGGAATGGGGATGACTGGGACTGGCGCCCGATGTGCTAAGAGCATCGCCCCGACCAACTCCCGCCTCCTCGGTGGAAGACGTAGAGCCCACACTGAGAACCCCCCTGCGAGGTGCCATAACTCAGGAAGTTAGAGGAAAGAGTAAACGCTCACTAGGACGAAGGGGAGGGAGCGACTAATCAACCGTGACAGGCACTGGAAGAACAGGTGGGGGCTCCTTGAGAAGCCCTACGACGGTTCTTATAACTTTTGAAGATAAGACGACCGCTTCGAAACCCTATGGAAGGTGAAAAGATGCCTGTCACCATCAAGGAACGGTTGCCGACCATTCGCGCCCGCGCTCCCAGATAAAAGTAGCCCACGTCATGATTAATTACAGAGACACTGCCTGCCACCTTCAGGTGTGCCTTGAGCGCCAAACATATGGTTGGGGCCACCGGCCCAAAACAACATGAGGAGACCATCATCGGAACCATCCTTCGTCGCACCCTATCGAACTCGACTCTCAGTTCCTGAAAAAGTGTTCGGCATCTGAAAGTAGGGGGGCTAGTGAGGAGGGTAAAATCGGCTCGGCCCATATAAGACCCGTTTCCGCCAGGTCCAATCAGGCCCATAGTCTGCAACGCGCCTATCGGGCATCGACAGCCACAGCCCATCACAGACGGCCCAGGACGGATCGTCCTTAGATTCGCCAATGCATTAAGGGCTTCAACCCAGGCGCAACGGCCGCCGGATGACCCTCCGGCGATCGAACGTTACCTCTCACGACGTCGACCTCAACGCCACTAAAGGCGAGCACACCCTCCAGGCGCCGTAAGACTCGCCAGAGAACCGTCCGACTCCCGAGGAATGGATCCTCAACGGGAAACTCCCCACGATCGCAGGAGATGCTACTCCACGACTTACGCCCTTCCCTGCTAAGGGACCGGCTCTTGCTACTAGGACAACCCCCTATATAAATGGGACCTCGACGGACAGGTAGGGACACGGCCAATTCCACCAAGAAACGCTCATTCAGCTCCAGACCAGGGAAAAGAGAAGCCAACCTGCTGTTAAGAGAGGAAGTCCCCGCCAAGCACCGGCTGCCGTCCGAGCACCCTTATCACCCAACGAGCACTCTCTGAGCGCCCACTGGTCACGGCGAGAACCCCCCTGAAGGCAGTCCGTCCCTCCAGACTTGCTTCACGACCTCTCAACTCTCTCCCTCTGACACACTCTTCTTCCTGCTTCTTTGTCTCCCGAGTGCTGACTTAAGCATCGGAGGGTTGTCCTCTGGGATAACGCTCGAGACTCCTTCTGACGCCCTTCGTTCTTGATGTTTGCAGGCTTCCACGAGTGTCAGGCGATCTTCCCCAACAAATAAATAGAAAAATATAGTACGAGAATTAGGAACCAATTTTTGACCTCTACATATCCCAACAGTGCCGTGTAAATCCAAACACTTCCGTGCCAACCGGGATTCTAAAAACCTTCCTACGTGTGGCGTTAATTAAGACTTGCTTGAATAGAATATACGTCTGGTATCCTCTCACAAATTTCCTAAACTACCCTTACAGCAAGGGTACGTACATATGTCACAGCCAAATGAAATTGTGGATATTAGTAGTGAATATCATGGTCCAGTCTCAGGGGACTGGACTCAGCATGCAATGTAGCTAGCACTGCATGCTGAAAGAAATACGACGAGAAGAACAAGAAGCTAGCTAGAGAAGTTGAGTTTAAACAACATAATTAATCAGGTCACCTTCAGTCTCAGTTTTGTCTTCTTGGACCTCGTCAAACAGACTGGTTGGTGTCCATCAAGCTTCTAACTAACAAGACGCCACCGGCTTCTAGAGAGACTGTGCTCTCGAAGGAGGGGGACAGTTGGGGGACGTACGTCACTGGCATCAATGGGCAGGCGTAAAGGTGAAGACGTTCGCGCGCCAGCAGTTTTGGGCCGCCCATATCGCCGAGTAAATGCCGCCCTCAACGCAATAAAGTAAGCAGTTGATCAGAGACGAATGCATGCAAATTAAAATGCTGTCCGGCTGCTCGTCCTTTTTCTTCTTCCCTGCACGCTACCTCCACACACAAACCCACTCACTGACACGAACAGAGAGAGAAACAATGCGTTTAGTTGGAAGGTAGCGATCTCCATTCGACCCACCAATCCGGTCTCCCGAGGTCGATTAATGGTGAATTTATTGGTTCCGTGCAAAATCTTTTACACAATCAGAAAATTTGTTTATAATGTAAATGTTAAAATCTGGCTAGAAGGCGAACAACAAGTATTAGTTTGTCGATAAATCTTAGCTCGGTTGGCATCGTTCTCACTTAATTTCTTTTGGAGAGATTATGATTTTAAATTCCGCATCTCGCATTTGTACACGAAAGGATAAATTTAATTTATAGGTCGGTGAGGGCCGGTCTATATATATCTGAGTACTACACCAGATCTGTAGAAAATTTATTCATCACCATATACATGACCTCTGAACCTGAAATAGTTATCCATGCATAGAGTCAGAATGGCCATAAAATTATGTGGAAAAAAATCTCCTAACTAAAGAAAATACTAGAATGTTTTCTCAAAATTTGTAAATATCCTGTCAAATAAAGATATGTGTTTGGTCTGAAGTTTCTGGGTCACCCAATAATTCTATGATCAACTTTCCTGAGTAAGAAACTTACGCATGAAATGGACGCCAAGATCTATTAATTAAGCTCCATATATAGTGAGCATGCAAGCGTCCCATCCATCAACTTATGATTCTCACATGGCACAGCCAGAATTTGTGGATTTACAACAAGGGAGAGTGAACATCCGCCGTAAGTTACACACTATTGTCACACAGTTCCTTCCAACAATGTGAGAGTACCACGTTAGTATAGTAGATTATCTCAGTACGACTCTTGATTGGACTTCCAAATATAGAGAAAGGTCGATTTTATATATAAGCCCCGTCTCCTGAATTGTCGTGACCACTAGGAGCGGCTCAAATCATAACCACGTATTTGATATCATATTAGATTTTATTAAATTATAAGATCATATTTAAAATCTTTAAGATATTGAGCGGAGAGAACTCTATTATTATAAATATATTATATTTTATTTTATTTTCTTATATCGGACTTGCACGTGGAGGGGGTTTCCTCCATAGGCCTAACAATCTAATGAACACAGCGCGGCCCAATGACGTCAAGGGGCTGACGTGGCCTGACATTGCCAAGGGGCCAACCCTTGACCAGTCCGCCTCTATGACATAGATATGGAAGCTCAAGCCCTTAACCCCTGTATATGTCGGGCTGGACACTAGGAAGAGTGCAACAACGGGGTTAACTCGGGCCGTGGGGGGTCGCGAGCCGACCCCAACCTTAGAAGATCTAGAGCAGTAGCTACACTACATGAGTTATCTGGAGGCTTGGAGTGTTAGGCCCGATCTTGAATTGTTCTGGGTGTTCTAGAACGTTAACTCAGTCCCAAGATGTTTTCAAAGATCTCGAGAGATAGCTCGACCCCAACCTCAGGAGATCTGAAGTGATAGCTTAACTCTAGATGTTATTTGGAGGTCTACAGTGCTAGCTCGATCCTGAGTCATTCTGAGAGTTTTGGAGCGCTGACTCAATCCTAAGATATTCTTAGAGACCTTGAGAGATAGTTCGACCTAAACCTAAGGATATTTAGAGCCCGGACGAGGCAGATAGCTCGATCCCAAGTCTCCGAGATGTACCCCCAAAAGATAGCTCAATACCAGTCCCTGAGGTGCTTCAGACTCGTCCCGGTTCGATCTCGAGCCCCTTTCCCCTCTACCAACCATTACCTACTCCCCCTAGGCTTGGCCAAATCTTACAAAGGGGTAATGATAAAAGAAGGCCTTGTAGCATGAAGTGCATGCGGGGTCTGTCCCCCCTCGTGCCATGTGTCTCCTTCTAAGAAATGATGTTTCAATGATGACAAGACATGATGTCGCAAATCGCCAGCAAATTGCGTGGCCTACCGAGGTAATACCCCCGCTAGCACACCTCTCTAGGGTAGGGGTATGCGGTGCCTATTCCTAACGTCGCAAGCATTTATCTCATCCCCTGCACATGACATAAGTCATCCAACATGGACAACAATGGACAATCTCTTGAAGATCTCTTACTTGCCGATTACCTCACTAGTATCCTATAGAATTCAAAGGATAGTGAGACGATCACCGTCCATCCTCCATGATCAACTATTTAAAGGGGGCCCCTAGGCCCCCAAAGTTACGCACACTCGTATGTACCCGGAGCTAGATCCATTCCCCCCCCCCGGAGACTTTCCTTATCTCATCTAGTACTGACTTAAGTATTAGAAATATTCCCCGGAGAAAGGATCCCAGCTAGGGCCGCCCTATCTGTGCCTTCCCATGGTGGTAGGCCCTCTGGCTAAGGTGTGATCCTATAGTTGTCTACAAATTCTCTTGTCATACGACCGTCTTAAAAGCTCGTGAGTTCTGCACCGTTACATGGCTATTCTAATCAGATACAAATATTTGTTATAAAAAGTCACACGGAATAAAAAAAAAATAAGTGAAGAGTGTTTTCACAAATAATCTTGTCAACACTTATTAACTCTGATCATTAGATGCTCGAGGAGATCTACGCTCCACAACACCACCCGTGCCCCCCACACTCACTCCCATGGCAAAATCCTGACAGCATCCACGGTTAAGGTGCAGCCAACAACTGGGTGACCCATCTCGCCGCATGCCACCATTCTCGTTGCCCGTGGGAATGGAAAAGACCACAACTTAGTTCACTACGTTACGGGGCATCCCACTGTGAGCGCCCTCCTCCCTCCCGGCTACAGGGCCGCCGCTGCCCGGTCTTCGATCGAGGGAGGGAAATGCACGAAACGGAAGCTACGTACGTCCACACCACCTAACAGAAGTGGCACCCGTCCTCCAGCATTCAATTGCGTGGCGGAGGGGCAGTTGGCGATGCAAAAATTAATTCCCGGTCGATTGTGCAGGTGGCGATGGCCGCCTCCTCTCTTAGTCTCTTGCACCAACATCTATTATCTCCCTCTATAAATTAAGCCCCCGGCTCTACTCACCACCCCCCACACAGTCCTGCTGATCTCCCTTCTGTGCTTAAACCCCACCCTGTGCTGGTCCCCCATGGAGCGCTCCATCTACGCTCTTCTCTCCCTCCTGGTGAGTAGAGAATCTCTCTGCATCTCACTATTGCGCGCCCTTGCCGGCACTTCTTTCCGCTATATATCGTACTAATTAACTGTTCGGTATTTATAATCCTTTTGGTGTAGCTCTTCGTTGCGGCCACCCATGCGGCTTTGCCTCCCCAAGAGTACTACTGGAAAACTGTGCTGCCCAATACCCCCATGCCCGGTGCCGTCCGGGACCTGTTGCAGCCAGGTTCGATCACTTCCTTCCTTGCGGCCCTTCCCGCGCTCGCTCCCCGATCCGTGCATGTCTCTTTTAGGTTTCCGTGAGCAATACTTCACTCTTGTCGTTAAACGCGGCCGCTATTGTCATGTTGTTGGCAGATGTGCTAGATGAGAAGGCGACCTCCGTGGTGGTCGGGAAGGGTGGTGTCCATGTCGAGGCCGGGAAGGGCAAACCCGGATCAGGCACCATCGTAGACGTCGGGCACAAGGGGGTCGGCGTGAACGCGCCGGGCACCCACGTCGGTGTGGGCGGCGGGGGGGTGCACGTCGGCGCCGGCAAGGGGAATCCCGGTGGTGGCACTACGGTGAACGTTGGACACGGAGGTGTTGGCGTGAACGTCGGGGGGCACCCGGGAAATAGGAAGCCACGGGTTGTCGTCACCGTGCCCGGTCCTTTCAATTACCTGTACGCTGCTACGGAGACGCAGATCCACGAAGACCCCAACGTGGCGCTCTTCTTCCAGGAGAAGGTGCTCCACCCCGGTGCCAAGATGACCCTGCGGTTCACAAGGACGGTGCCAGGGGCGGCCTTTATCCCCCGATCAGCGGCCAACGCCATCCCCTTCTCCTCGGAGAAGCTCCCTGAGATACTCGCCCGCTTCTCCCTCCAACCCAACTCCCTGGGAGCACAGACCGTGAAGAAGACCCTCCAGGAGTGCGAGGACCCGGCCGCCGCCGGGGAGACCCGGTACTGCGCCACCTCGCTGGAGTCAATGGTGGACGCCGCCACCGCCAGCCTCGGCACCCGCGACGTCCGGGCGGTGTCCACAGAGGTCGGCAGGCAGGGTACGCCGAAGCAGCTCTATACCATCGCGCCCTCCGGCGTGGAGAGGGTGTCGGGGAGCAAGGCGGTGGCCTGCCACGCGGAGCCGTACGCCTACGCGGTGTTCTACTGCCACGTTACGCGCGCCAGCAAGTCGTACGTGGTGCCCCTCGTCGGGGAGGACGGGACCAAGGTGAACGCCGTTGCCGTGTGCCACACCGACACTTCCTCGTGGAACCCCAAGCACCTGGCCTTCCAGGTGCTCAAGGTGAAGCCGGGGACGGTGCCGGTGTGCCACTTCCTCCCGCAGGATCACATCGTTTGGGCTCCCCGTTACTAGACATATATATACAGGCACTCGGAGCTTTTGGCTCGTTTGTTGGCTCTCCACTGGCTGGCTTCCCCGTTTCTAGGCATCTAAAATAAGTTGGCTTCCTTGCGTTTGTACGGATCGCATCGTCTCTTTCCTACTATATGTTCCTTGTATTGGATACACCCACGCTCTCGGGATCACGGTAGTAGTATATGATTCAATAAGACATGCATGGTTTCATGAATTTGTTGTGTACATATGTTTGTTGGAGAATGTCATTTATGTGAACCCAGATGTCGTACATCCCTCGACGTAAGAACCGGATCATTCCATACATATAATCCTTCTTTACTTTTCTATTCACCGTTAAGTTGAGGCGAGGATCGGGTCTATGGCACAAAGGAGAAAATCTTGCATTGAAAGGAGATAAAGCCTAGTAGACCGTTGGGGAGGTACATCCGAGGAGTCTGATGTGTCTTTTGTAAAAATTTTAGTTGACGTTATTTTTAATTATAAATAGCGATTAATTATAAACTATTTTAGATGTAGAGTTATATATAAGAGTCGAGTCTTCTCCAATAATCTCATTTCTAATCTCACTTAGGAACCTCGAAATAATATGGATAAAATTTGTGAAAATTCAAAAGCATTTCTAAAGAAGGAAAAGTTTGTCCGGTCCAGTGCGACCCAATAACGTCAACCCATTACGGGCTACGAGCGATCTAGCCCATAGCGGTCCACTACACACGGCCCAATCGGGTCCCACAGAAGCTTCACCAGCCCACGGGCACAATATTTGCGTGCGTGCATTCCGAATGCTGCAGAACTCACCAACAGATGAACGTTGGGGCTCCCGTTACAAGACTTATCCCGACGGAGATCGAGTCGCACCCATGTCGCTGAGATGCCCGCCACGACCTTCCCTCCGCAAGCAAGTGAGTGGGCGACAAGTGATCCTCTGCACGATCAAGCATGACACTCACTACTAAAAATTTACATATATAAGGTCGAAAATAAAAGGCAGAAGTAAATTGTGACTTATATTTCAAATATTAAAAGATAAAAATAAAATTGGCCTTCTATTTATATTAAATAACTTCTAATGAAGGTAGAACATTAAATTATGTTGAGTCTCTCCAGACGATTTTGATGATAACAAAATCCCGGCATTACAAATAGGCTGATAACTTGCTTAAACCCCTCTCAAGCCATCCTCCATCAAAGCAAATGCGTAATTCTATCGTGCCTCAAAAATACCCAGGATAAGTCACTCCAACTCATATTGTTTTGAACAAAATGTGATCTCAAAGTAATTTACTTTCAGGCTATGATTCATTGACTAACACTGTCAAATTGTAGGTTTTCCAGACTAGCGTCGACCGTCGGCCAGGGACCGGTCGACCGATTTTCCCAGCGTTGAAAGGTTCAATTTCTGTAAAATTCCGGTCGACCGCCCACCTACACCCGGTCGACCGCTAGCTTCGAAGCCTCCATTGTTGACTTTGTGTTTCTTCAACGTGGGAAGCCCTTCTCCTTGGATTTTTTAATCCCAAAGCCATCAGACATGCCATGATTTGTGGACCTGGTTCCTGACTTGTCTCTTGAACATCCAAGTTTTATAAAAATATCTCATTGGGGTCAAAAACCCTAATCACTCAAGGGAGATCAAAGGGGGCTGCTAAGGGAGAAAGAGTGCTGCAGGAAGAGCTCCGTGAATAGTGTTTCGTCCAAGCCTTCTTCATCAAATCTCTAGTTTTTGAAGATCATCCTGAAGCCTTTCAAATAGAAATCGAGCTGAGAAGCAAGCTTCATCAAAGATTTTTCTTCATCAACTAAGGGGGATCTTAAACCTGAAGTTTTTCTTTTGTGTTTCTTCTTCCAAAACTCTTAGGTTTTAAGTGTTTGTTCCTTGTAATCTCTAAACACTCAAGTGTATGTGGATCTACTTAGATCCGTGTGTGTGTGTTTGATTTCTGTCAGAATCGTGTGTGTTTAGGTGTGTTTACACCTTCGTGGGAGTTTCCATCTCTCTACGAGTGTGTGTGTGTTAAGATCATGTAATCCTTTACAAGATAATGTGTGAATCTTCACAGTTTATGAGGGGTGGACATAGGTTGCCGTTGTTACTTCCGAACAACTTAAAAATCTCTCTCATATGTGGTTTGTTCCTTATCTTCTACCCCTTTTTTGTACTAGCAATCTCTCATATCATTTCTACTGATTTCTCTGTTTAGATCTAGCTTTATTGATCATTCTTACAATAGATCTTTGGTATATTAAAAGGTGGGTTCAGATCAACAAGGCAAACCTTGTCAGAAAAATAACACCTTGTGTAAGTAGAATCTTCAGATTCACACCTCCACCATGGTACCAAAGATTCGTTGTGTGTGATAGATTTTGTTAGATCTAATAGTTTCTATATAGATCTGAACTTCCTTGTTGTTGTTCTTCACATTTGTTTAAATCGGCCAAAGTTTTGTTAAAATTATTATCACCCAATTCACCCCCCCTCTTGGGTGTCATTGATCGCGGGACTTCAATTGGTATCAGAGCTAAGGCTCTATAATTTTTAGATCTAACGATCTAGAGTAAGATCCAGATCAATGGCTAACAAGGGGATGATGCCTGAGGGTCACTCAATCCACCGTCCTCCATACTTCGACGGCTTGAATTACTCCTAAAGAGGCGTGATCTCGCGCTGGTCTTAAGCGGGCTGAGGATCACCAGATCGTGAACTGCAAGACAGGGAAACGGATCAGAGGGCCCAGGGGGAATCCCTGGGACAAACCCTCCGATGCTTAAGTCAGTGGAGCTATGGTGGGAGCAATAGTAGGGAGGAAAGAGCATGTGCGCGAGATCCCTCTCCACCAGAAGGGTGAAGCGGTTCTTGCTCAGGAGTTTTGGGCGTATGATTGCCTTTCTTGGCTTACCTTTAGCCGGAGGGTATCCCTAGTTTGAATAGTACGCCGTCTCTTGGAGTCTTGCCAGCCGAGGGGTTTCAGGTGGGGGTTACGTCCTCATCGTGGGCTTTTATGGTCTTATCGTGGGAGCGTTATCATCGTGGGGAAGAAGAAGTCTCTTGCCTTCCTGAATTCCTGCCTGCTGCGGACTCTTAACGGCTGCAAAGATAAGCATTCGTCGGTCGTTCCGAGCTCAGAGGGGCCAGCCCTATCCGGGCGGTAGGCTTAGCTCGGTAAAAGATGGGTCGGATAGGCTAGCCTACGCCTCCCTCTCCCGGGCGGAGAGATGGCTCGGGCGCGGGCCTTTCTCGTGACCTGACCGATGCTCGGCCCTCCGAGCCTTGAGGCCGCCTAGGAGGGTTATTTCCTCGAGCGCTGTTTATTGGGCTTTCTTCCCTAAGTGGGCCCTGTGGGCTGTCACTTGCGTGAGCTTAGCCTCATTGGGCCCTGCCGGGCCTAGTTGGGCTGCTCTTTGAATGGACTGCAGAAATCCCCCTCTCCAACTCCTATTGGAAAAATAGGATGTATATTTTTCTGAGAGCCCAAGAGTACGAGATTTTGAGGGTAGTGGACAAGGGTCCATATGAGCTCTCTAAAAATGAAGACGAATGGAACCCTGAGGATATTAAGAAATCTATAGTGAACTTTAATGCTATGAATATTATGCAATGTGCTATTCATCCTAATGAATACTCTCGTGTTTCTATGTGCAGCTCAGCAAAGGAAATGTGGGACAAGCTGCGGCTTATTTATGAACGAACCTCTGAAGTCAAAGAAACCAAAGCCAATATGCTGGTCAGGGATTATGAATTGTTTAAAATGAAGCCGGAGGAGACGATCTCAGAAATGTTCGCGAGGTTAACGGAAATTACCAATGGCCTCAAAGGTCTTGGGAAGGAGTACACTAACTCTGAACTTGTGAGGAAGGTTTTGAGATCCCTTCTACTTGCGTGGCACACAAAAGCCACAGTTCTTAAAAATTCAATGTAACGCCCGAGAATTTTCTAAGAATTTTTTGGATTAAAAATATAATTATATTAATTATTTAAGCATTTAAATGGCTATTAAAAGCATTATGGTGAATAAAATCTAATTAATTAGCCCTTATACTAATATAAGAGGATTAGGCCCATATTATAAACCCCACTAGACCCAAAAGGATTATTTTGGACCTTAGCACATGTTCTAGAAGCTAGGAATGAGCTTAATCACGGAATACAGAAGATAATTACTCCTTGGAATATAAATAAAAGGATAATGTTGGGGATAATAACAAAAGAGTTTGAAGTGTTTCAAATTCGGCGCCCACAGCATAAAATGGCCTATCGCGAGACCGCTAACGGAAGAAAACTGTCGCCAAAGGACCGCTAACGACCTACAGATTCCGTGAGAGGGAAAACGTGAAAATGCTGGATTTTTCATGTCCAAGTCATCTAGGATCGACCCTATCAGCTAATTAGATAAGTTTAGAATGATTGTAGATCGAATGGAAAGTCTAATTGGGACTCTAAGTTCGTTCTAATCCTCAAACCCTAGCTAAAACCTATAAATAGATCTCAAATTTGGCCTGTGCGACCATTACTTTTGGCACACATGGAACTCAGGAAAGGAGGATGAATTAGTGGTAAGTTTGTTCTAAGAATTTGTTTATTGTAGTTAGAACTAACTACTCTCCAATTTTCATGCTAGGAGATCAAGCCTACAAGAAGTTAGAGTCTTCTAAAGTTGCTAATTCTACCTTAAGAACTCAGAAATTAGTGCATCCGACCCAAGAAGATTAAGGAATTCAGAGCCCTAAACAATGTATTTAGTAAAAGTGTCTTTAGAACTTTATGTTCCCCTTCATATCTTCTATCTATCCTCAAAATTTCACGTTCATAGGTCAATGGAATCAGGAGATAGAGGGACGTGAAGTTGCTGGTTTAGCACAAGAAAGTGCAGGAACTAGGGCTTGATTCCAATCAGAAATTCAAAGTCTAGGAGCATTATTAAAGGTAGGTTATCTCATGAAAGGCTCAAACTCTATGTCAGGAATAAAAGTCCTCTTGTTTCATTCGTTTTTATGTATTGTATCTTGAGAATTTCATGTTTTACTAGGACTATGCATCTAGTTTAGTCTTCATGCATAATACTTAGCCTAATGAAGAGAAAAATGGAATTTCTTGTTGTTCATACAAACCTATGCATATAGTTGGCCTATATACGATCCATCATGATTATGGAAGTTTATATATGTTGATTTTCATGCATGATGTATCTTAAATTAGTATTTATATTATTTTCATTGAACTCGATTTTACACAGGAAGAAACGGTCTTTCTCTCGACCGCTAGGGAAATCTAACGGTCGTACGATAGATCGCTAGCCAGAGATTCACGGTCCTGTATTTGACCGCTTTATGTTTCTGATTTTGTAATATTGGTAACCCGAACCATATTACAGAATTAACCATAGTTAATATATATTAAGCCTAGTTAACTAAGTTTTAAGCCTGATTTAAGTACTGATTTTATATACTTAGTTGATTACATTGTTTATCATAATGGATTTCATATTTTTATGTACGTTTGGTATTATTTTAACTTATGTTAATTTATGTCCAAATTCATATATTTTGTAATAAATACATGTTTCAAATGATAGATGATTCATGATTTAACTTGGTCATTGACTTATCACAATTCTATCTCTCTTTTCTAGAGTCATTTTCATAAGTACATGGCACATATTCCGATATGTTATCATTAGTTACATTTTACACATTAAGAACACAATCTTGGACTTGATAACCTCTCTTTTGGATATTCCTTCCAATGGACTAGGAAATCTTATTTCAAAGCCTCCGTAATTCTCCGCGAGCCTAGGATTCCCACTAGGAAGCCGAGTTGGTTGTACCATTAAAGCCCAATTATCTAGAAAGCACTTATACCGATGTTTTATAGTCTGGACATTAGCGGCCATCTGGTTGACCGCTAGAGTCTGCTAGCGACCATTCACTAGACCGCTAACGGATCCTAAACGGTTCTCTACTAGACCGCTAAAGACTCCAGATGTCCTGTTTTCAAAATATCGAACTATCTTCATTAACGGTCCTGAACTTGACCACCATAGTCAAGAAACGGTCCGGTAAACGACCGCTAATTTCATGAGTTTGATTAACCTGGGGTTTGACTCAAGGGTTGATTTTCCTATGTTCCTAAATGGTCCAATTGATTATTTAGAACCTGTGACATTATTCCAAAGATATCTAAGTAATTTAGAGAATTAAAGAATGTACTGTTATTGTAATACTCCGATTTTTTTGAGAAATTAATTAGTAATTAATTAGAATAATTTCTTAATAAATAGAATAAATTATATTTCAACTATTTTATAAAAATTCAGAATAATTAAATTCTTGTAGATGATAACACGTTTAACAAACTTGTCTTCTGTGGCCAACCCAAATAAAATCTGTAAGTATGCCGAATTAGGGGATTAAGCCCAAATTCAACACTTAGTTAACCATACCTTAAAACGCGAAATTCGAGCCCACTACTCAATCAATTGAGCCCAAACCAGTGGCAAATGAAAGGCTAAGATGAGAGGATCATTTCCCCTCTCCTAATCTCCCGAAACCCTAACCCTAAGAGATGTAATCGGCAGAGTTTTGGCGCGTCAACAATTACGGCGGCGTTCACATTAACCCGACTTGCGTGGATGAATTCTCCCTGCATAGAACACTCCAGAAGGTGTGCGACCTATTAAAATGCTCCTTAGGAACCCTAGTTTCATTTGGAAGCTGTGGCGGCCGACGAGAACCGTGGACGAGGGTGAATTCCAGTGATCTCCGACGTGGGGTACCTAGTGCGTCTTCTTCCTTTCTTCCCTGATTGAGGTAGGTTCTCTCGGGCTCAAACCTCAAGTAATATATCAAAATGTTCAGCATCAAGTCCTCTTTCTTTTGGTATATAAAGCCCCAATTATCATGTAGTATCCTGCGAGATTTTTTAGGTTTAGTAGAAGCATGTTAAATTAGGGTTAACTTTATTCCTCTTCGATTTAAGTGGAGACTTAATAGAGTAAATATGAAATTGATTTATGCATCTTGCAGAGTTTTTCGTGCTCTTTCCATTGATTACAAAAGCCCCAAATTCCATGTTCTATATCGTGCGAATTCGATGTTTTAGTTCTGACCCTAGAAACCTCGCCGGAGTCGGGCAAGGCGAAAGGGCAGCGACCTGTCTGGACTTGTGCGGCCACACGATAGACCGCACATCCCAGACAGGTGGCCTGTTGTGGACCATTTAACGCTTTCTATCTCTGATCGTTTACCTGGTACGTGCGGTCGGATACCAACCGCATACCTATCCTGCGGCCAGTTCCAGACCGCACATCCCTTCCAGCGGCACCCCATCGACCATCCATCTCCAGCAGGCCTTCGGACCTGAGGGGGCATGAGCGGCCTGTCTGTGACCGTCCATTGGGATGTAAGGTCAAGAACCGACCGCACAACGTTAACAGAACAGATTCATTGGCATTTCAGCATGTTATGTTAGTAGATTAGTGGCATGTTAGCAACACACCTAATAAACTATAATTCATGACAGTAAATGATTCTTACTGATTTATTTATTTAGAGCTTGATCATGATTCATCTTTCCAATGAATGTCAATCTAAATTATGAATCATTTATAATTGAAATGGCTATTAGGTTTACACTTGTTAACCTTAGACCTAAACCGTTAACCTTGAACCATTATTATCCCTTAGGATTAATTTTTGGACTCAATCGAACTGCTGTGATTTGGGTTAGTCGGAATTGGACTAACAGGGACTTGAGCGGCCACTAGTGGACCGCATATCCTCTTGAACGGCCCTCTAGCGACCGTTCATCCCTGGCTAATGCCAATTAGTTTGGCCGATTATCCTTGATCCATCTTCGGCTAAATCTTGATTTGATCAGCCCAGTAGACCCTAGGCCGGCCAACAGACAGTGGGCTGGACCCTGGTTCAGTTCCACCCTGCTTATGGCAGCCCGGGAGTCCACTTGGGGGAATTTCTAGATTATTGTTAGGCCCTGTGTTGTGCGGACCGTAATGGACCGTACATCTGACATGCAGCCCATTCTGGACCGTTCAGACGATGAGCGGATCTGTCGGGACCGTATATCCTATCCTTGTACTTCAAGAGCTTCTAGCCCTGTGCGGCCCATTTATGACCGTTCATCGTTGTGCGCCTCTTTGAAGCCCGTTTATCTCCTTCTTGAGCTTTAGTCGTTCAGCCCTTGTGCGGCCCGTGCTTGACCGTTCTTGTGGTTGAAAGGCCCATCTTGGACCGTTTATCCTTGACCTCGTAGAGGCTGTTCTTCAGCCCAGTTCTTGGTAGTGCGGCCCTTATGAGACCGTATAATTGTTGAGCGGCCCATTTCCGACCGTGTATATTACAGTTTTCCGAAAAGTGATTATTTCATGATTTCGAATTGTGTGAGCTACTCTAGCCTATCTAGGCTATGGTATTTCGTGATATGACCTATTGTTAGGTCTATTGATCGTCAATTATTGTCATTTGGAATAACTATTCCTCTCGATTAAGGAGCTTATTGTTTGGACTCTTAAGAATCATCATTCTTACGTCCTTTACCTTGACTATATGAACTTGACCTTGGAACTCTTGGCCATTAAATATTGTGGATGTCTAGATTCATGGGATCTGTGATCCAAACAAATCAATGCCAAGGCAAACAAATGAAGGGCCCAGTCTGGTCCTGGGAGGAGCACCCGAAGAGTACTTGATCCCTTGGGAGGTGAATGACTAGGTGTAGCATTGTCACAGGTGCATGACTAGCTTGTTTAGTCTAGGGCATTCCACATTCTCATGAAACTTATTATTCATGCTTAAAGCATGAAGTACTTGCTTGCTTGTTTGACATGACTCGAATTGACTTGTAATGGCCATTCACTAGAAAATCTTGTTAATCTTGCTTCATATCTCGACATGCAATTATTTCTTCCATTTAATTATCGTTACTCTTTGAATCTTGATGACTATTTAGTTCTGCTTATTTTTCTCGCGTTAATCATGCATATTCATTAATTTGTTAATCACTTAAACTATGCCTGACGATAGAGTATAATTCATATTGGGCTTCTTGCTTACCCCTACTTCCAACACTTTTCAGGTAACGCGGTAAACGGAACGTTGCAAATGAGGATCGGGTCAGTGTGATCGAGTGAACCTGGAACCTAGAGATCGGAATCTATCCTTTTTTCTTCTTGAGTCTAGCTAGTGTCGTGAGTCTGGTTATACTTTATTTTCTCTCCCTTAGTTATTTCCTCCTTTAATTTGAGTCTAATATTGTAAAAGTGAGTCAAATTATATTTTAAAATTTGAATATTAATAAGAGCTCATATTTTCAATGTGTGTATGGCCTCCATGTGTTTAATTGTGGCTGTTTGTTTTCGCTCTTGTTATCATGACTGTTAACTGTCATGTTCCGAGCATCGCTTCCCGCTGCTATCGGTTCGGGATGTGACAATTATGCTGCTGATTTGTTTCCATGGCATAACCTAGTTATTACATGCATTTATTGAAATCTCTTATTCTCAATAGAAGCATTCTTATTCTTGGTTACCTTATCATGGAACTATAGTTAAAATTGTACGTTCTTGGCCATATTATTGTTATAAACGTGGAAGTAGCTTGATTTATACTTGAAGGTGTAGTTCGAGCACTGATTATGTTGAAGGGCTCTATGCTAGTCCCCTCGGTTGATTGTCGGAAACATACTATATAAACCATGGGATGTGATGCTACTAACGTTGCATTGCGCTGTGAGTACTTTCTTTATAAATAAGTGAAAAGCCACGGAACATGGATGAATATCCACATGAATTCACGAAGTACTTATTACTAAGTGAAGAACATATTCTTGCTTGTTACATGACTTTCTACTGCATAGCCTTCATGGTTATGAAAAGTACATTCTTGTTACATTCTTATTCATGAAAGGCCATAATTATATTCTTGCTTGATCATACTTGCTCAATCATATTCTCAATCTATCTTGTTACTTTAGCTTTATTCGCATATTGTATGATTTATCTTATTCTTTAGAGATAAAACATTAGTTACTTTAATATTCCCAATCATGTTGATACGAAGATACCTACTGGGCAAGTGTGCTCATTACCCTACTTTCCAATCTTTTTCAAGAAATACAGGTGAATCAGATTCAGATTACTCAAGTAGCGGGTCCGAGAGCGATTGAAAGTCTATGGATTCGAGAGAAGACTTAGAATGTGAAATATGTCTAGATTAAGTCTTTACATGTAATTTTATTTTTATTGAGTCTAGAGAGAGTCAAATATTCATGTATTTGGAATTATGATTATTTTAGATGAAATAAAGATGAAGGTTGATTAAGTTATTGTGCAATTACCTTGTGTGATTGTTCTTGCGCTCTGATTATATTGCTTGCTCGAGGCATACTAGCCAACTGTTCACGTGTCCCCGAATATCTTCCGTTGTACATAAATCTCGGGGCGTGACAGTTAAAGTGGTATCAGAGCACTAGGACTAGAAGTCCTAGGGGAAAGTCATGTCAAATGTTAAGTCCAAGGTTTAAGGACCCACACCTATGAAACTAGGAAAGAAATTCCCAATCTATGCGAGGAATTGGGTATAACCTGGGATGAGATAGAAATTAGAATTATTTCTAAAATCTACCCCACTCATTCCATTAGAGTTAACAAATGCATTGCTCTTCTCAGGTATCTCATTCTCATAATGGCTCATCGCGTAGATTGGAACGGTATGCAAGAGACCGTCGCTGGTCTTACTCAAGCATTACAAACCATGGCGCAAGCTGGCGCAGGAGCAAGAGCAGGAGATTTACATCACAATTTTTGGAGCTTAAATCCTCCTCGATTTTTGAGTTCTTCTAATCCCGACGAAGCCAAAAATTGGATAGACGAGATGAACCGCATCTTTGAAGTGATGTAGTGTGCGGATCAAGAGAAGGTTTATTTGGCAACATTTCAATTAAATAAGGATGCCCGTACATGGTGGAAGTCTGTGCCTGCACCACCAGATGATGCACCTCATACATGGGAAGGTTTTCTTACGCTCTTCCGAGCCAAGTGTCTTTTTCGAGCATATTAAGGAGAGGAAGACTATGGAATTTGCCTCATTACGCCAGGGCATGATGTTAGTGGCAGAATATGAACTTCCTTTCTCCAAGCTAGCACCCTATGCTCCTCACTTGATTAGCACTAATTTATTAAAGGCTAATCGATTTATGGACGATTTGAGGCCTGGTTATATTCAACAACTTGGGACCCAGAATATATGTACTTACGCGGAGATAGTCTAATGGGCACATCTATGCGAGAGGACCTTAGAGAAGGTCAAAAAATTCAAAGGCAAGGGAGAGGAGCCAAGCCGAAGGTCAGATCGGTATAAGAAGAGAGAGAAGTTCAGTATCACGGAACCCTACAAATACCGTGATAGCAAGAAAAGATCCTGGAATGGGAGTGGTGGTGGTAACCACAAAAACAAGAAAGTTAAGGAAGAAGATAAGCAAGTCACCACGGCTTGTACTTTCTACGAGAAATTTGGCCACTCAGCCGAAGAGTGCTGGAAGCACCTCGGCACTTGTTTACATTGTGGCTACCTAGAGCACCGCATGCCGGATTGCCCGCTTATGAAGGAACTATCTTCCGGGAGTGGACGTAAGCGTTAGGCTCATTTAAATGCTATTCTAGAAGAGGAAGAAGCGCCCCCGAATGATGGGCTAATGGAAGATACTATCCAAATCTATTCCCATCCTGCATTGGTACTATTTGATATTGGTGCTTCTCATTCTTTTATATCTACTTCTTTCGCAAAAACTTATCTATTTCATCAGTTCCTTTACCTTCGGACCTTGCTATTACTACACTTTTAGGTCCAGGAACAAAACTTACAAACTACTATCCTGATAGTGAAGTAGTGGTAGAAGGTCACAACCTACCAGCAACCATCGTATGCCTTGACATGGAGGGCTACGATGCTATTCTAGGTGTGGATTGGCTAGTAGGCCACGACGCCTACATCAATTGCCGCAACCAAATTATCTCTTTTCAGAAACCCGGTCTTCCATGGTTTTCCCTCTTTGGTATCAAATATAGGAAGCATCCTGCCATAATTTCATCTATGCACGCTTGTAAATTAATTTCGCAAGGATGTGTAGCTTTTCTTGCTTCCGTAATCCTCACCGAGTCCAAGGAAATCATCTTAGAGGATATTCCTATTGTCAATAAGTTTCCCGATATATTTTCGTCGGATTTACCCGCATTACCACCCGAAAGGGAAGTAAACTTCTTTATTGAACTCATTCCTAGAGCATCACCTATTTCAATAGCTCCCTATAGGATGTCCCCACAGAACTCAAGGGATTAAAGAAGCAGCTTCAGGAGTTATTAGACAAGGGTTTCATTCGACCTAGCACACCCCCTTGGGGTGCGGCAGTTCTATTTGTCAGGCTGTGTATCGATTATCGGTGACTGAATCAGCTTACTATCAAGAATAAGTATCTGTTGCCGCATATCGATGGACTCTTTGATCAGCTTTCAGGAGCAGAATATTTTTTCAAAATAGACCTCAAGTCTGGTTACCATCAGCTCAGGATTAAAGATGAAGACATTTACAAAACTACTTTTAGGAGCAGATATGGCCACTATGAATTCGTGGTAATGCCATTCGGGTTAACCAATACCCCAGCAGCTTTTATGCAACTTATGAATAATGTCTGCAGACCTTATCTTGACCAGTTTATTATCGTCTTCATTGACGATATTCTTATTTATTCCAAGACTAAGGAAGAACATGAAGAGCACTTAAGAATAGCCTTGTAAACGTTCAGAGAGCACAAACTTTATGCAAAGCTTAGTAAGTGCGAGTTCTGGCTTAAGGAGGTTTCTTTCCTTGGCCATATTATCTCAAAGGAAGGAATCATTGTGGATCCTTCTAAGATAGAAGCTGTTAAGAACTGGAGCTAGCCGACGACTGTATCAGAGGTAAGAAGTTTTCTAGGTCTGGCTGGATACTATAGGCGATTTATTAAAGATTTCTTGAAGATCACCATTCCTTTTACTCGACTCACAAGAAAGGAGAATCCTTTTGTATGGTCGAAGGACTACGAAGAGTGTTTTCAAACTCTTAAGGATCACCTTACTGCAGCCCCTATTTTGACATTACCCGTTGAGGGTGGTGATTTTGAAGTATATACGGATGCGTCTGGCATTGGCCTAGGATGGGTCCTTATGTAAAATAGAAAGGTGATTTGTTACTCATCAGGACAGATGAAGCGTCATGAAGAAAATTACCCTGTGCATGGTCTGGAATTAGCTACGGTTATATTCGCATTGAAGATTTGGCGAGATTACCTTTATGGGGAGAAATTCACTACATTTTCAGATCATAAAAGTCTGAAATATCTCTTTACCCAGAAGGAGTTAAACATGAGACAACGCATATGGTTGGAGTATCTCAAGGACTTTGACTTCACTATTCAATATCATCCAGGGAAAGCAAATGCTGTAGCTGACGCTCTCAGCAAAAGACCGATGGCAACACTAGCAAGCCTCAGAGAAGGTATAACTTGTCTTATCAAAGATTTCTCTCACTTAAATCTTGATATTGACAGGGAAGAAGATGGATGTATAATTTTCAATATAAGGTCTCAACCTACATTGATTGAGGATATAGTCAAATTGCAAGAGAATGATCCTACATTAATGGAAATCAAGGATAACATTGATCAAAGACCGGAATTCTCTATCTCACATGATGGAAGACTATTGTTTAAGGATAAAATTTGTGTGCCGAATCATGATGACACTAAGAAATTGATCATGGAGGAAGCGCATAAATCAAGGTATGCTATTCATCCTGGTGCTACCAAGATGTACCAAGACTTGAAAAGAAACTTTTGGTGGCCCAATATGAAAAGAGAAGTAGCGGAATTTGTATCATGCTGTCTCACTTGTCAACAGGTAAAGGCATAACATTTAAAACCCGCTGGGAAATTACAACCCTTGAATATTCCCGAATGGAAGTGGGAAAGTATACGGATGGATTTTATCATGAGACTACCTAAGACAAAAGGAGGACATGATGGTATATGGGTGATCATAGATCGATTGACTAAATTTGCACATTTTCTACCAATCAAAAGTCGATGGTCCGTAGATGTACTAGCAACACTATACATGAAGGAGATTGTCAAACTACATGGTGTTCATGTCACCGTTATATCCGATCGAGATCCTCGGTTCACATCACAATTTTAGAAGGGTCTGCAACATTCATTAGGGACCCGACTAAATTTTAGCACTGCATTCCATCCACAAACCGATGGTCAAACTGAAAGAACAAATCAAGTGGTGGAAGATATGCTTAGGGCATGTGCTATTGACTTTGGAGAAAGTTGGTATGATCACTTGCCTTTAGTGGAATTTGCATACAACAATAGCTACCAAGCTAGTATACAGATGGCACCATTTGAAGCTTTGTATGGAAGAAGCTGTCGATCCCCTATTTGCTAGAATGAAGTAGGAGAAAGGTAATTTCTCAGTCCCGATATTATTAGGGATACTACCGAGAAGATAAAGCTTATTCGGGAAAGACTTGATATGGCCCAAGATAGGTAGAAATCGTATGCTGATAATCGAAGGCGCGACCTAGAAATTTAAGTAGGAGACCATTTATTTCTTAAGATTTTTCCAGGTCTGGGTATTCGAAGATTTGGTATTAAGGGTAAGCTTACTCCAAGATTCATTGGCCCCTTTGATATTTTTTAAAGGGTTGGTGAAGTTGCATATAGAATAGCTTTGCCGCCGTAATTATCCGAAGTTCATGATGTATTTCACGTCTCAATGCTAAAGAAGTATGTAGCTAATCCATTCCATGTCATTACTTACGACAACTTGGAAATTAAAAAGGACTTAACATACGAGCAAAAGCTAGTCAAGATCATTGAACGAGAAGTACGTCAACTGCGGAATAAAACTATTCATGTGGTCAAGATCCAGTGGACAAAAGCAGGAGAAACATGGGAAACAGAAGAAGCTATGCGTTGGGCAGACTTTGTGCCTCCGAAAATCTCTATTTTCCTCTGGAAGTTTGTTCTTGGCATACTCCCCACTGATAATAATGTTCGCAAATGTGGCATTTCTCTTTGTTCTAGATGCTCCTACTGCACCTCACCTCAAGAGGAATCGGACTGTCACCTTCTGCTGCACAGCAATCTAGCTCTATCAACCTAGACTTTCTTCAAGTAGCTCTACTCGGCTGACCCTCAAAAATGTCCTTCAGGCTATGTCTCTTAGACCAAGTCATTCAAGAAACCAATGTATCCAACTTCAAGGGGAAGGTTTCACTGCTTATTATTTTCTGTTGGCTCTGGGAGATTTGGTGCGAAAGGAACAACAGGAAATATGATGGCAAGCATTGCACTTTGAGATCACTTTACTACAAAATTATTCATTCAATCACCAACACCAGATTTAAAGCTTGCTCGTCAACTGGTTACCTCTCAGTGCTAACTGCTCTCCGGCATCTCTCAATTCCTGTACCTGAGATTAAGAGAAGGAAGCCTGTGATCATTATATGGGTCCTTCCTCCAGCTAGAAAGTTCAAATTAAACATTGATGGCGCCAACAAGGGTAACCCGGGATTTGGTGGGGGCGGAGGTTTGATCAGGGATCATGAAAGAAATGTTTCTATAGCTTTTAACCATTACTATGGCCCTTGCTTCAGCCTGGTGGCTGAAGCTCGCGCCATGCTAGATGGCATGAGGTACGCTGCCTCCAAAGGCATTAAGATTCATTCAGGTGAATCTGATTCCACTCTTTTGGTAAACATTATCAAGGATGAAGTTAAATGCCCATGGAGACTCTTGCCATTTATCAATGAATTGCGCTCTCTCATTCATAGTCAGAAGACCACTGTAGTACACATCTTCAGAGAAAGCAACCGTGCAGCTGATGGCCTAGCTAATCTAGCTTGCACTAGCAATTTTATCTCCAACTCTTACAACAATTTTTCTTCTCTTCCACCTTTTATTCAGGGGGTATGCAGATTGGACAAACTAGGTACCCCATACATCAGAGCATAGCATGATAGTGGCTTCTATTGATTTGTATTTTTTCAGGGGTATGCCCTGGAGTTACATGTAAAAATCTATTTCTTTAATAAAATTTGACCCTGGACTTTGATCTGGCGGAGTGAGCACATCCACTCCCTCTGGGATTGGGTGCACTCTTCTTGACCAGATCCAAGGAGTCGTTAAATATTGAAAAAAAGTACACTCTCCATAAATCCATGCATTGAATTTAGAGATAAATTCTTTTTAAGTGGGGGAGGGGGTAACGCCCGAGAATTTTCTAAGAATTTTTTGGATTAAAAATATAATTATATTAATTATTTAAACATTTGATGGACTATTAATAGCATTATTGTAAGGCCCGTGTCTTAATGGATCCTTAACGGATTTTGTTCTAGTATTTGTTCTGGAATTTTCGGCTATTTTTCTGGATTTTTAGGAATTTTCTGGTATTTTTCCGGATTTATTTGGAGTTAATTGAGGGTTATTAGAAATTAATAAGATTATATTATATATATTTTAATATTTTTTTATTTTCTTTTAATCCCTCACCCTCACTCTCTCTCTCTCCCCGTCGATCTCATTCTCACCCTCACACTCTCTCTCTCCTCCGCGGCCGCCCCTTCCCCTCTCTTGGGTTGCAGGCCGAACGAGGTCGGATTGAGGCGTGGTTGGCGCCGTTGGATTCCTCGCGTCGAAAGGAACACGTGGGTACCCATTTCAGCGTGGTTCGGTGATCGTGGGAGCGAGGTAGAGCGTGAAGGCTCCGTGACCCTTCCTCCTTGCATGCAGCCTTTTCGACCGTTTCGGCTCGCGAGAGGTAGGGGGATGGAATCCTGAGCTTGCTAGGATCATTTCCTGTAGCTCGTTTCCTTGATTAGGCGCCTATAGCATGCTAAATGGTAGTTTTCCATTTATGGCGTTCATGCTTGATTTCTTGAGTTTAATGCTTTATAGGCATTGCATGTGATGTTTTTAGGTGTTATATTGTTGTTTGAGTTGTATGGATTGACAGGAAAATAGGTTTTTCGACGTTACCCGACGATTTCCATCGTCCGGGAGGGCTCCGGTTTTCAAATCGAACCCGCCCGTGTCCCAGGTGGTGTGACGGTCCTGGCAGGAACCGTCACACGCCTGACGGTCCTTGGAGGACGTGTCGCTTCTTTATAACGGCCCGTTGAGGGGGCGTTATTTCGAGAGTAACTGTGGAGCTCCCACCCGTTACTCTCTCATTGCTTTGCGTTGACCCGGTCAGGCGGTTAACCCGACGGCCAGTCGGTCGGCCGCTAGGTCTACCCGACGTGCCTAGGCAAGCGCGTTACTTCGCTTGCTGTGGATTTTTGACCGCGGCACGTTGATTTTTGGCCTCGGGTGGATGTAATGGCGGTGATCCAACGCGTTGCATCGATGTAACGCGCTGGGCCCCTACCGTTACATTCCCTTTTGGGCCCTTTGAGCTGGAACTTTGGTGGAAGTAACGGATGGAGACAGACGCGTCGTTTTGAATATAACGCGCCAGCCCCCGACCGTTACTTTCTTGTAGCGCGTGGGCAGTTGACCGCCGCTTGCTTGTTGGGTTCAAAGTCGCCAGCCTTTTCGCTATGCGTTCCATTCTATATATATATGCCATGTTTACGTTATTGTAGTATTTAATGGCATGTTTCTATATCCCAATAGAGTAGCTTTTCTTTCCTTGCAATGGAGCCACTATTGTTGCCCTGAGGTCTTTTGAGTGCCAACCCGCTTGGGGATAGCGGAGGGGTGTTTCACGTACACGGTTTGTAAGCTAGTTCCGTGGGCTCCCAGATAATGGTAGCGTCCTACCAAGGGAGAAAACTAGCTAGAGGGCCTGGCTCAGGCTAGAGTCAGTGTGTGCACACGTGGTCGGAGACTGTGGACTGACACCGACAGGCGCCACTCTGACTGGTCACTTGGTTTGGTACTGTTTACGCGCTCAGCGTGTCGTTTACCGACTACGAGTGCTTGAGACGCAGTGTAAGTCGTCAGTGGACGCATCTGGTTTCTGCTCCAGTGGTTGTCCTACTCCCTACTACTTGGATTAGTTAAGGCTTATTCTATTTGGTAGATTTAGTTTCAGTTGCTTGCATTTATTTATTATTGGCATATGTTAGCTGTTATACCTGCTTGGTTAGAGTTACAGCTTTACTTGAGTAGTTTACTTATGCCAATGCCTGTTATTTTATTTAAATGCATGCTCTAATTACCTTTACTTCCGCATGTATGCATGTTTAGTGTGAGGTAGGGATCCGCGTGACCCCTACTGAGTCTGGCTGTGACTCACCCTTCTCCTTTCAGGTGAGCCGCACCCGCCGTCTCCAGGTGTTTCGTGAGCTGTTTCGGAGTCCGTGTCTAGCTGCCAGCTTTAGTCGAGCTGCCTTTTTGAGGCTCGCGTTGTACTTTTGCCGAGGTATGCCCCGTGTAGTTGTACCTTGTGGACTAGTGCTCTTGTTTATCTGGACTAGCTTATATATATATCACTTTGGTTATTTTGAATTGCTTCCGCACTTGTGTTAATTTTATTACTTAATTGTAATGCGCGTCCCAAATTGCAATTCGTTATACATACCCCTCAGCACATCCCCACTAACCCTTCAGGGGCCTCATCAGCCTCTTGGGTGGCTTCCCCAGTTCTTGGTATCGGTGTATCGATGTTATCGGTATATCGGTATCCTGAACTCTGGGTCGTCATAGTTGGTATCAGAGCGTGAGTTGAGGAATGGTGTAAGGAATTGGAATTTGCTTTGTCCAGAGCTAGTCCTTGGTGTCGTCTATTGCTAGCTTAGGGTGTTTTCTGCGTGTCTGATGTATTTACTGTTGATTTATGTTTTCGGCAGTGTAATTATGCCGCCTCGTCGAGGAAGACCTTCTCGAGTTCCTCGTGCTCCTCGAGATGCGCCCAGGGAAGATAGTGGTTCTGCACCTCCTCCTGCAGTTCCTGCTGTTCCTGTTATTCCAGTTGCTCCTCCAGCGCCGTTTGTTGCTCCTCAGGTTGAAGTGCCTGGCAGTAGAGGCAAGGCTTTAAAAGAATTCCTGATGTTTAACCCGCCTGCTTTCGATGGTCAAGTTGACCCAGAGGTTGCGAGGCAATGGTTGGATGCGATCGAGCGTGTGTTTGTATCGATGGAATGTGCTGAAGACGAGAATGTTATGCTTGCTGCTTTTCAACTCCAGGGTACAGCCATCACTTGGTGGAAAGCCGAGTGGCAGATCGCTTTTCATTCTAGACCTCTTCGACATATCACATGGGCAGAGTTCGTAGCTGCTTTCGAGCGTGCCTACACTCCTGCCTGTTTACAGATGGCCAAGATGTATCAATTCATGGAGCTGACTCAAGGCAGTATGACGGTGCTTCAGTATCGGAATAAGTTTATGGAATTGGGTCAGTATGCGCCCCATGTGCTGGCTAGTGAAGCATTGAAGACATAGCAATTCTTGCAAGGTTTGAGGCCAGAGTTGAAGATGCCCTTGATTGCAAGTCGTGTTACAGATCTAGATGGTGCGTGCCAGACAGCTGTGGCACTTGAGCTGGAGATGACGAGACCGGGTTGGTATCCTCAGGCTGATAAGTACAATATGAAGTGATCTAGAAGGGGAGGGGATGAATAGATCACTATTTTTCGTAGAATTAAAAAATACTGCAGAGTATATTGCTAAATGCAAATAACCTCAAGCTCTGACTATTGAAAATGATGCAGTGCAGTTAATAGCTCAAGCAAATAGAAGGCATACCACAATAATACCACAATCGATCACACAAGGACTCAGAGGATTTTAAGGTGGTTCGGTCCTTCAGACCTACATCCACCCCACACTCAAACCGAGTGTGGCTTCACTAAAGGCTGGGCAACACAGCTTGCCAGACAACTGCTGATACACAGCTTCCCAGGAGAACAACCTCTCCTCTTCCTCCTACCCGGAGGGAACCTCTAGCGACCAGCAGTCACTAGAACCCAGAGACTCACGTCTCTCTTCCTCTTTACCAAGAGGGAACCCCACTAGTAGCAGCCCTGCTACTAGTGAACCAGAGGTCGAAGACCCCTCTTCCTCCCAACCCGGAGGGAACCTACAAGCAGCTCACCTGCTGCTTGCAAACCGGAGAATGAATCTTCCTTCTCCTGATCTCACAGGAGGACCCCGACCTCAATCCAGAGGATCGGAAACACAAACAATGACAGTAGAAGAAAGATAAGAACAATAAACGAAAAAATACGAACGAAGGAAATCAAATGCCAGAAAATAGAAACAATGTAGCTCAACACAGAGCAATAGACTTCGGATTTGATCCGCAAGTCAGAACAACTCTTCTGCTCTCTCTCACTTTTTCCCTCTGCTATTCTTTCTTCTTTCTTTTCTTTTCCTGGATCGAAGGGCTCTCAATTTTCCTGTTTTTTCTTCTATGCCTCTCTTCTTCGATCACCTTCATCTGAGGACGAAGGATTCTATTTATAGCAGAACAGCAGGTGGATAGGGCACAAAACGCGTGTGCCTCCCACGCTCGATCCAGAATCTTCCTGCCACGTGCCTTTATCAGATTGGTTCCTCTTGTCTCGGATCACGTGCAGCCCTGGAGTGTGGAATGTTCTTCCTCGGACCTGTAATGAGATTAAGTCCATTAATACGCTGCATGGCCATTAAAACCAAAACTGCATGAGGTATAGTAACAACACGACGTGACTATTACTCGAGATGACACAAGAACGACACGAGATACTCTGTAACAGGTCAGATACACAGAAGAAAATGACACGAGGTGAGGTTATAAGCAAAAGAGACACGAGGTCACGAATGCAAAAACAACACGAGGACAACACGGGCTAACGACAGAAACCGACATGAAGACTAAAGCGAGAAACCAACACGAGGACAGAATATAACGAAACGACTCGAGGTGAAAACAACACGAAGTGAAGTTTGACACGAAGTAAAAAGCAACGATACGAAGTATAGTGGTGACAAACACACACTATATAGAAAACGACACGAAGCCAGTAAGAACAGCACGAGATGAAAACAGCACGGGCTGATAACGACACGAAGTCGAAACAGTAAATGACACGGGATCACACTGCACGAAGTAAAACTACACGAAGACTTAATAAGAAAAATGACACGAGGTCTTCAGGAAAACTACTCGAAGTTCATCAGAACTTTTAGAGCAGCTACAGGAACACGACACGAACTCATGAGAAGAGAAAACAATCACAAAGTGAAACGAACACTTGAACTTAGACTGACTTAGAGACTCAGCGAAAGGACTCGAAGACAGGAATACAAAGGATGAAATGGAAACAACACAGTAAACAAATACTGCACGAGGTGAAAGACAACACTCAATCAGACGACAACATGGCTAACTCGACACGAGGTGAAAACGCGAAGCAAGAACTACATGAGGTTTGAGGAAAACAGCACGAAGACAGAACATGAACGAACACACGAAGTGTTACCTCTTAGCAGCTATTTCATATAAGACCATGGATAACTCAAGTGCAAGATATCTGATTAAAAATAACAAGAACAATTAACATAGTGTTGCTCATCATCAAAACACTTAGGGAAGACACACAAACCAACAATCTCCCCCTTTTTGATGATGGTAACACTATATTAAGTATGAGAGATAAGTTCAAAAGAGATCAATTCAGGATATTTAATGCAGACAACTTAAAGCATACTTGCTTCCTTACTACCCCTGAGAAACCTGAACACTCCCCCTGAACACAGCAACAGTTTACCTCAAACTTGATAACTAACTCCCCCTCAACAAACTAACTCCCCCTCAACACTACTCTGAACCCCCAACACAATTCTCTCCCTCTTTGACATCATCAAAACTAGGGGCAAATCTGAAGATACAGAGAAAGGAAAATTGCTGACTATAGAGAGAAAACAGGACAGAGTAAGGCAGATAAATGAAGACTATTGAGATGTTTAGTCAATTAAGAAAGCCATTAATTTTATGTGAGGATTTTTGAGGATCAGTTAGTCAGACTGTGCAAAAACTGTGAATAAGGATTCGCTCCATACACAGAACCAGATTCTAATCAAGTGAGGTACAAGATACCAGTTTGATCAAAATAAGTCTTTACTGAGAGAGTATTATGTAAGACAGTCAGAAGACAAAGACCTGTGGTATTGAGAACAAACAAATCAAAAGCTATACTTCAAGTGAGCAGGATCTTTAAAGATGGTCAAGATCAAAGGTAGGTCTGTCAAGTACACCTTTGACATTAGGGAAACACCTTATTTAGAGGCAAGAATCCCCAGTTACTCGGTGGCAGGACCACATTACCCCTTCTGATAAGAGGACAGAGATAGTATTCTAGCTGGTGTTGACATTAAGGTGACACCTTTATCTGAGGCCAGACACCCCAGTTACTAACTAGATATGTACCATAGCTCTGTATGATCAAGACAACTACTAAGACCAGATAATTACTGCCATCTCATGACATGGGAAGCTTTCACTTCATTGATGAAAATCCCAGTTTCTCAATGAGCAGTTAACAAAGTTGATAACAATTTTATGAAATTTGTTTTTATTAACCAGCTCTTAAAACCTTGTTAATGAAGCTTGAGTCCGTTTGAGAACAATACACCAGATCCAAGGTGATACAGACTAAAGCACAAAATACCTCATTTCGGACTCAACATTGACTAAGTAGGTATGCAGTACTGGATAGATCAGAAGACAGTTACCGTGTAGGAAGATAATCTTTGAATTCAGATTTTGATCTCAGTGGGACTAACAGCTGAAATTCCAACAAGAAATTAGATGAACAGTCTTAAAGGATAAAGCATCCAACTCTTTCTTTTATACACCTCATCAACCTGATTCTCTTTTGATGTCAGCAAAATGTCGTTCGGAGTATGTTCAAATTAGGTCAAAGATCAAAACACCTATTATAAATCAGCTCCCCCTGAGACCTTGACCCCAACACAAACTTAACCAAGACAACCCTCAAAACACTTCAAAGAGAACACCATGAAGTTTGGACAGACTATTCAATCAAAACGGAGTGAGTCACCAAACACTCATAATGAAGTTATTTCTTCAGCAACAGATGATGAATATGATAAGCATAATAACACATGACATGGTATTCAGAAATCAATTTTTCAATCATGAAATTCTGTAAATACCTAGTTCTCTACGCAAAGTGCTAAATTTTTCAGTATCCAGTGGCTTAGTAAAGATATCTGCAATTTGTGAGTTAGTGCCAACATGGATCAACTCAAAAGTCCTCCTAGCTACTTCATCTCGAATAAAATGATGCCTGATTTCAATATGTTTGGTTCGGGAATGAAGTATAGGATTCTTTGCAATATTTATTGCACTAGTATTGTCACAAAAAATAGAAGTACAACCTAGCTCAACCGAGTAGTCCAGAAGCTGGTGTTTTATCCATATAACCTGTGTGCCACAGCTCCCTACTGCCACATACTCAGCTTCAGCAGTAGAGAGAGCCACAGAGTGTTGCTTCTTGGATCCCCAAGAGACTAAGCACCCTCCTAGAAATTCGCAGTGACCACTAGTGCTCTTCCTGTCCAATTTACATCCTGCATAATCTGCATCAGTGTATGCAATGAGATCTAAACTACATGATGCAGGATACCAGAGACCTAGATCATGGGTGGCAGATAAGTATCTAAAAATTCTCTTTACAGCTGCCAGATGCAATTCAGTAGGCCTAGCCTGGTATCTGGCACACATCCCTACACTAAATTGAATGTCGGGCCTGGATGCAGTTAAGTAGAGGAGTGAACCGATCATACCTCTATATAGTTTAGCATCCACCTCTTTACCTTTTTCGTCTGAATCCAGTGAGGAGCTGGTACCCATGGGTGTTGAGATTGTCTTGAGGTTGGTCATTCCAAACCTTTTCAGCATCTCCATAGTATACTTGGTTTGATTTATGAAACAACCATCCTCCATTTGTTTGACCTGCAGCCCAAGAAAATATTTTAGTTCGCCAACTAGACTCATTTCAAATTCTTGGGACATAGACTCAGAAAAATCTTTACATAATTTTGAATTGTTAGATCCGAAAATGATATCATCAACATATACCTGGACCACAATTAACTCCTTTCCGAGACTTTTAGTGAAGAGGATTTGGTCAACCTTACCTCGAATGTAGCCCTTGCTCACAAGGAACTCAGAAAGTCTCTCATACCAGGCTCGGGGAGCCTGCTTCAATCCATAGAGGGCTTTATTCAACCTAAAAACTATGTTAGGCTGAACAGAGAAATTAAACCCAGGAGGTTGTTCAACATATACCTCTTCCTTCAATAACCCATTTAAGAATGCGCTTTTGACATCCATTTGCTGTAGCCGAATGTTTCTAGAGCATGCAAATGCAAACAAAATTCTTATAGCGTCCATCCTAGCTACTGGTGCATAGGATTCATCAAAATCCACACCAAATTCTTGACTGTAGCCTTGAGCTACAAGTCTTGCTTTGTTTCTAGAGATAGCTCCATTTTCATCAATCTTATTTTTGAAAACCCATTTAGTGCCAATGACATGAGTGTTTTCAGGTCTAGGAACTAGTTTCCATACATTATTTTTCTCAAATTGATTTAATTCCTCACCCATGGAGGATACCCAAGAATCATGCTTTAAAGCCTCTTCCACAGTCTTGGGTTCTACCTGAGATGTCAAAGCAGCTAAGTCCTGTTCTTGGACAGTTCTAAAGTGAGACCTTGTCCTAGTGGGATCATGCAAATTACCTATGACATTTTCACTAGGATGATCTTTGTGAAATATTACCTCACCTGAGGGTTCACCTACCTCAGTTGCTCCTTCTTGTTGTAAGTTTTCTGGTTGAGCAGTTTGCTGCATCTCTTCTTCTTCAATTTTCTCCAAGAAATCTCCCTCATCAGGTGACTCCCTGTCATCATTTATCTTTTTGTCAGATAGAACATTCTCATCAAACACCACATGAGGTGTTTCTTCAACAGTTTGCTCATCTTTATTGAAGACTCTGTAAGCCCTAGAGGTTTCTGAATATCTGAGAAAAATTCCAGGAGAGCTTCTTGCTTCAAACTTATCCAAACCATTCTTACCATTATTGTGGATGAAACATTTGGAACCAAAGATTTTAAAGTAAGAAATGTTTGGCAGCTTACCCTTGAGGAGTTCATAAGGAGTTTTCTTATGAGTAGGTCTTACCAAGGCTCGATTTAAAATGTAGCATGCTGTATTTGCAGCTTCTGCCCAAAATCTCCTTGGAAGTCCACTCTCAATCAGCATAGTCCTGGCCATTTCAATTATTGACCTGTTTCTTCTCTCAACAATTCCATTCTGCTCCGGTGTCCTGGGAGAAGAAAATCTGTGAGTCACTCCCTCTCTTGAGCAAAATTCAGAGAATGAAGAGTTTTCAAACTCTCCTCCATGGTCAGACTGAATTGTAATGATATTATGTTCACCTTGCAGTTTGATTTTATTAAAAAGTTCTTCAAAGTGAACAAAAGCATCATTTTTATTTGCTAAACAGAACAACCAAGAAAATCTAGTGAAGTCATCAACTATGACTAGACCATATCTCTTACCTGACAGGCTTTGTATTCGAGTAGGACCAAAGAGATCCATGTGCAAGTGCTGTAGTGGTTTAGATGAGAGACCCTCAGTTCTCAACTTAAAAACTGCACGAGTCTGTTTACCTTGAGCACAAGCATCACAGAGCTTGGACCCTAACTGGAATTTTATTTTGGGCAAACCTCTGACTAGGTTATAATTAGACAGTTTATTCAAAGTAGACACACTAGCGTGGCCTAGACGCCTATGCCAGTCAAAAGCAACCTGTTCAGAATTAGCAGACAGACACAAGTTTGTTTCAGAATTATCATCTAGATCAACGATGTACACATTATTTACTCTATGACCTTTGAACATGATGTTATCAGAATTTAGCTCAAAAACAGTGCACGAGTTGTGGTCAAAGAGTACCTTGTGTCCTTTGTCACAAAGTTGACTTATACTTACCAGGTTGTGCTGAAGTCCTTCTACAAGATACACATCTTCAATGGAGTTAGTGGAGGACTTACCAACCGTACCAATTCCAATTATTCTTCCTCTGTTATTTCCTCCAAATTTGACCAAGCCCCCAGACTTCATTTTTAGTTTGCTGAATTTGGACCGGTCTCCTGTCATGTGCCTGCTACAGCCGCTGTCAAGATACCACTTGTTATGCTCAGCTGCCAGGCTGACCTGCAAAAATTCAGACAGAGTAATGTGGGACCCAATTCAAATTGGGTCCAAAACCAGTTTTCAGATTATGCAAAAAGCACTTGGGAACTCACATTTGTTTTACTGTTCTCTTCAGTGGTTTCATGTGGGTTGATTCTTCCCTTTTGACATTTCTTGGTGGGTGTTGAATGAACCTATTCTTATTAGAGCTATGCTGTTTCTGAGCAAAAACATTGTTGGTTGGCCTCTTAGAGGATGTGCGTGTGTGTTGAGCATAATTCATGTAAGCATTTTTACTCCAATAAAATTTGTGCTGAAACTGGTGAACGTTGCCATGCTCTACTTGATAATTAGCATGATGAGCTTTCTTAACAAAACTTTTCACTCTTTTTGTGACATCAATAGGACTGGTTCTGTGAGAACCTTTGTTCCCCACCTGTTGCACATGAGCAATTCTTGTTTCAGGATTTCCCGACTTAGGTTGCTGACCAGTGGATTGAATGAATTTGCCGGTCGAAAACTTCATTGTAGAGACAGATTTGGAACTGGATGGTGTTTCCAGTTTCTCTTTGCCTTTGGCGGGGCAGAACGTGGTAGTCTTAAATTCAAAGGGTTTTTTACTAGTAGGATTGTATCCTAATCCCTCCCTATTGAAGTTTACCCTCGACCCCAGAAGGGCATTCAGGTTGTTTCTCCCCTCTGTAAACTTCTCAAGCACTTTTTCTTTGTCCTCAATCTCCTTCTGAAATTCATTGCATTGGTCCTGGAGTTCCTGATTAACTTTTCTAACTGCCTCATATTTTTCAGCCATCAGTCTAATCTCTCCTTTACACTCTTCAGCTTTACACTTCAGCTCATCCATTCTAGCTAGACTCTCCTCTCTTTCCATTCTCAACCTCTCAATCTCACCTTTAACCTGGTCTAGCTCAATGGCCATCTCCTTGGTTTTCATGCTATCAGTGACAATAGAAGAGTGTTCTTCAGACAGAGGATGAAACTTACGTCTAAGCATTCTGTGCTCCTTGTTTAAACAATTGTATTTACTTAACAGGTCGCCATAGGCGTCCTCCCAATCATCTAAAGTAAAATTCTCAAATAGGTTTGTTACCTCTTTCTCATGATTGGCCATGAGGCAGGTCTTCTCTTCATTTTCACTGGACGAAGTGGCTTCTGGGTCCTCCTCCTCATCGCTCCATGTGCACAGCATGGCCTTCTTCTTCTTGTGCACCATCTTCTTCTGGTGTTCTGGAGCCTTAGCTTGTAGCTCTGGACATTCACTTTTCATGTGACCGGGTTTCTGACAATGATAGCAAGTGATCTTCTTAGCAGACCGGTTCTTCTCAAATCCTCGCTCAGGAGACTTCATTGCAGCATTAAATTTCTTCCTCCTGTAGAATTTTCCTTTAGTTCTCAGGAACTTTCTGAATTGCCTGGTGAGCATAGCTCACTCGTCCTTGTCCAGGTCTGAGAATCCATCAGAGCTTTCGCTGCTATCATCACTGCTGCTGCTGCTGCTGTTGTTCTTCTTAGCATGTCGTGAGACCTTCAGAGCAACATTCTTTCCCTTTCTGTCATGCCCATCGTTTCCATGTTTGAAATTCATTTCATGGGTCATGAGGGATCCAATCAGCTGGGTCACTGTCATGATGGATAAATTTCTTGATTCCTCTATTACAGTCACCTTAGTTTCCCAGACGGGAGTTAGAGACCTAAGGATCTTCCTGACTATGTCTTCTTGTTGAATATCCTTTCCAAGGCCCTTCAGACTGTTGATGATCACAGATAATCTGGCATACATTTCTGTGATCGGCTCCTCTGGCTTCATCTTAAATAACTCATATTGAGTTGTAAGTATGTTGATCTTGGTAGCCTTCACCTGAGATGTCCCCTCATGAATTAACTGCAAATCATCCCACATGTTCTTTGCAGTCTTGTACGCTGAGATCCTCGAATACTCTTCCGGGTGGACGGCGCACTGTATGATGTTAAGAGCTGTCCAATTCAGTGCGGAGAGTTTGACCTGATCTTCTGTCCACATATCTTCATTCGGTGGAAGGGTGTATGGACCATCTGTAATCACTTTCCATAGCTTGTGGCTTTGGGCCCTGATAAAGACTTCCATCCTGTTCTTCCAGAAGAAGTAATTATTACCATCAAAGAAGGGGGGACGGGTGATAGACTGCCCATCAGTTATGAAACTGCGAGGACCAGTGGATCCGTTTCCCTGGCCGTTGGACCACATTCTGGGAAAAACCTGCTCTGATACCAACTGATAAGTACAATATGAAGTGATCTAGAAGGGGAGGGGATGAATAGATCACTGTTTTTCGTAGAATTAAAAAATACTGCGGAGTATATTGCTAAAAACAAATAACCTCAAGCTCTGACTATCGAAAATGATGCAGTGCAGTTAATAGCTCAAGCAAATAGAAGGCATACCACAATAATACCACAATCGATCACACAAGGACTCAGAGGATTTTAAGGTGGTTCGGTCCTTCAGACCTACATCCACCCCACACTCAAACCGAGTGTGGCTTCACTAAAGGCTGGGCAACACAGCTTGCCAGACAACTGCTGATACACAGCTTCCCAGGAGAACAACCTCTCCTCTTCCTCCTACCCGGAGGGAACCTCTAGCGACTAGCAGTCACTAGAACCCAGAGACTCACGTCTCTCTTCCTCTTTACCAAGAGGGAACCCCACTAGTAGCAGCCCTGCTACTAGTGAACCAGAGGTCGAAGACCCCACTTCCTCCCAACCCGGAGGGAACCTACAAGCAGCTCACCTGCTGCTTGCAAACCGGAGAATGAATCTCCCTTCTCCTGATCTCACAGGAGGACCCCGACCTCAATCCAGAGGATCGGAAACACAAACAATGACAATAGAAGAAAGATAAGAACAATAAATGAAAAAATACGAACGAAGGAAATCAAATGCCAGAAAATGGAAACAATGTAGCTCAACACAGAGCAATAGACTTCGGATTTGATCCGCAAGTCAGAACAACTCTTCTGATCACTCTTCTGCTCTCTCTCTCTCTTTTTCCATCTGCTATTCTTTCTTCTTTCTTTTCTTTTCCTGGATCGAAGGGCTCTCAATTTTCCTATTTTTTCTTCTATGCCTCTCTTCTTCGATCACCTTCATCTGAGGATGAAGGATTCTATTTATAGCAGAACAGCAGGTGGATAGGGCACAAAACGCGTGTGCCTCCCACGCTCGATCCAGAATCTTCCTGCCACGTTCCTTTATCAGATTGGTTCCTCTTGTCTCGGATCACGTGCAGCCCTGGAGTGTGGAATGTTCTTCCTCGGACCTGTAATGAGATTAAGTCCATTAATACGCTGCATGGCCATTAAAACCAAAACTGCATGAGATATAGTAACAACACGACGTGACTATTACTCGAGATGACACAAGAACGACACGAGATACTCTGTAACAGGTCAGATACACAGAAGAAAATGACACGAGGTGAGGTTATAAGCAAAAGAGACACGAGGTCACGAATGCAAAAACAACACGAGGACAACACGGGCTAACGATAGAAACCGACATGAAGACTAAAGCGAGAAACCAACACGAGGACAGAATATAACGAAACGACTCGAGGTGAAAACAACACAAAGTGAAGTTTGACACGAAGTAAAAAGCAACGACACGAAGTATAGTGGTGACAAACACACACTATATAGAAAACGACACGAAGCCAGTAAGAACAGCACGAGATGAAAACAGCACGGGCTGATAACGACACGAAGTCGAAACAGTAAATGACACGGGATCACACTGCACGAAGTAAAACTACACGAAGACTTAATAAGAAAAACGACACGAGGTCTTCAGGAAAACTACTCGAAGTTCATCAGAACTTTTAGAGCAGCTACAGGAACACGACACGAACTCATGAGAAGAGAAAACAATCACAAAGTGAAACGAACACTTGAACTTAGACTGACTTAGAGACTCAGCGAAAGGACTCGAAGATAGGAATACAAAGGATGAAATGGAAACAACACAGTAAACAAATACTGCACGAGGTGAAAGACAACACTCAATCAGACGACAACATGGCTAACTCGACACGAGGTGAAAACGCGAAGCAAGAACTACATGAGGTTTGAGGAAAACAGCACGAAGACAGAACATGAACGAACACACGAAGTGTTACCTCTTAGCAGCTATTTCATATAAGACCATGGATAACTCAAGTGCAAGATATCTGATTAAAAATAACAAGAACAATTAACATAGTGTTGCTCATCATCAAAACACTTAGGGAAGACACACAAACCAACACAGGCAGGGTCAGTTCAGCCGGCAATGCAGTCTCAGCAGGCTTACCGACCGCCAGTGCCAGGCGTTCCCCCAGTCCAGTCAGAGGTTAGCAGTGCTTCCTCTCCTTCCAAGACCATGTTCAAGAGATTTAAGAAGAGGAAGAAGTTTTTCTAGCAGCCGTCTGGTACAGATTCTTTTCAGCAGTCGACATCACCTTCTACTCAAACTCGTCAGAGCTCAACTGTCAGTCAGCCATGGACGTGTCGGAGATGCGGTGATCAGCATAAGGGCCAGCCGTGTTCTCTACCTTTTGTGTGCTTTCAATGTGACCAGCTGGGTCATGTGGTTCGGGATTGCCCGCTGAGGCCGAAGCAATTGCAAGCTCCTTAGTTTTCTCAACCTCAGCAGTCGCAATTCAGACCTCCTCCCGCACCGCAAGCTCAACAAAAATTCTTTTCTCAAGCGTCGGCGTCTTCTCAGCAATCCTCAGCCGGATCAAAGAAGCAGAAAGGCAAGGTTACTCATATGACTAGAGCTGATGCTGTTGCGTCCCATCTTGTGGAAGGTACGATTATGCTTTATGGTCATTCAGCTCGTGTCTTATTTGATTCTGGTGCTTCTCACTCTTTTATTTCTGAGGATTTTATGGCATGTATTGAGGAACCGACTTCAGAGATAACTTTTGAGATGTATGTTGAGATGCCTTCGGGAGATTTCATGATTACACCTCTGTGTTTGGAAGAGTCTCCGGTGATGATTGATAATCACCAGTTGCCAGCGAGATTGTATGCATTGCAGCTGGCAGATTATGATGTTATTCTGGGAATGGATTGGTTGGAGCATTATGGAGCTGTGGTTGACTGCAGATCAAAGAAAGTCTATTTTCAGCCACAGGGAAAATCAACTTTTTATTTCCAAGGTATTCGATCCCGATCTTCTCGTGTGATTATTTCTGCTATTCGAGCCTATAGGTTGCTTAGTGCAGGTTGCCAGGGGTTTCTTGCTTCTGTGGTTGCTGTTGAAAAACCACGATGGGAAGTCAGTGATATTCCTGTTGTTTGTGAGTTCCCTGATGTATTTCCTGATGAGTTGCCAGGCTTGCCCCCAGAATGAGAGATAGAGATGGTGATTGAACTGATTCCAGGTACAGTCCCGTTAGCAAAGGCACCGTACCGAATGGCTCCAGCTGAATTGAAAGAACTACGAGCACAGCTACTTGAATTGCTGGAGAAATGTTATATTCACCCCAGTTTTTCTCCGTGGAGTGCTCCAGTGTTGTTTGTGAAAAAGAAAGATGGAATCCTGAGGCTTTGTATTGATTACAGGCAGTTGAATCAGGTGACTATCAAGAATAAATACCCGCTTCCCAGGATTGATGATTTGTTTGACCAGTTATAGTCTGCTACTGTCTTTTCACGGATTGATATCCGGTCTGGCTATTTTCAATTGCGAATCCGGGAATCTGACGTGGAGAAGACGGCTTTCAGCACTCGATATGGTCACTTTGAATTTCTGGTGATGCCGTTCGGTTTGACTAATGCCCCAGCAGCTTTTATGGACCTAATGCAGCGTATCTTCCGTCCATTTCTTGGTCAGTTCGTGGTGATCTTTGTTGATGACATATTGATCTATTCTGCCTCTGATGAAGATCATGTGCAGCATTTGAGGATCGTTCTGCAGACTCTAAGAGATCGTGAGCTCTATGCGAAGTTCAGTAAATGTGAATTATGGCTTCGGGAAATTCATTTTCTTGGTCACGTGATTTCTGGCGATGGAGTGGCAGTGGGCCCTGCAAAGGTTGAGGCTGTTTTGAGTTGGCAGAGACCGAGGTCTGTGACAGAGATAAGAAGCTTTTTAGGTTTGGCTGGGTATTATCGAAGGTTCATCCAAGACTTTGCAAAGATTGCAGCCCCGATGACTAGACTGACTCGTAAAGATGTACCTTTTGTCTGGTCGGATCAGTGTGAGGCTAGCTTTGTTGAGTTGAAAAGGCTATTGACTTCTTCTCCTGTGTTGACTTTGCCTTCCGACTCAGGTGGTTTTCTTATTTGTACTGATGCTTCTCGAATAGGTTTGGGTGCAGTGCTGATGCAACATGGAAAAGTTATCGTATATGCATCTCGGCAATTGAAACAACATGAAGAGAATTATCCCACTCATGATCTGGAGCTAGCTACAGTTATTTTTGCCTTAAAGATCTGGAGAGATTATCTGTATGGTGAGAAATTTCAGATTCTTACTGATCACCAGAGTTTACAGTATATATTCTCCCAGAAAGATCTGAATCTCAGGCAGCGTCGATGGATGGAATTCATGAAAGACTTTGACGTTACACTCTCCTATCAGCCGGGCAAAATGAATGTTGTGGCTGATGCTCTGAGCAGGAAAGTGCAGGTCAGCCATTTATTGCTTCATGAATGGAAATTGTGGGAACGGCTTCCGAGCGAGGCATTCAGTGTTGAGATCCCTGCCGATCCGAGGATGGCAGTCTGTGCTAGCTTGGTTTTGGGTTCAGCTTTATATCAGCAGATTAAAGAAGCTCAGCAAGCTGATTCTGATTTGGCCCGTGTTATATCAAGATATGATGTGGAATTTGATGACGAGCTGGTTGCCAGTTTCCAGGGTAGTTGGTATGTTCCCGCTGATGATGATTTGAGGCATGAGATTCTGAGTGAAGCCCATGGTTCCCGTTTTACTATTCATCCCGGTGTCACCAAGATGTATCAGAATTTGAAAAAGCAGTTCTGGTGGCCAGGTATGAAGAAAGATGTGGCTATATTTGTTTCTAAGTGCTTGACTTGTCAGCAGGTTAAAGCCGAACATCAGAAGCCAGGTGGATTGCTTCAGCCATTGGAGATTCCGATGTGGAAATGGGACCATGTTACTACAGATTTTGTGGTGGGTTTGCCTCGGACTTCTCAAGGTTTTGATGGTATCTGGTTGCTTGTCGACAGATTGACTAAAACTGCCAGATTGTTGCCGATTAAAGTTGCCTGGAGTGTGCAGAGGTTGGCCGACCTTTATGTGCAGAAGATCGTGCCACTGCATGGGGTTCCTATTTCACTTGTGTCAGATCGTGACCCACGTTTTACCTCCGGCTTCTGGCATAGTTTCCAGAAAGCTTTGGGCACTGAGTTAGCATTCAGTTAAGCGTATCACCCACAATCAGATGGACAATCGGAGAGGACTATTCAGACTCTGGAGGACATGCTGAGATTATGTTGCCTTGACTGGCAAGGTTCGTGGAGTCAGCATTTACCACTTGTTGAATTTGCTTATAATAACAGTTTTCACTCCAGTATTGGAATGGCTCCTTATGAAGCACTGTATGGTCGTCCTTGTCGTACTCCCTTGAACTGGTTTGATGTCGGAGACAGATTGTTGATGGGACCTGACATGGTACAGTAGTGTTCGGATGTGGTTCATCTGATCAGGCAGAGATTGTTGACGGCTCAGAGTCGACAGAAAAGTTATGCAGATCAGCGCAGACGTCCACTACAATTTGAGCCAAGAGATATGGTGTTTGTTAAGATATCTCCGATGAAAGGTGTTTCCAGGTTTGGGAAGCGTGGGAAGCTTAGTCCACGGTATGTTGGCCCTTTTCCGATCGTTGAAGCTATTGGTCAAGTGGCTTATCGTCTGCAACTACCAGCGGCCATGCAAGCTATTCATGATGTATTCCACGTGTCTCAGTTGAGGAATTATGTGCCTGATGCTTCTCATGTTCTTGATGATTCAGTATGGCCTGTGGTGACTGCTGATTTTTGTACGCCAGAGTTTCCTCTCAGAATTGAAGACCGTCGTGAGCAACGGTTGAGAAATAAGGTTATTCCTCTGGTAAGAGTTGCTTGGCAGCGTCACTCTGGTAATGAGTCTACTTGGGAACGCGAAGATGAGATGCGTCAGCTTTTTCCTTTCTTATTCCAGTAAGGTATATGTCCTTTCTCAGTTTTCCTCCTTATCCTTAGTGTTGTAAATTTCGAGGGTGAAATTTTTATTAGGAGGGAGGGACTGTAAGGCCCGTGCCTTAATGGATCCTTAACGGATTTTGTTCTAGTATTTGTTCTGTAATTTCCGGCTATTTTTCTGAATTTTAAGGAATTTTCTGGTATTTTTCCGGATTTATTTGGAGTTAATTGAGGGTTATTAGAAATTAATAAGATTATATTATATATTTTTTAATTTTTTTATTTTCTTTTAATCCCTCACCCTCACTCTCTCTCTCTCCCCGTCGATCTCATTCTCACCCTCACACTCTCTCTCTCCTCCGCGGCCGCCCTCTTCCCCTCTCTTGGGTTGCAGGCCGAACGAGGTCGGATTGAGGCGTGGTTGGCGCCGTTGGATTCCTCACGTCAAGAGGAACACGTGGGTACCCATTTCGGCATGGTTCGGTGATCGTGGGAGCGAGGTAGAGCGTGAAGGCTCCGTGACCCTTCCTCCTTGCATGCGGCCTTTTCGACCGTTTCGGCTCGCGAGAGGTAGGGGGATGGAATCCTCAGCTTGCTAGGATCATTTCCTGTAGCTCGTTTCCTTGATTAGGCGCCTATAGCATGCTAAATGGTAGTTTTCCATTTATGGTGTTCATGCTTGATTTCTTGAGTTTAATGCTTTATAGGCATTGCATGTGATGTTTTTAGGTGTTATATTGTTGTTTGAGTTGTATGGATTGACAGGAAAATAGGTTTTTCGACGTTACCCGACGATTTCCATCGTCCGGGAGGGCTCCGATTTTCAAATCGAACCCACCCGTGTCCCAGGTGGTGTGACGGTCCTGCCAGGAACTGTCACACGCCTGACGGTCCTTGGAGGACATGTCGCTTCTTTATAACGGCCCGTTGAGGGGGCGTTATTTCGAGAGTAACAGTGGGGCTCCCATCCGTTACTCTCTCGTTGGTTTGCGTTGACCCGGTCAGGCAGTTAACCCGACGGCCAGTCGGCCGGCCGTCAGGTCTACCCGATGCGCCTAGGCAAGCGCATTACTTCGCCTGCTGTGGATTTTTGACCGCGGCACGTTGATTTTTGGCCTCGGGTGGATGTAATGGCGGTGATCCAACGCGTTGCATCGATGTAACGCGCTGGGCCCCTACCGTTACATTCCCTTTTGGGCCCTTTGAGCTGGAACTTTGGTGGAAGTAACGGATGGAGACAGACGCGTCGTTTTAAATATAACGCGCCAGCCCCCGACCGTTACTTTCTTGTAGCGCGTGGGCAGTTGACCGCCGCTTACCTGTTGGGTTCAAAGTCGCCAGCCTTTTCGCTATGCGTTCCATTCTATATATATATGCCATGTTTATGTTATTGTAGTATTTAATGGCATGTTTCTATATCCCAATAGAGTAGCTTTTCTTTCCTTGCAATGGAGCCACTGTTGTTGCCCTGAGGTTTGTTGAGTGCCGACCCGCTTGGGGATAGCGAGGGGTGTTTCCCGTACACGGTTTGTAAGCTAGTTTCGTGGGCTCCCAGCCAATGGTAGCGTCCTACCAAGGGAGAAAACTAGCTAGAGGGCCTGGCTCAGGCTAGAGTCAGTGTGTGCACACGTGGTCGGAGACTGTGGACTGACACCGACGGGTGCCACTCCGACTGGTCACTTGGTTTGGTACTGTTTACGCGCTCAGCGTGTCGTTTACCGACTGCGAGTGCTTGAGACGCAGTGTAAGTCGTCAGTGGACGCATTTGGTTTCTGCTCCAGTGGTTGTCCTACTCCCTACTACTTAGATTAGTTAAGGCTTATTCTATTTGGTAGATTTAGTTTCAGTTGCTTGCATTTATTTATTATTGGCATATGTTAGCTTTTATACCTGCTTGGTTAGAGTTACAGTTTTACTTGAGTAGTTTACTTATGCCAATGCCTGTTATTTTATTTAAATGCATGCTCTAATTGCCTTTACTTCCGCATGTATACATGTTTAGTGCGAGGTAGGGATCCGCGTGACCCCTACTGAGTCTGGCTGTGACTCACCCTTCTCCTTTCAGGTGAGCCGCACCCGCCGTCTCCAGGTGTTTCGTGAGCTGTTTCGGAGTCCGTGTCTAGCTGCCAACTTTAGTCGAGGTTCCTTTTTGAGGCTCGCGTTGTACTTTTGCCAGGGTATGCCCCGTGTAGTTGTACCTTATGGACTAGTGCTCTTGTTTATCTGGACTAGCTTATATATATATCACTATGGTTATTTTGAATTGCTTCCGCGCTTGTGTTAATTTTATTACTTAATTGTAATGCGCGTCCCAAATTGCAATTTGTTATACATACCCCTCAGCACATCCCCACTAACCCTTCAGGGGCCTCATCAGCCTCTTGGGTGGCTTCCCCAGTTCTTGGTATCGGTGTATCGATGTTATCGGTATATCGGTATCCTGAACTCTGGGTCATCACAATTATGGTGAATTAAATCTAATTAATTAGGCCTTACACTAATCTAAGAGGATTAGGCCCATATAATAAACACACTAGACCCAAAAGGATTGTTTTGGACCATAGCCCATGTTATAGAAGCTAGGAATGAGCTTAATCATGAAATAATGAAGATAATTACTCCTTGGAATATAAATAAAAGGATAATATTAGGGATAATAACAAAAGAGTTTGAAGTGTTTCAAATTCGGCGCCCACAGCATAAAACGGTCTATCGCGAGATCGCTAATGGCAGAAAACGGTCGCCAAAGGATCGCTAACGACCTGCAGATTCTGTGAGAGAGGGAAAACGTGAAAATGTTGGATTTTTTATGTCCAAGTCATCTAGGATCGACCCTATCATCTAATTAGATAAGTCTAGAAGGATTTTAGATCAAATTGAAAGTCTAATTGGGACTCTAAGTTCGTTCTAATCCTCAAACCCTAGCTAAAACCTATAAAAAGATCCCAGATTTGGCCTGTGCGACCCTTACTTTTGGCACACATGGAACCAAGGTAAGGAGGACGAATTAGTGATAAATTTCTTCTAAGAATTTGTTTATTTTAGTTAGAACTAATTACTCTCCAATTTTCGTGCTAGGAGATCAAGCCTACAGGAAGTTGGAGTCTTCTAAAGTTGTTGATTCTACCTTAAGAACTCAGGAATTAGTGCATCCGACCCAAGAAGATCAAGGAATTCAGAGCCCTAAACAATGTTTTTAGCAAAAGTGTCTTTAGAACTTTATGTTACCCTTCATATCTTCTATCTACTCTCAAAATTTCACGTCCATAGGTCAAGGGAATCAGGAGATAGAGGGACGTGAAGTTGCTGGTTTAACACAAGAAAGTGCAGGAACTAGGGCTTGATTCCAATCAGAAATTCAAAGTCTAGGAGCATTATTAAAGGTAGGTTATCTCATGAAAGGCTCAAACTTTATGTCAGGAATAAAAGTCCTCTTGTTTCATCCGTTTTCACGCATTATATCTTGAGAATTTCATGTTTTATTAGGACTATGAATCTAGTTTAGTCTTCATGCATAATACTTAGCCTAATGAAGAGAAAAATGGAATTTCTTATTGTTCATACAAACCGATGCATATAATTGGCCTATATACAATCTATCATGATTATGGAAGTTTATATATGTTGATTTTCATCCATGATGTATCTTAAATTAGTATTTATATTCTTTTCATTGAACTCGATTTTACGCAGGAACCGCTAGGGAAATCTAACGGTCGTACGATAGACCGCTAGCCAGAGATTAACGGTCCTGTATTTGACCGCTTTATGTTTCTGATTTTATAGTATTGGTAACCCGAACCATATTGCAGAATTAACCATAGTTATTATATATTAAGCCTAGTTAACTAAGTTTTAAGCCTGATTTAAGTACTAGTTTTATATACTTAGTTGATTACATTGTTTATCATAATGGATTTCGTGTTTTTATGTACGTTTGGTATTATTTTAACTTATGTTAATTTGTGTCCAAATTCATATATTTTGTAATAAATACATGTTTTAAATGATAGATGATTCATGATTGAACTTGGTCATTGACTTATCACGATTCTATCTCTCTTTTCTAGAGTCATTTTCATAAGTACATGGCACATATTCCGATATATTGTCATTAGTTACACTTTGCACATTAAGAACACAATCTTGGACTTGATAACCTCTCTTTTGGATATTCCTTCCAATAGACTAGGAAATCTTGTTTCAAGGCCTCTGTAATTCTCCGCGAGCCTGGGATTCCCACTAGGACGCCGAGTTGGTTGTACCATTAAAGCCCAATTGTCTAGAAAGCACTTATACCGTTGTTTTATAGTCTGGACATTAGCGGCCATCTGGTTGACCGCCAGAGTCTGCTAGCGGCCATTCACTAGACTGCTAACGGATCCTAAACGGTTCTCTACTAGACCGCTAAAAACTCCAGATGTCCTATTTTCAAAATATCGAACTGTCTTCATTAACGGTCCTGAACTTGACCGCCATAGTCAAGAAACGGTCTGGTAAACGACCGCGAATTTTATGAGTTTGATTAACCCGGGGTTTGACTCAAGGGTTGATTTTCCTATGTTCCTAGATGGTCCAATTGATTATCTAGAACATGTCACATTATTTCAAAGATTTCTAAGTAATTTAGAGAGTTAAAGGATGTACCGTTATGCTGTCGATTTGTTTCCATGGCATAACCTAGTTATTAAATGCATTTATTGAAATCTCTTATTCTCAATAGAAGCATTCTTATTCTTGGTTACCTTATCATGGAACTATAGTTGAAATTGTACGTTCTTGGCCATATTATTGTTATAAACGTGGAAGTAGCTTGATTTATACTTGAAGTTGCAGTTCGAGCACTGATTGTGTTCAAGGGCTCTATGCTAGTCCCCTCTGCTGATTGTCGGAAACATACTATATAAACCATGGGGTATGATGCTACTAGCGTCGCATTGCGCTGGGAGTACTTTCTTTATAAATAAGTGAAAAGCCACGAAACATGGATGAATATCCACATGCATTCACGAAGTACTTGTTACTAAGTGAAGAACACATTCTTGCTTGTTACATGACTTTCTAGTGCATAGCCTTCATAGTTACGAAAAGTACATTCTTGTTACATTCTTGTTCATGAAAGGTCATAATTATATTCTTGCTTGATCATACTTGCTCAATCATATTCTCAATCTATCTTGTTACTTTGGCTTTATTCGCACATTGTATGATTTATCTTATTCTTTAGAGCTAAAATATTAATTACTTTAATATTGCCAATCATGTTGATACGAAGATACCTACTGGGTAAGTGTGCTCATTACCCTATTTTCCAATCTTTTTCAGGAAATATGAGTGAATCGGATTTGGATTACTCAAGTAGCAGGTCCGAGAGCGATTTAAAGTGTATGGATTCGAGAGAAGACTTAGAATGTCAAATATGTCTAGATTGAGTCTTTACATTTAATTTTATTTTTATTGAGTCTAGAGAGAGTTAAATATTCATGTATTTGGAATTATGATTATTTTATATGAAATAAAGATGAAGGTTGATTAAGTTATTGTGCAATTATCTTGTGAGATTGTTCTTGTGCTCTGATTATATTACTTGCTCGAGACGTACTAGCCGACTGTTCACGTGTTCCCGAATATCTTCTGCTGTACATAAATCTCGGGACGTGACATTCAAAGAATCTATCAACACTCTCTTTGGATGAGCTCATAGGGTCACTGATGACCTATGAAATAAACATGAAGAGAACAGCTGAGGAAGAATCCAAAAAGAAGAAAACCGTGGGCTTGAAAGCCAGCCAATCTTATGACGACTCCCAAGAAGAGGAGTCCAACGAGGAGAGTAATGAAGAAGAAGACCTAACTATGATGACCCACCAAGTGAAAAAATTTCTGAGAAGAAAGAAGAATTTCGAAGGAAATTTCAGGAAAGGGCAAAGGAAGCCTTTTCAAACCAAGGGTGAGTCAAGCAAGCCTAACAATGTTATTTGTTATGAGTGAAAGAAGCCGAGGCACATGAGACGAGAGTGCCCAGACCTGAAAAGAAAGTTCAAGAAGGACAAATTCAAGAAACCTAAAGCCATGGTCGCCACATGGAGCGACGAAGAGAACGAACAGTCCGACGAGGAGCTGGAATAGCTCGTGGAAAGCTTGTGCCTCATGGCACATGAGGATGATTCAACCGAGGTAAATTCTGATCCTGATTTTATTTCAAATGAATAATGTGAATCAGAATATGAAAAGTTGTATACAAAATATAAAAAAATCAAATCAGAAAATAAATCCCTCAAGAAAAAGATAGAAGATATTACACATGAGGATTCTTCAATTAAATTTGAAAAACTTGAGCAGGAATGATTTGAACTAACTGAGGAAAAAGAAACATTGTTACAAACAATTTTAGATTTTGAAAAAGCCAAAGAAGAGCTATCATGTAAAATGTCTGAAATTGAAAAAGATTGTGAAAAGCTCAAGAATGAAAAAGAAATTCTGACATCCTCAATTTCAGAAATTGAAAATAAAAATGTGAGCTTAAATAAAGAGGTGATTGACTTGTAGTTCACTCTCTCTAGATTTGTTAATGGGAAACAAAACCTAGACAATGTGTTGAGAGTTAAAGTTAACTTCCGGAAAGAAGGATTGTGGTACATACCCCAGAACAAAAAAATCATTTGAGCACAAGATTACTACATCTTACGCGCATGAAAAAGAAAATGATTGTGCTTCATGTTCTCACACCAAGCCCCAACATGTTCAATCTAAACCACACAACTATCAAAGAAGATTCTGATGGGGACATCGCCAGCCACTTCACTTTTTTAGATACTCTTGTTGCTTGCCATCAGCACGTCATCATTTTTGGCCATTAATCTTGAGTCATAGCATGTAATTTTTATTTCATTTGAGTCTTGTATGTGTAATCTTTCTTTATTTGAGTCACTTAATAGGTTAATGGGTCAGTTTGTTAGACAATTGGGCCCAACTAGTGGGCTAGGCCCAAGGGCACCCCTCCCTTGGAGTTATTGGTCATTTACTTATTTGTCAAGGTCATTTTGGTCTTAGGAATTATGTAAGCCTATAAATAGGCCCCCACTCCTCTCATATGTAACAACCTTTTATGATCAATTTAAATCAAGTGAGTTCTAGTGTCTTATTGGAGTGGATTCTCCAAACTTCTCTCTCTCTCTCTCTAAGGGTGGATTCCCCTCTCCTCTCTCTTCTCTCTCTCTTCTCTCTCTCTTTCTAAGGAGAAGGGCGCCCCCTACTCTCTCTCTTCCCCTCCCAACCACCTCCACTCTCCCACCTACCTCCATTAAATCCTCTACAACTCCCCACAAGCCATCATTACTTCCCCCTAGTCCCAAGAGACCCTCCACGAATCCACACCCCACTCTCCTACCCCCAACTACCCATTTCCCTTCCCCAAGCATCACTCCACCATCCGAAGGCACCCCTTCCCATCCCCAAGACCACTATTGATCACCCTACATTAAGAAAAATTCAAACTCACATTCCCACCACCCACTTGTGCCGCCCTCACCTTCCCCCTTCTCCCTCCAAGCCCAAATTCGCAGCTCCTCTCTCACCAACTGCAAACACCCCATTCTAGACCCCATTCTCCCTCTCCCAGACCTTAGAACACCCCCTCCCAGGCCCCCTCACAACTAGGGGTCACTCCCACACCTATTCACCCCATCTCCCCTTCAATATACCCCATTTCCCCATCATCATCAACCTGCATTTCACTATTTGGAGGTAGCAAAGAAGCTGTTGGTTGCAGAGGCTGTCCCATCATCTCCTTATCGAACCTGATGGCAAGTCTTATATTGCTGGAATCATCTTCGAGTCGGCTTTCCAACGGTGGTGGTCCCGCCGGCTTCCAAGGTCGGAGCTGTTCGAAGGAGGCGATCTACTACGACTGCGCAAGACTTCTCAGGCAGAGGACCAGAACCTGAGTGGAAGCACTTCCACGGCCATTCTAACGTGAATCTGGGTAAGAGTTCTTCTACAAACTTCTTCCTAGACCTGTTGGCTTCCAGGATCAATAAGCGGAACTCCGATTGGTATCCGGAATCAAGAGTTATCAATTTCTTCCTCCAGGTGCTTGGTTCTATTTCTTGTCAGTCTGTTCCGACCTCCTCTTTATGTTCGAGTTCTACCGGTCCACTCCGACATCATCTGGCATCCCCGTTGCTTGCGTTTTGAAGAGGACTTGACAACGAATCCATCGATACTAGCCATGCTCAAATTGAAGTTCTGAAGCGCCCGTGGTACCCTTATCATTCAGCTGTTGAGGTTCTGTGATAGTCAAGAACAGAAACCTGCTTCCCTGTTCAACCCTCTGCCCCGACCAGAACCGGCGACCACAGAAATCAATAAAATTCTGGCATCATCCCGCTCCAGCTATGAAGAATTCCCCACTGGTCCTGTCATCAACAAAATTCGTGAGCGGCCGCAGCGTCAACATCTTTGACTGACTGTCCTCAGTTTCAGAGAGCAGGCAGAACCGACTTCATCCACCGCTCGGCTTCCAATTGTGTTTTCCCCCTCCCCGCCTGGCCGGCTGAGCGCCCCTCCCTGCGTGGAGGTATATTTTTTGTTGTAATCACATAAATCCCTACCCCGAGATCCCCCCTCCTGCGAGAGGTGTAGTGGTGTAGCATTTCAATTTTCAGGTTAAAGCGACACCAACGCGGCGTGCGGGTGCGCCTCCCCGCTCGCCCTCGTCTCCGGCCGGGATCAGCGTCTTCACGCTGATCAGGTGAGTTACTGAACACCACTCATTTCTGGGATTTAATTTCTTAGTTTAGTATTGCTTTTAGTTACTCCGTCAGCGGTGAGAGAGTGACCGTTCCCAAATTGCCATCAAATTGAGTAACCACCGCGGGGCGAGTTGTGAGAGCAACCACTTAACCCACGCCCTTGGCGTGCCGACTGCCCATGAATTGGGCATCCCTGGCCCATTTTGGGTCCTCCATAAGCTAGCCAACCATTGGAGTATCAAGGTCCTGACTCGGACCCTCTCCGTCATCGCTAAGTCACCTACGGGCACTCGTGTGTGCTACGCGATCGTGTTCGTTAGTGTGAGTCCGCTGCTCAACTTGATTGCTTGCAATATAGGTCCATAGGTGGTTTCACATCAAATGGTATCAGAGCAAGTTCACAACTTGTCTCTATCAAGTTAGTCCTAGGGCGTGTTTATGCATTTAGAGTCCTCGGTTGCATCTCTTTTATCCACTAGCATGGCCACCTCCTACCGACCTTACCCATCGGCCCTCTCCATGATTCCAAACCCCCAAGGGATGCCTACCAACACACATCACCTCCCTGGCCATGTCAACTACCTCATGAAGGCCTTGACCTATGCCAATGAGCGGCTTGATAACCTATCGGGTCGACTCGACCAACTAGGAGAAAATGGGCCCGCCCCAAGGGCGGATGATAGTAGGGCTCCTCCCCCACCTCCCATCTTTGATGGAACTCATCCTATTGACTATTTAGATTGGGAAGTCTCAATGGACTATTACTTCACTTGGTATCCCATGTCCGAGGATGAGAAAGTCCGATGTGCCAAATCACAACTTACCAAACGGGCTCAAACCTATTGGCTACAAATTGTCGGGCTAAGGATAATTAGAAGGAAAGATCCAATCACCACTTGGAGAAACATGAAGGAACAACTTAGGGCTAGATGTGTGTCCCCTTCCTACTTGGATCACCAAAGCCCAAGGAGCACTTCAACTCCACCATCCCCACCCGGCCAACCCAAGACTCCAATTCCCCAATTCCCCACAATGCAACCAAAACCCAATTCCACAACCCACCTTACTCAAGGCCCTTTGGCCCCCACCTCCTTCTCCGCCCCTCACCTTACCCCTTCTCAAAAAGGAAAAGGTCCTATGGAGATAGAAGTGAGTGAAATAACCTCCGGTAAGTGCGAGCCGGAATGTTATAGGTGCCACCAATTGGGGCACATCACCGGACAATGCCCCACGAGGAAGCATCTTCCCATACCCTGGTGGTTGAAACCTCTCCCACCCCGGCCACCATTACCCCTCCATCGTCCCCCAACAAGGACACTCCTCCCAAGGATAATCTTCCCAAACCCCCTCAACCCACCCATCTTCCACTTCTTACCCCAACCCAACCTAGACCTCCACTACTTCCCTTGCCAATCCCAACCCAAGCCCATGCTTGTTCACCACCTCGGGTGCACCATGTATCGACTATCACCAATTCTCCCGCATTAGATCTACCCACCCCATTATCATTAGAAGTTGAGACCCACACACCCACCCACACGGAAATGGATGCTAGTCCAGATATGCAAGCCACCATAAAGGAAATCCAAGAATCTCCACTTCCACCCACCTCCCCTAGTCCGGATCCTCAAGAGCCACACACCTTCACCGTGAATGAGTCCATACTCCAATGGCTCAAGCAAGGCCCCCCCGTCCCTAGTTCACCCCCACACCTCTCACCCATGGGACATCAATCCCAAATTGTGGCCCTCCCCTCCTTTCACACTACGATCCAATCCTACTATGAGGTAGAGGGTTGGGATGATCTCCTCAAGGGTCTAGAGTGGCAATTAGACTTGACTTATTTGTTGACTTTAGGGGCGGACCGACCCAAGAGCCTTGACCTCATCCACCCATGTATGGGTCTATCACCTCGGTTTGCACTATTGGTTGCTACACTAGCGACCTCCTTTTCCTTCTCCCTATGGTGGAAGAGCCCATCCCGGTCCACTCCCCTACCATTGTGATTCCTAGAACCTTGACCAACCAACCCACCCCATGCACCGGCCCAACCATTTCTCTAGAAGAGGATGATTCACCACCTTGTGAGGACCTTGAGGACATGGAGTATCTCTCTCTAGGTAACCCTTATCATGATCCATTTGATCCCTTTCTATGGGAGTCTATTTCCCGATGTGACCCACCCACCTTACTCACCACTCACCTTACCCTACCCCCACCCACCATGTTGGGCCAAACCCCTCCCTTCCTAGAATCGGGTTACACCATGGGAGCCTTGACCTTAGGCAACATACACCTTGGGATTGATGAATTTCCCCACTCCATGATGTCCCCCTTCTTAGATCCATTTGATCCATACGAGTGGAAGCTCAAGGACCACCCCACACCCATGCACATGGAAGTCATCTCTAAGATAGGAATACATGTGCCTAGGCATACCGCACCACTTGACATGATTCATAAGTCAGGTACATTCATTCATATCACCCACATGTCAAGTAGGAAGCATAAGTGGTCCATATTCGGATGTAATGGTCCACCTTCATTCATCATGAGTCTTAAGCATATTAGGAGTATTCATGGATGTCTGGGTCCTCCGGCACTTATCACACCCACGCATGAGAGGGACACCTATGGATGCCCCGGTCCTCCCAAATCATTCAATGTCCTCATAACATCAATGCACGATAGGTCTATATGTGGTTGCCCTGGACCACCTTTGCACACCACGCATTGCCCACTCACACCGCATCATTGTGCATGGCATATAAGCAAGTATCAAGCAACAAGCGGTGAGATTCACAAGAAGCGAGCACAAACTCGTAAGCGCCACTTGGAATTCCAAGTTGGCAACTTGGCGATGATGGCTTTTGGATGGCTCTACCTTAGGGTCACCTCCAAATTGAGGGCATGAGGACTTGGACCTTGCCAAGTTCTGAGTGGCTTTGGCAACCCGGCTTATGGGTTGGACTTTCGAATGGGTTTTGGGATTCACCCCACTTCCCACGTGACGGATCCGGCACCCTCTAAGGGCACCGCAGTGGATCCTAGTGAGTGCCTAGAGCTTACACTTATCCTTGCGAGAGACACCCTCGGAGTGCCACCACAAATTAGCCTGAGAACCTGACGTGAGCACACAGCGGCAGTACTAGGCAAGCAAGATCTCATCGCCAGCATGAGGGTGTGTCCAAGCCACTTTGAAAAGCTGAAGCACCAATCCCCGGCTATGGACGCGGTTTGAGTTTGGAGATCGTGGCGCGCCTGGAGCTGCATTTGGTGTACTACTTCCCTGGTGGACCCATACTCGACGGGGTCAAGTTTTTCCCACCCCGGGGGTATGATGGGGACATCCCCAGCCACTTCACTTTTTTGGATACTCTTGTTGCTTGCCATCAGCACGTCATCATTTTCGGCCATTAATCTTGAGTCATAGCATGTAATTTTTATTTCATTTGGGTCTTGTATGTGTAATCTTTCTTTATTTGAGTCACTTAATAGGTTAATGGGTCAGTTTGTTAGACAATTGGGCCCAACTAGTGGGCTAGGCCCAAGGGCGCCCCTCCCTTGGAGTTATTGGTCATTTACTTGTTTGTCAAGGTCATTTTGGTCTTAGGAATTATGTAAGCCTATAAATAGGCCCCCACTCCTCTCATATGTAACAACATTTTATGATCAATTTAAATCAAGTGAGTTCTAGTGTCTTATTGGAGTGGATTCTCCAAACTTCTCTCTCTCTCTCTAAGGGGTGGATTCCCCTCTCCTCTCTCTCTCTCTCTAAGGAGAAGGGTGCCCCCTACTCTCTCTCTTCCCCTCCCAACCACCTCCACCCTCCCACCTACCTCCATTAAATCCTCTACAACTCCCCACAAGCCATCATTACTTCCCCCTAGTCCCAAGAGACCCTCCACTAATCCACACCCCACCCTCCAACCCCCAACTACCCATTTCCCTTCCCCAAGCATCACTCAACCTTCCCAAGGCACCCCTTCCCATTTCCAAGACCACCATTGATCACCCCACATTAAGGGAAATTCAAACTCACATTCCCTCCACCCACTTGTGCCCCCCTCACCTTCCCCCTTCTCGCTCAAAGCCCAAATTCGCAGCTCCTCTCTCACCAACTGTAAACACCCCATTCCAGACCCCATTCTCCCTCTCCCACACCTTAGAACACCCCCTCCCAGGCCCCCTCACAACTAGGGGTCACTCCCACACCTATTCACCCCATCTCCCCTTCCATATACCCCATTTCCCCATCATCATCAACCTACAGTTCACTATTTGGAGGCAGCAAAGAAGCTATTGGTCGCAGAGGCTGTCCCACCGTCTCCTCATCGAATCTGGTGGCAAGTCTTATATTGATGGAATCGTCTTCGAGTCAGCTTTCCAACGGTGGTGGTCCCTCCGGCTTCCAAGGTCAGAGCTGTTCGGAGAAGGTGATCTACTACGACTGCGCAAGACTTCTCAGGCAGAGGACCAGAACCTGAGTGGAAGCTCTTCCACGGCAATTATAGCGTGAATCTGGAAGAGAGTTCTTCTACAAACTTCTTCCTAGACCTGTTGACTTCCAGGATGAAGAAGCGGAACTCCGATTGGCGTCCGGAACCAAGAGTTATCAATTTCTTCCTCCAGGTGCTTGGTTCTGTTTCTTGTCAGTCTGCTCCGACCTCCCCTCCATGTTCGAGTTCTACCGGTTTACTCCGACATCATCTGGCATCCCCATTGCTTGCGTTTCGAAGAGGACTCGACAACGAATCCATAGATACCATCCATGCTCAAATTGGAGTTTTGAAGCACCCGTGGTACCCTTATCATTCAGCTGTTGAGGTTCTGCAACAGTCAAGAATAGAAACCTGCTTCCCTGTTCAACCCTCTGCCCCGACCAGAACCGGCGACCAAAGAAATCAATAAAATTCTGGCATCATCCCGCTCCTGGTACGAAGAATTCCCCACTAGTCCCATCATCAAAAAAATTCATGAGTGGCCGCAGCATCAACATCTTTGACTGAATGTCCTCAGTTTCAGAGAGCAGGCAGAACCGACTTCATCCACCGCTCGGCTTCGAATTGTGTTTTCCCCCTCCCCGCCTGGCCGGCTGAGCGCCCCTCCCTACGTGGAGGTATATTTTTTGTTGTAATCACATAAATCCCTTCCCCAAGATCCCCCCTCCTGCGAGAGGTGTAGTGGTATAGCATTTCAATTTTCAGGTTAAAGCGGCACCGACGCGGCGCGGTGCATCCCATGCCTCCCCGCTCGCCCTCGTCTCCGGCCGGGATCAGCGTCTTCATGCTGATCAGGTGAGCTACTGAACACCACTCATTGCTGGGATTTAATTGCTTAGTTTAGTATTGCTTTTAGTTACTCCGTCGGCGGTGAGAGAGTGACCGTTCCCAAATTGCCATCAAATTGAGTGACCACCGCGAGGCGAGTTGTGAGAGCAACCACTTAACCCACGCCCTTGGCATGCCGGCCGCCCGTGAATTGGGCATCCTTGGCCCATTTTGGGTCCTCCATAAGCTAGCCAACCATTGGAGTATCAAGGTCCCGACTCGGACCCTCTCCGTCATCGCTACGTCGCCTACGGGCACTCGTGTGTGCTACGCCATCGTGTTCGTTAGTGTGAGTCCGCTGCTCAACTTGATTGCTTGCAATATAGGTCCATAGGTGGTTTCACATCAGATTCTCAAATTTCAACTACTTTCATTGTGGTATATTTAGTCATGTTATTTCTAATTGTTGGTTCAGACAAAGCACACAAAGAAATCATGCTCCTTGGATAAAGAAAAGATATGTGCAGAATTGGACTAACTCCTATTGACCAAAATTAGTTTGGGTACCAAAAAAAATTGCATGAGAATGTTGTCTTTTACAGATATGCCTTGAAGCCAGGGGGAGCAAATGGTACCTGGACAGCGGTTGTTCAGGGCATATGACAGGCGACAAGAAAGTGTTCTCTACTCTGTAAGATAAGGATGGAGGCTTGGTTGCCTTTGGTGGAAAGGACAAAGGCAAGATAATTGGAATTTGCAACATAGGTAAGAATTCTGAAGTTCTAATCAAAAACGTGCTCTTGGTGAAAGGTTTAAATCACATTCTTTTAAGCATTAGCCAACTATGTGACAAGGGTTTTAAAATTATTTTTGATGAAACTCACTACCTTGTCATGAATAAAATCTCGAATGAAATCAAATTCATCGACAAGAGGAACAACAATGTGTACACTATTGATCTTGATGATGTTTCCAATGATGATGTGTGTTTAGTAGCAAGCAACCATGACAATGCATGGCTATGGCACCGAAGGCTAGGTCATGTTAGTTTTGGAGTAATCTCCAAATTATCTAGATATGACTTGGTAAATGGGCTACCTAAATTAAAATTTGAAAGTGATAAGATCTATGAGGCTTGCACAAAAGGTAAGCAAACACGTATCTCTTTCAAAAATAAAAACATTGTCTCTACCGCTAGGCCTTTAGAACTGCTACACCTGATCTTTTTGGTCCTACTAGGACATCCAGCCTATGAGGAAAATCTTATGGATTTGTAATTGTTGATGATTACTCCATATTTACATGGGTGTTATTTTTAGCCAATAAAAGTGATGCCTTGATGGAGTTTCAAGTTATTTGCAGGAAAATCCAAAATGATAAAGGATACCTCATCACCACAATTCAGAGTGATCACGGTGGTGACTTTGAGAATCATGATTTCAGCAGTTTTTGTCAAGAACAAGGATATACGCACAACTTCTCATCACCCATGACACCTCAACAAAACGGAGTAGTGGAGAGGAAAAATAGGACCTTGATAGACATGGCTCATACTATGTTAAGTGAGAACTCTCTACCCAAATACTTTTGGGCTGAGGCGGTAAGTACAACATGCTACATCATAAATAGGGCAATGGTAAGGCCGATTTTGAAGAAAACTCCATATGAGCTCTACAAGGGTAAGAAATTGAACATTTCCTATCTCAAACCATTTGGATGCCCTTGCTATATTTTGAACAATGGTAAGTCAAATCTAGGAAAGTTTGATGAAAAAAGTGACAAAGGAATCTTCCTAGGTTACTATTGCACGGGTCTTTATGCCAAATGACTGGGGTGAAGGAAGAGATACATCGGGAAAGGAAGGAACGGCAGTTTGATGTATCTCGAGTATCCTCCTTACGGTTGCATGTTTCTCACGGTGGTATCGGGCACTCTCCGTTTATGGAAAGTCGAAAAGGGTCGAATGGCACGGGAATGCAAGAGTACGGGTTAACCGGATAGGGTGCGGGCGTGCCAGTCGATTTCTCGACAATCACCCATGGAACCAAGGGTTGACCGGGGAAGTGCCACCAGGGCGCGGCACGTGGGCTCGGGCGATCGAGCGACATGTGGAGAGAAGGGGTTCCACGGGTTCGAGTGCGTAGGCAATTGTGAGAATCGTGTACTGGACGTCTTTCCCCACCGGCCGCAAGCAACCGGTGTTTATTTACATCGGATTGAATCCAAACACCTTCGTTCCATGCTGAAGAGAAGCATGTATATATGCCTGAAGCCGTGGGTAGAGGGCCAGGAGCATTCCGCAGCTGTGGGTGCGCTTTCGACTGAGGGGTGTTTATGGGGGTTAGGATGTTAGGCATGTATGCCGAATGGTGTAGGTAGAAAGCTGGGGGCCCGAATGCGGGCGTTGGTATTCCACTGGTTTTATGATGGGCCATATGGGCTTTACAAATGGGCCGAGGAGGCCGAAGTACAACTGGCGCAAGCCGCGGGACAACTCCGACACGTGGGTCGGTCCCCGGGTCATTGCGTGATAAAGCGGATATCCGCGTGTCTTACAGGAACTCTTTACAAAGGGATTGGTATGAGCCCGACTGCCTTGGTGGCCAGAGCGGACATAGACTGGTGCCTGGTGGAGGTCGGACACATCTCGAGGTGAGCGGTCGGGTCTGGGTCTCGGACGGCGAGTGTCGTCATGCTGGGGAGTCGAGGTCGGCCCCGGTACTATGCTTCCCGTGCCAGAGGTCCGACTAGACTCAAGTTGTTAATTCGAGGGGCCAACAGCCGGCTGGGGGGTGAGCAGTGGGCACGTGATTCAGTGTCGGGGTCAGGCACGACATCATGGAGTGCACTTCGTCACCGTCGTAAGTTGGCATACACGGGCGGACCCGGGATGTAGGTGTATTTACCGTGGGCATAGTCTTCTTACATGCGATGGGGATGGACTTGTGTAAGACGGCTAAATGCCGTGTGAGGGAAGTACACGTGACATACCCTCGGTGTGTGTGAGCCGACTAGCAAGCCAACCGCACGCGCACTTAGCTTCTTGCGTTCCCGACCCTTGTCGAAAGCCTCGGGAGTCCGAGGGTGCGACAATTTGGCTGGGGGGTGTTTGTCCATCCGTTAGCTTGTTGTTGTTGGTGCTCCTTGTGTTGTTGTTGCCTTTGTCCTTGTTGCCCCTTGAGCTTCTAAGGGGGGCATTTATAGGAATTTGAAGGGGTGGGGGTGACCAAGTTGAGGGTTCAACTTGGTCCGGGTAAACCCCTCAAATAGTATTATTTTTATTTTATTTTTATATTTTTGTGTGTGTGTAATGGAGTGGGGGAGATGGGGTTTAGGCGGACCAGCCCGAGGGGCTGGTCTGGTCTGCCTAAACCGGGTTCCCCCAGGGGGGGTTTAGGCAGACCAGCCCCATGGGCTGGTCTGGTCTGCCTAAACCCCTCTTCGAGGGGTTTTATTGTTTAAATTTTTTTTTATTATTATTGGATGAAGTTTAGGCGGACCAGCCTGGGGGTCTAGGCTAGTCCGCATAAACCCCCTCCCCAGGGGGTTTAGGTGGACCAGCCTTGGGGTCCAGGCTAGTCCGCCTAAACCCCTCCCCAGGGGGGTTTGGGCGGACCAAAGTGGCCCATTTTTTTGATTTAAAAAATCTCTCTTTTTTTTACTGCGCAGGGGTTTAGGCGGATCAGCCTGGGGGTCCAAGCTAGTCCGACTAAACCCCTCCCCACGGGGGGTTTGGGCGAACCAAATTGGTCTATTTTTTATTTTAAAAATCATTTTTTAATACCCAAGGGGTTTAGGCGGACTAGAGTGGGGAGAGAAGGGGGGTGGCCCCACCTCTATAAAATTTGATTTTTGGTTATTTTTAGCCCCACTTTGACTCAATTTGAACGCAAGAAGACAAATGTTACGGGCTTGGACTGGTTGACTAGCTGCTTGTGCGCGTAGACCGAGGGGATCGACGTAAACCCGGGGCTTCGTCTTCGCAAATTCTTCCACGTACGGGTATGATGAGCGAACCCTTGTATGAATCTTGCGCCGTGAGATCGGGAATTTGCACGAACTGTGGCGTGCCAGCTTGTGGAACGCACTGGATTTCGTGGGGGTGAAGGTATCGGGATATTGGTGTTCTTTTTATCAGTTTATCTAGTGCGAGGGCGTGCCAGTCACCTAGGTGACAATGTGTTCGGGCTTCGAGACTAGAGTGGTCCGAAGCCCGGGGTGCGCTCCATCTGACTAATCAGACGATTGTGGATATCGGGTCGGGACTGGAGACCCGCCGCGCCATAAAGGCCACGACGTTAATTACATCCCCTCGGAGAGGGGAAGACCTCTGATTAATCGCCAAGAAAAGGGGCCTCATGGCCCAAACATCAATTTTTCATTAAGGCATGCGATTTGGGTTAACATGATTTAAACCCTCCGCATCGGTATGCAAAACGGTGTTCAAAACCATATAAATACTTGCTGCGAGTGCGGCGAATTTAATGAAAGTGCGGGATTAGATCCCGGTATATATACATCAGCCACTAACGGACAATCCAGTATTCGGTCGGGAGTTCATAATTGAAGCATCGGAGATAACAACAAAGACATTTGGATATCTGCCGTAGGTACGGCACGCTTTACGTGGGTGCGGGATCGGATCCCGGAAGAAGTGGGTCAAGCTGATGAACTATCGGCCCAAGAGGTGCACGGATCATGACCATGTCGGGGATCCCGAGGTCCACGTCCGATACCACGGGGCATCATTGCTTTTCTCTTCACGCACAGTCCGGGGGAGCGGGTTGTCAAGTGTAAGGCCCGAAACTCGACAACATGCGCCCTCGCACGCGGATCGACCTACGCGGTCAGGTCGCGGGGTTCGACCTGCCCGGTCAGGTGGTGGGGGTCAAGGGGGCAACGCCCCTTGCGGGGGTTTTCGGGGGCAGCGCCCCCGGAACAAAATTTGGATTATAGTGGAGGGGAGACTTTTGATTAGTTTTCTATTAACTTGAATTGCATGTTTTCTTTTATTTTCATGATCACCTTCTCTCTTCCAGGCACGCCGGATTAAGTGATATTGAAGGGGGGGGGGGCGCGCCGGTTAAGGATGCCACAAGGGGAAGGGCGCGCCGGTTTAAGGACACTACAAGGGGGCTGAAGGGGGTGCCGGTTTAAGGGAGTTCAAGGGGGGGCGCACCGGTTAAGGTCCAGGAAGGGGGCGCGCCGGTTTAAGGCTCAAATAGGAAGAGGTTCCACAGTATAGCGCGCCGGTTTAATGGGCTAGTGCAAGGGGGCACGCCGGATAGCTGCAAGGAAAAAAAATGGGTTTTGAGTGTGGGGTTAAACCGGCGCGGGGGGGTAGCACGCCGGATTAACCCACGCCGGATTAGGGGGCGCCGGATTAAGCATTGTATAGCTTCCTTTCAACCCGTTTATGCTCTGTTTCTTCTTTCCTTCAACTGCAAGTTGATTTATTGATTGGTTTGTTCATCTTATTGATGAATTATGTTTGTGGAAAGAAGATTTAAGTGTTTTAAGTGTTTGTTCAGGTGGATTGTCATGATGATTCGAGTGTTTTATTAGAACAATTTGCTATGCAGGAACTTGGAAGTTTAGTTTGTCTCAGTGGTTTAGTGTGTTTGTCGTCTGTTCTTATGCATTCTCTGTTCTTACATGTTCTTCCTCTGGCAAAATTTGGGCAGCACCTCCCCCAGACTGACGATTGCCAGAGAAAATAGAGGAACACCAAGTGGATTGCTCCAGGGTGAACCTCAAAATCTAGACCTCACGGCGGTCCGATAACCCAAGTGTGAGTGTGGAAAAGCTCGAGGACTAGCCTTCGAGAGCTCTCACGACTCACGGGCAATGATCCCTCAAAGGGGAACGAGTGGGGAAGGAGATCAGAAACATATCAAAAAAAAAGGAATCTCCTGAAGGATCATTTTCATTTCACCACGAAGGGGTGCAAATACATGGGCTCTTCATGCATCTAAAGAAAAGAACCAAAGGGAAGAATACATCGGAGGAAAGAAAAAGAAACAAGGGGGGGAGGGGAGATCTGTATCTCCCTCACCTCACTCTCTGCTCTCTCCTTCTCCTTTCTCACTTCACTTCACTCTCAGAGGAACACTGGCTTCGGGCTTCAAGGAGTTTCTCCCCGTCCAACCTTCCAACTTTTTCCAACCGATTTAAGCTTTGCCTGGGTGCTCCTTTTATAGGCGCCGGAGGCCCTATTTTGGAGGGATGCCCTCTGGATTCTTCTTCCTCCCGTTGGTTCCTTGTTTCCCGCAACCACCACTGCTACTGCTGACGTTGGTGACGTTGCCCTGCTGCTGCTGTCGACGTTACCTCCGCCGAGGCTCTAGTGTGACCGGGAGGGGGGCAGAGGCATGGCCTCCTCCTCCGCTGGCACATCCACCGCGAGCCACGTTGCTATCATCATTTGCCGGAGGATGGGCGGCCGATCGACGGAATAAGCGTTCGGCGGGATGGGGCTCGAGAACTTCCATTCACGGCATATGCTCGGTTGCCCGCCGGATCGAAGTGGGAGCTTTAACCATTTTAGGCTTGTTCGTCATCATGCCATTCCCAGGAAACAGGGGACCGTATTGATGACGGGACGGGTTGGTTGCGGCGCAGGATAAAGGCTTCAGAGAATAGATTGATTTTTAAACTAAGCACGCCGTATTAGCACTCCAAAATGGGCACACCGGTTTAGTGCATTCAAAGGGGTGGCCCTTCAATGGGAGCATGCCATTTTAACATAAAGCAAGGGAGTTCATGGGGCGCGCCGGACTAGCATCTTGTAAAGGGCGCGCCGGTTTAAGGCTATGCCATTCCGATTTAAGGCTATGCCACGCCGGTTTAAAGCTATGCCACGCCATTTTAAGCGTCAAAGGGCTCCCCCCCAGCTTAGTGGCGATTCGGACAGATGCTTGCCCTCCTGTGTTCCTTTAGTTGTGAGCCTCCGAGTCTCGATTCAGGGCTTTGAGTGATTTCCGGTGTATGCCGAGTAGGCGTTCGGACTCCTGAGTTTCTTTGATTCAACCTTCGGCATTGCCGACTTGGGAGTCGTGGCTAGCTCTTCAACCCGAGGGGCTGCTTTGTTGGGTGGCGGAGCACCGGGTAGGTGTTCGTCCTTCTTGGAGGGGGCACAGGGTTTATTCAGCCTTTCCGTCTTCGACTCACTCTTGAGTGCTGAGATGTGCATGCCGCATGATCATTATCATTTTTTTTTTTGACGTCAACAGGAGGACCGTCGGGCTTCCGGACTGGGGAGAGGGTGCGGCCACCGGGGAGTTCGCCCTCCCTTGGGGGCGCAACCGCGCCCTAAGGTGCATGGGCCCTGGACAGGCCGCAACCCCAGGGGATGGCCCCCTGGGGGTCTTCTTTCATCTTCTGGGGATGTCCTTTGAAGAACAAGGGGTTCCGGGATATTGGGATGGCCCATGGAGGCCGTTGTTCTTCAAGTTGTAATAGTCGCTCGCAAGGTGTTCGGGCGAATGCCCAACACACCCCGGGTTGTCAACGGGCCAAGTAGGTGACTGGTGGGCCTTGGATTTGACCTTGGGCTGAGAACAGGAGCTCGTGGGAGCTAAGGGGGGCACTTTAGGCTCATGGGCCATGCCTCGGGCTACGTGCCACATTGTACGGCGGGTTGGCAGGGTAGCCTCGGATTGGCCCGAGAGCTAAAGTTAAGTGGCTCATTGCCACGTGTCTGAGGGTCGGGGGTGGCCCCAGCTTGCTGGGGGGTCGTTGTAGGACCCAATTAGTGTGCTGGAACCACGGGGTGGCCCGTGGGTTGGTGTAGAAGGGTTGGAACATATGCGCCCACAAGGTGTTCAGAAAAATGCCGAACACACGTGTGTGAGCCGTATACACGTGCTGCGGGCCTCCAAAGCCTATGGTTGACTTACTTGGGTCTCCCTTTGACCTTGGAGGGTTGAAAGAAGACATTCTGGGGTAGACCCCTGGCCTTTTCACTGGGTGCCACGTGGCGTGGCTTATAGTCGGGGTGCCCCCGAGTTGGCCCGGGTGGTCGTGTAGAATGTGGGCAAGGTCTGCAACTTGGGGGTCGGGAGTGGTCCCGATTGATTGCTGATGCCACTGTATACCTTGGCTAGTGGGTTGGGGCTGTTGGTTGGGCTCACTGGGTTGTCGGAGGGGCCGGGTAGCCCAGGCCTTGAAGGTGTTCGAGGAAATTCCTGAACTCTTATTTTTGGGTATTTTGCGGGGGAAATTGTCCGAGTACAACAAATGCCCCCCATGGGTCATGCGTCGGAGGCAGAGACGAGGGCGTATAGCCCGTGAACCTCGCCTTCTGAGCTTCTATAGTTGTATTTTGACACTTCATGTGCTTTTGCTTTACTGTATTGTATGTGTTGAATTTATGGCACACTCACCATTTTTGGTGTTCTGTCATGCAGCTATGGCACGATTCGGCAGGGTGATGGCGAGAAAACGCACGTCGTTAATACACCCTGCTACCAAATTTAAATATCTGGCCCACAAATTAAATAGAATAGTTAAGTGATGAGACCGAGTCGAATCCATAGGGAGATTTAGATTTAAAAGTTAAAAACCTTAGATTTTTGAGATTTGAAAATCATGAGAATTGGGTTGAAACTTTGATATTGAAATTGAGAAATTAATTAAACACAATGAAGGAACGATGAAAACTCAGGCTTAAAAAATAATGAGACAAGTGAACGTAAAACACCAAACTTTGAACTCGAGAAAATTAACAGAAACGATGAACAAAAGAAATAAACAAGAAGAACAATTCCACTTGATTTAAAAGACAAGATTAACACAAAAAGAAATATTGCATGAATTAAAAGAGAAATTTAAATGAATAACAAGAGTGAAAGAAATTGTTACATGAAGGGGCCTCCTGCCCCTCTCTCTCTCCTTGCTTCTTCTCACAAACACTAAAATCACTTGAACAAAGCTCTCACAAGAACTCCAATAACAAAAGAACTAGAAAATGCATTGTGAAGCTAACTCCCCCTGAACCATTCCCAACCCCTTCCTTTTATAGGCCTTAAGGTAGCCTTGTTTCCCTCTGTCTGCCTGTGTTCTCTGCGGCGCCTGATTTGGGTGTGAAGCCACTGGCCGCTGTGTGAAGAGCATGTGAAGCCTCTAGCGCAAAGGCATGTGAAGGGGCCAATTTGGCCTGTTGATCGTGTGTTTGACCGCGCCTGGCCGCTGGCCCGAGCCCACTTGCCGAACCCGCCTTCAGCGTCTGCTGCACGTGGAGAAGCGCTCGCCCAAGCCGCCTCCTTCCAAAGCCCGCCAGGCACATGAAGCCGCCACGCCAAAGCCACGTGTGAAAGACGTGTTGACCACTGCCATTTTGAAGCCTGCATGTGAAGGGGTCGCTTGGAGCCTTGAAGCCTGCCGACGTGAAGCACCTGCAGCATAGCAACACGTGGAGCCCATGCCTGCATGAAGTTGCCTTCCTTGTCTGCCATTGTGTGAAGCATGCCGAAGCACCACCACGTGAAGGCCGTTGGTGCTTGATGGAAGCCACCACATGCATGCATGAAACCTTGGCCCATTTGCCTTCGTGAGCCTTTAGATGTATGTATAGAATAGATATATATAGTGTGTATATATTATATGAAGGAGGTGGTGCTATCATATATATATGAATATAGATATAATGGATGTATTATGTATATAGATATGTTATTTATATAGATATTAGGAATATATATATATATATTATATGAATGTATATATTATGAGTATATATATATATAATGCATGTATTATATGAATGTATATATATTATATATATTAGATGAATATCTATCATAATATTTATATAGAGGTATTAATGTTTTGATTTGGATTTGGATTTATTTTTATTTCCTTTTCTTTTCATGTTTCATGATATTGGCCCATTCTTGCGCAGACTTGTGGAGTTCTTGTCGAGTGCCTGCAAAACAACCTATTTATTACTCAAATTATAATAAATTTCATCAAACTAAGCATTTTGATCGAAAATTGATATTAAGTGTGATAAGTGCATAATTATTAATATTAAAGCTCATAAAAAGTGCGTTTATCATAACTTAATGCCTACAAATGCACACTTATCACAGGGACGAGAGGGTCCCGAGGCGTGTGGTCTGGGAGGTGGACCACTGGGTGAGGAGGACCGAGTGGCCCATGCCTCCCTTGGGTGCGCTGGTCATCACTGTGGCTGATGTGGAGCAGCTCGATTGGGGGCACACGACTATGGAAGAGGGCCCCGTTGGCAAGTGCGGCAGCAGAGTTGGGGCTGTGGAGTTGGCCAGCGCGTCGGAGGTGGGTGGGCTTTACACCTATGATCGCAGCGGCGGCTACCCAATGGAGTTCCCTCTAGACCATCACATGTTCGAGTTCATCAGGCGCTTTATCCCACCAGACATGGAGGAGAGTTACTCTCGGGTTACTGGAGCCCGTCGCCGACTAGAGCGGGTGATCTTGGTGGGCCGAGATAGTTTGCATAGAATCATCCTCGGTGACTTTCCGAGTTTCTCCAGGGACTATTGGAGACAGTGTCAATTCCCCATTGATGAGTGCCTGGGCTTCTTCAGTTGGGCGGACCAGTTCAGAGTCCGTGTTGGAGTGATGGGTCCCGCTTCCTGGGATTTGCACGGACACCACTGGGCAGAGACAGAGGGCAGTTCAGGATTAGCACTGGATCCATCAGGGCTGGAGTACGCCGGGGAGGGCTATGATGACCACAGCCTTCTATCCGAGATTCTGCGACAAAGTGCTGTTAGTTGGTGTGGCAGCTGGGCAGTGATTTCGTCGCACAGATACCGCCAGGGAGCTACCGAGTGGTTGATGGGCATAGTACACCACTACCGGGTGTTGCTAGACCGGGTTTATATCTGATATGCTGTGACTATGGCTTTATACGGGTACCCCTGCTACACGTGGCTTCTACAGACGTTGACAGAGCGCTTCAACCGCAGGTGGAACACCATGGCAACGGCCGAGGGAGGGACTTCATTAGACTTGTGGTCTCTATACAGGATTTTTGGGTTGCCGATCGGCGGCGAGGGTTACGAGGAGGTGGTGCTAGATGACCTCCATCGCATCCACACTGACGGGCATGGAAGATACCGGGTTCCTTACAGCTACCGGTATTTGCTGAAGACCTAGAGGGACTTAGCCCTGGTCGAGAGAGAGAGAGCAGCGCAGAGTCCCGAGGTGCCGCTGAACGCGTGGGTCTGCCACTTCTACAACGGACCCTTTTGCTTTTATTAGGAGCTTGCGAGAGACTAGACTCCATGGGAGCAGTACACAAACGTGGAGCTATGGTTCAGGACATACACGAGGTACATCTATGCGCCCCAGGAAGGGTGGAACCCCCATAGACTGTCGAACGTGACCCACCTGGCCGTGTACTTGGCATACTGGTTGGCGACATTCGTGGTCCCACACGGGGAAGATGGCCAGCTGAGGGTAGAGTTGTTGTGGCCTGCGTGCCAACTGGCGGAGGGACGAAGGGTGGCTTTAGCCCCGACGGCTCTGCCCAATGTTTACCAGGGACAGGGGGTACTGGCGGCTCACCCGGCGCCATGTGAGCAGAGTCTGCTTTTGCCGACCCACTACCTCATTGTGTGGGCCAGTCTGCTATTTTCAGGGTTGGTGCCTCGCGGGTCCGTAGTGAACCAGGTAGCACCATTATTATTCAGCTTCACTGGACAGATGGACGGAGATGCAGCTGCACAGTTGGAGGGAGCTAGGAGAGTATTGTGCTACTTGCCCGGCAGGGGCGAGGAGGGGATTCCCTTTTATGGCGCCACAAGAGACTCCAACCTGGTTCTGGTGCCTTCGAGTGGCGGGGCGGCCTGCGCCCTTCCTTACCAGCAGGAGCCAGATGCGACATTGTACACAGAGTGGGCGATGAGTACCCGGCCGGTGGTGCTGCCTTTACACTAGTCTGTGATGAGCTTCTTGGAGCCATATTACCCGCATAGGTTCGCTCGAAACTTCGGGTACGATCAGAGGATCCCGCCGAACCAGGAGTTCCCTCTAGCGGGTCGACAGTACAGAGGCCGGGATACACACTTGCTGGCTGCGGCGTGGTGGGACTTCTACTGTCGTCGTGAGCCAGAGTGACTACCGACGCCTGGGCCGGGACACAGGGGATGGTTCGACGTCCATTATGCCAGGTGGTGGTTTGAGCACAGTCTCCTGTACCGACAGAAGGCCTCAGTAATCTGAAAAGCTGTGGAGGCCCATCTTTTGAGTGAGGATCTGCCCCTCATCGCGCTACACGATGAGTACCTATGGACCCACTTCTCTCGGATCCACCGAGAGGTAGAGCAGCCGGCACAGCAGGCGCCCTGGGATAGCCGGGGCTCACTGTCTACAGGACGGAGTGGCAACGGGGCACTAAAGCCCCTCAGGTAGGCGCGGCCGGCGCCCGGAGGTACTGGATCCGGGGTGCCTTGACCTAGGACATCAAGGATTTGGTGGACCCAATTCCTAGCTAACTGCGGGTTCGAGCAGAAGGGCTCGCTGGACAGAGTGCTCCCTGAGGGGAGCTTTACAGACACGGTGATCGATGACGGGAGGCGTCACATCGCCCATGCGATCGAGTCAGTTGGACCCATTGAGTGCGCCTACACCCTAAGGTACGTGAGGGAGGCGGTCGTGAAGGCTACACGGGTCGTGGGGTTAAAGCCAGAGCAGTTGGTTCCTCTAACGCTAACCCCCTTTATGGCTTCAGGTGAGACCTTTTGTTAGCCTGTTGCCCTCGCTTTGTTGTTTTCTAGGGTACATGGCTGAGGCATCTTATGTGGTTGTGTTTATTGGTAGGCTCCGCGGCAGACAGGGATCACACCTCCACGGGGACGTCTTCTGGGGATGGTGAGGGGGCCCTCCAGCCCCGGCGAAAATTCCCCCGGGTAGAGACCAGAGTCAGGGAGGCCGGTGAGTCCTCTCAGGGACCCACTGCCAGGGAACATATTGAGGCGGAACCAGCTCTGAGTAAGTGCTATATCTGCCTGCTCGCTTCATATTAATTCAGCCTTTGTGATCGGCTAACCGCGTGCAATTGGATTTGCTTTTCATAGCGCCATTGGAGGCCGTGGTTGACGCGGCCTTCTCGCCACCTCAGGAGATCGACCCACCACCTGATGACGGGGTCGATTGCGATATAGATAAGGAGGGGCTCCTTCATCTGATGGATGAAACTGCCCCCAATGTTGAGACCTTTCCTGATTTTGAGTCATGGAAGGTTTCAAAGGATGCCCAGCCAGGTAAATAATTCTGAGACCGAGCATGTTGTGTTTATGGCTGTACTTGATTCAGGGAGTTGACATAGTTACTGGTTTCGTGTAGAGGTGGCCGGGGCATCAGAGACCGCAGCTCCCGCCGAGATGCGAGGCGAGGTGCCCCTATCTGTTGACGAGCAGGAGCCCATAGCAACCCAGGATGGCTCGAGTGAGTATTGAACCGCTATAGAGGGGATTGCCCTCGCGTTGTACAATTTCTGGGCTGCAGACGCTGACTAGTTTATGTTACTACTTGCCAGGTGAGGATCCAGTCGCCACTCTGGAGATGATTCAGGAGCTGGTCCGTACTGGCCCATCAGTGTCCCTTCCCTCTTTTTAGGGGGAGCCTGAAGGGAGGAGTGCTTCGATGCCGTCCACGGCTGAAGAAGTGTCTAGCCTGTTACCACAGATGTTTGCGGGGGTGAGCTGTGTTTCCCTGCCAGCTGTGGTGTCGGCCTATACTGTGGGGCTGGTGAAGTCTTCGAGCATGGGACCCTCAGGTATTGTTTACAGGTGCTCCTTCACCTCTAGAAGAAGGTGAGCTACCCCGTGACAGGGCTGAAGTGGTGGAAGAGGGGCCCATGGGAGTGGCTCCAGTTGAGGGCGATGAGGAGATCATCGATATCGAGAAGGTTTCAGAGGGGAGTGCTCCGGCCGGTGAGTTTCCTATTTTCAACTCTTAACTGGAGAGTCGCCCTTGTATGAAGCTGGGTCGTATAGTGACCTCGTTTGCTTTGTTGACTTACAGGAGCTTCTGGTTCGGCTACCTTCTGGTGTTCATCCGAGGCTTCGTCGAGCTCTCCCGATGACGGCAGCTTAGAGATGGAGACAGAGGAGAGTTCGAGCTCGAGCTCCTCGTCTTCCGGGGTCTCTGCTAGAAGGGAGGTTCCGACGGGGACCACTTCTGGAGGTATGTGATGGCTCTTCCCGTTCTCATTTATTATTTGTTTGCTCTATATGGCAGAGTACTGATGTCCTTGGGTTGCCCCCAGTGTCAGAGTCTTGAGAGGAGCACGTGCCAGCTCCTGACGAGGGCGGGCAGGAGGAGCCCCCTGTCCCACCCATGCTTGCTGGGGACGACCGGACGGTGGAGGAATCAGTGCCCTCTCCGACCCCGGCGGGTGCTGCTGTCGAGGTGGAGGTGCGGTTGCCCTCCCCAACCCCGGCAGATGATGCCACAGGATAGCTGGACTTGCTTTAGGTAAGGAGCCAAGACTTGTCTTTTTTTTTTCTCAGGTTTTTCACCTTATTTGTCAAAGGAAGTCTTGCATGTATTGCTCACTCCCTTGGGTGTTTGTTGGGACTATGCAGGTTCTACTGGAGTGCTGGCCGCATCCGGTGACCTCTCCTTCGGTTTGGGGGTTGAGTGGCCTACGTCTGCTTCTCCGCCGGACCCACTGTTGGAGATGAGCATAGGTGCTGCCCTACTCCAACGGGTGCGAGGCTACTCGCAGAGTGATGCTCTTCCTTCGCTAGAGGATCTGTGGTAGCAGATGCGGGAGTGCACCCAAGGCTACCATTCGCTTGGCTTCCTACGCGAGCTCTACATGTCCGGGTTAGCTGGGATCTGGGCCGAGTACTTACGACTCCGCAAGGCTCGGGAGCAGAAGGCTCGGAGGCTAGCGGCGATCCGAGAGGCGCAGGAGCAGCGGGCTCAGCTTGTGTCAACCGTACCTGAGCAGAGGAGTCACGCCGAGGTGACTGCGTTGGCATCTCAGGAGCGCGCCCCACAGCTGAGGGAGGTGGAGAGCCGGGCTGAGGCCTTGAGGAAGGCCTGGGAGGAGCAGCAGGCAGTCTCCGAGCGCGTCCGAGCTGAGTGGCAGGCGGCCGAGACTACAACCGGAGCTAGTGCTCAGCTCTGGTCTACCTTGGAGGCGAAACTTGCAGCTGCAGACTCTCACCTAGCGGCGCTGGAGGGGGCCGAGCCTAAGATTTGATTGTATCTCTCTCCTCGTTTGTGTGTGCTATCCGGAGTGTATGGATTTTGTCACCCCAAGGGCATGTCTTGGGCTCCTTTTACAGAGTATTAATGACAAACTCCGGATCTTTTGTTCGTTGGTGTTGTTCCCTTCCTTTCTCGATGGGATGGAGTGATATGCGTGAACTGGCAACCACTTATCATTAGTCATGCTTGTTTGTTCCACGACGCACTGGCATGAGTGATAGGGAACAACGGGGACTGGGTTTGAGGAACTCGATGTTTAGAAACTGGGGGCTGAGCACTGGGTAGTGGGGAAAAGAAAAGGCTATATGTGGGGGCCAATCCTCTTGGGGGATGAAAGCCTGCATACTAGGGAACCAACGTAGGCCCATAAGAATGGGGCAGTTTACGTTGTTTTAGGGTTGCGGAAGTGATTCTGGAGGGTGTATTGACCCCAAACTAGATGGTGGAGTATTGGCTAGCCTTATGCCGTTAGCCGAAAAATGTAATTCGCATATGTCTGGGAAACTGGGATTGAGCTGGCTGGGCGGCCTGGGAAGACGTGGCAACCAAGACCGGGACTCGGACAAGGACTGGGAATTGGAGCTGGGACTGTGACTGGAAATGGGGACTGGAGCTGAAGCCAGCTGGGTGACCTAGAAAGGTACGATAGCTGGGAGCTGGAGCTGGGCCGGATGGCTGGCTTGGGGAGGCGTTGTAGTTGAGACTGGGACTGGAGGCTGGGCGACTTGCCTGTTAAGGCGTTGTAGTCGGAACTGGGACTGGGGGCTGGCGGCTTGCCAGTGAAGGCGTTGTAGCTGGAGCTGGAACTGGGGATTGGACGGCTGGCCTGTAAAGGCGTTGTAGGCGGGACTGGGGATGGAGACTGGGCGGCTGGCCTATGAAGACATTGTAGCTGAAACTGGGGCTGGAGACTGGGTGGCTGGCCTGTGAAGGCGTTGTAGCTGAAACTGGGACTGGAGACTGGGCGGCTGGCTTGTGAAGGTGTTGTAGCCGGAACTGGGACTGGAAGCTGGCGGTTAGCCTATGAAGGCGTTGTAGCCGAAGTTGGGACTGGAAGCTGGCGGCTGGCCTGTGAAGGCGTTGTAGCTGAAGTTGGAACTGGAAGCTGGAACTGGAACTGGCACTGGGGATGTCCAACCCTCGAGGGTGTAGTGGCCAACATTGTCACGGAGTGATGTTAAGCTTGCCATCGGGGAGTATCATAGCCGACGGCTTTTGTAAGTGAAGAGTAGAGAGGGAGAGAGAGTCGTGTTTTTTTCTCTTTACCAGCCCTACCGCCCTTGCGGGTTTTCGCCAGGGCTGGCCCCCTTTTGTTTTTTCCGGTGTGCCCTTATGGGTTTTCACACCGAGGGGTTACCCGATTTTACCTAAGGCGCCCTGTCGGGTTTTCACCTCAGCTGGATTGGTGGCAATTTTTGCACCCAGTCGCCTCCTTGTAGTGGAGTCAACCATGCCCGCCAGGGTATTCCCATTTTTAACCCCATTCTTTTTTCATATTTGTTTATATTTCCTTTTTCTGAGACTGCCGTCCATAGCATGTTGCTGTCAAGGGACGTGACCTGGAACTAGAAGGTGTGGGTAGCCGGATACTGTTCCGCCATTAACAAGGGTTTTCACAAACCCTCATGCCATGGTGGCGGAGAGCCACTTTGTCGTGGTAAGATATGACTGGAGTCATGGCTGGTGGATCAGGGATTGTAGGGGAGAACCGGGATTATAATGAAACTTGAATGTTCTGGATTTGTAGGGGATGTAGGATGTAGTGGCATAGAATGACAAATGTCTGGGAATGTGCTGGGATGAAAGTCTACAGGGATAGTGGCTGGGAGCTAGATTGTCACAGAGACTGGTTGACCTTTGGCGTCAAGGCAAGGGCTGAAGGTTGGTCGAGCTGAGTGGGAGTAGCGTAAGGCCAACTGGGAATTATAGGGTTTATGCTCTAGCAGTGTAAATTGATTGAAGACCGGCTCTTGGTGAGGCTAACGGCTTACCGAGGAGTAGGTGGAAGGCCATTCTGGCTAGTGGGGAGAGGAAGATTTTCTCGTTATCGGCTCTACCGCCCTTTTAGGTTTTCGCTAGAGCCGACCCCCTTTAGCTTTTTTCGACGCTCCCTTACGGGTTTTGACATCGAGGGGTTTCCTAATTTTGCTTGAGGTGCCCTTTCGGGTTTCCGCCTCAGCCGCGTTACTGGCCTTTTTGCCCCCAGTCGCCCCCTTGTGGTGAGGATGACTGGGTCTGCCGGGGTATCTCTATTTTCAACCCCATTATTATTATTTTTTTAACTTACCTAGGAGCCTGACGGCTAGGCTGGTGCCGGTGCAGAAGTGCTCGTGCTCCCGTAATGACGGGAACGAGGGAAGGGTATTAGTCTTCGAAGATGCCTGGCGGCGGTTCCGGGGAGCTCGGCTGGCTGCTTGGCTGGGAATTGAAGACTGGAAGGACGGGCCGATTAGATCCTTCATGGAGAAGGGCTGACCTCACTGGTAGTAGCTGGGACATGCGCCTTAGTCTGGCTGGCACGTGAACTCGTGCTCTGGTGCATGATATAGCTTCATATGTTTGCTGTTGAGAGGCGGGAATGGTCTATGACCTTTGTGATCGACAACTGTGTATGCCCTGCCCTCGTAGACATTGTGGATAATATATGGACCTCGCCAATTCGGCCGTAATTTTCTACTGTAGCGCCCTGCCATGACTTCCTTTTCCTTAATCATGACGAGGTCACCTTGGTTGAAAGCTCGCTGCTTGACAAGCTTATCATAGGCCCGGGCCATGCGGGCCTGGTATACTTGCAGGTCTTTATAGGCTTCGAGCTGCTTGCCTTCTAGATTGACAAGCTCTTCTAGCCTTCTCTGATACTCACTTTCGTCAGGGCCGGCAAGGCCGGTGTGGACCGCCACACGGTAAGAAGCTAACTAGACTTCGATGGGGATAACTGATTCTGTCCCGTAAGCAAGGGAGAACGGCGAGCACCCCGTGGGGGTTTTGTAGACCGTCCGATAGGCCCATAATGCTTCAAAGACCTTCTCACCCCAGTCACGTTTTCGGTGGCTAACCATCTTAGCCAGGAGCTTGCAGAGGGTCTTGTTGAAGGCTTCCGCCAGACCGTTGGCCTGGGGGTTATAGAACGAAGAGGTTCTCCAGTCGGTGTGGAATTTGGCCGCTAGCTGGTATATAGCCTTATTATTGAATGGTGTCCCGTTGTCGGACACTATGCGACTAGGAGTACCGAATCGGTATATGATGTTGTGCCAGACGAATCTAGCAATGATTTCCTCGGTGACCTCTCGCAAGGGAACGGCCTCCGCCCAGCGAGGGAAATAGTCAGTGGCGGCCAAGATGTATTTGTGGCCCTTGGAAGATGGCGGCAAGGGCCCCGCAATGTCCATGCCCCACTCAGTAAATGGCCAGGTGGGGGCTGTAGGATGCAATGGATTAGGAGGTCTTTTGGGTACTGGGCCAAAGGCTTGACACCGATGACATGTACGGGCATATTGGACACAATCCACGTACATGGTTGGCCAGTGGAAACCCTTGATCTTGATATTGTGCTTCATTCGGTCTCCGGCCTGGTGCGCGCCGCACAACCCGGAGTGGACCTCCTGCATGACGGCTTGAGCCTCCGCGAGAGAGACACATCTCAGAAGAATGGACTTATCCTTCTCATGGATGAGTCAGTACAGGGAGTCGCCGATCAGCTCATAGGAGGCCGCTCGGTAGAGCAGTTGAACCCTTTGAGCCCGATCAGGGGGGAGCCACCCTTTCTTAAATTTAATGATGGGCACACGACAATCATCCTCTTCTGGAGGCGTGCTCTGGTCATGGTCATGGACCTCGTGAATGGTGACACTGGTGTTGCCTTCGAGTGAGCTCGGCATTAGCCTTCTGTGTTTGATGATGATGTCGACCTCGCCCTCGGGCGGGAGCTTGATGGCCCCGACCAATTTTGCTAAGGCATCTGCCAGAGCGTTGGTGCTTCTGGGGATATGATTTATTTCGAAGAAATAGAACTTCTAGTTAATCTGGTGACAGCGGTATGGTACGGAACCAACTCTGGCTCGAGGACCTGTCGGACTATCAGCTGGGAGTCCCCGTAGGCTTTGAGGCATTTAATGCCCATGTGGAGAGCCATCTGGAGCTCAATGATTAGAGCTTCATACTCGGCTTCGTTATTTGTCAGAGATTTCATGAGAGCACAAGAGTTGTACAAAACTCCGCCCTGAGGAGTCAGGAAAACAATGCCGGCACCTGCCGTGGTGGCTAGATCCTGGTTGCTCCGGGTAGTCTCTCGGCAAGCGCCATCGAAGTAGAGCTCCCAGCAAGGTATGCTGGTTGTGAGAGCATTTTGCTGCCAGTAATGCAAGACATCTCCACTCTGTTCAACCGGTTGTTATGATTGAGCAGCAAGAGATTTCTCGTCCGGGAGCTCCGAGCTGAAGGGTGAGTCATCTGGCACTGGATGGGTTGCCAAGAATTCAGCCATACCCTATCCCTTGATTACTTTTCTGGGGACATAAGTAATGTCATACTCCATCAACAGGAGAGCCCACCTTCCCAGTCTGCTTGAGAGAACAGGTCGTCGAAGGAGGTGCTTCAGAGGGTCGTGCTTGGATATAAGCTCGACTTGATGGGACAGGAGGTAATGCCATAGCTTCTTAACTGCGAACACCAATGCCAAGCAAACCTTCTCCATAGGGGAGTAGCGGTACTCGGCACCGATTAGCTTCCGGTTGAGGTAATAGAGGGGCTGCTCTTTACCTTCCTCATTGATTTGTGCCAGCAGAGCTCCTAGCGAAGCGTCCATGGCAGCAATATAAAGGATGCGGGGTTTACCTTTGATTGGTGCCCCCAGGACTGGGGGAGTAAGGAGGTACTCCTTAATTTGCTCGAAAGTCACTTGGCATTCCGAGTCCCATGTAAACGGGGTGTCCTTCTTCATCAACTTGCCGAAAGGCGCACACAGACCGGAGCGGTTAGAAATCAACCTCCGAATGTAGGTCAACCTCCCTTGGAAGGACCTGAGTTATGTGATGTTGCTGGGTGGTGGAAGCTCCCAGACTGCTTTGATCTTACTGAGATACACCTCGATTCCTCGGTACCTGACGACGAAGCCGAGAAATTTGCCGCTGGATATGCCAAAGGTGCACTTCATGGGGTTCATCTTGAGCCCATATTGCCGGTGACGGTCGAAGACTTAGCGTAAATTGCGCAAATGGTCTTCGTGTCTCTTGGTCTTGATGATGAGGTCATCAACATAACATTCGACGGTGTTGTGCAGCATCTCGTCGAATATTTTGGTCATGGCCCTTTGGTAAGTAGCGCCGGCATTCTTCAAACCGAAGGGCATGTGCTTGTAGTTGAAAATCCCCTTGGGGGATCTAAAAGCTGTATGGTTCTTGTCGTTAAGGGACATCCGGATTTTATTATAACCAGATGACCCATCCTTGAAAGACACGGCCTCGTGCCCGGTGGTCATGTCGACCATTGTTTCTATAATTGGGACTGGGAAGTCATCTTTCGGACATGCTTTGTTGAGGTCCCGAAAGTCGACGCAGATCCGGACTTGACAACTCTTCTTCTTGACTGGGACTATGTTGGCGAGCCAAATCGGGTAGATACACGGCTCGATGAAGTCGACCTCCGCCATTTTAAGGACTTCGGTCGAAACCTGGAGCTCCAGCTCATGGTGCATGCACCGCTGTGGTTGCTTGACCGGAGTGACTGAGGGAGAAATGCCTAGCTTGTGCTCTGCTACGGAGGGGTCTAGCCCTGGCATCTCCTTGTATGTCCAGGAGAAGCAGTCTTTGTATTCGAGCAGGAGTTGCTTGTAGTCCTACTTCTCTACCTTGGTAAGGAGAGCACTGACAAAGGTTGGCTGGGGAGCTTCATCTTCGCCCAAGTTGATTTCAACGAGCTCATCCACGGTCGCCTGGCCGCCGTTCTCTAGCTCGGGCGGAGCGGGTTGGATGTCGATGAAATCCTCATCATCGGTGTCGGCTTTGTGAATTTCTCAACTTTGTAAGCCACTGGTCGACGCCGATGGGACTGGAGAGTCGTTGTTGCTGGGAACCCTCGAGAATTGGTCTGGGCCGTTGGCTCCTGGCCAGCAGTTGTCAACCGGGGCTGTTGAGGTCTCCCCGTGGTTGCCTGGTGAAGCTGACAATCCTTCGCATCTCGGACCAAAGATATCCCCCCCTGAGGAGGGTTTGTTGAACCGGGTTCTTCGACTGGCTGAGAGACCGGAGGAGCTTCTTCTCCCCCTTTGTCTTGGCAAGGAGGCGAGGAAGGTTCCTCGACGGCTTGGGCCGAAGTTCTGGCCTTGACGGGGATCAGGATCAGAATTTCTTCTTCCTCATCCCCGGAGCTGTCGAATTTGGCTTCGACTCTAGCTCGGTCATCGGCTGGTTGTGCCAAGCCTACGACATTGACCGCGTAGTAGACCCGAACGTCTGGGTCTTGGTCATAGCCAAGTCCCCTGGTATCCTTATGGAAGGACGGGGGTTGCCCCCAGACCTGGGAAGGGTTCCATAGTCGGTGAAAATATTCCCGTCGTACTTGGACTGCTTCAGGGGTGTCATCGGCTTGCCTAGACCAGCCGAAGTTGTCAGCCGGTGGGGCTTGAGGGACCATGTCTTCCTTATAGAAGACAATAGGTTTGTCCCTGTTAGCCAAAGTGACAATGAATGTCGTCAGCGACTCGACGCTGTGCTTCTCGGATGCACATGGGAGCTGGATGCAGTCTGGTGGAAAGCATATACTCTTGCTGATAGCTCAGCTAATAAGATTAACCTCAAAGTTGATCTGGCGCCTCTCGGGGCGATCTGGGGTTGACTTGGAGCCAAGGCGTAGCCGATGAAGCTTCGCCTTCTCCTCATCAACATAGAAGAGATCATCATCGTCTTCCTCTGAGAACCAACCGTTGCTCCTGCTCTTAATCACGGGGTATGAACTAATCCCCTTGAAGTAGAGCACAACGTCGGCCAGTTGCATTCTGCTGGTGTGAACGCGACAGATCTGCAAAGACCGTGTGCTACTCCCCATCCTTGGCATACTTGATGCATTGGTGGAAAGTGTTGTACTCCTGGTTTTGATGATGACAATAGTAAGACTTTGGATATAGACACTTAACCTCCTAATAACTGTTTAATAATTCAAAGGGGTTGCAGGGTGCTCATTGCGTCAACGCCATCAAATGGAAGCGTCGACGTAGCAGTGCAAACTCAAGAAAGAAGCCCCTGGGTGAATTTTTGCGTCAATGCAACGTTCAAGTGGAGTGGACGCATCAGAGCATTGATAGCTTGGGCACAAAGTCTATACATCAGCTGGATCCATTTAGTCTGTACATTGGCATATCTTCGTCAAGTCTGTACATCGGGCACCTTCTTAACAAAGTCTATACATTGCTGTTTGCATTGCACAGTCCATACACTTGAAGCTTTTCATTTGATGAAGTCTATACACTAGACTCCAGTTCTCCAAGTCTATACACTAGACTTCAGTTTCCCAAGTCTATACACTAGACTTCGGTCCTCCAAGTCTATACACTAGACTTCAGTTCCCCAAGTCTATACACTAGACTTCGGTCCTCCAAGTCTATACACTAGGCTTCAGTTCCCTAAGCCTATACACTAGACTTCATTTTATCTAAGTCTATACATTGCTGTTTGCTTTGCAAAGTCCATACACTGGAAGCCCTTCATTGATGAAGTCTGTACACTGGTCTTTCTGGCACGTTAACACTAAGTCTATACACTTCATGTTGTGCAGAAGGGAACAGGGTCGACGCCTGAAGCCTAGAGCGTCCACGCATCAGTAGACGAAGCCTTAACGATTTCTTCTATTACGTCAACGCCACAAGCAAGCAGCGTCGACACAGCAGTTAAAGTAGTAGAGACTCTTACAAGCGATGAAGCCTTCACGAAATCTTCCACTGCGTCAACGCCATCATCAAGCATCATCGATGCAGCGGCTTAAGAGATGCTAGTATAGAAACGTACACGTTCGTGCGTCAACGCCACCAACTGGCAGCGTCGACGCAGCAGTCCAAGAAAGGGACGACTTACCTCTAGCTGCCTTCAAAACGTCAACGCAATATGCTGATAACGTCGACGCAGCTCGCCTATCTGTTGAAGACTTGAACACTGGACTGTCGATACCGTTGCGTCAACGTAATAGGCTGATGGAGTCGACGCAGCGGTTAAGAAGTTTGAAGATTTCTGATGACTGCGTCAACTCTTTGGAGCAAGTGAGTTGACGCCATCTACCTCCAGTTGCTGAGCGTACTGGTGCTGGGCACGTGATCTAAGGATAAGGAGAATGCCCAGATGAAGACACGTGTTCTGACAGCTGCTGGATGCTGCCACGTGGTCCGAACTCTTAGGGTGGGAACTGTGGAAGCCACACGCGCCCTACGGCTGCTCCAGGTATATAATGGAGCCTTCATCTTCTGATGAAGAGACATCGAAGATTGAAGAAAGAGCCTAGAGAATAGAAAGCCCTCTGATCCATAAAAAGAAGTAGTGTAGCAGTGAGAGAGAAAGTGGAAGAGAGCAGAAGAGAAAGAAAGAGAGATAGAGAGTGAGAGAGAGAGCTCGTGGATCTGTCTTCACTGGACCGTGGATCAGATCCAGGCCAGTCAGCTCCGTTGAGAGCCTCATCTGTGTTTTCATCTATTACAGCTTTCGGATTGCTGTGTTATTTTTCGCTTATTGTTTTTCCTTTATTCTTCTGATTATCCTTGGTCTTCCGATTGCCCTGTTGGGGATCGGGTACCTCCTGACGATTCAGGAGAAGGGAGATCTAATCTCCGGGTTGCAAGTGACAGGTTGTCACTTGTGGGTTGTCCCTCCTGGTCTGGAGGAAGAGAGGTCTTCGACCTCTAGTTTCCAAGTGGCTGGGTGTCACTTGGGTGCCCCTCCGGTTGGGAGGAAGAGGGGAGCCTGTTCCCCTGGTGAAGCTGTGTAGCAGCAACTGTCTGCAGACTGAGTCTGCTTGGTTCTAGCATTTGCTAGTGAAGCCTCACTTCGGTTGGGAGTGAGGGGTGGATGTAGGTCTGTGGACCGAACCACCTAAAATCTCTTGTGCCGTGGCTTGTTTGATTGATTTGCTTCCGCTAGATGCTTGGATAGGCACGCCCATGAGTTTGTATTTGAGTTGAAATGAATTAGTTCTATTCTGTGTCTCTTTTCTAGCATCCTAGTTTTAATTTGGCCATAATCTGTAGAAGGATATATTCACCCCCCCTCTGTATCCGGGCCAAGCACCCTAACAGTTGGTATCAGAGCAGGTGTCTGCACACAAGGTCCAGCGACCTGCAGATTCGATCTTGCGGTCTTAGGTGCTAATTTGCTTTTAGTGCATCAATATTCCTGTTGCATTGAATTTATCTGCAATTTGCTTCAATGGCTTGTCCACCCGTCTTCAGTGGTTTTGATTACAACCAGTGGCACAGTGCTTTACGTGCTTATGTTAAATCTGTTGATCCAGACCTGTGGAAAGTGATTTCACATGGCCCTCATAAATTACCAAAGAAAAGGTCCAAATGGACTGACAGTCACGAATCAATGTATGAGGAGAATCAGACAGCTATAAATTTGATGAAAGCAGCTACTGACAAAGCCTTTCACTCATGTTTCTTTGATTGCAGATCTGCAAGGGATATGTTGGAGATGATGAAGAGAGCCGGGAAAGGAAATCAAACAAGCTGCATGATGGCCAACAGAAGCGATCAAGGCAGCAATCAAACTGAAGAAGATGGAGATGATGAGGTAAATCTCTTCGAGAAGTTCTCTCTAGAAGATTGGGAGAATGCTTATGCTGAATTATTTGAATCTCATGAACTGTTAAGAAAACAGTATAAAAAATTGAAAAGGGGTACTGGTTTAGATAGTTCAAGCTTTCCTTGTAGAAATTGTGTTGAATTAAAAAATATTCATGATGCTTGTATGTCTGACCTTCAAATACTGAAGAAACAAGTTTCATTATTGAAAACTAAAAATCAAGAACATATAAATGTGATATCTGAATTCAAAGAAGAATTGAACTCAGATAATGATAATCAGACTGTTGATAACTATCATGACCAGTATGAAAAATTGCTGAAAAACTTTGAAAGTGTAAACTCAGATTTAAACAAGCTGAGATCCGAAAATGACTCCCTGAGATCATCTGCTAATAAAAATGATAAAAAATTTGAGAAACTTGAGCAGGAGAAAAACTTGCTTGCTGAAAAACTGGAAGCCATCAAATCTGTGAATGTGGAATTACAGAAAAACATTGAAAAGAAGGAAAAAGATTTGAAGGAATTCAAGGCTGAAAGAAAACTTGAAACTAACTCAGAAGATCAGACTCTAATAAATGAGTTAATTCAGAATGACAAGCTTAAGGAAGAAAATGAAAAATTAAAAATGTTGAATTCCACTATGTCAGAGAGACTTCTAGCTTTGGAAAGAGGAAAAAGTATTTGTGTTGAAGATTCTAATAAACTGAGCAATCTGGAACAGGAAATTGACAAATATAAAACTGCTAACAAGGTGTTAACTGAATGTGTGAATTGCAGTGAACAAGAGATTGCCAGTTATGAGCTACATATTTCCTCTCTGGAAGATGAAATTAAGGATTTGACAGTCTCCTTGTCTAAATTTGTTGATGGACAGAAAAACCTAGACAAGCTACTAGGTATAAAAATCAACTCTAGGAAGGAAGGGCTGGGCTACAATAAGATAAACAAGAAAAAACTTCAGAACAAAGTTATGACATCTTTTCTAACTGGTTCAGACGTAGCCACCACCTCTAAAGACAAACAGCCCATTGTTCAGAAAATACTGGGAACAAAGAATAACTTTAAGAAAGACGGACTGGGCTATAGTCCAGTCATGAGGAAGGTCGATGGAGCCAACCTGAAAATTATCTTTGTTAAATCCTCTGAACATGAGAAGCCTTCTATTTCATCTCCAACTCAGTACAAGGCTAAGAAAATAGGAAAACTGGATAAAAACCAGAAAAGGACTGTAAATCAGAAAATAAATGAAAAGGGTTCATCAGTGCATGCTGATCACAGTCCTCACACACACTCACATGCATCTAAAAGGAAGATTATCTGTCATTACTGTCATAAAGTTGGACATCTGATGCATGAGTGTAAGTTGATGGAGAAGGATGATAAGAATGCTACGAGATCTTATGATAAAAATCCATCATCTCAGAAAAGGAGTGTCACATGCTCTAATTATGGCAAATTAGGACACTCAATTGCTCATTGCTGGTTTGCTAGTGGTAAGACAACTTTTTATTCATATCATGCTAAATTCCCTGCAAACCAACATATTTTTAATAAACACAAATCTGTTTCAATGAACAAGCATATCATCTGTTCTAATTGCAACAAAAGGGGTCACAGGGCCTCTGAATGCTGGTCAGGCTTCTTTGAAAGAAATTCTATTTCATGTTTTGAATGTGGAAAGAATGGCCACAGGGCCATTAATTGTTGGCATGCCCAAGGAGGCTATGGCAATAATGAACTCAATTTTAAAAAGAATGCCTCTTATTGCTCTCACTGTAGAAAGCATGGCCATACAGTCAAAGACTGTTGGCACATTCAGGGTGGAAATGTGAATCTCAAACATGCTAAATTCCCTGTAAGATAATTTGCAAAACTTTCATGTTATAACTGTGGGAAGCCAGGTCACAGGGCTGCAACCTGTTGGCTGGCAGGATATCAAAACCAAACTGGTTTTGGCAAACAGAATTTTTATTCTGTTATCAAGAAAACTCATGCTTATGCACATAGAATTCATGCTAACAAGAATGTGCATAAATTAGATCTGAAAACTGCTGCTCCTTGCTATCAAGCTAAAAATATGCTGAGAAAACCTGCTAGGAGTGATAATGTCATGTCAGGACCCAATACTTCTTGGGTACCTGTTTGTGCAAAATAAACCTTGTTTGCAGGTGTGCCTTGGAATGGAATAAAAAGGGGTATTAATCCAAGGCACTCAAGAATGAAAACCCCTTCTGAACGTTTCAGGTAAACTTCCTGCTTTTCTTGTCTTTAGTTTCATTGCATTTTTTTTTCCATCAGTTGCCATGTGCATTATCTTCTGAGCATACATAGGCTAATTGCAATTGCTTGATAATTGTGTTATGCATAGACTCTGAAAACAAATTACCTTTCGAATTGTCTGAAAAATCTGAACTGCTTATGAGTGTGACTTGAATCATGTGTGTTGCCATAGCTCACTGAATTTGTGAATTGCATATAGGACTGTATGTTGAATAATCATGTATGACCTCAATGGTATATAAATGGTAAGGTACCAAAGGGCAGGGAGGTCTGTCTGGAGGTTCTTACTATGTGTGAGGTGGTCTTTTAGATCAAGTGCTCCGCCTAGTACCATGGGTTATCTTGCTGGTTAAGACAGTCTGAATGTGCATGAATCTTTTGGTAACATATGTTCAGTTCTCAGTGCAAATATTGCATGTTTTCAGGGGGAGTTAGTTGCATATCCTTTGCATAGCTATTCAAAGTCGAGTCTTTGCATGTCCCTGCATACATATAGTTCATTGTATCCTCTTATATTGAAAATGTCAAAAAGAGAGTTTGAATGCATATTGTAAGGGGGAGTCAATGCATTGCATATAGGTTGTCAAATGCATACATTTGTCAGATTTCATAGCATATCCTTTATTATTGACTTAGTTGACAAACCTTGATCATATTCTGAAAATTTTTGAGCTTCAAAATCTCTCTTAACAATTGGTATTTCTCCTATCAATTGGTATCATTTGGTTTCAGAATTCTTTTAGTCCCTCATGAAGATTCCAATGGGCTATCTTGATCATAAATCTGAAAATTTTGAACTAGAAAACTTCTATTATACAGGTTTATGAATGACTGAAATAACTCATGTGGTTTAAGTTTAATGTTCATGGAGTTTGACTTTAAAATCTCTTAAAAATATCTGTAGCATATTTAATAAACCTTAACCATTTGTTTCATGCTACGTCTTGTGAAAAATCTCTGAAATCTGCACTTTTGAATACATGACTTTAATTAGTTAAGTACATGAAACTATTATTGATTTGAAGTAATTGAATGCCTCTGAATTGTCTAAAGGGTTAATTCTGTCAGAGCAATGACATTGGCCACTGAGAAACACAAGTCCAAAGGACTGTGTCATGAGGTGCCTTCGTTAACTCTGATAAAATTCTTTGAAACTCAGGCAGAGCAATGGCATGCACACTGAGAAATACAACTCACTCATTAGAAAATGATTTGTAGTGTGTCATGATGTGTAAGTGCTAACTCTGTTCACATAAAGCATGACAGTTAGTCACACTAAGGGCTTAGGGATATTGGCCTCTAATCAAGGTATATCCTCTAGTTATAATGTGTGCACTGAACTAGAGTGTTCGTAAAATTTGGAGCAAGAAAATTGTTAAAAAAAATGAAATATCTGAATATTGATACACAAATCAAATTGCTGCAACCCTAGATAAAATCATATGACTTCATAAATACTTGACTTCAATACTAATGCATGTAACTCTGAAAGAAGTCAATAGATTTGATTGTGTAAGAGAAAGAGAGACTGATCAAGATAATTATGAGGGCTTGGTTCATCTTTATTAAACCATGGTTTTAGATATCAATATAGAATTTTACTAATGAACTCTACATACATCATAATTAAACCACGCTGTTAATAAAGCTCATTCATAAGCTCTTATAATGGAAGACTTTGAAAACATGTTTTGGATTTATGAGAATAATATCCCTTTGAGAATCCAATTGAATTTCCCTTCTTATTCTTCTCATAGGCTTCATTTAGTAAGGGGGAGCTTCATTATTAGATGCATCATGCTGCATAAAGAGTATCTCACTCCTAACTGCATCACTGCGTAGACGCAATGTTACATTAGCGTCAACGCGTTATGCCTCACTAGCCTTTTATCTTGTGTTTTTCGGTTCGCTTGCCTCACTGCGTCGACGCAATGCCCCTCTCTGCGTCCACGCATTGCTTCTTATTCATATCTTCTTTACCCGGTTCACCCTCTTGAACAGGCTGAACCGTTCACTTAAAGGGTTCTCGGAGTCTCTTTAAAAGCGAAATGAGACCGCTGCTCTTCTTCACTTTTTTTTCAAAAACCCTTTTTGTCTTTCGACCTCTCGTGTCCCCCAAGAATCCTCTCAGCTCTCTCTCCTGCTCGATTCTTCTCCGTGCCATGGATTCTCCAGCATCCACTCAAAAAGGGAAGCAGAGGGCAGAGGAACAACCAAGAAGCTCAGAACTAGCAAGAGGCACAATGGAGTCCCACTAGAGTAGCTCGCGAAAGGGGAGGAAGGAAGGAGACGGGTCCACGGGATCCAAGTCCGCCAACCAAAAGGTTAAAGACATCCGCAGTCAGAAAAGAGAAGCGGAAGGGCTTATCTTCAGGTTCTGCAACCGGTCAGAAGGATGCTGGTAGCTCGCGTATAGTCACCATGGAAGAACCTCTGAAGGTTCTTATTTCCCGGTACGTTGATGCTACTGATCATCACATGCTCGAAGTTTTTCCTCAGCTGTTTCCTATACTGGACCATCAGGGCTGGTGGTCGTTTGTCTCAACACATAAGACTTACTACCCCACCCTGGTCAGAGAGTTCTACCAGAACTTAAAATATGAACCTTCTGTTCCAAAACTCACATCCAGTGTTAGAGGTGTAAGGTTCGAAATAACAGATAAGCTGCTTGCCAGAGCTTGGAAGGTTCCTAAAGTAGGAGTTCAGCTACATGATTTTGAGTATGATGCGCATGAGGCATATGAGCTCTTGACTGAGAAACCCGGTAATCTCTCCGATGTCAGGGAGACCTACCTAGGCAGTCTCAAAGCCAATCATTTCCCTTCGCTAAATGGACTGCTCCACCACATTTGCACCTCCATGATCACACCACAGAGCAGTGGAAGAGAAAGGGTGACAGAGATGCAAAGATTTCTTCTCTACTGTATGCTGAAGAGAATACAGATTTCCCTGCCGGATGTAGCTATTCAAACAATGGGGTCCTGTCTATCTCAGTCCAGAACCCTTCCTTATGCCGCCCCATTAACTGCTATTTTTCGGAAAGTTGGTGTTGACTTTGGCTCTGAGAAGAAACTTACCATCCCTCGAGGGAATGTATACACACTTTTTTACATCCAAAAGTTTATGGGTTTTGAGGTCATTGATGGTAAGGCTGTCAGAACCCTTCCTAGTCAGAAATCAGCCCCATCAGAGATCGGTCAGGCATCAAAAACAACCGCTAAGGATGATGATCAAGCACACAGAGCAGAAATACCGATTCCACCTATGGTGAGTGCAGATATGCCAGAGGACAACTCCATTAGGGGAGAGCAATCTTTTGAGGCTTCTGAGGAACCGAGTGGCTCTGTACCTACAGTAGAACCATCTACGTCAGGAGCCATTAAAGTTTATAGAAGAACCTCTCCAAATTCTGATGCTGTTCCACCCCCAGCAACTGTTGAAGAGATGTTGGTGAACATGACTATGATGATGCAGCGTCAGGAGGCCAAGATGGACAAGTTGGTGGAGTTCACAACCCTTCATTTTAACAAGTTGACTGCTCGGATTGTGAATTTTGAAACTTCAGTTTTATGTGAGTGGCGAAATTTCTTACTCACCAACATGGTGTCTGACCAAGCAACAAGGTCAGTCTTGAAACAGATATCATCCCTCTTTGACAAACTTGCCACTCTGGTACAAGAGATGCACAATCAACAAGGTTCAACCCTTTCCTCTTTTGCCAAAATTATTGATCTGTGCTATTATCTGAAGATAGGGCTAGAAATAATCAAAGGTCCTGTCAGTGCAATCCCTCTAGTCCTCAAAGTTGTGCTAGAGAAGATTGACAAAGTAATAGCCAACATCCACGATAAAGATTCTATCACTGAAATTGGCAATGTTTGCAACTCTCTAAGTCATCAGCTAAGCGAACTTTCTCAAGAGATCAGAGACCTTCTAACCAGGGACCATTCTACTTCAGGACAGACATCTCGCCAGACACCTCCAGGCACTCAAGGACAATCTTCTCGTCAGCAACAACAACCATCTTCTGCCAGGCGTTACAATCGCTTCTTCCCATCTTAATCTATGTTTTCTACATGCACCCCCTTTCATGATGATGACAAAGGGGGAGAGCTTAATGAGCTGCTAACTTTTGTTAATAACTGCTGATTTTTGCTAATAAATGCTGAGTTTTGTGCTGAATTTGCTAATGAATGCTGAGTTTTGTGCTGAATTTTGTTAATGAATGATAGCATATATCTTCATTTTTGTGACTCATAATTTTTTGTTCAACTGACAAGTAACCATGCGATTGGTTGATGCTAACCATTATGTGATCGCAGAAGTCATTAAAACAGTTTGGGGGTTGTCATCATCAAAAAGGGGGAGATTGTTGTACTCCTGGTTTTGATGATGACAACAGTAAGACTTTGGATATAGACACTTAACCTCCTAATAACTGTTTAATAATTCAAAGGGGTTGCAGGGTGCTCATTGCGTCAACGCCATCAAATGGAAGCATCGACGCAGTAGTGCAAACTCAAGAAAGAAGCCCCTGGGTGAATTTGTGCGTCAACGCAACGTTCAAGTGGAGTGGACGCATCAGAGCATTGATAGCTTGGGCACAAAGTCTATACATCAGCTGGATCCATTTAGTCTGTACATTGGCATATCTTCATCAAGTCTGTACATCGGGCACCTTCTTAACAAAGTCTATACATTACTGTTTGCATTGCACAGTCCATACACTTGAAGCTTTTCATTTGATGAAGTCTATACACTAGACTCCAGTTCTCCAAGTCTATACACTAGACTTCAGTTTCCCAAGTCTATACACTAGACTTCGGTCCTCCAAGTCTATACACTAGACTTCAGTTCCCCAAGTCTATACACTAGACTTCGGTCCTCCAAGTCTATACACTAGGCTTCAGTTCCCCAAGCCTATACACTAGACTTCATTTTCTCTAAGTCTATACATTGCTGTTTGCTTTGCAAAGTCCATACACTGGAAGCCCTTCATTTGATGAAGTCTGTACACTGGTCTTTTTGGCACGTTAACACTAAGTCTATACACTTCATGTTGTGCAGAAGGGAACAGGGTCGACGCCTGAAGCCTAGAGCGTCCACGCATCAGTAGACGAAGCCTTCACGATTTCTTCTATTGCGTCAACGCCACAAGCAAGCAGCGTCGACGCAGCAGTTAAAGTAGCAGAGACTCTTACAAGCGATGAAGCCTTCACGAAATCTTCCACTACGTCAACGCCATCATCAAGCAGCATCGACGCAGCGGCTTAAGAGATGCTAGTATAGAAACGTACACGTTCGTGCGTCAACGCCACCAACTGGCAGCGTCGACGCAGCAGTCCAAGAAAGGGACGACTTACCTCTAGCTGCCTTCAAAACGTCAACGCAATATGCTGATACCGTCGACGCAGCTCGCCTATCTGTTGAAGACTTGAACACTGGACTGCCGATACCGTTGCGTCAATGCAATAGGCTGATGGAGTCGACGTAGCGGTTAAGAAGTTTGAAGATTTCTGATGACTGCGTCAACTCTTTGGAGCAAGTGAGTTGACGCCATCTACCACCAGTTGCTGAGCGTACTGGTGCTGGGCACGTGATCTGAGGATAAGGAGAATGCCCAGATGAAGACACGTGTTCTGACAACTGCTGGATGCTGCCACGTGGTCCGAACTCTTAGGGCGGGAACTGTGGAAGCCACACGCGCCCTGCTGCTGCTCCAGGTATATAATGGAGCCTTCGTCTTCTGATGAAGAGAGATCGAAGATTGAAGAAATAGCCTAGAGAATAGAAAGCCCTCTGATCCATAAAAAGAAGTAGTGCAGCAGTGAGAGAGAAAGAGGAAGAGAGCAGAAGAGAAAGAAAGAGAGATAGAGAGTGAGAGAGAGAGCTCGTGGATCTATCTTCACTGGACTGTGGATCAGATTCAGGCCAGTTAGCTCCGTTGAGAGCCTCATCTGTGTTTTCATCTATTACAGCTTTCAGATTGCTGTGTTATTTTTTGCTTATTGTTTTTCCTTTATTCTTCTGATTATCCTTGGTCTTCCGATTGCCCTGTTGGGGATCAGGTACCTCCTGTTGATTCAAGAGAAGGGAGATCTAATCTCCGGGTTGCAAGTGACAGGTTGTCACTTGTGGGTTGTCCCTCCTGGTCTGGAGGAAGAGAGGTCTTCGACCTCTAGTTTCCAAGTGGCTGGGAGTCACTTGGGTGCCCCTCCGGTTGGGAGGAAGAGGGGAGCATGTTCCCCTGGTCAAGCTGTGTAGCAGCAACTGTCTGCAGACTGAGTCTGCTTGGTTCTAGCATTTGCTAGTGAAGCCTCACTCCGGTTGGGAGTGAGGGGTGGATGTAGGTCTGTGGACCGAACCACCAAAAATCTCTTGTGCCGTGGCTTGTTTGATTGATTTGCTTCCGCTAGATGCTTGGATAGGCACGCCCATGAGTTTGTATTTGAGTTGAAATGAATTAGTTCTATTCTGTGTCTCTTTTCTAGCATCCTAGTTTTAATTTGGCCATAATCTGTAGAAGGATACATTCACCCCCCCTCTATATCCGGGCCAAGCACCCTAACAGAAAGTTGACGGGACGACCCAATTTTCATGGAGCCAGGGTCTGCCCAGTAGCATCTTGTAGGACGTGTTGGAGTCGATGATGTAGAATGTCACCTTGGAGGTGAAATCATCAAGCACCAGATCAACATCCACCCGGCCGAGGACATCCTCGGTGTTTTGGTTAAAGCCGGATATCTTGACTTCTTGAACCTTCTGGAGGTATGGGGTCTGATATAGAGTCTTGAATGTCTTGAGCGGCATGATGTTAATAGTGGCACCAGCGTCTACCAGAATTCGGTTGACATCATGCCCGTTGACCTTCCCCTTCATGTAGAGAGGACGGTTGTGGCACGGAGGGGAGAGCAGCATGTCTTTCTCCGCGAAGGACATGGTGGCTATGAAGGCTTCATAGGCGGCCGCCTTCATCTCCGCGTGATGGGGACATCTCCGGTGATCTCATTTGTTCGAGGATCCTGATGCTCGCCAGCAGTGCTACATCTTGTTCGCCACTTTATTCCGAGTCATATGATGTGTTTTCTATTTTCTTATTATGTAATTTCATTTTTATTTGAGTCAAGTCCCTAGGTTAAGGTGTCATCTGCCTAGGCTAATTGGCATTAGAGTGGTTAATGAGTCAGTTGGGCCCAATTAAGTCGGCTAGGCCCATGGGCGCCCCCTTCTCCCTTAGTTTATTGTCACTAGTCTAAAACTCGGGGTCTTAGGTTAAATTGTGGGATTCCTATAAATAGGACCCCAATCCCACCATTTGAAGCTAATTAAATATTGAGTAAAAATTATCCACAAAGGATTGTGCTTCCTTCTCTCTCTCTCTCTCTCTCTCTCTCTCTCTCTCTCTCTCCTCTCTCTCTCTCTCTCTAAAGGGGGCGAACCCCATTCTCTCTCCTCCCCACCCCCAATTTCAAATTTCACTCTCTCTCCTCCCTATTCACCTCTCATTAAGACCCCTTCCCCATACCTCCCATTTAATTCCCCTCCAACCCCTAGGTGGAATCCCATTCTCCTAGGCACCTCTCCCTCCTCCCAAGTAACCTTTCCCCTTCCCCATACAACCTTTCATTTTCCCAAGGGAGAATCCCTTCTCCCAAGCACCCCTTCCCCTCCCCAAGGCAACCCTTCCCATTCCCTAGACTTCATTAAGCAACCACCATTAACCCCACATTCAAACCAAAGGAGAGATCTCTCCTCCCTCTCTCCTTCCCAACCCAAATTTGCAGCTCCCCCTCCCTCCACTTGCTAGACCACCTCCCAGCCCCCTTTCTGCCCCTCCCACACCTTGAATCACCCCCTAACAGACCCCCACATAGTCAGGTGTCACCCCCACACCCATCCACCCCATTTCCCACCCCATCTACTCCGTCTCCCATCACCTTTCATCACCCTATCCATCTCAGTTCGCAGGCAGCAGTTGGAGCCCGACTTGCAGGACCTGCCCCGAGGTCATTCGGCGTCGTCTCGAGGCGTACCATACATCGATGGAAAGGTCATCAAGATATCTTCGCAGCCGAGGTGGTCTCGCCGGCATCCGACATCCCTGCTGTCCGGAGGGTTCGTTCTCGTCCGACTGCACAACCGGGACCTGAACCAGGACCAGAGGTGCAGTGCAGAAGCTTCCACGATCTCGTCCTTCTGTTCCAAGGCACGCTGCTTGGCCGGCTCGAAGATCCACCAGTCCTCTATCCAACACAGCAAGCGGGACATCGTTCGGAGTCCGGGACTGCCTCAGGACCTGTCCAGACCCCTCGTCACTCAACGGGCTCTCCCTCTCTGCCCCGACATTGTCTGGTGTCCCCCCTAGCTGCTGCCCGAAGAAGAATCATCCACGGTCATACATGTCTTGGTCCCGCTGCGTTTCAACATCGGGAGCGGGCGTGGTGACTACTTCCACCTGCTGCTGCACCCTGGGACCAGTCTGAACCAGAGCGCCAGGATCCTGTTCCAGAGCTCACCCCAGCCGGTGACGACGTCGGGACCACCCAAAAAAATTCACAAGCATGTTTGTGTCTGTCAGAGACGTTTCAGAGCTAGTTTCGTCGAATTATGAGTTCGGTGGAGTGCGTGGCGTTGTCTACATCGACTTCTTGTCTGGTTATTCCAGAACGGGCAGATCGTTCGGCACTAGCTTAGTTAACCTCCCCTCCCCGCCTGGCCGGCTTAGCGCCCCTCCCTGTGTGGAGGTAGTGTTTTGTGTAAGCCCATTCCCCCACCCCGAGATCCACCCTCCTGCGTGGGGCGTAGTTTTGTACTAGCAGGTCTTCGGCTGAAGCCTCATCGACGTGGCGTGCGGGTAGCCCACGCTTCCCCGCTCGCCCTCGTCTCCGACTGGGATCGGTGTCTTCACACCGATCAGGTGAGCTTTAAGCCCCCATCCTCTGCTGGTTTCACTATTGCTTAGCTTAGTATTATCTCTAGTTGCGCCGTTGGCAGTGTGAGAGTGCTCGTCCCAACATTCCGTCTAATCGAGTGCCACCGCGGGTGAGTTGTGAGAGTGTCATTACATCCCACGCCCTCGGCATGCCGACCGCCCTTGAAATTGGGCATCCCTGGCCCATTGGGGTCCATCCCTAGCTGGCCATATCCTTGGAACCTCGAGGTCAAACCTCGGACCCTCACCACCATCGCTGGTCCACCTACGGAACCGGGTGTGCGCGACACGGGTGAACCGCTTGTGAGAGATCGTCGTTCGGTCCGGTTGCTTGCAAATCTAGGTCCAAGGAGTGGTGTCACATCAAATTGGTATCAGAGCAAGTTTTAGACTTGTCTCTACGAGTCTAGTCCTAGGGCATTGACATTTGAGTCTCCCTTGCATCATTATTTCCATCACTCCATTGCATGACCACCCTAGGGAGATGCCCCAAGTACCCATGGACCAATTTGACACTGTCATCAACAAGATTTATAACTGTCTAGATACCCTCACCACCCGACTTGACCGGTTCGAAGCAAAAAGGAACCACGGCCCTAGAGCTTGGTCACCTCGGGATGAATTTGGATGGGAAGCCAAAGGACCCAAAGACTCATGGGAAGAGATGAAGATTGAGATTAGGAAGATCTTCACTTCCCGACCTTCCCACTCCTACCTTGAGAACCATAACCCGAGGAGCACTCCCACTCCCCCCTTCCCTTCTAGTCAACCCAAGACCTCCCTTAGTGATGGGGACATCACCTCCCATGCCCACGTTTACCGTTCGTCTCCTCACCCCGGTTGCATCCGGCATGGTTTAGTCATTTAATTTTGAGTCCTATGTAATTTTATTTGAGTCATTTGATGTATTTTCCCTTTTATTTGAGTCATGTTCTTAGGTCTTGCATTTATTTTCCTAAGTTTGAGTGTCATTAGATTGTGTAATGTGCTATTGGGCCCAATTCTTCGGGCTTGGCCCATGAGCCCCCCTACCCCTTCGGTTGTTTGTTATTGAGTCTTTTGTAAGGGACTTTTGTAGAAATGTGGGTTTCCTATATATATAGGACCACATTCCCCCCATTTCAACTTAATGAATGAATCAATGAAAAATGCCATTTGAGTATCCAAAGCTTAGTTTAGTGGAGTGATTCCAACGTTTTTTGGGTGAGAAACCGTAGGGGAGAGATTCCCCACCCTTCCCTCTCCTAATCCCACTTTTTCACTCCACTTTCTCTCTCCTCAACACCCAATTTCGAATTTTGTTCTTTCTCCTCCTTTCCCAACCACCTCAACCCCCACCTACCATCATTAAAGCCCTCCACTTCCCCATGGCCTCCATTACTCCACCCCCTTAGTCCCAAGGAGATCCCTCACCATTCCAACACCATCCTCCACATTCCAACACCACTTTCCCCATTCCAACACAATCAACCCCTTCCCCACACAACCCCACAACTTCCAAAGCATATTTGAATTTGAAATCCACCCTTCCCTCCACTCACTTGTGCCCCCCCTCACCTTCTCCTCTCACCCACCTTCCCAAATTCGTAGCTCCTCCTCCCATCACATGTTAGACCCCCTTCCAGACCCCATTCTTCCCTTCCCCCACCTTAGAACACCCCCTCCTAGACCCCCTCACAGCCCGGGCTTTCCCCACACTCATCCACCCCCATTTCCCCTCCCATATACCCCATTCCCCCCCATCATCATCAACCTACAGCTCTCAACTGAAGATTTATAGCAGAGCAGCAGCTTGCAGCGGCCACCACGATCACCTCCGGATTAGTTTGAAGACCCAAGAGCCATCGTCGGAAGCGTCTGCCAGTCGCCTTCGTAACCAAAGCGGTTTCGTCTTCTTCCGATCTCCGAGCCATCCTGGAGGTCCATTCTTCCACAGATGCACGGTTCTGCCTCGGCTAAGGACCTGAACCAGTTTAGAAGCTCTGCCACGATGGACCTTGAAGGAATCAGTCTTCAAGTTCTTCTTCAAAGTTCCTCTTTGGCCTGTCTAGTTTCAGATTCAAGAAGCGGAAGTTCATTCAGCATCCGGGAGCAGAAGTTACCAATTTTCTCCCCCGAACGCGCGGTTCTGCCTTCTACAGTCTGCACCGACCCCACCTCACTCTTCAGGTTCCACAGATTGTCTCTGACCTCTTCTGGTGTCCCCGTTTCTTTTTCTGCAAAGAGGACTCACCCACGGTTCTAATGGCGCTGACAGCATCAAATTTGGAGTTCGGGAGCGGCCAGGACAGCCTCTGCATCCTACTGTTGGTGACCTGCCCCTACTAGTCCGAGAAACAGAGGCCCTGTTCAAGCTCCTGCCCCGACCAGCAGCGACTCCAGAAGAAATTAAGAAAATTCTGAGGCATTCCCCTTCCAGCTACGAAGGTTTTCCTTCTGGTTTCGTCATCAACAAAATTTCTGATCAAGATCTACAGTAGCAACACCGACTCTCTATCCCAGCTCACAAACAGTAAGCAGATTCGGCATCCACCCTTATTCCTCGTTCTTTGCTTTAGTTTCCCCACCCCGCTTGACCGGCTGACGGTCCCTCCCTGTGTGGAGGTAGTATTGATTGTAATTTCTATTAACCTCCACCCAAAGATCCCCCTCCTATGTGAGGTGTAGTGTTGTAACTTGTTTGGGCAGGTCAAGCGACACCGCCGCGGCGTGTGGGGATCCACTCGCCTCCCCGCTCGCCCTCGTCTCCGACCGGGACTGGTTTCTTCAATCCAGTCGAGTAAGTGCTCAAATCTTCACTCCACTTAGTGCTTATCTTTCAATATTAGTTCTAATTCCGCTGGTTATGCGAGTGAGAGCCCGATCCTCAAGCCCCATAAACTTGAGTGATCACCGTGGGAATATTGCAACCGGTGCCTTTGGCACTTTGTCGGCCCCCTTGATTTGGGCATCCCCACCCTTTGGGAATCAAGTCTTGGCCTTGCTGGCCCTCTACCAGCAAGGGCCCAACCCCACATCCTCCCCTTGGCATTGCCAAGTCACCCCAGGCTTGGGTGAGTGACGATAGAGCGGTGGCCCAATTTGGCCCGTTTTGAATGCGATTGTGCTTGCTTGCATTAGGTCCGAGGTCGTGTCACATCAAGTGGTATCAGAGCAAGTCTTTGACTTGTCTCTACAAGTCAAGTCCTAGGGCATGCTTGCATTCTTGTCCGAACCGTGCATTGTCAACCCATCATTGTTAACATTGAGTCTTGGGTCACATGGCTCCTCTCCCAATCATATCCCATGTATGCTTACCTAATGGAAAGCCCGTAGAAATTGATTTCATTGACCTAGAATCTGAAAATTGTGTGTCCCCCGTTATCGTTACCTCTCTTAGTAGGACCGGACAAATTGTGCACAATGGAGACCAAGTCTTTATTGAATTCCATAAATGGTTCGGGAAGATTAAGTATTTGGATGGGGCTTGGTGTCAAAAGGGAACATTGGCAGGTCCATGTATAATCATAGGTAAGAAATGGTTAGATGAAAGGAATGCCAACATCGACCCAACACGTCGGACTTGCCTTGTGCGTCCGCCACACCTTTCGGGAACCTTTAAATTCAACAACCTTTTATTCTCCCACCCGCGGGAATCCCACCCTCGTTCACCACCCCGGGTGCACCATACTCCGGCCATCATCACCCCACCATCAAAAAACCTTTCCACTCCATTAGTTTTGGAAGAAGTAGTCCACCCGCTTTGCCACATGAAGATAAATATCCCTCGAGAACCTATCCCCTCCATAGAGAGCACCCATGTCCCAATTGAAGAGGAAGCCTCGCACAAGGATCTTCACCCTACACCACCCCCTCTAGATAAGGCCGAATTCATCTTAGAAGAGTCCCTTGTTAGGTGGCTAAGGAAGAGCCTAATTAGAGAGACCTCGACCCATGTTTGCCCTCCCATAGAACAAAATTTTCCCCTAGTGCCCATCTTCTCCTATCACACCACAATCCAAGCATCCTATCAAGTGGAGACCTTAGAGGATTTTCTTAGGGGCTTAGCATGGCAAATTGAGTTCACTAGCATGTTGACTCCTATGGCCGAACAACCTAGGAGCCTTAGCCTCCTACACCTATGCATTGGGTCTATCACCTCGGTTTGCACCAATGGTTGCTACACTAGCGACCTCCTTCTATTCCTCCCTACACCGGATGAGCCCAACCTTCTCCTCGATTTAGAGCTTCTTATCTCGGGTAGAAAGCCAAGCCCTCCACTCATGGCCGACCCACTTGTCAAGAACATTGGCCTAACCATCATAGGGAAGGATGACTTAACACCTTTTAAGGATCTTGAGGACATGGAGTTCCTCCCCCTAAGTGACCTATTTTACGATCCATATGATCCCTTCCAATGGGAGTCAAGGGACTCATATGACCCAACCATCTTACCAACCACCCACCCTGTCCTACCCTCACTCACCATATTGGGCCAAACCCACCTCATCCATGACCCGGGCTGCACCTTGGGAGCTATAACCTTGGACCATATATCCCTAGGGAATAAGGTGGTGCCCCACCCCATGATGACCACCTTCTTAGATCCATTCGATCCTTTCCAATGGGAGTTCAAAGGTTGTCCCACACCTATACACATGGAAGTCACTTTTGGGAAAAGCATGCATGTGTCTAGGCTTTCCACACCCCTTGGCATGAACACTATGTTGGGTCCATTCATTCATATCACTCACATATCAAGTAGAAAGCATGAGTGGGCCACATTCGGATGTCATGGTCCTCCTTCATTCATCATGGATCTTAAGCATATCAAAAGCATCTACGGATGTCCGGGCCCCCCCACATTCATCACCACTTTACATGATAGGTTCACCTACGGTTGCCCCGGCCCACCTAGGCCCACCAAAGTCTACATGACAACATTGCACGATAAGTCCACAAATGGTTGCACCGGCCCACCAAGGTTCATCATGGTCCATCTGGCATCATGGCAGGATAGGTCCATCTATGGTTGTCCAGGTCCACCCATAACCACTAAAAGGATAGCATTCACAAAATTGCATGAAAACCTTTGCAAGCACATCAGCAAAAAGAATGAGGCTTATAAAAGGCTGGCCGACTCTCATCTTCATCACCAAGAATTCCAAGTGGGTGACCTTGTGATGGTAAGGATGGAGAGGCTCTCCCCGGGAGCAAACTCTAAACTGAGGCCACGTGGGGCTGGTCCCTTCCAGGTCTTGAGGCGCATAGGTGCAAATGCCAACGAGTTAGATCTCCATGAGGAGTATAGAATAAGTCCCACATTCAATGTTACCGACCTAGTGCCATATAAGGGACCCACGGTGGTACCTAGTGAGGAGATTGAGCCTACTTCTTCCCTTGAGAGAGCACCCACCCATGATGATAAACCACCAGCCAAGAGAGCCCAGCGTGAACAAATTGAACAAATATTGGATGAACAAGTCACTACCACTCGGAGCAAGGTATATGAGCGCTATCTCGGCAGGTGGATGGATCGGTCTCGTTCGGGAGACTTGAGGGCGGTACCACTTCTACACCCTCCAAGGAGGGAAGGACACTTACTCGACAGAGTCGAGTTCTCCGCACCCCGGGAGTATGATGGGGACATCACCTCCCATGCCCACGTTTACCGTTCGTCTCCTCACCCCGGTTGCATCCGGCATGGTTTAGTCATTTAATTTTGAGTCCTATGTAATTTTATTTGAGTCATTTGATGTATTTTCCCTTTTATTTGAGTCATGTTCCTAGGTCTTGCATTTATTTTCTTAAGTTTGAGTGTCATTAGATTGTGTAATGTGCTATTGGGCCCAATTCTTCGGGCTTGGCCCATGAGCCCCCCCTACCCCTTCGGTTATTTGTTATTGAGTCTTTTGTAAGGGACTTTTGTAGAAATGTGAGTTTCCTATATATAGGACCACATTCCCCCCATTTCAACTTAATGAATGAATCAATGAAAAATGCCATTTGAGTATCCAAAGCTTAATTTAGTGGAGTGATTCCAAAATTTTTTGGGTGAGAAACCCTAGGGGAGAGATTCCCCACCCTTCCCTCTCCTAATCCCTCTTTTTCACTCCACTTTCTCTCTCCTCAACACCCAATTTCAAATTTTCTTCTCTCTCCTCCTTTCCCAACCACCTCAACCCCCACCTACCATCATTAAAGCCCTCCACTTCCCCATGGCCTCCATTACTCCACCCCCCTAGTCCCAAGGAGATCCCTCACCATTCCAACACCATCCTCCACATTCCAACACCACTTTCCCCATTCCAACACAATCAACCCCTTCCCCACACAACCCCACAACTTCCAAAGCATATTTGAATTTGAAATCCACCCTTCCCTCCACTCACTTGTGCCCCCCCTCACCTTCTCCTCTCACCCACCTTCCCAAATTCGTAGCTCCTCCTCCCATCACATGTTAGACCCCCTTCCAGACCCCATTCTTCCCTTCCCCCACCTTAGAACACCCCCTCCTAGACCCCCTCACAGCCCGGGCTTTCCCCACACTCATCCACCCCCATTTCCCCTCCCATATACCCCATTCCCCCCCATCATCATCAACCTACAGCTCTCAACTGAAGATTTATGGTAGAGCAGCAGCTTGCAGCGGCCACCACAATCACCTCCGGATGAGTTTGAAGACCCAAGAGCCATCGTCGGAAGCGTCTGCCAGTCGCCTTCGCAACCAAAGCGGTTTCGTCTTCTTCCGATCTCCGAGCCATCCTGGAGGTCCATTCTTCCACAGCTGCACGGTTCTGCCTCGGCTAAGGACCTGAACCAGTTTAGAAGCTCTGCCACGACAGACCCTGAAGGAATCAGTCTTCAACTTCTTCTTCAAAGTTCCTCTTTGGCATGTCTAGTTTCAGATTCAAGAAGCGGAAGTTCATTCAGCATCTGGGAGCAGAAGTTACCAATTTTCTCCCCCGAACGCGCAGTTCTGCCTTCTACAGTCTGCACCGACCCCTCCTCACTCTTATGGTTCCACAGATTGTCTCCGACCTTTTCTCGTATACCCGTTTCTTTTTCTGCAAAGAGGACTCACCCACGGTTCTAACGGCGCTGACGGCATCAAATTTGGAGTTCGGGAGCGGCCAGGACAGCCTCTGCATCCTACTGTTGGTGACCTGCCCCTACTAGTCCGAGAAACAGAGGCCCTGTTCAAGCTCCTGCCCCGACCAGCAGCGACTCCAGAATAAATTAAGAAAATTCTGAGGCATTCCCCTTCCAGGTACGAAGGTTTTCCTTCTGGTTTCGTCATCAACAAAATTCCTGATCAAGATCTACAGTAGCAACACCGACTCTCTGTCCCGGCTCGCAGATAGCAAGCAGATTCGGCGTCCACCCTTATTCCTCGTTCTTTGCTTTAGTTTCCCCACCCCGCTTGACCGGATGAAGGTCCCTCCCTGTGTGGAGGTAGTATTGATTGTAATTTCTATTAACCGCCACCCCAAGATCCCCCTCCTACGTGAGGTGTAGTGTTGTAACTTGTTTGGGCAGGTCAAGCGACACCGCCGCGGCGTGTGGGGATCCACTCGCCTCCCCGCTCACCCTCGTCTCCGACCGGGACCGGTTTCTTCAATCCGGTCGAGTAAGTGCTCAAACCTTCACTCCACTTAGTGCTTGTCTTTCAATATTAGTTCTAATTCCGCTGGTTATGCGAGTGAGAGCCCGATCCTCAAGCCCCATAAACTTGAGTGATCACCGTGAGAATATTGCAACCGGTGCCTTTGGCACTTTGTCGGCCCCCTTGATTTGGGCATCCCCACCCTTTGGGAATCAAGTCTTGGCCTTGCTGGCCCTCTACCAGCAAGGGCCCAACCCCACATCCTCCCCTTGGCATTGCCAAGTCACCCCGGGCTTGGGTGAGTGACGATAGAGCGGTGGCCCAATTTGGCCCGTTTTGAATGCGATTGTGCTTGCTTGCATTAGGTCCGAGGTCGTGTCACATCACTTAGGGCCCAAACTCCACAACCCCAAATGATTCCAATCCCGATCACCACCACCATTCAAACCAAATTGGCCACCACCCAACCCAAAATTCTTCATCAAACCCACACCCCACAAGCTTCCACGGTCCCCACTACCACCCCTCCATCATCCCCTAAAAGGGACACACCCCAGAAAACCAATCAACCCAATCCTCCTCAACCCACCCATCTTCCACTACCAACCCCAATCCTACCCCAACTTAGGTCTCCACTTCTTCCACTCCCAAACCCAACCCAAGTTCGAACACCCTCACCACCCCGGGTGCACCATGCCCCAACCTTCATCACCCCATCCCCAAAAGACCTTCCCATTCCCTTGGAGAGTAAAAACCCCACACCCCAAAGGGATATGAATGTGAATGAGGTACATGCGGCCTCCCCCGATTGGGAAGAAGAATACGAGTCACAATGTCATGAGTTAGGCCGGGAAGTTCCCATCCCATGTGTAAGAAGCATCATGGCTCACACAACCGACCACCTAGAGGAGGAGAACACCATGGTCACCATCCCAACTGTGGGGGAAACACATGTCCAAGTTGAAGAAGAAACCTCGCACAGTGGTCTTCACCCTACACCACCCTCCCTAGTTGGGGCCGAGCTCATCTTAGGAGAACCCCTTTTACGTTGGCTAAAGGAGAACCCAATTAGAGATATCATGGCCCATGTTTGCCCTCCTTTGGAACAAAACCTTCCTATACTGTCCCTCTCCTATCACACCACCATCCAATCATCTTACCAAGTGGAGACATTAGGGGATCTCCTTAAGGGTCTATCTTGGCAAATGGAGTTAACTGGCATGTTGACCACAGTAGCCGACCGACCTAGGAGCCTTGACCTTCTACACCTATGTGTCGGGTCCATCTCCTCGATTTACACTGTGGGTTGCTACACTAGCGACCTTCTTTTACTCCTCCCTACACCCGATGAGCCCGATGCTATCCATAAACTTGAGTTGCTTATCTCGGGTAGTACATCAAGCCCTCCATTCATGGCCGAACATCCCACCAAGAACCTCAGCCCAATTGTTCGATTAGAGGAGGATGACTCACCGCTATGTAAGGACCATGAGGACCTAGAGTTCCTCTTCCCAGGTGATCCTTACCATGACCCCTTCGATCCCTTTCTATACCCACCCAACTTACTCACCACCAACCTTTTCCTACCCCAACCAACCATGTTAGACCAAGCCCACCTCTCTCAAAACCCAGCCCACACCAAGGGTATCATGACCATGGGTGAAATACAACTAGGAAATAATGAAGTGCCCCACTCCATGACACATACCTTCTTTGACCCCTACGACCCTTTTGAGTGGAAGCTCGAAGGCCACCCCACCACCCCACACAAGGAAGTCACCTATGGGAAAGGAATTCTTATGTCTTGGCACATCACACCACTTGGCATGAATAGAAAGTCGGGTCCTTTCATACATGACACCCACATGTCAAGTCGGATGCATGACTGGTCCAAAGGTCCTCCCACATTCATCATTGGTCTTAAGCTTGTTACGAGCATTCACGGATGTCCGGGACCCCCGGCATTTGCTATACCCATGCGCGATAGATTCCCCTACGGATGCCCCAGCCCTCCAACCATTGTTATGAAGTCCATGCATGATAGGGCCACTTGTGACTGCCCCGGTCCACCTAAGTTCATCAAGGTCCACATGGCATCAATGCATGATATGTCAATTTATGGTTGCCCCGGTCCACCTTTGCACACTACCCACTTTCACAACCACTCACCGCATCATAATACATGGCATGAGCATACACGCAAGCAAATCGCAACGAGCGGTGAGGTTCACAAAGATCGGAAAAAGGCTCGCGAGCACCACTTGGAATTCCAAGTGGGCAACCTATCGATGGTGGCATTGGAGTGGCTCTACCCTATAGTCACCTCCAACTCGAGGGCACGAGGACTTGGACCTTGCCAAGTTTCGAGTGACTTTGGCAACCCGGCTTACTGGTTGGACTTGCTAATGGGTTTTAGGATACACCCAATTTTCGGCGCGGCAGATCTGGCACCCTATATGGGCACCGCGGTGGAACCCAGTGAGCACCTTGAGCCTACCCCCACCTTTGTGAGTGATACCCTCGGAGAGCCTCCACATTTCAGCCTGAGAGTCCGACGTGTGCACACGGAGGTAATACTAGGCAAGCAAGGTACCGTCACCAGCAAAAGGGTGTGCCCAAGCCACCATGAGAGGATGAAGGACCGTCCCCTGGTTGTGGACGCAGGGTTGAGTTTGGAGGTTGAGGTTCACCCCGAGCTGCTTTAGAGGACCACTTCCCCGGGGGACCCATACTCGACGGAGTCGAGTTCTCCGCAGCCCGAGGGTATGATGGGGACATCTCCGGCGATCTCATTTGTTCGAGGATCTTGATGCTCGCCAGCAGTGCTACATCTTGTTTGCCACTTTATTCCGAGTCATATGATGTATTTTCTATTTTCTTATTATGTAATTTTCCTTTTATTTGAGTCAAGTCCCTAGGTTAAGGTGTCATCTACCTAGGTTAATTGGCATTAGAGTGGTTAATGAGTCAGTTGGGCCCAATTAAGTGGGCTAGGCCCATGGGCGCCCCCTTCTCCCTTAGTTTATTGTCACTAGTCTACAACTTAGGGTCTTATGTTAAATTGTGGGATTCCTATAAATAGGACCCCAATCCCACCATTTGAAGCTAATGAAATATTGAGTAAAAATTATCCACAAAGGATTGTGCCTCCTTCTCTCTCTCTCTCTCTCTCTCTCTCTCTCTCTCTCTCTAAGGGGTGGATTCCCCTCTCTCTTTCTCTCTCTCTCTCTAAAGGGGGCGAACCCCATTCTCTCTCCTCCCCACCCCCAATTTTGAAATTCACTCTCTCTCCTCCCTATTCACCTCTCATTAAGACCTCTCCCCCTTCCCCATACCTCCCATTTAATTCCCCTCCAACCCCTACGTGGAATCCCCTTCTCCTAGGCACCTCTCCCTCCTCCCAAGTAACCTTTCCCCTTCCCCATACAACCTTTCATTTTCCCAAGGGAGAATCCCTTCTCTCAAGCACCCCTTCCCCTCCCCAAGGCAACCCTTCCCATTCCCTAGACTTCATTAAGCAACCACCATTAACCCCACATTCAAACCAAAGGAGAGATCTCTCCTCCCTCTCTCCTTCCCAACCCAAATTCGCAGCTCCCCCTCCCTCCACTTGCTAGACCACCTCCCAGCCCCCTTTCTGCCCCTCCCACACCTTGAATCACCCCCTAACAGACCCCCACATAGTCAGGTGTCACCCCCACACCCATCCACCCCATTTCCCACCCCATCTACTCCGTCTCCCATCACCTTTCATCACCCTATCCATCTCAGTTCGCAGGCATCAGTTGGATTCCGACTTGCAGGACCTGCCCCGAGGTCATTCGGCGTCGTCTGGAGACGTACCATACATCGACGGAAAGGTCGTCAAGATAGCTTCGCAGCTGAGGTGGTCTCGCCAGAATCCGACATCTCTGCTGTCCGGAGGGTTCGTTCTCATCCGTCTGCGCAACTGGGATCTGAACCAGGACCAGAGCTGGAGTGCAGAAGCTTCCACGGTCTCATCCTTCCGTTCCAAGGCACGCCGCTTGGCCGGCTCAAAGATCCACTAGTCCTCTGTCCAACACAGGAAGCGGGACCACGTTTGGAGTCCGGGACTGCCCGTTCTGAATTTTCTCCCTCAGGTGCGCTGAACAGGTCACTCAGGACCTGTCCACACCCCTCGTCACTCAATGGGCTCTCCCTCTCACTCCGACATTGTCTGGTGCCCATTTTGGCTGCTTCCCGAAGAAGACTCATCTACGGTCATACTCATCTTGGTCCCGCTGCGTTTCGACATCGGGAGCGGGCGTGGTGACTACTTCCACCTGCTGCTGCACCCTGGGACCAGTCCGAACCAGAGCGCCGAGATCCTGTTCCAGAGCTCGCCCCAGCCGGTGACGACGTTGGTACCAACCAAAAAAATTCACAGGCATTCTTGGGTATGTCAGCGACGTTTCAGAGCCAGTTTCGTTGAATTCTGAGTTTGGTGGAGTGCGTGGCGTCGTCTACATCGACTTCCTGTCCGATTATTCCAGAACGGGCAGATCGTTCGGCGCTAGCTTAGTTAACCTCCCCTCCCCGCCTGGCCGGCTTAGCGCCCCTCCTTGTGTGGAGGTAGTGTTTGGTGTAAGCTCATTCCCCCACCCCGAGATCCACCCTCCTGCGTGGGGCGTAGTTTTGTACTAGTAGGTCTTCGGCTGAAGCGTCATCGACGCGGCGTGCGGGTAGCCCACGCTTCCCCTCTCGCCCTCGTCTCCGACCGGGATCGGTGTCTTCACACTGATCAGGTGAGCTTTGATCCCCCATCCTCTGCTGGTTTCACTATTCCTTAGCTTAGTATTATCTCTAGTTGCGCCGTCGACAGTGAGAGAGTACTCGTCCCAACATTCCGTCTAATCGAGTGCCACCGCAGGTGAGTTGTGAGAGTGTCATTACATCCCACACCCTTGGCGTGCCGGCTGCCCTTGAAATTGGGCATCCCTGGCCCATTGGGGTCCATCCCTAGCTGACCATATCCTTGGAACCTCGAGGTCAAACCTCGGACCCTCACCACCATCGCCGGTCCACCTACGGCACCGGGTGTGCGCGACACGGGTGAACCGCTTGTGAGAGATCGCCGTTCGGTCCGGTTGCTTGCAAATCTATGTCCAAGGAGTGGTGTCACATCACCGCGACATGCGCTTCATAGACTTCTGGCTCTTATAGTATCTTGAGAAGAGTTTCTCTCAGATCCTTACTCCAAGCAATGGCTTCCCAAATTGAAATACTGGCAGGGAAGCATTTCATCTGGTGGAGGACCTTCCGGTCAGCCCGGGCATGAGCATCCTCCAAAGAGGGTAGTATGTCAGGCTAAGCCTTCTGTGAGCTACCGTGCTGTTCCCCGTCGGGAAGTTGCACTGCCTTGCCCTTACCACCGGGATCGGACCGACTTTGGTCGCCAGTGTGCTCCTGGAACAGAGATGCCAATGATGGCTCTTTTGGGGGTGACTGGCGGGCTGGGTCATCATTGTCGGACGGTCCCGCTTGCTTTGCTATAGAAGCCGGTACTGGTGCAGGGGCTGGGAGGCTGGGAGTAGCCTCTTCAATGTAGGAAGGATCGAAGACACCGGGTCCCCTCCGAATTTCTACTTCCGGAATGGGAGCCGATTCCTTCCCTCGAAAGAGGATGATTCACTCCGGGTCGAAGGTGGACAGAGAGAGGGGTAACTCAGGAGTTCTCCCACGGCCTCTACCGCATCCTCGACCGTGACCTCGGCCACGACCGGTGTGCTCTGGAGCTGGCTGTAGCCTAAGAGGAGCAATGGTTCTTTGTCTTGTCCGGGAGGCCACTGGCTCGCCCCGCCGAGAAGCGTTGATATTGTCAGGAGGTGGAATGGCCACCCTGTTACAGGTGCAGTGCTGAAGCATTTCTTCCAGCTGCTCTGTTGTGATCTCCTTGTCCTTATAGCACGAGGAGAGCTCGTCCGGGATCAAGAGTCTTTCGCCGTTCTTGAGCTTTTGGATCATCTCTTGGACCTAATTTCTAAGGCGGGCTCGTTTCTACATTTCTTCCCACGGGATATAGCTGTCGAGTGGGAGAGCTCCGGTCGGACGAGGAGGAACGTATTCCTCCAGGTCATCAATGAGCCGCTGGAGCCTCTGGGCAGGCGTCGGCTCGGCTGGTGACTATAGAGAAGCCGCTTGTTCGGCCTATTTCTTGAGGCGCCTTCCGCTCGTTGTATCTAGAAGGTGGCGTTGATCGCCTGCTCGATTACGTAGAGCAGTAATTCCTGGTATGCCAAGATACTGGGACTGACGTCCGAAGACGTGTGCGCGGTTTGGTGCCTTACCCGCGGTGGTGGCGACTTTTGAGGAGTCGGTTGACTGGTGCTGGCGTCCGAAGACGTATGTGCGGTTTGATGCCTTAGCCGCGGTGGCGAAAACTTTTGTTGAGAAGTGGACTGAGGGATATGTTTGTTGTCCTACTCCTTAGCTTTGCCTTTGGGATCACGCTGAGGGCAGGGCCTACCGACGACTGACGGCGTCGCAGGATATTATTGCTCTGCACAGTTATCCTGACTCTGCGGACTAGCTGAGCTGCGTGGCGGTGGGCCCGGCGCTTGCATCAAAGCCGCTGAAGACTCCGAAGATGTCTTCTTTGTACTTCGGATTGTATCAACGGGTAGGCAGAGAGGACCCGATGACCCATCCGCTGAGGGGGTGTGAGAAGGCTGAGGTAGGACCTTACTGTGCTTTTGCTTTCCCTTCCTATCCACGGATGCCGGATGATGGCCCGGTTAGGAGGCAATTGAGAGGGGGGTGAATTGATTGCCCACTCTTTCTGACAAATTATAAAGCAACCCAAACAAACCACGGATATGTAGAATAAAAGTAAAGTAGAGACTTGATTAAGACGAATGAACTTAAATCAAGCAAGCTCTCACAACTTCCCAGCGCACATATACGCTCACTCGGACAACTATATTTGGATGGACAGTTGAGTACACTCGCGTCTCACCGTCTCACACTCGTATAGTGAACGAAAAATTAGATAACGACCAACACCAATCAAGCAAACCACAACACAGTATTTTTAGGTGGTTCGGACGCACCAAGTGCGTCCTACATCCACCCCTCTCACCTCGAGAGGATTTCACTATAAACGCTGCTCGACGGCAGCAACCACACACACACGGGCTCGACGGCCCACACACGTGGGTTCTCGTATGACGACGAGACAACCCACACACACTCGGAGCAAGCTCCGAAAATATCCAGATAGAGAAATAGTATTAAACGAAATACAACCCCAAATATGAGTTGAACGTTCTAAGCACAAGATGTCTAAGAAGATTATGAAACAATATAAATCTTCCCCTATATGCTTTAACCAAAGTTGGAAATATATGAAGTGTGGCTTAGAATGATGAAACCGAGAGAAGAGGGAGATGATATTTGAAGCTTCAGGCGCCCGAAGCAAGGATGGAGAGGACGCAGCCACTGCCTCTAGATCTCTCAGCTCGGGCTCATGAGGGGATGTCTCAGGTGTTCCTTCTCTTCTCCTCCAGCAGACCACACAACGTTCCTCTCCTTCTTCCTGCAAGATGAAAACGTTAGAGCTCAAAAGGATTGGTTCGATCGGAAGAGAGGGGCGGCTATATAAAGCAAGGGGATTCAAGCCCCAAGGGACATAAAAGCCCTTCCCAAACCCCTTTCATAACAAATACAAGATGCAAAGGTCGCCCTAAGGCCATTAGGGTCAAAAGCCATGCCATTTGGATCCTCCTTATTAGAGTTCGAAACAGATCTGGAAAACCGTGTTCGAACGTTGAGAAAAAGTGTCGACCCATAAGGTCGACCCTTTTTCGTGAATGTTCTGCCTGAACATATATAAGAATAAAATTGCGACACGAGTGTCGACCCATGGGGTCGACACTTCTTACGAAGTGTTCTGGCCGGTTAAAAGAACAAAACATTCATGATGAAAAGTGTCGACACACGACGTCGACACTTTTTCACGAACATTCTATTTTCACAGAATTGAACATATTTACCTGAAAGTGTCGACCTTCAGGGTCGACACTTTTTCACGAGAGTTCTGCCTTAGCAAAATAGCAGACACCTGGTGAAAGTGTCGACCCCTGGGGTAGACACAATCTGCCAGCGTCCAATGTTTCAACGAAGGCAGAGACTCCACAAATAAGTGTCGACCCCTGAGGTCGACACTTTTACTGACAGCAACAAAACTTCAGTAAGTGAAATTGAAACCTTCATGAATCAAATACATATATCAATGTTGATCAAGAGAGTTCATACAACACAGATAAACATGATTAAACATGAGTTTTTACCCGGATCATTCCATTCAAACTCAGATCCAATTTGTACAAACATTCTCACCATTGGCCTTCAAATTGTGAGTGTAGTCTCATAATAAACCAAATAAACCTGTATTCTCCAGATCTAACCATTGCTCTTTCATCTACCTTGTGACCAACCTTCAAAAATGTTCTTACCATTATCTACAAGACGAATCCATATCGAACCTGCACAGGACAGATTGCCATTAAACTCAATCTCAACCCAGGCAATGAAATTCTCATATCAATCCAGATGATATAGATTAATCAAACCATCCATTCAATCTTTAACCCAAGCAACTCATTCAAATAAATTAGTCCTAGTCAGACTTTAGCGATATTGAGCATTTTGCTTGGTATAGCCAATTCAATCAAACACAGACTGAAATCCATCAACCTCACCTTTCATCAAGTATGTATATCAATGAAGATCAATCATGGAAGTTTTCATTCAAGGCAATCATTCATCAAACCTGTATGCATGCAAATTCATTGAACCCGAAATCATGACATTTCATTCAGAATCTTCGTCAAAATAGTCCGGGGGACAACACCGGAGACGGAGATAGGACGGGGGGGTGACGAGAGAGAGCTGAAGAGCCCGTCGTCGTCTCTCCCACTAGAACGTCCTCTCGGCCGAGAAGGACCCGGAGGAGCCTGGCGGTGTCTTCTTCAGGGAAAGGGAGAGACTTTAGCTCCCGCCAGGACTGTCACCGCACAGCCGAAGTGGCTGGTGTTGGCTGACTGGCTGTTGACGTCTGGGAGCCCACAAGGGCTGGAAGAGCAGGGGAATGGATGACGTTGACCGGGAAGTTGGTCGGCTCCATCTCTTGACTGACATCCCACTCTCTATGCCTCCGTAATCGCTTGAGTGCTTCTCGGTTGTCAATCCGGAACTCGAGCCATTCTAGTGGATGCTGATAAGGCAACCCGTGCCCATTCACTTGAGGGGAGTCTGGCCACTTGGCGCATCCCTGGTGGTACTCAGGGTCTCTTCGACAGCTTGCCGAAGCCTGACAAGTGACATGGAGTTCCCCTCCGCATCGATCTTCTCGCATTGGATCTGTTCCTGGATGAGGTGTTGAACTTCCTCACAAGACTCGATCGGGTGGCAGATTCTAGCGTGGAAGGGGTAGTATTGGGGGTGACTACGATCCCAATGGGTGTAGTCTGCCGGCGAGTCGCGGGGCATGATTTGTCCCCTCTCGACGAGGATATCGAACAGTCACCAGGTTCTCTCCCTGGGGAAGAAGAGGGGTCTGTGATCATGCCAGGGCCTCCACCCCGGGTACCAGAGTGAATGTTCACCATGACTAGTGTTGGGCTACTCTGTCTCGACATCAGAGAGAGAGAATGTGGCCATCATGTGGATGACATTGGCTGGGTGGTGAACCACGCGTGCTGCCTTAGCTGGCCTAGTCCACGTATGTGGTTGCGGGGGATCGACGAGACCACTCTTCATTTTGATGAGACCATCTCGGATCAACTTCTGCGCCTAAGTCTTGAAGATGTTGCAATCTTTAATTGAGTGACCTAGCATGCGGTGATACAGGTAATAGCTGGGATCGTTGGTCTTCAGAGCCTCATCCGGCTTTCGGATTTCTGGCAGCTCGACAATCTTCTGAGCCATGCAGAGGTCGAAGAGCATCTTCGTATGTTCCTTTTTGAAGGAGAAGTGTGTCTTCATGCGCTCCGAGAAGGAGGGAACGCTCGGCTTGTCCGCTAGCTTTTTGTCAGAGCCGCTGGATTCGGGCTCCTTACTAGCTTTGGCGGCAGGGGTGAACTCTATGATATTCACCTCCTTACCGGGCTGGTGTTCTCGCGCTTGCTTACCCTTTGCTACAGTATAGCTCGGGTTATCGGCGAAGAACATCTCTATTTCGGCGACTGCCGAATTGAGCTGGTCGAAGCCTTTGATATTGGTGCCGAGAAGCTTTTCGCTACCTCGGTCGCGAGACCTCGACAGCATATAGTGATGGTGTCCTCCTAAATGGGTGGATTGACATACCTCATGCTGAGCTCTCGCCACTTTTTGATGAAGTCGAGGGCGCTCTCGCCCTTTTTCTGTCGAAGAGAACAGAGTTCAACCAGAGAAATCTTTCACTTGATCATTTGAAAGCGGTCGAGGAATTTCTTCTGCAGATCCGCCCAGTCGATCACTGAGCCAGGCTTCAGCCAGGAATACCATTGAAAGGCCGTTCCCGTGAGCGAAGTAGCAAAGTAGCGGAGGAGATATGATTCGTCCAATGCTAACTCACCCATGGCCGTACATAGTAGGCCAAGTGTTCTTGTGGCGACCCTTGCCCGTCGAACTTTTGCAACTTCGGGGGCTTGGCATACTCTGGGGGAAGCTTTTTTAGCTGGTGGTGAAGCAGGTAGGGTACACTGTAGAGATCTGCTGTTACAACCCCTTCACCATACTGTTTGTCTCGATAATATGCTCGATCATCAGGCGTTATGCCAGGAGATTTTCTGGCACTAGCGTATTGGAGGCTCGTGGCTGAGTCTCAACCGAGGGTGTGCCAAACTCGGTTGCCAACGGAGTTCGGGCAATCTCCGCTGAGGTGTTGGCAGCATCGCGGGCTGCCAACGGTATCGGGGCCTCGGCCTGGGGCCTAGCAGGCTGCGGAGGATGAAGGTCCCATTCCTAGAAGAGGTCTTGTAGGAGGGCCTTCAGATGCTAGTTCTCCTTCATGAGAGCATCGAGGGTCACTTATTGAGCCTCGTTTCTAGGAGGGTCGTTGTTGACCGGCTCTGTGTTGGTAGGAGGATCGCGATCTTTCACCGCGACCTCTTCTGCACGTTCTGATGCCTGCAGTCCGATAGAAGTTTCGATGTGACCTGTTGGGGGAGGCGGCGGAGCGTAGTGGCGCGGCCTCCTGAAGTGGGACAAAGGCTGGTTCTGATCATCAGTCTGGGTGTCGGGCTGGTGTCCGGTGGTGTAGCACACGAACACTCGAACCGCGTCGTTGATGAACCGGGCTGTCCGCTTCCTCCGTGGGTGCCGCTCGGGGTGGACAGACGTCCCTTGTCTGTCAAATACCGAGGTGCGTCGGGGAGGGGGCTCACTCCCGATATCCATCGGAGGAGATCCCTGGACAGGCTGCTGGAGGGCCCGAGAGCAGGCTCGCCTTTGCCTTTGCCTCCGCTTGCTTGTGCGGGGGACATCAGACGACTGGGCATCGTCAGATGGTGCTACTGTGAGGCCAGTCGCATCCTGTCTGATGCCGCGTCTGAGTGCTCGCAGGGGTTTTCTAATACGCGCCCTTCGAACGGCCTGAGCTTCTTCTGGGGTAACCAAGATTCTCCTCAAGTCAGGTTGATGGTCTCCCTTTTCGCCACTTTTCTGACAAGTTGCCTTGGGAGGCCATGTGTCGGGCTGCGGTGGGTACCCCTGGGCTGTTGCTGAGGGACCCGCTCCTCTTAGCTTCGCCCCGTCCTCTCGTGTTTGCCGCAAGAGGTCAAAATGATTGGAGGTGGGGATGGTAAGAACGGTCCATTCCTGGGGTATGATTGGTTCACCCCCGTCGAGACGGATCCGCAAGTCACCGACAAGAATCGTCCTGCCTGAGTTACTGGTCGCAACGGCGAGCTGTCTGCCTTTACGGCCATGGCAACGCTTCTTCTGAGGAGTGGAGGAAGACTCCGCCCCGAGATGGTAGACCGAGAAGACCCGACCTGAAGCAGCTGGTAGCGTGGGGCTGTCAGTCGGAGGTGCTGGGACCGGCCCCCGGGGTATGAGTCCCGCACTGGGAGTCGATGGCTGGGCGACTCAGGAATAAGCCCTTGCCCGCACTGATAGAAGTGTTACGGATGCTCGCGATGACACTCTTGCACCGAGAAGCGATACCGTCGGAAGTGCTGAGGTGTCGACGCCCCTCGGTTGAGGACCCATGGTAAGTGCCGGTGTAGTCCGAGCTCGGGTCGGGAGGCCCGAGGAGGGTGCTGAGGAACCTTGCCCCCTAGGTAGGAGACCCACGGGGAGAGCCAGTTCAACTGGAGCTCGGAACCGGGGTCCCAAGGATGATACCAGAGAGCCGCAGTCATGGCTGGGAGCCCACATCAAGAGTCGGATTTACCGGGGCTCGGGCCTGGGGGCCCGAGGAAGGCACTGAGGAGCCGTGGACCCGGGGCTAGGAGCCCATGTTGGGTACCGGCTTGGCTAGGGCTCGGGGTTGGAAACCCGAGGAAGATGCTGAGAGGCCGTGGACCCGGGGCTGGGAGCCTGTGTTGGGTCCCGGCTTGGCTGGGGCTCAGGGTTGGAAACCCGAGGAAGGTGCTGAGAAGCCGTAGACCTGGGGCTGGGAGCCCGTGTTGGGTGCTGGCTTTACTGTGGCTCGGGGTTGGAAACCCGAGGAAGATGCTAAGAAGACGTGGACCCGAGGCTGGGAGCCTGTGTTGGGTGTCAGCTTTGCTGTGGCTCAGGGTTGGAAACCAGAGGAAGGTGCTGAGATGGTGACTGAACTCATGGGCACGGGGCCCGTGCTGGAGATCAGACGAGGCTGGCCTCGGGAGCTAACGCTTACACAGGCCGGTGTTGATCTGGGGGCCCTGCAGGGGCCAATGGTGGCAGTTCGATACCTGATGTTCAGGTGGGCCACCGGGGCTGGAGGTGTGCGTGGCGCCTAGGCCACGGGAGCCAACGGATAGACTGGGGTTGGCTGAGGAGTAGCCACAGGGATCACACCTAAGAAGTAGGGCGATCTGATGACGGGGACGAAGCTGCCGAAAGCGATCGACGTCACCATGTAGCCCACCCGGGCATGGGTGGCAATTACATTCGGGCCGTAGGTGATGGCCGCCATGGTTGCTGGAGAGCTGAGTGCTGCGGAGGTGACGGTTGCTGATAGTCGCCGAGCTCGATCCGGCGGGCAGAACGCGAACTGAAAGCTGCTAAGGAATGCGCGTGCGAGTACCCTCCTCTGCCTCTCCCTCAAGGACAGGGAAAGGGCACCAGGGCTTCAGGGCCGGCATAGGCTTTTCTTCAGCAAAAAGAAGGAAGGCGGGAGATGTCCCACCGGGCGTGCCATCCTCTCTGTTGCGCAGGTTTTTATGCCGAATGACTCGAGTGAAGGAAGGGATACAGTGGGTAAGGAAGACACAGGAGTTTGATGTATCTAGTGTATCCTCCTTAAGGTTGCATGCCTCTCACGGCGGTATCGGGCACTCTCCTTTTACGGAAAGTCGAAAAGGGTCGAATGGCACGGGAATGTAAGAGTACGGGTTAACCGGACAAGGTGAGGGCATGCCAGTCGATTTCTCGATAATCACCCTTGGAACCAAGGGTTGACTGGGGAAGCGCCACCAGGGCGCGGCACGTGGGCTTGGCGATCGGGCGACACGTGGAGAGAAGGGGTTCCACGGGTGCGAGTGCGTAGGTGATTGTGGGAATCGTGTACTGGACGTCTTTCCCCACCGGTCGTAAGCAACATGTGTTTATTTACATCGGATTGAATCCGAACACCTTCGTTCCATGCTAAAGGGAAGCCTATATATATGCCTGAAGCCGTGGGTAGAGGGCCGAGAGCATTCCACAGCTGTGGGTGCGCTTTTGACTGATGGGTGTTTATGGGGGTTAGTATGTTTGGCATGTATGCCGAATGGTGTCGGTAGAAAGCTGGGGGACCGATTGCGTACGTTGGTATTCCACTGGTTTTATGATGGGCCACATGGGCTTTAAAAATGGGCCGAGGTGGCCGAAGTACAACTGGGGCAAGCCGCGGGACAACTCCGACACGTGGGCCGGTCCCCGGGTCATTGCGTAATAAAGCGGATATCCGTGTGTCTTACAGGAACTCTTTACAAAGGGATTCTTATGAGCCCGACTGCCTTGGTTGCCAGAGCGGACATAGACTGGCGCCTGGTGGAGGTCGGACACGGATCGAGGTGAGCGATCGGGTCCGGGTCTCGGACGGCGAGTGTCGTCATGCTGGGGAGTCGAAGTCGGCCCTGGGACTATGCTTCCCGGGCCAGAGGTCCAACTAGACTCGAGTTGTTAATTCGAGGGGCCAACGGCCGGCTGGGGGGTGAGCAGTGGGCACATGATTCCATGTCTGAGTCAGGCACAACATCCTGGAGTGCACTTCGTCACCGTCGTAAGTTGGCGTACACGGGAGGACCCGGGATGCAGGTGTATTTTTCGTGGGCATAGTGATCTTACATGCGACGTGGATGGACTTGTGTGAGACGGCTAAACGCCGTGCGAGGGAAGTACACGTGACATACCCTCGGCGTGTGTGAGCCGACTAGCAAGCCAACAGTGCACGCACTTAGCTTCTCACGTTCCCGACCCTTGCCTAAAGCCTCGGGAGTCCGAGGGTGCTACAATTAGGCCGGGGGGTGTTTGTTCGTCCGTTAGCTTGTTGTTGGTGGTGCTCCTTGTGTTGTTGTTGCCGTGGTCCTTGTTGCCCCTTGCGCTTCTAAGGGGGAATTTAAAGGAATTTAATGGGGTGGGCGGTGGGGTTTAGGTGGACCAAGTTGAGGGTTCAACTTGGTCCGGGTAAACCCCTCAAACAGTATTATTTTTATTTTATTTTTATATTTTTTTGTGTGTGTAACGGAGTGGGGGAGATGGGGTTTAGGCGGACAAGCCGCATGGGCTGGTCTGGTCCGCCTAAAAACCTCTTCGGAGGGGTTTTTTTGTTTTAAGAAAATCTTGTTTTTATTATTGGATGGGGTTTAGGCGGACCAGCTTTGGCGTCTAGGCTGGTCCGCCTAAACCCCTCCCCAGGCGGGGTTTGGGCGGACCAAAGTGGCCCATTTTTTTGATTTAAAAAATCTCTTTTTTTTTACTGCGCAGGGGTTTAAGCGGTCCAGCCTGGGGGTCCAAGCTGGTCCGCCTAAACCCCTCCCCAGGGGGGGTTTGGGCGGACCAAATTGGTCCATTTTTTTATTTAAAAAATCTTTTTTTAATACCCAAGTGGTTTAGGCGGACTAGAGTGGAGAGAGAAGGGGGGGTGGCCCAACCTCTATAAAATCTGATTTTTGGTTATTTTTAGCCCCACTTTGACTCAGTTTGAATGTAAGAAGACAAAGGATACGGGCTTGGATTGGTTGACTGGCTGCTTGTGCACGTAGACCGAGGGGATCGACGTGTATGACTCGACGTAATCCCGGCGCTTCGTCTTCACGAATTCTTCCTCGTACGGGTACGATGAGCAAACCCTTGCATGAATCTTGTGCCGTGAGATCGGGAATTTGCATGAACTGGGACTCGAGAGGACCGTCGGGCCTCCAGACTGAGGAGAGGGCGCGGCCCCCGGGGAGTTCACCCTCCCTTGGCGGTGCAGCCGCGCCTTCCGGCTAATGGGCCCAGGACAGGCCGTAACCCCAGGGGATGGACCCCTGGGGGTCTTCTTTCATCGTCTGGGGATGTCCTTTGAAGAATAGGGGGTTCTGGGATATTGGGATGGCCCATGGGGGCCGTTGTTCTTCAAGTCATAGTAGTCGCTCGCAAGGTGTTCGGGCGAATGCCCGACACACCCCGGGTTGTCGAACGGGCCAAGTAGGTGACTTGTGAGCCTTGGATTTGGCCTTGGGCTGAGAACGGGAGCTCGTGGGAGCTAAGGGGGGCACTTTAGGCTCATGGGCCGTGCCTCGCTCTGCTTGCCGCGTTGTATGGCGGGTTGGCAGGGTAGCCTCAGATAGGCCCGAGAGCTAAAGTTAAGTGGCTCATTGCCTAGTGTCTGAGGGTTGGGGGTGGCCCCGGCTTGCTGGGGGGTCGTTGTAGGACCCAATTAGTGTGCTGGAACCACGGGGTGGCCCGTGGGTTGGTGTAGAATGGTTGGAACATATGGGCCCACAGGTGTTTGGAAAAATGCCGAACACACGTGTGTGAGCCGTATACACGTGCTGCGGGCCCTCAAAGCCTGTGGTTGACTTACTTGGGTCTCCCTTTGACCTTGGAGGGTTGAAAGAAGATGTCCCGGGATAGGCCCCTAGCCTTTTCACTGGGTGCCACGTGTAATGGCTTGTAGTCGGGGCGCCCCCTGGTTGGCCCGGGTGGTCATGTAGAATGCGGGCAAGGTCCACAACTTGGGGGTCGGGATTGGTCCCGATTGATTGCTAATGCCACTGTATACCTCGGCTAGCGGGTTGGGGCCGTTGGTCGGGCCCACTAGGTTGTCGGAGGGGCCGGGTAGCCCAAGCCTTGAAGGTGTTCGAGGAAATTCCCGAACTCTTCTTTCTTGGTATTTTGCGGGGGAAATTGTCCGGGTACAACAAATGCCCCTCACGGGTCGTGCATCGGAGGCGGAGACGAGGGCGTACGGCCCGTGAACCTCTCCTTCTCAGCTGCTATAGTTGTATTTTGACGCTTCATGTGCTTTTGCTTTACTGTATTGTATGTGTTGAATTTCTGGCGCACTGACCATTTTTGGTGTTCTGTCTTGCAGCTATGGCATGATTCGGTTGGGACGAGAGGGTCCCGAGGCGTGTGGTCCGGGAGGAGGACCACTGGGTGAGGAGGACCGAGCGGCCCATGACTCCCTTGGGCATACTGGTCATCATTGTGACTGATGTGGAGCAGCTCGATTGGGGGCACACGACTATGGTAGAGGGCCCCATTGGCGAGTGTGGTTGCGGAGTTGGGGCTATGGAGTTGTCCCGCTCATCGAAGGCGGGTGGGCTTTACACCTATGATCGCAGCGGCGGCTACCCAGTGGAGTTCCTTCTGGACTGTCACTTGTTCGAGTTCATCAGGCGCTTTGTCCCACCAGGCATGGAGGAGAGTGACTCTCGGGTTGCTGGAGCCCATCGCCGACTAGAGCGGGCGATTTTGGTGGGCCGAGATAGTTTGCACGGAATCGTGCTCTGCGGCTTTGCGAGTTTCTCTGGGGACTACTGGAGATAGTGTCAGTTCCCTAGTGTTGAGTGCCTAGGCTACTTCAGTAGGGTGGACCAGTTCGGAGTCCATGTTGGAGTGATGGGTCTCGCTTCCTGGGATTTGAACGGACACCACCGGGCAGAGACAGAGGGCAGTTCAAGATTAGCACTGGAGCAATCAGGGTTGGAGTATGCCGGGGAGGGCTATGAAGACCATAGCCTTCTATCTGGGATTCTGCGACAGAGTGCTATTAGTTGGTATGGCCGCTGGGCAGTGATTTCGTCGCACAGATACCGCCAGGGAGCTACCGAGTGGTTGATGGGCATAGTACACCACGACCGGGTGTTGCGGGACCGGATTGATATCCGATATGCTGTGACTGTGGCTTTATATGGGTACCCCTGCTACACGGGGCTTCTACAGGCGTTGACAGAGTGCTTCAGCCGCTGGTGGAACACCGTGGCAACGGCCGAGGGAGAGACTGCATTAGACTTGTGGTCTCTATACATGATCTCTTGGTTGCCGATCAGCGGCGAGGGTTACGAGGAGGTGGTGATGGATGACCTCCATCGCAGCCACACCGACGGGCATGGAAGATACTGGGTTCCTTATAGCTTCTGGTATTTGCTGAATACTTGGAGGGACTTAGCCCTTGCCGGGAGAGAGAGAGCATCGCAGACTCCCAGGGTGCCACTGAACTCGTGCGTCTGCCACTTCTACAACAGACCCTTTTTCTTTTATCAGGAGCTTGCGAGAGACCAGACTCCATGGGAGAAGTACACAGAGGTGGAGCTACAGTTCAGGACATACACGAGGTACATCTATGCGCCCTAGGAAGGGTGGAACCCCCATCGACTGTCGAACGTGACCCACCTGGCCGCGTACATGGCATACTAGTTGGCGACATTCGTGGTCCCACACGGGGAAGACGGCCAACTGAGGGTAGAGTTGTTGTGGCCTACGTGCCAACTGGCGGAGGGATGAAGGGTGGCCTTAGCCCTGGCGGCTATAGCCAATGTTTACCAGGGACTGGGGGTACTGGCGGCGTATCCGGTGCCACGTGAGCGGAGCCTACTTTTGCCAACCCACTACCTCAGTGTGTGGGTCGGTCTACTATTTTCGGGGTTGGTGTCTCGTGGGTCTGTGGTGACCCAGGCAGCACCATTGTTATTCAACTTCACTGGACAGTCGAACGGAGATACTGCCGCACAGTTGGAGGGAGCTACGAGAGTCTTGTGCTACTAGCCCGGCAGGGGCGTGGAGGGGATTCCCTTTGTTGGTGCCACTAGAGACTCCCACCTGGTTCTGGTGCCTTTGAGTAGCGGGGCGGCCTGCGCCCTTCCTTACCAGCAGGAGCCAGATGCGGCATTGTACACAGAGTGGGCGATGAGTACTCGGCTGGCGGTGCTACCTCTACACCAGTCTGTGACGAGCTTCCTGGAGCCATATCACCCGTACAGGTTCGCTCAGAACTTCAAGTATGATCAGAGGATCCCGCCAAACCAAGAGTTCCCTCTAGCGGGTTGACAGTACAGAGGCCGGGATACACACCTGCTGGCTACAGCGTGGTGAAACTTCTACTATCGTCGTGAGCCAGGGGGACTACCGACGCCTGGACCGGGACGCAGGGGATGGTTCGACGTCCATTATACCAGGTGGTGGTTTGAGCACAGTCACCTGTATCGGCAGAAGGCCTCGATGATTCGAAAAGCTGAGGAGGCCCGTCTTTTGAGGGAGGATATGTCGGAAGGTATCGCAGCTGGCACAGCAGGTGCCCTGGGGCAGCCGGGGATCACTATCTACAGGACGGAGCGGCAACGGGGCACTGAAGCCCCTCAGGCAGGCACGGCCGGCGCCTGGAGGTATTGGAGCCGGGGCGCCTTGACCTTGGACGTCGAGGAGTTGGTGGACCCAGTTCCTAGATGAATGCGAGTTCATGCAGAAGGGCTCGCTGGACAGAGTGCTCCCTGAGGGGAGCTTTGCAAACACGGTGATCGATGACTGGAGGCGTCACACCGCCCATGCGATCGGGTCGGTTGGACCCGTAGAGCTCGTGTCCCTCATCGAGTGCACCTACACCGTGAGGGACGTGAAGGAGGCAGTCGCGAAGGCTGCACGGGTCGTGGGCTTAAAGTTGGAGCAGTTGGTTCCTCTGCCGCTGACCCCCTTTGTGGCTTCAGGTGAGACCTTTCTTTAGCCTGTTGCCCTCGCTTTGTTGTTTTCTAGGGTACATGGCTAAGGCATCTTATGTGGTTGTGTTTATTGGTAGGCTCTGCGGCGGATAGGGATCACCCCTCCACAGGGACGTCTTCCTGGGATTGTGACGGGGCCCTCCAGCCCCGGTGGAAACGCCCCCGGGTAGAGACCAGAGTCAGGGAGGTCGGTGTGTCCTCTCGGGGACCCGCCGCTAGGGAACATATTGTGGTGAAACCGGCTCTGAGTAAGTGCTATATCTGCCTGCTTGCTTCATATTGATTCAGCCTTTGTGATCGGCTAACCATGTGCAATTGGATTTGCTTTTTACAGCGTCACTGAAGGCCGGGGCTGACGCGGCATTCTCGCCACCTCAGGAGATCGACCCTCCACCTGATGACGGGGTCGATTGCGAGATAGATATGGAGGGGCTCCTTCGTCTGATGGATGAAACTGCCCCCAATGTTGAGACCTTTCCTGATTTTTAGTCATGGAAGGTTTCAAAGGATGCCCAGCTAGGTAAATAATTCTGAGACCGGGCATGTTGTGTTTATGGCTGTACTTGATTTAGGGAGTTGACATAGTTGCTGGTGTCGTGTAGAGGTGGCCGGGACATCAGAGACCGCCGCTCCCTCTGAGATGCGAGGCGAGGTGCCCCTATCTGTTGACGGGCAGGATCCCGCAGCAACCCAGGATGGCTCAAGTGAGTATTGAACAGCTACAGAGGGGATTGCCCTTGCGTTGTACAATTGCTGGGCTACAGACACTGACTGGTTTTATGTTGCTACTTGCCAGGTGAGGATCCAGTCAGCTGATGTGACACAACCTCGGACTTAGTCAAACAAGCACATCTAAGCATCCAAATGGGCCTTAATGGGCCCCCGCTCTCTTCGTTGCACTCTATTCCCGGGGTGACTATGTGATACCAAGGGTGACTTATGGGAATGGACCCTTGCTGGTAGAGGGCCAGCAAGGCCAAGAATTGATTCCCCAAGGTTGGTTGCCCAATTCGATTGGGGCCGACAAAGTGCACTCGGGCACCGGGTCACACTAACCCACGGCGATCACTCTAAGTCATGGACTTGAGGATCGGGCGCTCCTCACGAATTCAGCGGTGCATGAATCAAATATTGAGAGAGCTACACTAGGTGAGTAAGGAAGAGACACTTACTCGACCGGTTTGAAGAAATCGGTCCCGGTCGGAGACGAGGGCGAGCGGGGAGGCGGTGGTTCCCCACACGCCGCGGCGGTGTCGCTTGACCTGCCAAACCACTTACAAAACTACTCCTCTCGCAGGAGGGGGGATCTTGGGGTAGGGGTTAATATGATACATTCAAACACTACCACCACGCAGGGTGGGGCCTTCAGCCGGCCAAGCGGGGAGGGGTTGGTGGACCGAAACGAAGAGAAATGAGAACTAGGGAAGTTGCAGCTTCAATCTGGAATTCTGGACAGGGGGTCGCTGTGATGGCTATGCCGGGCTTGTCCTGACTCCAAATTGATCGAAACCAGCTCCTGAAGCTTCCTGACTGGAAGAGGTGGACTCCAGAATTTTTGGGGAAGCTCAGACGGTCGGAGGTGGCTGCACCAGCAACAGGAAGTAGCCTCCTCTGTCTGGCCGCAGGTACTGTCTGGACTGTAACAGCAAGTTGCAGAAGTGACTGAGCGCCCTCCCGAGCTCCGATCAGCACGAAACCAGCGGCATCATCTTCGTGGTCGAGGTAGCATTCAGCAGGAGGTGACAGAGATGCATTCAGAGGTGGAGGATGGCCGGGGCACCCAGAAGAGTGGGTACTGGTCGGAGTAGACAGCAGAAAACAGAACTAGATAGATCGGGGCTGAAAATTCGTAACTTCTTCCTCCGGTGGCCGAACGGGGTTCTGTTTCTTGATCTTGAAAGATGACCGGTAGGGGAAGAACTTTGATGAAGGGGCTTCAGCCTGAATCCGCTGGGGTTTGTCGTGGCAGAAGGATCTTCCACGCTCTGGTCCAGGATGAAGACCTCTCTGCGCACTGTTGGGAGAATGGCTCTATCTGGCAGCTCCGAGCTCCGATCGTGTTGATTCCACCTCGCCTGCGAAGTAGACTGGAAGGCCTTTCCAGAAAGGTAGGCCACGCCTTCTTAAGAACTAGGATGAATCCGTGGTTGACGCTGCAACAAGGGCTGTTCTGCAGATCTGCACAGCTCCAACCTACTAGAAGAAATGAGAGGGAGATGTGGCTTCTTTGGTGGAGGGAAATGGTAGGAATGACCTAAGGGAGAGTGGGGGCTCTTGTGGGGTGGAGAAGGGAGCTAATGGTGATGGGGAATGAGGTGGAGAATGGCCAGAAGCAAGTGCTAGCAGGTGGAGGAGGAAGAGCTACGAATTTGGGGAAGGTGGGTGAGAGGAGAAGGTGAGGGGGGCACAAGTGAGTGGAGGGAAGGGTGGATTTCAAATTCAAAAGGTCTTGGAAGGTGGGTGATTATGTTGGGAAGTGGAGTGCTTGCATTGGAATGGGGTAGATTTGGTTGGAAGGTGGAGGAAGGTGTTGGAATGGGGAGACTTCTACCTAGGAACTAGGGAGTGGAGTAATGGAGGCCATGGGGAAGTGGAGGGCATTAAAGGAGGTGGTTGGAGGTTGGAAGTGGATGGGAGGAGGGAGGAGAGAGAAGGAAATTCGGATTTGGGGTTGGAGGAGAGAGAAAGAGGGGTGAAATAGAGAGATTAAGAGGGGAATGGGTGGGGAATCTCTCCCCTAGGGTCTCTCACCCAAAAACTAGAGGAATCACTCCAATTTGAACTCAAATGGCAAGTTTAAATCAAAAGGATGTAATCATTCATTAACTTCAAATGAGGGGAGTGGGGTCCTATATATAGGCAACCCACTCTTTACAATAAGTCCCTGACAAAATAAACAACTACAAATAACCAAGGGGGTTGGGAGTGCTAATGGGCCTAGTCCAACGAATGGGGCCCAATAGCTTACATTAGACATCATGATGATACCAAACATAGGAAAATAAGTGCTAGACTTAGGGAAATGACTCAAATAAAATGGAAATACATCAAAATGACTCAAAGGAAAACTACAAAATGGATAAGGGGCCTTAATAGAGTGAGGCCCAAACTCAACTAGCTCCCGAATGTGAAGAAGTGGACCCGAGCCAAAGGGAGTCGTGGGTGATGCCTCCATCAAATCCCCTGGGCCGTAAAGAGCTCGACTCCGTCGAGTAATGGTCCATCCGGCTAAGGTACCGCTCGAGGAGATCTGGATCCAATCGCTGTAGGTCCTCCCGACTTACCCATGAGTCTTCCAACGGAGGCCGATCCTTCCACCTGACGAGATAGCGCTCATAGACCTTGCTCCGGGTGGTAGTGACCTGCTCATCCAATATTTGTTCAATGCGATCACGCTGAGCTCTTTTGGCTAGTGGACTCTCCGCTCGGGTGGGTGCTCTCTCAAAGGAGGGAGTGGGCTCGATCTCCTCACTAGGTCTCACCGTGGGGCCCTTGTAAGACACTAAGTCGGCGACATTGAATGTAGGACTTACCCCATAATCCTCGGGGAGATCTAATTCATAAGCATTCGCACCAATACGCCTCAAGACCTGGAAGGGCCCAGTCCCACGTGGTCTCAACTTGGAGTTAGCTCCTGGGGAGAGCCTCTCCGTCCTCACCATCACAAAGTCACCCACTTGGAACTCTAAGTGACGCCGGTGAGAGTCGGCCAACCTTTTATACGCCTCATTTTTCATGCCAATGTGCTTGCGGATTTCCTCATGCAACTCTCTAATATGTTGTGCAAAAGACTCGGCAGAAATGGACACTCTAGCATGCTAGGGAAGGGGAATGAGATCGGATGGCTTTCTTGGTTTGTACCCATGCACTGCTTCAAATGGACTCATCCCTATTGACTTATTGACGGAATTATTGTATGCAAACTCAGCCTGTGGTAAGATGAGATCCCAATTTCCGGGCCGATCCTCAACAAGACACCTAAGGAGGTTCCCTAGACTCCGGTTGACCACTTCAGTTTGGCCATCCGTTTGGGGGTGGTAGGCAGTGGAGAATTTGAGGAGGGTACCCATCATGTGCCAAAGAGTCTTCCAAAAATAGCTAGTGAATTTGACATCCCTATCGGAGACTATGGTCTTGGGTAGCCCATGGAGGCGGACTACCTCATCAAAGAATAACCGGGCTATATGGGAGGCATCGGAGGTTTTGTAGCATGGGATGAAGTGGGCCATTTTGGAAAATCTATCAACCACCACATAGATGGAGTCATGCTTCCTAGAGGTCTTGGGTAAACCTAGCACAAAGTCCATGCTCAAATCTTGCCATGGGCGGTCGGGAATGGGAAGTGGGGTGTATAGGCCGGTGTTTTGTTTTACTTGTTTGGCCGAAGCACATGTGCGACATTGACCCACTATTTTGCCTACATCCCTCTTGAGGCTTGGCCAATAAAATTGACGCTCAACTAAGGCAATGGTCTTGTGGACCCCAAAATGACCGGCTAACCCACCAGCATGTAATTCCCAAACCAAGAAGTCTCGAAGAGATGTCCGAGGAATGCAAAGCCTTGGTCCCTTGAAGAGGAACCCATCCTCTAAAATGAATCCTTCATGCTCCTTGCTAGAATGAGTGGTCAAGTTGGCATAGATTTGTCCAAAGTCGGGGCAACTAGGATAATCATCCTTGACCTTGTCAAAGCCAATCACTTCCACTTGGATAGTGGATAACAAGGACATCTTCCTACTAAGGGCATCCGCGGCCTTATTCTCACTCCCGGCCTTGTGTTTGATGACAAAGGTGTAGGATTGTATGAACTCAACCCATCGGGCATGTCGGGCATTCAACTTTTGTTGGGAATTGAGGTATTTGAGTGCCTCATGGTCGGAAAAGATGACAAACTCTTTGGGAAGCAAATAATGTCTCCAATGTCGGAGGGATTGGACCACGGCATAGAACTCCTTGTCATAGGTGGAGTATCTAGTCCTAGCATCACATAGCTTCTCACTAAAGTAGGCGACCGGGTGTCCCTCTTGACTAAGAATCCCTCCTATCCCAATCCCGGATGCATCACAAGTGACCTCAAAAACTTTAGAGAAATCGGGAAGACATAGGACCGGGGCTTGGGTCAACTTTTCCTTAAGCTCAAGGAAGGCTTTAGAGGCGGCTTTGGTCCAAACAAAGGTTCCCTTTTTGAGACAATCAGTTATTGGGCCGGTGATAGTGCTAAACCCCCGAATGAATCTCCTATAGAATGTGGCCAACCCATGGAAACTTCTAACCTCATGAAGGGTGTGGGGTTCAGGCCAATCAATGATAGCTTGGACCTTGTCGGGGTCCATGGAGACTCCTTTGGTTGACACCACATATCCTAGGAAGGTGATGGTAGTGGTCATGAAATGACACTTTCTTAGGTTGGCAAATAAGCTCTCTTGCCGGAGGACGGTGCAAACTTTCCTAAGGTGTTCGAGGTGGGCTTCATGGGTGTGGCTATAGATGAGAATATCATCAAAGTATACCACTAGAAAGTTCCCAATGAAAGGCCTAAGTGCTTCCGTCATAAGACGCATGAAAGTACTTGGGGCATTAGAAAGCCCAAATGGCATGACTAACCACTCAAAGAGACCATCCTTGGTCTTGAAGGCCGTTTTCCACTCATCCCCGGGCCTTATCCTAACTTGGTGGTAACCACTCTTGAGATCTATCTTAGAGAAGATGGTGGCTCCAGCTAGCATGTCCAACATGTCATCAAGCCTAGGGATAGGGAACCTATACTTGACGGTAATCTTGTTAATGGCCCGGCTATCCACACACATCCGCCACGATCCATCTTTCTTGGGGGTAAGGAGGGCCGGGACGGCACATGGACTCTTACTAATGCGGATGAAGCCCTTCCTAATGAGTTCCTCTATTTGCCTCCTAAGTTCGGCATGTTCCGTAGGATTGAGGCGATAATGAGGAAGGTTTGGAAGGGTGGCTCCCGGCACTAGGTCGATTGCGTGTTGCACATCACGCATGGGAGGGAGTTGGTCCGGGAGCTCTTCCGGGAACACATCATGAAATTCTTCCAATAGTTGTTGGATCTCTATGGGATGGGGATTAGAAGGGGTAGGTTCCCCTAAGCATATGACAACCGCACACAAAGGCACCCCTTGAGCAATTTCCTCTTCAAGCTCTCTCCTAGTGATGAGATGAATACCCTTGGTCAACCCCGTGGTTCTACTTTGTTTTGGGGTTTGGATAAGGGCTTGAGTTGGAGGGGTGGAGTTCCCCGAGACTTGTGGAGTGGTGGGGTGTGATCCTTGAGGGAGAGTGTCCCTCTTGGGCATGGGACGAGGTGGGGAAGGGTTAAGACGGATAGTCTTACCCTCATGCTCAAAGGTGCATATGTTGCTTCTTCCTAGAATGGTGGCATCCACATCATAGAGCCAAGGTCTTCCTAAAAGGATGCTACCCACTTCCATAGGTATGACGTCACACCATATTTGGCCATGGTAGGAAGAGAAAGTGAGAGGCACTAGGCATTGGGTGTTGACCGGGATGGAGTTGTTGTTGATCCATGAGACCCGGTATGGACTTGGGTGGGGAGTGAGAGTAAGCCCAAGGAGCTTGACGGTGTCGGGTGACACGGCATTAACACAACTACCACTATCCAAGATCACTTTCCTCACATGGTTTTCTATCTTGACAAAGGTGTGGAAAATTGAAGTCCGTCGCCAATCCTCTTCTTGAGGTTGGGTGAGAGTGCACCTAATGACTCCTAGATGGGAGTTGTTTGAAGGAGTGGAATGATCTAGACCCGACTCTAGACATTGGGCTTCATACTCCTCTTCCCAATCTATTAAGGCTTCATGTTCCTCAATGACATTTTCTTGTTCCTTTTGGGGTTGGACTTCTTCCTCAATAAGCAAGCTAGATAGCCCCTTAGATGGACATTGCCCCGCAAAATGACCATACCCATGACACTTATAGCATTGTTGGCGCCCACTTCCCGGGGTGGCTCCTACACTTGGGCCTTTGGGGTTGTCATCCTTCCGTGGAAGAGGGTGACTAGGAGCGGGTTTGTTTGGAGTGATGGGTGGGGGAGGGTTGTAGGACCTTAAAGGGGCATTCCCACTTGGGCTAGGAGCTCTCATGGGGGTGGGTGGAATGGGACGTGGTCCCATGTTTTTGGGGTCGGTGGGTCGGGGAGGGATAAATCGGGAACTCCTAGAAAACCTTTCCACATCTCTAGCAATTTGGTAAGCTATCTCAAGGTTATCCACATCTCTCATGAATAGTTCCCTCTTGATGTGGCTTTGAAGCCCATTCCTAAAGCGGGATAAGGTGACATCCGCATCCTCATGGACTCCACACTTTAGAAGATAAGAGTCAAATTTTTCAATGTACTCTACCACGGTCTTTCCTTCTTGGGTGAGGCTTTGCCATTCATCTAGGAGCATTTGGTGGTAGGTTCGGGGAAGGTATTTGTTCCTAAGTAGATTCTTCATATCCGCCCAAGTGTTAATAGGCTCATCCCTCCTAATCCGCCTTAGACCCTCTTGATTTAGCCAATAAGTTTTGGCCAACTTAGTGAGATGCATCTTAGCCAATCTAACTCTTCTTTGGTCGGACATGGGGTACCATTCAAAGTATTGGTCCATGGCGGTCTCCCATTCTAGGTAAACACTAGGTTCATGTGAACCGTCAAAGTTTGGGGCCTCTACCTTGATCATCCTTAAAAGGGGGTCATCCGGATCATCCCGTGGACGCCGGTCATGGTTTTGATGGGGGCGAGGTATCTCATGCTCATAATAATGGTCATAGTCCATTTCATCCCTATAAAATTCAGCATGTGGGTGATGGGCTCTTGGGCCGTTGTTCCTTGGGTGGAACTCATCCCTATGAGGCTCTATATGTGGAGGGTGGACTCTTGGGCCTTGGTTCCTTTGGGGAAAACCATTCCTATGATAATCACCATGTGGTGGAGGGACTCTTGGCTCATTGATTCTTGGGTGAGGATCTTCCCTATGAGGTTCATCTTGTGGAGGGGGAATTCTAGGCTCATTGTTCCTTGGGTGGTACCCTTGGTCTTCTAACCGAGCAATTCGGTTGGTAAGGGACTCTAGTTGGGCAAGGATGGTTGTGAGGGCAGCCTCTACCCTTTCTTGGGGTTCCTCCCTAGGAACATCTTGGTTGAGTTGGTGAGGATTGGGATCCATGGTTGGAATCGAAGATGAAGAACCGGGTTGGTAGCTAGTACCACTACGGGTGGACATGCAAGACAAAGGGCCAAAGTGGTTGGACACACAATGCAAAGGTCCTAGGACTTAGACTTGATAGAGACAAGTCAAGGACTTGCTCTGATACCACTTGATGTGACACAACCTCGGACTTAGTCAAACAAGCACATCTAAGCATCCAAATGGGCCTTAATGGGCCACCGCTCTCTTCGTTGCACTCTATTCCCGGGGTGACTATGTGATACCAAGGGTGACTTATGGGAATGGACCCTTGCTGGTAGAGGGCCAGCAAGGCCAAGAATTGATTCCCCAAGGTTGGTTGCCCAATTCGATTGGGGCCGACAAAGTGCACTCGGGCACCGGGTCACACTAACCCACGGCGATCACTCTAAGTCATGGACTTGAGGATCGGGCGCTCCTCACGAATTCAGCGGTGCATGAATCAAATATTGAGAGAGCTACACTAGGTGAGCAAGGAAGAGACACTTACTCGACCGGTTTGAAGAAACCGGTCCCGGTCGGAGACGAGGGCGAGCGGGGAGGCGGTGGTTCCCCACACGCCGCGGCGGTGTCGCTTGACCTGCCAAACCACTTACAAAACTACTCCTCTCGCAGGAGGGGGGATCTTGGGGTAGGGGTTAATATGATACATTCAAACACTACCACCACGCAGGGTGGGGCCTTCAGCCGGCCAAGCGGGGAGGGGTTGGTGGACCGAAACGAAGAGAAATGAGAACTAGGGAAGTTGCAGCTTCAATCTGGAATTCTGGACAGGGGGTCGCTGTGATGGCTATGCCGGGCTTGTCCGGACTCCAAATTGATCGAAACCAGCTCCTGAAGCTTCCTGACTGGAAGAGGTGGACTCCAGAATTTTTGGGGAAGCTCAGACGGTCGGAGGTGGCTGCACCAGCAACAGGAAGTAGCCTCCTCTGTCTGGCCGCAGGTACTGTCTGGACTGTAACAGCAAGTTGCAGAAGTGACTGAGCGCCCTCCCGAGCTCCGATCAGCACGAAACCAGCGGCATCATCTTCGTGGTCGAGGTAGCTTTCAGCAGGAGGTGACGGAGATGCATTCAGAGGTCGAGGATGGCCGGGGCACCCAGAAGAGTGGGTACTGGTCGGAGTAGACAGCAGAAAACAGAACTAGATAGATCGGGGGAGAAAATTCGTAACTTCTTCCTCCGGTGGCCGAACGGGGTTCTGTTTCTTGATCTTGAAAGATGACCGGTAGAGGAAGAACTTTGATGAAGGGGCTTCAGCCTGAATCCGCTGGGGTTTGTCGTGGCAGAAGGATCTTCCACGCTCTGGTCCAGGATGAAGACCTCTCTGCGCACTGTTGGGAGAATGGCTCTATCTGGCAGCTCCGAGCTCCGATCGTGTTGATTCCACCTCGCCTGCGAAGTAGACTGGAAGGCCTTTCCAGAAAGGTAGGCCACGCCTTCTGAAGAACTAGGATGAATCCGTGGTTGACGCTGCAACAAGGGCTGTTCTGCAGATCTGCACAGCTCCAACCTACTAGAAGAAATGAGAGGGAGATGTGGCTTCTTTGGTGGAGGGAAATGGTAGGAATGACCTAAGGGAGAGTGGGGGCTCTTGTGGGGTGGAGAAGGGAGCTAATGGTGATGGGGAATGAGGTGGAGAATGGCTGGAAGCAAGTGCTAGCAGGTGGAGGAGGAAGAGCTACGAATTTGGGGAAGGTGGGTGAGAGGAGAAGGTGAGGGGGGCACAAGTGAGTGGAGGGAAGGGTGGATTTCAAATTCAAAAGGTCTTGGAAGGTGGGTGATTATGTTGGGAAGTGGAGTGCTTGCATTGGAATGGGGTAGATTTGGTTGGAAGGTGGAGGAAGGTGTTGGAATGGGGAGACTTCTACCTAGGAACTAGGGAGTGGAGTAATGGAGGCCATGGGGAAGTGGAGGGCATTAAAGGAGGTGGTTGGAGGTTGGAAGTGGATGGGAGGAGGGAGGAGAGAGAAGGAAATTCGGATTTGGGGTTGGAGGAGAGAGAAAGAGGGGTGAAATAGAGAGATTAAGAGGGGAATGGGTGGGGAATCTCTCCCCTAGGGTCTCTCACCCAAAAACTAGAGGAATCACTCCAATTTGAACTCAAATGGCAAGTTTAAATCAAAAGGATGTAATCATTCATTAACTTCAAATGAGGGGAGTGGGGTCCTATATATAGGCAACCCACTCTTTACAATAAGTCCCTGACAAAATAAACAACTACAAATAACCAAGGGGGTTGGGAGTGCTAATGGGCCTAGTCCAACGAATGGGGCCCAATAGCTTACATTAGACATCATGATGATACCAAACATAGGAAAATAAGTGCTAGACTTAGGGAAATGACTCAAATAAAATGGAAATACATCAAAATGACTCAAAGGAAAACTACAAAATGGATAAGGGGCCTTAATAGAGTGAGGCCCAAACTCAACTAGCTCCCGAATGTGAAGAAGTGGACCCGAGCCAAAGGGAGTCGTGGGTGATGCCTCCATCATCAGCACTCTGGAGATAATTTAGGAGTTGGTCCGTACTGGCCCATCAGTGTCCCTTCCCTCCTTTGAGGGGGAGCCTGAAGGGAGGAGTGCTTCGATGCCGTCCACGGCTAAAGAAGCGTCTAGCCTGTTACCACAGCTGTTGGCGGGGGTGAGCTGTGTTTGCCTGCCAGCTGTGGTGTCAGCCTGTACTGTGGGGCCGGTCGGGTCTTCGAGCATGGGACCCATAGGTATGTAGCTGGGGACTTAATCACATCTGTTAAGCCCTTTGTGTTGATTGTCTTCTAGGGCTGAGATCCTGTTGACATTGTTTACAAGTGCTCCTTCGCCTCCAGAAGAAGGTGAGCTACCCCGTGACAGGGCTGAAGTGGTGGAAGAGGGGCCCACGGGAGTGGCACCAGTTGAGGGCGATGAGGAGATCATCGACATCGAGAAGGTTTCAGAGGGAAGTGCTCCGACCGGTGAGTTTCCTGTTTGCAACTCTTAATTGGAGAGTCGCCCTTGTATGAAGCTGGGTCGTGTAGTGACCTCGTTTGCTTTGTTGACTTGCAGGAGCTTCTGGTTTGGCTACCTCCGGGAGTTTGTCCGAGGCTTCGTCGAGCTCTCCCGATGACGGCAGCTTAGAGATAGAGAAAAAAAGAGTTCGAGCTCGAGCTCTTCGTCTTCCAGGGTCTCTGCTAGTAGGGAGGTTCCGACGGGGACCACTTCTGGAGGTATGTGGTGGCTCTTCCCGTTCTCATTTATTATTTGTTTGCTCTATATGGCAGAGTACTGATGTCCTTGGGTTGCCCCCAGTGTCAGAGTCTTGAGAGGAGCACGTGTGATGCGGAACGCTATGCAAGCTAGGACTCTTGGTGAAGACGCGACTAAATGGACAACAAGACCAACAACTTTGCAATTGTTTGAACGGCGTAGATGCGACACCTAGAGTTCCCTAGAAAGAAATTATGCCAAAATAACAAGAAACTAAGCTCACAGGCGTCCCAAGAGAGGGAAGCGCGTCGATCCGCACGGTTGAGAAACCGGTGAGTCTAGGGTGGGTAGCTCCACACTCGTGACTCGGATGAGCCACGGGACGGTCACACTCTCTCTCCACAGTAGTGTTATAAAATGAATATACGAGCTAGGATCCTACTACGTACACAAGCAGCGGCATCAAGAGAAAATACTAGAAGAGCAAGCTACTATGCAAGGAAGCGGACGCATACCTCCACGCTCGGAGCGTGGGGAAGAAGCCCGGCCAAGTCACACGATCCCCGGTACAATGCTGAACGAGTACAACCAAACACAGCCCACTCCTCACAGGGAGGTAAAAGGCTACATAGCGGGACGCAGGGGTCGTGCAACGTGCGGTGACGGGTGCCGGGTCGGTGAACCTCGTCGTACGCGAGCCGCCGCGAGTCGGTACGAACGAGGACCAGCAGCAAGAGTGGCGCGTCACGGAGGCTAAGGAAGGGGCCAATGTCCCTGGTAGCACGCTGTGGGGGATGGCGAGCCTCCTGGAAGACGAGGGAAGCCGACGACGCCGGCTGGAACCTCCGGAGTGGTCGCGAGCGGGGGGCAGGCTGCTAGCCGGCCTGCCCGCGTGTAGGAGAGCAGCTGGACGAAGACCCTGGCACGTGACCTTCTGCTCATCCGTTGGTCACGAAACTCAGCGTAGGCGCTGGTGGCGGTGTCCCAGGGACACCGGTGAAGTGGCGACTGCAACGGAGTACCGAAGGCGATGTTGCGAATTTTTCAACAGGCCCTACACGTTCTGGCCTGTGCTCCGGCAGCAGGACCACAGGTCAAAGATTGGGCTTGAACAGGGTCCTCCGGATGGCAAATTGGGCGGGGTTTTCTCTGGTGGATAGGTGAGGGTCATGGGATGACTGGGTAGCAGTGGTGGGGTGGCGCGTAGTCGAGGTTTTGGGCGTGGAAAGTGAAAACAGATGGGGTTCAGTTCTACAGTCCAGTGCAGTCAGAACTGAGAGCTATGAAGGTGGATGGGATAAGTAGGGAACGGGGGCTCAGACACTTGCAATAAAATTCTAGGGGATGGTTTTGGATGTGGTGAAGCCATGCTGAAAATCTCAGGTCATTTTAAGACGTATAAAGGAACGTTCCTTTGGAGGGGCTTTGGCACTGTCGCGGCAGGACTGCACAGGAGCAGTCTGCGTGACCAAAATGGGTCCAATAGGAAGTTTTCTCCATGATGGATATTTGAAGTGAGATTTTCAGGAGAGGTAGGAGACATGTAGGGGAAGAGAAGTGAAGAAGGGGTCAACATGATCAGAGGTCGAGAAGAGGGCGTCCCAACGTGATCTTTTGGGTTCTGGTTTACTACTTGTCTGCACAGAGATAGCCTGCGCAAGGAAAAGGGCTATGAAGACAACCTTCGCTACTGGACGAATTTGGCTATGGGGTTTTCAGGGGATGTGGGGGACAGGGGGATGAAGAACATCTTAGAAGGGTTCAATGGGGTTTGGGGATGGGAAATGAGGGTTCCAACCTGATCTTCCGGACTCATTTCTGCAGGCAGACAACCAGATCTGGGCGCAGGATAGCAAGGGCCATCTCCTCTAAGCTTGTTGCAAAACCTTGATCAATGGGACTCCCGGCTTAAGCAGAAAATGGGGAGGTCGCCTCCCACCTTTGGAGCATCCAAGAAACCTGTAATAGACCTTAGGAGTTGCTCCCAAGGGAAGAGGAAGAGAGGGAGGAGAGATAGAGGGTGTCACACCCTAGAGGGGAGGAAGAAGAAGGAAATGCTCTTGGCCATAACTCATTTTTCATTCATTCATTCATCAAAATCCCTCAAGAGGGGGAATACATGATAATATATAGAGTTTGGACTCCACCTTCCCTCCTTAGAGTTTGAATTTTAATCCCTTTGAAATTTAAATTCTATGGGCTCCATCATTGCTCCTTGGAGTTTGGATTTGGAACCCATTTGAAATTTAAATTCTATGGGCTCCATCATTTCTCCTTGGAGTTTGTGTTTGACCCATCTGAAATTTAAATTCTATGGGCTTCATTTTCCCTCCTTGGAGTTTGAATTCGAACCCATTTGAAATTTGAAATCCCAAAATGATGCAAACCCAAATACATGCCAAAGACACACCTAAGACGTACACAATACAAAATACGACCAAGTACGTACAAAATAAAAATATGACCCAAATACATACAAAATACAAATACGACCTAAATACGTACAAAATACAAATACGTATAAAAATACGTACTAAAGTGTCAAAGCTCCGGGGCAGACTCCAGACTGTCCCCCAGCCACAATGAGGTCGGTGTCGACCGAGTCGTGTTGCGTGTCCAGTACTGACGACTCTCTGAGTCGAGCCGTATTCTTGCTCTGGTGTCCTCACTAATTCTCCCCGGGTGGGAAGAACTCGACCTTGTCGAGTAAGGGTCTCTGTCGCTCTGGTACCGCTCTAGCAAGTCTGGATCTAACCTCTCCAGCTCTGCCCGGAAGATCCATGCATCATCGGACGCGGGCCGTCCCCTCCAACGCACCAAGTAGTGGTGATACGCGCCACTCCTGGTGGTGGTCACCTGCTCATCCAGTATAGACTCTATCCGCTCACGCTGCTGAGGTGACAGGGTTGGGAGTGGACTCTCAGGGGAGGGCTCACTCACAAAGGGTGGAGAAGGCCCAAACAACTCACTAGGGATCACTGCCGGGTCCCTATATGTGACTAAGTCCGAGACATTGAATGTGGAACTGATACCATAGTCATCCGGTAAGTCAACAACATATGCACTGGATCCAACTCGCTTCACTACTCTAAAGGGGCCAGCACCAGGAGCCTGTAGTTTCTTCACAGCTCCAGAAGGAAACCGTTCCGGTCTGACCCGGATCATGACATAATCTCCCTCCCGGAACTCACGGGGGTGTCTATGAGTGTCAGCCAATTCTTTATATCGCGCGTTGCTGGTCTCTATATGGCGACAAATACCATCATGCAAACCCCTAACATGCTCGGCAAACGACTCTGTAGACTGCGACACTCTAGCATGCATGGGTAAGGGAACAAGATCCACTGGCTTCCTAGGTCTAGATCCTGTAACAACCTCAAAAGGACTCATTCCTGTGGACCTATTGACTGAGTCATTATATGTAAACGCGGCAAGTGGCAAAACCGAATCCCAGTCCCTCTCGCGTTCCCTAACCAAATATCTCAAGAGGTTCCCCAAAATTCTATTGACTACCTCAGTCTGCCCGTCAGTCTGGGGGTGGTAAGCTGTGGAGAATTTGAGCTGAGTGAATGCCAAAGGGTCTTCCAAAAGTAGCTAGTGAACTGGACATCTCGATCGGACACAATGGACTTAGGAAGCCCAAATCGGCTCACTACACTAGAGAAGAACAATCGAGCAACCCTAGAGGCATCTGAAGTCTTTGAACAAGGAATGAAGAGGGCCATCTTCGAAAATCTATCAACCACCACAAAAATTGAATCATGCTTGCGGGCGGTCCGTGGCAACCCCAAAACAAAATCCATGCTGATATCTTGCCACGGCCTATCAGGCACAGGAAGAGGAGTATAAGGACCTGAAACCCGCTTCCTCATTTTGGCCACAGTGCAGGTATGACACTGGGCCACAATGCGAGCAACGTCACGCTTCAAACTAGGCCAATAAAAATGATGCTCGACTGCCTCGATGGTCTTATTCTGACCGAAGTGGCCGGCTAGACCTCCCGCATGCATCTCCCAAGTGAGGAAGTCGCGAATGGAAGTCCGTGGAACACACAAGCGACTCCCACGAAAGAGATAACCATCCTACAACATATAATCAATGTGCTCTTGGGATGGCCCCGACTGGAGGGTGGTATAAATCGGACCAAAGTCCGGACAATCGGCATATGCCTCCTTCATCCTATCCATCCCTACCACCTCTACACTCATGGTGGTCAAAAGATAAGCGCGATGGCTCAGAGCGTCGGCCACCCGGTTCTCCGCACCGACCTTGTGCTTCAGCACAAAGGTATAATCCTGAAGGAACTCCACCCAGCGACTGTGACGAGAATTGAGCTTTTTCTGGGCATGGAGATACTTGAGTGCCTCATGATCAGAAAATAGGACAAACTCCTGGTGCAACAAGTAATGTCTCCAATGTCGAAGGGCCTGCACAACTGCGTAAAACTCTTTATCATACGTAGAATAACGCAGTTTAGCATCGCTCAATTTCTCACTGAAGTATGCAATGGGGTGGGTCTCCTGATTCAGAAGACCACCAATACCAACCCCGGAGGCATCGCAAGAGACCTCAAACACCTTCGTGAAATCAGGAAGTCTAAGAATAGGTGCTTGGGTCATGTGCTCCTTGAGGAGCCCAAATGCGGCTGAGGCGGCCTTCGTCCACTCAAACGTCCCCTTTCGGATGCAATCTGTAATTGGGGCCGTGATAGAGATAAAGCCTCGAATAAAGCGGCGATAGAAAGTCACCAGTCCGTGAAAGCTACGGACATCATGAAGAGTACGAGGTTCGGGCCACTCCACTATGGCCCTGACCTTCTCCAGGTCAGCGGAGACTCCCTCGCTAGACACGATAAACCCCAAGAATGTGACCTGACTAGTCATGAAAGCGCATTTCTTAGGGTTGGCATAAAGACTCTCTCTCCTCAGAATAAGACAGACCTGCTGTAGATGGTCTAAGTGGGCCTCCCAAGTGCGGCTATAGATAAGGATATCATCAAAATATACCACCACAAAGACCCCAATCAAAGGTCGAAGGACCTGAGTCATCAGTCGCATAAAAGTGCTGGGAGCATTGGTCATCCCCAAGGGCATGACCAGCCACTCATAAAGACCATCTTTGGTCTTAAAGGCCGTCTTCCACTCATCACCGGGCCTGATCCTCACCTGGTGATAGCCACTCTTCAGATCAATCTTGGAAAACATAGTGGCTCCCGCCATCATATCGAGCATATCATCTAAGCGGGGAATGGGAGATCTGTACTTTACCGTGATCTTATTGATTGCACGGCTGTCGACGTACATCCTCCAAGTACCATCCTTCTTAGGGGCAAGCAAGGCAGGGACGGCACATGGACTCATGCTCTCACGGAGAGATCCCCTCGTCATCAACTCCTCAACCTGACGCTGAAGCTCAGCGTGATCAGCAGGGCTCATCCTATAATGTGGCAAATTGGGCAATGAGGACCCCGGAATCAGATCAATAGCATGCTGAATGTCCCGCATAGGTGGAAGACCCTCAGGTAAATCATCGGGAAATACATCAGTAAACTCCCGAAGGATATCAGCAACATCAGATGAGAGATCACTCTCCGTCTCTCCAACCACCTCTCGGACTATAATGGCAAAAATAGGGTCCCCTCTAACAAAGTCACGCTCCAACTCCCGGGAGCTGACTAGCATCAACCTCCTAGTCGGAGGAACACTCAGGGCGGGGACATCCGGAGGCAAGGTCGTAGCCTGAGCTGGCAATGGGGTACTGGGCCCTGGAATAGCAAGAGTCGGGGTGCTAGGCCCAGTGGGACCCCGGATGGATGGACTCCTCGGCTGGGACGGGTGAAGGGTAATCCGTTGGCCATTATGGTCGAATGTGCATGTGTTTGACCGGCCATGGAGGGTAGCATCCCGATCAAATAACCAGGGCCTTCCCAGGATAATACTGCCTACCTCCATAGGCAACACATCACACCAGATCCCATCCTGGTAGGCATGGAACTGTAATGGCACCAGACATCGCAGCCTTACTGGGATAGAGGTGGAATCTACCCATGACACGCGATAAGGGGAAGGGTGGTTCACGGGGGTCAACCCTAAGCGTGTCACAGTACCCGTGGAGATAGCGTTAATACAGCTCCCACTGTCTATGATCACCTAGCAGGCTTTCCCACCCAGCCTACAAAAGGTATGAAAAATGGTGGTGCGACGCCAGTCATCACTCACCAACGGCTGGGTCAAGATACACCTGACAACACCCAGCTGAACGTCATCCTGGCACTGTGTGCCCTGGACATCTAGTTGCTCACCCTCAAGCAATTCATCAAAGAATTCCTCCGCGAGCTCCTGGTCAGCCTCATAACTGACGGATATGACACCATGTGCGAGCTCACCAGTCGAAGAATCTCCGATGACCAAAGAGGATCGGGTAGGACAACTAACAGCATAATGACCAACCCCTCCGCACCTATAACACTCATGACGGGACCCAGTGCCCTGAGGTGCTCCACCAGTCATCGGCCCCTTTCCTTTGTCATCACGACGGGCCGGGGGTGGTGGAAGCTGGGGTCGGGTAGGAATGGTGGGTTGCTGAGGCCGAGGGGCCGGAGCTGGAGCCTGGGGTCGAGGGGGATAGTCCCTCGGAGGGGGAGGACGAGGTCTAAGGGCAGTGAAGTCTTGACGAGCGGGTTCCTGTGGACGGGCCACAGGTCCCCGAGGGTAAGGTCCAGTCATAGCATGAGGGTCCGACCCACGAGGATATGTGGGTCCCAGGTGCTTGACCGGAGCAAACTCGGACTCAAACTGCTCTAACTCGAGTGCGACCTGATAAGCCTCCTCCAGGGTCGTGGCATGGCGGCAAAATAACTCATACTGGTAGTGCGGCCGCAGACCCCGACGGAAGCGAGAGATGGTCATGGCACTCTCCTCCGTGACCCCACATCGCAAGTAGTACTCATCAAAATCAGCAATGTAGTCGGTCACAGTCCGATCCCCTTGGCTGAGACTCTGCCACCTATCAATAAGCCTCTGACGGTATGTGGAAGGAAGGTATTTTTGCCTGAGCTTTACCTTCATATCATCCCATGTCTCAATCTGGGGTTGATGTCGCTGCAGCAACAGGCTCTCCACGTTTCTCCAATAAGTCTGTGCCTGCCCTAGCAATTTCATTTTGGCAAATCAGACTCTCCGGTGGTCCGTCATCTCATACCACTCAAAGTAGCGGTCCATACCCACTTCCCAATCAACATAGACCTTAGGGTCCAAGGACCCATCAAAGGTGGAAGGATCCGCGCGCACGGACCTAAGGAGACGGTCATCCTCGTCGTCCCTATGGGGCCTATAGCCACGTCGAGCACGGCCATAACCCTCAACCTCATTATCGGACCCCAAATCATCAAACTCCTGAATACGTGGTCTCCGGTCGTCGGCCCTAGGGTGTGTGGGCCGAAGAGCAGGGTCAAGTGGGCCTTGGGCCTGCCTGGGGACATCCTCACGCGGAGCTCTATCCTGGTTGGGCCGTCCAACTAGACCTTGAATGGTCCGGTCGGAAGCCTCCATCCGGTCCTCTATGGCCTTCATCCGGCCCTCCATGAATGCAGCATGATCTCTAAAGCTCTTATCGGACTGATCTAGCCAATTCATGAGAGCCTGCATCATATCCTGAAGGGAAAAGTCACTAGGGGCAGCATTCCTAGGGTCACCCATTGGGACCGGGTGTTGGTAATCTGTACCACGCCGAGTGGGCATGTAATGGAACTAAATGCAGTGGTATTTTTTTTTTCTAATGCAAACTAATGCAAGACTCTAAGGGATAAATGGGGGTAGAACGAAGACTCAAATGCACCCTAGACAACCTATGGCTCTGATAGCAAATTTGATGCGGAACGCTATGCAAGCTAGGACTCTTGGTGAAGACGCGACTAAATGGACAACAAGACCAGCAACTTTGCAATTGTTTGAACGGCGTAGATGCGACACCTAGAGTTCCCTAGAAGGAAATTATGCCAAAATAACAAGAAACTAAGCTCACAGGCGTCCCAAGAGAGGGAAGCGCGTCGATCCGCACGGTTGAGAAACCGGCGAGTCTAGGGTGGGTAGCTCTACACTCGTGACTCGGATGAGCCACGGGAGGGTCACACTCTCTCTCCATAGCAGTGTTATAAAATGAATATACGAGCTAGGATCCTACTACGTACACAAGCAGCGGCATCAGGAGAAAATACTAGAAGAGCAAGCTACTATGCAAGGAAGCGGACGCATACCTCCACGCTCGGAGCGTGGGGAAGAAGCCCGGCCAAGTCACACGATCCCCGGTACAATGCTGAACGAGTACAACCAAACATAGCCCACTCCTCGTAGGGAGGTAAAAGGCTACACAGCGGGACCCGGGGGTCGTGCAACGTGGGGTGACGGGTGCCGGGTCGGTGAACCTCGTCGTACGCGAGCCGCCGCGAGTCGGTACGAACTGGGACCAGCAGCAAGAGTGGCGCGTCACAGAGGCTGAGGAAGGCGCCAATGTCCCTGGTAGCACGCTGTGGGGGATGGAGAGCCTCCGGGAAGACGAGGGAAGCTGACGACGCCGGCTGGAACCTCCGGAGTGGTCGCGAGCGGGGGGCAGGCTGCTAGCCGGCCTGCGCGCGCATAGGAGAGCAGCTGGACGAAGACCCTGGCACGTGACCTTCTGCTCGTCCGTTGGTCACGAAACTCAGCGTAGGCGCTGGTGGGGGTGTCCCAAGGACACCGGTGAAGTGGCGACTGCAACGGAGTACCGAAGGCGATGTTGCGAATTTTTCAACAGGCCCTACACGTTCTGGTCTGTCCTCTGGCAGCAGGACCACAGGTCGAAGATTGGGCTTGAACCGGGTCCTCCGGATGGCAAATTGGGTGAGGTTTTCTCTGGTCGATAGGTGAGGGTCGTGGGATGACTGGGTAGCAGTGGTGGGGTGGCACGTAGTGGAGGTTTTGGGCGTGGAAAATAAAAACAGATGGGGTTCAGTTCTGCAGTCCAGTGCAGTCAGAACTGAGAGCTATGAAGGTGGATGGGATAAGTAAGGAATGGGGGCTCAGACACTTGCAATAAAATTCTAGGGGATGGTTTTGGATGTGATGAAGCCATTCTGAAAATCTCAGGTCATTTGAGGACATATAAAGGAACGTTCCTTTGGAGGGGCTTTGGCACTGTCGCGGCAGGACTGCACAGGAGCAGTCTGCGCGACCAAAATGGGTCCGATAGGAAGTTTTCTCCATGATGGATATTTGAAGTGATATTTTCAGGAGAGGTAGGAGACATGTAGGGGAAGAGAAGTGAAGAAGGGGTCAACGTGATCAGAGGTCGGGAAGAGGGCGTCCCAATGATCTTTTGGGTTCTGGTTTACTACAGGTCTGCACAGAGATAGCCTGCGCAAGGAAAAGGGCTATGAAGACAACTTTCGCTACTGGACGAATTTGGCTATGGGGTTTTCAGGGGACGTGGGGGACAGGGGGATGAAGAACATCTTAGAAGGGTTTAATGGGCTTTGGGGATGGGAAAGAGGGTGCCAACCTGATCTTCCGACTCATTTCTGCAGGCAGACAACCAGATCTGGGCGCAAGACAGCAAGGGCCATCTCCTCCAAGCTTGTTGCAAAACCTTGATCAATGGGACTCCCGGCTTGAGCAGAAGATGGGGAGGTCGCCTCCCAACTGTGGAGCATCCAAGAAACCTGTAATAGACCTTAGGAGTTGCTCCCAAGGGAAGAGGAAGAGAGGGAGGAGAGATAGAGGGTGTCACACCCTAGAGGGGAGGAAGAAGAAGGAAATGCTCTTGGCCAAAACTCATTTTTCATTCATTCATTCATCAAAATCCCTCAAGAGGGGGAATACATGATAATATATAGAGTTTGGACTCCACCTTCCCTCCTTAGAGTTTGAATTTGAATCCCTTTGAAATTTAAATTCTATGGGCTCCATCATTGCTCCTTGGAGTTTGGATTTGGAACCCATTTGAAATTTAAATTCTATGGGCTCCATCATTGCTCCTTGGAGTTTGGATTTGGAACCCATTTGAAATTTAAATTCTATGGGCTCCATCATTGCTCCTTGGAGTTTGTGTTTGACCCATTTGAAATTTAAATTCTATGGGCTCCATTTTCCCTCCTTAGAGTTTGAATTCGAACCCATTTGAAATTTGAAATCCCAAAATGATGCAAACCCAAATACATGCCAAAGACACACCTAAGACGTACACAATACAAAATATGACCAAGTACGTACAAAATAAAAATACGACCCAAATACATACAAAATACAAATACGACCCAAATATGTACAAAATACAAATACGTATAAAAATATGTACTAAAGTGTCAAAGCTCCGGGGCAGACTCCAGATTGTCCCCCAGCCACAATGAGGTCGGTGTTGACCGAGTCATGTTGCGTGTCCGGTACTGACGACTCTCTGAGTCGAGCCGTATTCTTGCTCTGGTGTCCTCACCAACGTGCCAGCTCCTAACGAGGGCGGGCAGGAGGAGCCCCCTGTCCCACCCATGCTTGCTGGGGATGACCGGACGGTGGAGGAATCAGTGCCCTCTCCGACCCCGGCGGGTGTTTCTGTCGTAGTAGTCGCTCGCAAGGTGTTCGGGCGAATGCTCGACACATCCCGGGTTGTCGAACGGGCCAAGTAGGTGACTTGTGAGCCTTGGATTTGGCCTTGGGCTGAGCACGAGAGCTCGTGGGAGCTAAGGGGGGCACTTTAGGCTCATGGGCCGTGCCTCGCTCTGCTTGCCGCGTTGTACGGCAGGTTGGCAGGGTAGCCTCAGATAGGCCCGAGAGCTAAAGTTAAGTGGCTCATTGCCTAGTGTCTGAGGGTTGGGGGTGGCCCCGACTTGCTGGGGGGTCGTTGTAGGACCCAATTAGTGTGTTGGAACCACGGGGTGGCCCGTGGGTTGGTGTAGAATGGTTGGAACATATGCGCGCACAAGGTGTTCGGAAAAATGTCGAACACACGTATGTGAGCCGTATACACGTGCTGCGGGCCTTCAAAGCCTGTGGTTGACTTACTTGGGTCTCCCTTTGACCTTGGAGGGTTGAAAGAAGACGTCCCGGGGTAGGCCCCTGGCCTTTTCACTGGGTTCCATGTGTCGTAGCTTATAGTCGGGGCGCCCCCGGGTTGGCCCGGGTGGTCATGTAGAATGCGGGCAAGGTCCACAACTTGGGGCTCGAGATTGGTCCCGATTGATTCCTAATGCCACTGTATACCTCGAATAGTGGGTTGGGGCCATTGGTCGGGCCCACCAGGTTGTCGGAGGGGCCGGGTAGCCCAGGCCTTGAAGGTGTTCGAGGAAATTCCCGAACTCTTCTTTCTTGGTATTTTGCGGGGGAAATTGTCCGGGTATAACAAATGCCCCTCACGGGTCGTGCGTCGGAGGCGGAGACGAGGGCGTACGGCCCGTGAACCTTTCCTTCTCAGCTGCTATAGTTGTATTTTGATGCTTCATGTGCTTTTGCTTTGCTGTATTGTATGTGTTGAATTTCTGGCGCACTGACCATTTTTGGTGTTCTGTCTTGCAGCTATGGCACTATTCGGTTGGGACGAGAGGGTCCCGAGGCGTGTGGTCCGAGAGGAGGACCACTGGGTGAGGAGGACCGAGCGGCCCATGCCTCCCTTGGGCGTACTAGTCATCACTGTTGTTGCATCCCTACGGTTTTGATGATGTCTCACACTATAAATCAATCTGTTTTTACCTCTAGATTAATTCATGCTTCATCACTTAGGACAGTACAGTTCATGTGGTTGTCATATAGACATGCATTACTTGATCAACTCTATACACTGCCAGCATACTCGTTCAAAGTCTCTGCATTGTAGTCTGTACATTGGCCATGTCTGTACAGAGTCGTTTGCATCAAGTCTACACATCATGTTTGGTCGCACTTCAAAGTCTGCACATTGCACAACTGTAGGCTCTTCAAAGTCTGTACACTGCACAGCACGCAAGACTTCAGAGTCTATACATCGCACAGCATGCAGTCCTCGAAGTCTATACATTGCATAGAATGCAGGCGCCGCTAAGTCTGTACATCGCAGACATAGCGCTCACCAAGTCTATACATTCATGTAGGAAAAGTTTACACATTGGCAAAGTCTGAACATCCACTGTCTCATTCAGCGTCTTTTAGAGTCTATACATTGCATCATGTCTAAAGTCCATACATTGTCTCAGCGTCTCATACTTCGTCTACACTGTCTAGCACACACACTGCATATAGGCAAAGTCTGCGCATTGGTAGAGTCTATACATCGGCCTGGCGCTCGCTAAGTCAATTCATCGCTCAAAGTCTGTACAGCCCAAGACTGTACATCCATCGTCTCACTCAGCGTCTCATTCAAGTCTGTACATCGCAGAGTCTGTACAGAGTTTGCACTAGTCTGCATGCTTCTAAGTCTATACATCGTTTATGAAGTCTGTACAGTAGTGCATTCCTTGAAAGCAAGTCTATACATTGCGTTGGTGGCAAGTCTATACATTGGGCTGTAGCTTGCACGAAGTGAAGTCTATACATTGTCCTTCGTCTCATGCATCATCTTCCAATGTCCATACAACCATTTCCAAGTCTGTACAGAGTCATTTGGATTCCTTCATATCAAGTCTGCACATTGTGTTTTGAAGCGGCATCAAGTCTAGACATTGTACTATAGCTAGCATGAAGTGAAGTCTGTACATTGTCCCCATGTTCACATGCTTCAAAGTCTATACATCGTGGGGCTTCAAAGTCTTCAAAGTCTGTACTTCTTCAAGGGGTAAGTCTATAGATTGGATATGAGTGTGCTAGCTCGATGGGTCGACCCCCCTCAAGTCTTTACATCAGATTCGCATGTCTATACATCTCGTAAGTAGTTCAGATGGCATCAACCCATTGAGTCCACAAGGTTGACGCAGCCTTGAAATGCCTCAGATGGCTTTGAAGATAAGGCTGGATGCGTTGACGCATGGGGTCACTGCGTCGACCCACTGAACTGACCCAGATCTAACTTCACATCAAGGTAAACTACTGCGTCGACGCTGTCACGCTGTAGCGTCTCTATGCATTTCTAAAGTCTACACATTCGATTGCTTCATGCTTTACACAGAAGTCTACACATTCCACTCTGTTATGTTAATGCATCATTCTGCAAGTTTGTACACTGAGGTCGCTTGAAGGGCTTCAAGTCTACACACTCTCACATTGTACACACTTGCTTATTTGTTGCTTCTAAAGTCTATACACGCTGTGTTAAGAGCCTGAACTAACTAATTGTATTTCTTTGTCTCTGCCTGCAGATGAGTCAGGTTGATGATTGGACACGTGATCCGAGGATGATGCTTGGCACGTGATCTGAGGTTGCTCTGGAAAAGGAGGGAACGAGCCCCACTCATGTGAAGCCCTGGAATTCAGGTCGGATGCCATATAAAAGGAAGTCTTCAGCGAACAGGAGGAGAGAACTGGAGGAAAAAGCTGAGCAGAAGAATCCCTGAGCAGAAGAAGAAAAGAGAGAGCCTCCACGTTCTAGAGAGAAGATAGAGAGAAAAGATTTGAGAGTATTGTTCTGAGAGAAAAGTTTGAGTGAGAGAGTAGTGTTTAATTTGCTTCTTCGGAAGTTACATTGGTTTGGTTTTCAGAAACGATTGTCTTCACCGATTGTCTTGTTTTCTGTTTCTTTCTTCATATTTCTGATTTTGAATTGTTACCCTCCAGTGTTTGGAGGAAGGGAGAGTTACTCCGGTTTCCCTCTGGACTGTAGAGGAAGAGAGATCTGTGATCTCTGGTTTTGCCAGTGACGGGTTGTCACTAGCAGGTTCCCTCCGGGTTGGAGGAAGGGAGATCCATCTCCGGTTCTGGTCTTGCGGGTAGCAGGTCCAGGTGTCAAGCTCTGTGGGTAGCAGAGTTTGGGTTGAGGGATTTGTTTCCCTTGGTTGGTCAAGCTGTGTGGCAGCATTGTGTTCGTAGATTGAGTCTGCTATTTCTAGCCGGGCTAGTGGAATCCTCACTCTGGTTTGGAGTGAGGGGTGGATGTAGATTGTGGACTATAATCGAACCACCTTAAAATTTCTTGTCTCTTCTGTGGTTTGCTTGCTATTGTTGTGTTGCATTTCCTCTGCTCGTCAAATTGCTTCTCTGTGAACAGACCTTTCAATCGCACACTTATTCTGTCCCGGTTATTGATTGCTTTAGCTATACTCTTTCCCTGCATCTGAAGGGTTGTGAAACTGTAGAACTGATTTTCCGCTGAAGTTTTAAAATCGGGAGTGATCTATTCATCCCCCCTTCTATATCACTCTACGCTGCGCATATCAACTGTGACTGATGTGGAGCAGCTCGACTGGGGGCACACGACTATGGTAGAGGGCCCCGTTGGCGAGCATGGCCGCGGAGTTGGGGCTGTGGAGTTGTCCCGCTCGTCGAAGGCGGGTGGGCTTTACACCTATGATCGCAGCGGCGGCTACCCAGTGGAGTTCCCTCTGGACTGTCACTTGTTCAAGTTCATCAGGCGCTTTGTCCCACCAGGCATGGAGGAGGGTGACTCTCGGGTTGCTGGGGCCCATCGCCGACTAGAGCGGGCGATTTTGGTGGGCCGAGACAGTTTGCACAGAATCATCCTCTGTGGCTTTCCGAGTTTCTCCGGGGACTACTGGAGATAGTGTCAGTTCCCCAGTGTTGAGTGCCTAGGCTTATTCAGTAGGGCGGACCAGTTCGGAGTCCATGTTGGAGTGATGGGTCTCGCTTCTTGGGATTTGCATGGACACCACCGGGCAGAGATAGAGGGCAGTTCAGGATTAGCACTGGAGTAATCAGGGTTGGAGTACGCCGGGGAGGGCTATGATGACCATAGCCTTCTATCCGAGATTCTACGACAGAGTGCTATTAGTTGGTATGGCCGCTGGGCAGTGATTTCGTCGCATAGATATCGCCAGGGAGCTACCGAGTGGTTGATGGGCATAGTACACCACTACCGGGTGCTGCTGGACCGGGTTGATATCCGATATGCTGTGACTGTGGCTTTATACGGGTACCCCTGCTACACCGGGCTTCTACAGGCGTTGATAGAGCACTTCAATCGCTGGTGGAACACCGTGGCAACGTCCGAGGGAGAGACTGCATTAGACTTGTGGTCTCTATACAGGATCTCTGGGTTGCCGATCAGCGGCGAGGGTTACGAGGAGGTGGTGCTGGATGACCTCCATCGTAGCCACACCGACGGGCATGAAAGATACTGCTTTCCTTATAGCTTTCGATATTTGTTGAATACTTGGAGGGACTTAGCCCTGGCCGGGAGAGAGAGAGCAACGTAGACTCCCAGGGTGCCACTGAACTCGTGGGTCCGCCACTTCTACCACAGACCCTTTTGCTTTTATCAGGAGCTTGCGAGAGACCAGACTCCATGGGAGCAGTACACAGAGGTGGAGCTACGGTTCAGGACATACACGAGGTGCATCTATGCACCCCAGGAAGGGTGGAACCCCCATCGACTGTCGAACGTGACCCACCTGGCCGCGTACATGGCATACTAGTTGGCGACATTTGTGGTCCCACACCGGGAAGACGACCAACTGAGGGTTGAGTTGTTGTAGCTTGCGTGCCAACTGGCGGAGGGATGAAGGGTGGCCTTAGCCCTGGCGGCTCTAGCCAATGTTTACCAGGGACTGGGGGTACTGGCGGTGTACCCCGTGCCACGTGAGAGGAGTCTACTTTTGCCGACCCACTACCTCAGTGTGTGGGTCGGTCTGCTATTTTTGAGGTTGGTGTCTCGTGGGTCCGTGGTGACCCAGGCAGCACCATTGTTATTCAGCTTCACTGGACAGTCGGACGGAGATGCTACCGCACATTTGGAGGGAGCTACGAGAGTCTTGTGCTACTAGCCCGACAGGGGCGAGGAGGGGATTATCTTTGATGGTGCCACTAGAGACTCCCACCTGGTTCTAGTGCCTTCGAGTGGCGGGGCGGCCTGCGCCCTTCCTTACCAGTAGGAGCCGGATGTGGTATTATACACAGAGTGGGTGATGAGTACCCGACCGGCGGTGCTGCCTCTACACCAGTCTGTGACGAGCTTCCTGGAGCCATATTACCCGCACAGGTTCGCTCGGAACTTCAGGTATGATCACGGGATCCCGCCAAACCAAGAGTTACCTCTAGCGGGTCGACAGTACAGAGGCCGGGATACACACTTGCTGGCTACGACGTGGTGAGACTTCTACTATCGTCGTGAGCCAGGGCGACTGCCGACGCCTGGGCCGGGATGCAGGGGATGGTTCGACATCCATTATGCCAGGTGGTGGTTTGAGCACAATCACCTATATCGGTAGAAGGCCTCAGCAACTCGAAAAGCTGAGGAGGCCCGTCTTTTAAGGGAGGATCTGCCGGAAGGTATCACAGTTGGCACAGCAGGCACCCTGGGGCAGCCGGGGATCACTGTCTATGGGATGGAGCGGCAACGGGGCACTGAAGCCCCTCAGGCAGGCACGACCGACGCCCGGAGGTATTGGAGCAGGGGCGCCTCTACCTGGGACGTCGAGGAGTTGGTGGACCCAGTTCCTAGCTGATTGTGGGTTCGCGCAGAAGGGCTCGCTGGACAGAGTGCTCCCTGAGGGGAGCTTTGCAAACACGGTGATCGATGACTGGAGGCGTCACACCGCCCATGCGATCGGATCGGCTGGACCCGTAGAGCTCATGTCCCTCATCGAGTGCACCTACACCGTGAGGGACGTGAAGGAGGCGGTCGCGAAGGCTGCACGGGTCGTGGGCTTAATGCCGGAGAAGTTGGTTCCTCTACCGCTGACCCCCTGTGTGGCTTCTGGTGAGACCTTTCTTTAGCCTGTTGCCCTCGCTTTGTTGTTTCTAGGGTACATGACTGAGGCATCTTATGTGGTTATGTTTATTGGTAGGCTCTGTGGCGGACAGGGATCACTCCTCCACGGGGATGTCTTCCTGGGATTGTGACGGGGCCCTCTAGCCCTGTGGAAACGCCCCCGGGTAGAGACCAGAGTCAGGGAGGCCGGTGAGTCCTCTCGGGGACCCGCTGCCTGCTTGCTTTATAATGTGGTGGAACCGGCTCTGAGTAAGTGCTATATCTGCCTGCTTGCTTCATATTGATTCACCCTTTGTGATTGGCTAACCGTATGCAATTGGATTTGCTTTTTACAGCGCCCCTGAAGGCCGGGGCTGACGCGGCATTCTTGCCACCCCAGGAGATCGACCCACCACCTGATGACGGGGTCGATTGCGAGATAGATATGGAGGGGCTCATTGGTCTGATGGACGAAACTGCCCCCAATGTTGAGACCTTTCCCGATTTTGAGTCATGGAAGGTTTCAAAGGATGCCCAGCCAGGTAAATAATTCTGAGACCGAGCATGTTGTGTTTATGGCTGTACTTGATTCAGGGAGTTGACATAGTTGCTGGTGTCGTGTAGAGGTGGCCGGGGCATCAGAGACCGCAGCTCCCTCTGAGATGCGAGGCGAGGTGCCCCTATCTGTTGACGGGCAGGAGCCCGCAACAACCCAGGATGGCTCGAGTGAGTATTAAACCGCTACAGAGGGGATTGCCCTTGCGTTGTATAATTGCTGGGCTGCAGACGCTAACTGGTTTTTTACTTGCCAGGTGAGGATCCAGTCAGCACTCTGGAGATAATTTAGGAGTTGGTCCGTACTGGCCCATCAGTGTCCCTTCCCTCCTTTGAGGGGGACCTGAAGGGAGGAGTGCTTCGATGCCGTCCACGGCTGAAGAAACGTCTAGCCTGTTACCACAGCTGTTGGCGGGGGTGAGCTGTGTTTCCCTGCCAGCTGTGGTGTCAGCCTGTACTGTGGGGCTGGTCGGGTCTTCAAGCATGCGACCCTCAGGTATGTAGCTAGGGACTTAATCACTTCTGTTAAGCCCTTTGTGTTGATTGTCTTCTAGTGCTGAGATCATGTTGACATTGTTTACAGGTGCTCCTTCGCCTCCAGAAAAAGGTGAGCTACCCCGTGACAGGGTTGAAGTGGTGGAAGAGGGGCCCACGGGAGTGGCTCCAGTTGAGAGCGACGAGGAGATCATCGACATCAAGAAGTTTTTAGAGGGGAGTGCTCCGACCGGTGAGTTTCCTGTTTGCAACTCTTAATTGGAGAGTCGCCCTTGTATGAAGTTGGGTCGTGTAGTGACCTCGTTTGCTTTGTTGACTTGCAGGAGCTTCTGGTTCAGCTACCTCCGGGAGTTTGTCCGACGCTTCGTCGAGCTCTCCCGATGACGACAGCTTAGAGATAGAGACAAAGGAGCGTTCGAGCTCGAGCACTTCATCTTCCGGGGTCTCTGCTAGTAGGGAGGTTCCGATGGGGACCACTTCTGGAGGTATGTGGTGGCTCTTCCCGTCCTCATTTATTATTTATTTGCACTATATGGCAACGTACTGACGTCCTTGGGTTTCCCCCAGTGTTAGAGTCCGGAGAGGAGCACGTGCCAGCTCCTGACGAGGGCGGGCAGGAGGAGCCCCCTGTCCCACCCGTGCTTGCTGGGGACGACCGGATGGTGGAGGAATGAGTGCCCTCTCCGTCCTCGGCGGGTGATGCTGTGGAGGCGGAGGAGCGGTTGCCCTCCCTGACCCCGGTAGATGATGCCACAGGGATAGCTGTGGACGAACTACTATAAATAAACTGTTCGATCTAACCCTAGAATCTATTTGGACGAACTACTACCGCACGGTACGTGAAGAACAAACTGTTCTTCTAATCCCTTTTGTTCTCTGCTTTGCCTGCATGAAGAACTGATAATTCTTCATTTTCTTTTCCTTGTAGGAAGCTCTGCAGCTACTGCCGAAGAACAGGTAATGTCCTTCGTTGTCTCGGTTATGTATACGAAGCTTAATATCTTCGTGTTTTATCCTCTATAGGTTAACTAAGGATTGGTGTAGGAACGTGAAGACATCTAAAGGTTCTTCATCAAACACTATCTTCGTCCAACTTCTTCTGAATTATCTTCTACGTCCAGTCATCCAAGCCGAGAGTCATCTTCTCAAAACCTTCACGGGTCAATCTTCAATCAACTCTTAAGGTAGGTTTTCTCAAGTTACTGTAGCCCAAATGAAATTAATGCGAGATATATATATATAAGCATGTCATGCATAAGGGTTATATATAGTTTCGGTGTGTTTTCTGAAATATTGTGAAAGAGACGCCCCTGTCAAGGGCGCTACTTTACACGACACGACCCTTTCCAGGTCGTCAATTTAATATTTGACGCCCTGTACTCAGGCGTTAATTTCACTTAATCATGAATTAACCCTGTTAAGAATTGATTATATATGAAATCCTGATTACATTAATGCATGATCCTCTGTCCTCAACCCTACTGATTTTATTATCAAGATTTTATGATTGTTATCCTTGATTATCATGCAAATCGTGCTTTCTGATATTTATTGAATTCACGACCCGTACAAGGTCGTTTCCCATTTGTTAACGCCCCATCACAGGGCGTGAATTATAAAAGTAACGCCCCTTCATAGGGCGCGTTTCTGTTAAAATCCCGAACAATATATTCTGTGAAAATAAGAATTTAATGATTAACGCCCCTTCCAAGGGCGCGTTTGTGATAATTCCTGAAATTAATTATATCCTGTCCAATATTGTGAATAAAAAGGACGCCTTCTGGTATAGGCGTCAAATCGTGAAGAAACGCCCCTGCCTAGGGCGCGTTTTAGCTAAATTACTGAAATATTGAAAATTCTGTAAAATGGAAACATATGTAAACGCCCTTCTGTTAGGCGTTATTTACTTGAGAAACGACTTAGCATAAGTCGTTATTTTACTGTAAAAATGATTTTTATCCGGATTCTGTTAACCGATGGGTTCATATCATATAATATATATATATATCGGCACTATTCTCCACTCCGTGAGTATAGTCCCACTTTTCACGATTGTTTTATCGATCACACTCAATTATCATTGACATACAAGCTCTCCATTGGACATTCCGTTCCTTTGGACTAGCGAGTTAGTCATAGAGACCTCCGTAAGACTCCTCGTAACCTTGGATTCCCTCAAGGCCGACTGAGTTGGTTGTACCCTAAAAACCTATTACACAATTGATGCCATGTCAAATCTAAAGAAACATGGTATACCGGCCCTTATGATTATACAAAGAGTATATCATAAGAAATTCCTTAATGGGATGAAGATATCATGCCATATCATGCCATCTTGTGAACCTCAATTCTATGATAAGAATGAGGGTATCTTACCTTTGATATACTGTTCATGTGGACCTCAATTCTATATAAAGAATGTCCATATTGATTGGTCATGGTACCCAAGTTAAAGGAACCATATTCTACCTAGTTTTATCGATATCGTGATTATTACCGTTATTATCGCCAATCGATGTCCTTTGTCATATTTTGGACTCCATTCTATCAAAAGTTGTCATACATGTCTACAAGTTTGATTATTGAAATTCTATATTGGCTATATAAATAAGAGTGGATGTCAAAACACATGATAAATGCCTGCGCATATAGGGCCCGATCTGGTCCTGGGAGGAGCACCCGAAAGTACTTGTGCCCATGGGAGTTAAAATGATAAGGTATCTGGCATTATACCGAGTACTTGACTTGCTTGATTGGACATTCCACACACATCTTGTACTTGAATCGTACTTGACTTGACATGAAATGCGTGGCCCGAAAAAGGGTAATTTACTTGTTTGATACATGATAGCCAAAGTTCTTGACATGACTTGTTAAACGTACTTGCTTGAATATCTTGGATACACTTGTCATCTTGTTGAAAGTTCATGATTAGTTCATCTTATTTCCTCGATATTACATTCTCTCTATCTTGTCGGTTGTGCGAGCATGCATAGCTTTATTGCATTCATGAAAGATGTAATTACTTAAACCCCTTGCTAGTACTTGAGATATAATTTCCTACTGAGCGTTCGCTCATTCCGTTTGTCCCTTTTTACTTTTCAGGTAAGTCCGACGACGATGGAAGTCAATCGGATGGGAATGGTCAAGAGTGAAAGTGATCGAGCTGCTCAAGTGTCATCTAGTCTTTTCTATAGTTTCTTGAGTCAAATATGTATTCTTTTCCTTTTTATTAAACAGAGTATTGGATTTGTAATAGTCTATCCATTATGAAATAAAGGATTGGGTTATCTTGCTATTTTTGCGCATCTCTGTCGTTGTGTCGAATACACGACCACTCTGATTGACATGATTGATATAAACTCGTCACGCGTCTCCGGGTATCTTCCGTGCTCGGGGCGTGACACGGGATGTGCAAACTTTGTAGCATGCAGTGTATAGACTTGCTGGAGAGAGCGATGTACAGACTTGCTCTTGCGAAGGCTATACAGACATTTAATGAAGTAGTGTATAGACTACACTTATCTGGGGAGTCGACCCATCTAGTGAGGGGGTCGACCCACACTATGCTGAGTGTCATGATGCATGGATGTTTAGCCTGTACTGACTTCCACAAGCAGAGTAAAGCAACTGATGTATATGTATATGAATGCTTTATGCAGCAGATAACCTGACTGAACATCAAATGCAATGCTTTAGATATGATAAACTAACATATGATAGATTCATGATATGCAAAGCCAAGATTCATGATATGCAAGGCTGTAGAACTGACATGATATATGCCCATAGCAAGACAGTCAATCAGATGTTCATGATATGCTATCATCAAAAACATAGAGTTAAAAATCATGTCACAGAAGTTCAGATAACACATAGTGTTTGCTATCATCAAAATCACAGGGGTACAATAATCTCCCCCTTTTTGATGATGGCAACACTATGAGTCACACTGACTGTCTATCTTGTGGTTGTGTGTCACTTGTGGTTCCTCCTGTGGACTCAGGAGAAGGGAGACTGTGTCTTCGGTTCGCAAGTGACTGTGAGTGTCGCTTGTGGGTTCCCTCTAATTTCAGAGGAAGGGAGTCTCTGACTCCGGGTTTGCTGGTAGTGGTTGCTACCTGTGGGTTCCCTCCTGGTCTGGAGGAAGAGAGACATTTTTCTCTGGTTGCTAGTGATTGTGTGTCACTAGTGGGTTCCCTCCAGTCTGGAGGAAGAGGGGATGTTGTTCCCCTGGTCAAGCTGTTTGGCAGCACTTGTTTGTAGACTGAGTCTGCGCTTTCTAGCTATTGCTAGTGGAAGCCTCACTCCGGTTTGGAGTGAGGGGTGGACGTAGGTCTGTGACCGAACCACCTAAAAATCCTGGTGTTCACTTGTGGTTTGATTTTCGTTATGTGTTCATCTCACTGCTGCACACATTAGATGTTTGCTTAGGATCGAGTGAGAGCTAATTCTTTATGTTGCTTTGCGAGATCCTTCAAGTATCTTCAGAATATATCTGCAACTGTTCTTTAAGTCCGCATATCTGAGCATTAGTTTTTAATTAGGCTATATTTTTAAGGGGAGATTCACTCACCCCCCCTCTGAATCCATCGCACCGAACCCAACAGTTTTAGGGTTGCGGAGGTGATTCTGGGACTGGGACTGGAGGCTGGCGGCTGGCCTGTGAAGGCATTGTAGTCGGGACTGGAACTGGGGGCTGGCGGCTGGCCAGTGAAGGCGTTGTAGCCAGAGCTGGAATTGGAGATTGGACGGCTGGCCTGTAAAGGCGTTGAAGTCGGGACTGGGGATGGAGACTGGGCGGCTGGCCTGTGAAGGCATTGTAGCTGAAACTGGGACTGGAGACTGGGCGGCTGGCCTGTGAAGGTGTTGTAGTCGAAACTGGGACTGGAAGCTGGCGGCTGGCCTGTGAAGGCGTTGTAGCTGAAGTTGGAACTGGAAGCTGGAACTGGCACTGGCTCTGGGGATGACCGACCCTCGGGGGTGTAGTGGCCACCATTGTCGCGGAGTGATGTTAAGCTTGCCATCGGGGAGTATCATAGCCGACAGCTTTTGTAAGTGAAGAGTAGAGAGGGAGAGAGAGTCCTTTTTTTTCTCTTTACTAGCCCTACCGCCCTTGCAGGTTTTCGCCAGGGCTGGCCCCCTTTTGTTTTTTTCGGTGCGCCTTTACGGGTTTTCACACCGAGGGGTTATCCGATTTTGCCTGAGACACCCTCTCGAGTTTTCACCTCAGCTGGGTTGGTGGCAATTTTTGCACCCAGTCGCCTCCTTGTAGTGGAGTCGACCATGCCCGCCGAGGTATTTCCATTTTTAACCCCATTCTTTTTTCATATTTTATTATATTTTCTTTTTTTGAGACTGCCGTCAATAGCATGTTGCTGTCAGGGGACGTGACCTGGAACTGGAAGGTATGGGTATCCGGATACTGTTCTGCCATTAACAAGGGTTTTCACAAATCCTCATGCCAGGGTGGCGGAGAGCCACTTTGTCGTGGTAAGATATGACTGGAGTCATGGCTGTTGGATCAGGGAGTGCAGGGGAGAATTGGGATTATAATGAAACTTGATGGTTCTGGATTTGTATGGGATGTAGGATGTAGTGGCATAGAATGACAAATGTCTGGGAATGTGCTGGGATAATAGTCTATTGGGATAGTGGCTGGGAGCTTGATTGCCACAGAGACTGGTTGACCTGTGGCATCAACGCAAGGGCTGAAGGTTGGCCGAGCTGAGTGGGAGTAGCGCAAAGACAACGGGGAATTATAGGGTTTATGCTCTAGCAGTGTAAGTTGATTGAAGACCGGCTCTTGGTGAGGCTAACGGCTTACCAAGGAGTAGGTGGAAGGCCGTTCTGGCTGGTGGGGAGAGGAAGATTTTCTCGTTATCGACTCTACCGCCCTTTCGGGTTTTCGCTAGAGCCGACCCCCTTTAGCTTTTTTCGACGCACCCTTACGGGTTTTCACGTCGAGGGGTTTCCCAATTTTGCCTGAGGTGCACTTTCGGGTTTCTACCTCAACCGAGTTACTGGCCTTTTTTCCCCCAGTCGCCCACTTGTGGTGAGGATGACTGGCTCTGCCGGGGTATCTCTATTTTCAACCCCATTTTTTTTATTGTTTTATTTTGACTTACCTGGGAGCCTGATGGCTAGGCTAGGGCCGGTGCAGAAGTGCTCGTGCTCTCGTAATGATGGGAACGAGGGTAGGGGATTAGTCCCCGAGGATGCCTGGCAGCGCTTCCGGGGAGCTGGGCTGGCTGCTTGGCTGGGAATTTAAGATCGGAAGGACTGGCAAGTTAGATCATTCACGGGGAAGGGCCGACCTCACTTGTAGTAGCTAAAACATGCGCCTTAGTCTGGCTGGGGCGCAAACTCGTGCTCTGGTGCATGATATAGCTTCATATGTTTGCTGTTGAGAGGCGGGAATGGTCAATGACCTTTGTGATCGACAACCGTGTAGGCCCTGCCCTCGTAGACATTGTGGATAATGTATGGACCTCGCCAATTCAGCTGTAATTCTCCACTGGAGTGCCCTGTCATGACTTCATTTTCCTTTATCATGACGAGGTCACCTTGCTTGAAAGCTCGCTGCTTTACGGGCTTGTCATAGACCCGGGCCATGCGGGCCTGGTATACTTGCAGGTGTTTGTAGGCTTCGAACCACTTGCCTTCTAGATCGGCGAGCTCTTCTAGCCTTCTTTGATACTCACTTTCGTTTGGGTCGGCAAGCCCGGTGTGGACCACCACGCGGTTAGAAGCTAACTGGACTTCGATGGGGATAACTACTTCTATCCCATAAGCAAGGGAGAACAGCGAGCACCCTGTGGGGGTTTTGTAGACCGTCCAATAGGCCCATAATGCTTCGATGACCTTCTCACCCCAGTCGCGTTTTTGGTGGCTAACCATCTTAGCCAGGAGCTTGCAGAGGGTCTTGTTGAAGACTTCCGCCAGACCGTTGGCCTGGGGGTTGTAGACCGAAGAGGTTCTCTAGTCAGTGTGGAATTTGGCCGCTAGCTGGTATATGGCCTTATTCTTGAATGGTGCCCCGTTGTCGGACACTATGCGACTAGGAGTACTGAATCGGTATATGATGTTGTGCCTGACGAATCTAGCAACGATTTTCCTGGTGACCTCTCGCAAGGGAAGGGCCTCCGCCCAGCGAGAGAAATAGTTAGTGGCGGCCAAGATGTATTTGTGGCCCTTGGAAGATGGCGGGAAGGGCCCCGTGATGTCCATGCCCCACTCAGGAAATGGCCAGGTGGGGGCTGTATGACGCAATGGATTAGGAGGTCTTCTTGGTACTGGGCTAAAGGCTTGACACCGATGACATGTACGGGCATACTAGACACAATCCACATACATGGCTGGCCTGTAGAAACCCTTGAGCTTGATATTATGCATCATTCGGTCTCCGGCTCAGTGCGCGCTGCACAACCTGGAGTGGACCTCTTGCATGACAGCTTTAGCCTCTGCGAGAGAGACACATCTAAGAAGAATGGACTTGTCCTTCTCATGGACGAGTCGGTACATGGAGTCGCCGATCAGCTCATAGGAGGCCACTCGGCGGAGCAGTTGAACCCTTTAAGCCCGATCAGGGGGGAGCCACCCCTTCTTGGATTTAATGATGGGCGTACGCCAATCTTCCTCTTCTGTAGGCGTGCTCTGGTCATGGTCATGGACCTCGTAAATGGTGAGACCAGTGTTGCCTTTGAGTGAGCTCGGCATTAGCCTTCTATGTTTGATGATGATGTCGACCTCACCCTCGGGCGGGAGCTTGAGCGTTACTACTTCTGGGGATATGATCTATTTCGAAGAAATATAACTTTTGGGTTAATCTTGTGACGGGGGTATGGTACGGAACCAACTCTAGCTTCCGCACGTCATAGATGCCGAGGACCTGTCAGACTATCAGCTGGGAGTCCCCGTAGGCTTTGAGGCATTTAATGCCCATGTGGAGAGCCATATGGAGCCCAATGAGTAGAGCTTCATACTTGGCTTCGTTATTTGTCTGAGATTTCATGAGAGTATAAGACTTGTACAAAACTCCGCCTTGAAGAGTCAAGAAAACAATGCCGGCACCTGCCGTGGTGGCTGAATCCTGGTTGCTCCGGGTAATCCCTTGGGAAGCGCCATCGAAGTAGAGCTCCCAGCAAGGTACGCTGGTTGTGAGAGCATTTTGCTGCCAGTAATGTAAGACATCTCCGCTCTATTCAACCGGTTGTTGTGATTGAGAAGCAATAGATTCTTCATCCGGGAGCTCCGAGCTGAAGGGTGAGTCATCTGGTACTGGATGGGCTGCCAAGAATTCAGCCATACCCTGTCCCTTGATTACTTTTCTGGGGACATAAGTAATGTCATACTCCATCAACAGGAGAGCCCACCTTCCCAGTCTGCCTGAGAGGATAGGTCGTCGAAGGAGATACTTCAGAGGGTCGTGCTTGGATATAAGCTCGACTTGATGGGACAGGAGGTAATGCCGTAGCTTCTTAACTGCGAACACCAATGCTAAGCAAACCTTCTCAATAGGGGAGTAGCGATACTCGGCACCGATTAGCTTCCGGCTGAGGTAATAGAGGGGCTGCTCTTTACCTTCCTCATTGATTTGTGCCAGCAGAGCTCCTAGGAAAGCGTCCATGGCAGCAATATAAAGGATGCGGGGTTTACCTTTGATTGGTGCCCCCAGGACTAGGGGAGTAGAGAGGTACTCCTTGATTTGCTCAAAAGTCACCTGGCATTCCGAGTCCCATGTAAACGGGGCGTCCTTCTTCATCAGCTTGCCGAAAGGTGCACACCGACCGGAGAGGTTAGAAAAAATCTCCGAATGTAGGTCAACCTCCCTTGGAAGGACCTGAGTTCTATGATGTTGCTTGGTGGTGGAAGCTCATGGATTGCTTTGATCTTGATGAGATCCACCTCGATTCCTCGATACCTGACGATGAAGCCAAGAAATTTGCCGTTGGATATGCCAAAGGCGCACTTCATGGGGTTCATCTTGAGCCCATATTGCTAGAGACGGTCGAAGACTTGGCGTAAACCGCACAAATGGTCTTTGCGTCTCTTAGTAGTGACGACGAGGTCATCAACATAACATTCGACGGTGTTGTGCAGCATCTCGTCGAATATTTTGGTGATGGCCCTTTGGTAAGTAGCTCCGGCATTCTTCAAACCGAAGGGCATGCGCTTGTAGTAGAAAATCCCCTTGGGGGATCTAAAAGCTGTATGGTTCATGACTTTAAGGGACATCCAGATTTGATTATAACCGGATGACCCATCCATGAAAGACACGGCCTCGTGCTCGGTGGTCAGGTCAACCATTGTTTCTGTAATTGGGACTGGAAAGTCATCTTTCGGACAGGCTTTGTTGAGGTCCCGAAAGTCGATGCAGATGCGGACTTGACCACTCTTATTCTTGACTAGGAGTATGTTGGCGAGCCAAATCGGGTAGATACACGGCTCGATGAAGTCGACCTCTGCCATTTTATGGACTTCGGCCAAAACTTGGAGCTCCAGCTCATGGCGTATGCACCGCTGTGGTTGCTTGACCGGAGTGACTGAGGGAGAAATGGCTAGCTTGTGCTCTGCTACGAAGAGGTCTAGCCCTAGCATCTCCTTGTATGTCTAGGCGAAGCAGTCTTTGTATTCGAGCATGAGTTGCTTGTAGTCCTACTTCTCTGCCTCGGTAAGGAGAGCACTGACAAACGTTGGCTGGGGAGCGTCATCTTCACCCAAGTTGATTTCAACGAGCTCGTCCACAGTCGCCTGGCCACCGTCCTCTAGCTCGGGAGGAGCGGGTCAGAAGTCGATGAAATCTTTATCATCGGTGTCGGCTTTGTGTATTCTCAACTTTCAAAGCCACTGGTCGATGCCGATGGGACTGGAGAGTCGTTGTTGCTGGGATCCATCGAGGATTGGTCTGGGACACTGGCACTTGGCTAGTAGTTGTCAACCGGTGCTGCTAAGGTCTCCCCGAGGTTGCCTGGTGAAGCTGACAATCCTTCGCAGCTCAGACCAGAGATATCCCCCCCTCAGGAGGGTTTGTTGAACCCGGTTCCTCGACTGGCTGAGAGACAGGAGGAGCTTCTTCTCCCCCTTTGTCTTGGCAGGGAGGCGAGGAAGGTTCCTCGACAGCTTGGGCCGGAGTTCTGGCCTTGACGGGGATTGGGATCAAAATTTCTTCTTCCTCATCCCCGGAGCTGTCGAATTTGGCTTTGACTCTAGCCCGGCCATCGGCTGGTTGTGCCAAGCCTACGATGTTGACCGCGTAGTAGACGTGAAAGTCCGGGTCTTGGTCATAGCCAAGTCCCGTGGTATCCTTATAGATGGATGGGGTTGCCCCCAGACCTGGGAAGGGTTCCGTAGTCGATGAAAATATTCCCGTCGCGCGGAACCATGCCATTGAGGGATGTGTTGTTTCAGACACATTTCCCGAATGTGTGGCGGCAGGACATCCAGTACTTGGACGACTTTAGGGGTGTCATTGGCTTGCCTAGACCAGCTGAAGTCATCAGCCGGTGGGGCTTGAGGGACCGTGTCTCCCTTATAGAAGACAATAGGTTTGTCCCTATTAGCCTTCTTCTTGTTTCGGCGTTGTCGCTTGAAGGTGAAAATGAATGTCGTTAGCGACTCGACGTTGTACTTCTCAGATGCACATGAGAGCTGGATGCAGTCTAGTGGCAAGCATATACTCTTGCCGATAGCTCGGCTAATAAGATTAGCCTCGAAGTCGATCTAGCGCCTCTCAGGGCGATCTGGGGATTACTTGGAGCCAAGGCGCAGCCGATGAAGCTTGGCCTTCTTCTCATCAATAGAGAAGAGATCATCATCGTCTTCCTCTGAGAGCCAACCGTTGCTCCTGCTCTTAATCATGGGGTACGGACTAATCCCCTTGAAGTAGAGTGCAGCGTCGACTAGGTTGCATTCTGCTGGTGTGAACGGTGACAGATCTGCAAAGAGCGTGTGCTGCTCCCCGTCCTTGGCATACTTGATGAATTGGTGGAGAGTTGACGGGACGACCCAATTTTCATGGAGCTAGGGTCTGCCCAGTAGCATCTTATAGGACGTGTTGGAGTCGATGATGTAGAATGTCGCCTTGGAGGTGAAATCAGCAAGCACCAGATCAACATCCACCCGACCGAGGACATCCTCGGTGTTTTGGTTAAAGCCGGATATCTTGACCGCTTGAACCTTCTGGAGGTATGGGGTCAGATATAGAGTCTTGAATGTCTTGAGCAGTGTGATGTTAACAGTGGCGCCAGCGTCTACCAGAATTTGGTTGACATCATGCCCGTTGACCTTCCCCTTCATGTAGAGAGGACGGTTGTTGAACGGAGGGGAGAGCAGCATGTCTTTCTCCACGAAGGAGATGGTGGCTGTGAATGCTTCATAGGCGGCCGCCTTCATCTCCACGACATGCGCTTCATAGACTTCCAGCTCTTGGAGTATCTTGATAAGAGTTTCTCTCAGATCCTTACTCCAAGCAATGGCTTCCCAAATTGAAATAATGGCAGGGAAGCATTTCATTTGGTGGAGGACCTTCCAGTCAGCTCGGCCTCAAGCATCCTCCAAATAGCGTAGTATGTCAGGCTGAGCCTTCTGTGAGCTGCCGTGCTGTTCCCCGTTGGGAAGTTGCACTGCCTTGCCCTTACAACCAGGATCGGATGGACTTTGGTCGCCGGTGGGCTCCTGGAACAGGGATGCCAATGATGGCTCTTTTGGGGGTGACTGGCGGGCTGGCTTGTCCTTGCCGGATGGTCCCGCTTGCTCTGTTGTAGAAGCCGATACTGGTGCAGGGGCTGGGAGGCTGGCAGTAGCCTCTTCAACGCCAGAATGATCGAAGACACCGGGTCCCCTCTGAATTTCTACTTCCGGAATGGGAGCCGGTTCCTCCCCTCGAAAGAGGATGATTTGCTCCGGGTCGAAGGTGGACAGAGAGAGGGGTAACTCAAGAGTTCTCCCACGGCCTCTACCGCATCCTCGGCCATGACCTCGGCCATGACCGATGTGCTCTGGAGCTGGATGTATCCTAAGAAGAGCAATGGTTCTTTGTCTTGTCCGGGAGGCCACTGGCTCACCCTGCCGAGAAGCGTTGATATTGTCAGGAGGTGGAATGGCCACCAAGTTACAGGTGCAGCGCCGAAGCATTTCTTCCAGCTTCTCAGTTATGATCTCCTTGTCTATATAGCACGAGGAGAGCTCGTCCGGGATCAAGAGTCTTTCGCCGTTCTTGATCTTTTGGATCATCTCTTAGACCCAATTTCTAAGGCGGGCTTGTTTCTGCATTTCTTCCCACGGGATATAGTTGTCGAGTGGGAGAGCACCGGTAGGACGAGGAGGAACGTATTCCTCCAGGTCATTAATGAGCCGCTGGAGCCTCTGGAGAGGCGTCAGCTCGGCTGGTAACTGTAGAGCAGCCGCTTGTTCAGCCTGTTTCTTGAGCCATCTTCTGAGGTTCTTCCTCCTATTTTTCTCTTGTCTCGTGGCAATAGCGGTCTCGAAGGGAGTAGGAGGGAGAGGTGCTGGAGTTGATAAATCTCGAGGAGGCTGTCCCCAGAGTAGTGCCTTGGCCGGGTGAGGCCGACTACTCTTCTTCGCCCGAATTTTGATCCAGGCACCTTCCGCTCGTTGTATCTGGAAGGTGGCATTGATCGCCTGCTCGATTACCTCAAGCGGCAATTCTTAGTATGTCGGGATACTGGGACTGGCGTCCGAAGACATGTGCGCGGTTTGGTGCCTTACCTGCGGTGGCGGTGACTTTTAAGGAGTCGGTTGACTGGTGCTGGCGTCCGAAGATGTATGCGTGGTTTGATGCCTTGGCCGCGGTGGCGACAGCTTTTGTTGAGAAGTGGACTGAGGGATATGTTTGTTGTCCTGCTCCTTAGCTTTGCCTTTGGGATCACGCTGAGGGCTGGGCCTACCGATGACTGACGGCGTCGCGGGATATTGTTGCTCTGCACAGTTATCCTGACTTTGCAGACTGGCTGAGTCACGTGGCGGTGGGCCCGCCGCTTGCATCGAAGTCGCTGAAGACTCCGAAGATGTCTTATTTGTACTTCGGATTGTATCAACGGGTAGGGGGAGAGGACCCGACGACCCATCCGCTGAGGGGGTGTGACAAGGCTGAGGTAGGACCTCACCCTGCTCTTGCTTTCCCTTCCTATCCACGGATGCCGGAGATGGAGATAGGACAGGGGGATGATAGGAGAGAGCTAAAGAGACCGTCATCGTCTCGCCCACCAGAACGTCCTCTCAGCCAAGAAGGACCCGGAGGAGCCTGGAGGTGTCTTCTTCATGGAAAGGGAGAGACTTTAGCTCCCGCTAGGACCGCCACCGCACAGCCGAAGTGGCTGGGGTTGGCTAGTTGGCTGTTGACGTCTGGGAGCCCACAAGGGCCGGAGGAGTAGGGGAATGGATGACGTTGACCGAGAAGTTGGTCGGCTCCGTCTCTTGACTGGCATCCCGCTCTCTAGGCCTCTACAATTGCTCGAGTGCTTCTCGGTTGTCAGTCCAGAACTCGAGCCATTCTGAAGCATGCTGATAAGGCAACCCATGCCCATTTTCTTAAGGGGAGTCTGGCCGCTTTGGCGCATCCCTGGTGGTACTCAGGGTCTCTTCGACAGCTTGTTGAAGCCTGACAAGTGACATGGAGTTCCCCTCCGCATCGATCTGCTCCCATTGGATCTATTCCTGGATGAGGTGTTGAACTTCCTCACAGGACTCGATCGGGTGGCAGATGCTGGCGTGGAAGGGGCAGTATTGGGGGTGACTACGATCCCAATGGGTGTAGTCTGCCGGCGAGTCGCGGGGCATGATTTTCTCCCTCTCGACGAGGATATCGAAGAGTCACCGGGTTCTCTCCCTGGTGAAGGAGAGGGGTCTGTGATCATGCCAGGCCCTCCAACCCGGGTACCAGAGCGAATGTTCGCCCTGACTTGTGCTAGGCTTCTCTGTATCGACATCGGAGAGAGAGAATGCGGCCATCATGTGGATGACATTGGCTGGGTGGTGAACCACGCGTGCTGCCTTAGCTGGCCTGGTCCACATATGTGGTTACGGGGGATCGACGAGACCACTCTTCATTTTGACGAGACCGTCTCGGATCAACTTCTGCGCCTGAGTCTTGAAGACGTAGAAATCTTCAATTGAGTGACCCAGCATGCGGTGATACAGGCAATAGCTGGGATCGTCGATCTTCAGAGCCTCATCTGGCTTGCGGATTTCTGGCGGCTCGATAATCTTCTGAGCCATCCAGAGGTCGAAGAGCATCTTCGTATGTTCCTTTTTGAAGGAGAAGTGTGTCTTCATGCGCTCTGAGAAGGAGGGAACGACCGGCTTGTCCGCTAGCTTTTTGTTAGAGCCCCTGGATTTGGGCTCCTTACTAGCTTTGGCGGCAGGGGTGAACTCTATGATATTAAACTCCTTACCTGGCTGGCGTTCTCGTGCTTGCTTACCCTTTGCTGCAGTATAGCTCGAGTTATTGGCGAAGAACATCTCTATTTCGGCGACTGTCGAATTGAGCTGGTCGAAGCCTTTGATATTGATGCCGAGAAGCTTTTCGCTGACCTTGGTTACCAGACCTCGACGGCATATAGTGATGGTGTCCTCCTAAATGGGTGGATTGACACACCTCATGCTGAGGTCTCGCCACTTTTTGATGAAGTCGAGGGCGCTCTCGCCCTTTTTCTGCCAAAGAGAATAGAGATCGGCTAGGGAAATCTTTCACTCAGCTGTTTGAAAGCGGTCAAGGAATTTCTTCTACAGATCCACCCAGTCGATCACTGAGCCAGGCTTCAGGCAAGAATACCATTGAAAGGCCGTTCCTGTGAGCGAAGTAGCAAAGTAGCGGAGGAGATGTGATTCATCCAGCGCTAACTCACCCATGGCCGTAACATAGTAGGCTAAGTGTTCATGTGGCGACCCTTGCCCGTCAAACTTTTGCAGCTTCGGGGGCTTGGCGTACTCTGGGGGAAGCTTTTTTAGCTGGTGGTGAAGCGGGTAGGGTATACTGTAGAGATCTGCTGTGACAACCACTTCACCATACTGTTTGTCTCGATAGTACGCTCTATCATTAGGCGTTACACCAGGATATTTTCGGGCACTGGCGTATTGGAGGCTCATGGCAGTGTCTCAACTGGGGGTGTGCTAAACTCGGCTGCCAACGGAGTTCGGGCAATCACCACTAAGGTGTTGGCAGCATCGTGGGCCGCCGACGGTACCGGTGCCTCGGCCTGGTGCCTAGCAGGCTGCTGAGGATGAAGGTCCCGTTCCTGGAGGAGGTCTTGCAGGAGGGCCTTCAGATGCTGGTTCTCCTTCATGAGAGCATCGAGGGTCACTTCTTGAGCCTCGTTCGCAGGAGGGTCATTGTTGACCGGCTCTACGTTGATAGGAGGATCGCGGTCTTTCACCGGGACCTCTTCTGCACGTTCCGACGCTAGCGGTCCAGTAGAAGTGTAGATGTGACCTGTTGGGGGACGCGACAGAGCCTGGTGGCGCGGCCTCCTTAAGTGGGACAGAGGCTGGTTCAGATCATCAGACTGGGTGTCCGACTGGTGTCCAGTGGTGTAGCACACGAACAGTCGAACCACGTCGTTGATGAACCGGGCAGTCCTCTTCCTCCGTGGGTGCCGCTCGGTGCGGACAGGCGTCCATAGTCTGTCAAAGACTGAGGTATGTCGGGGAGGGGGCTCACTCCCGATATCCGTCGGAGGAGATCCCTGGACAGGCTGCTGGAGGGCCCGAGAGCGGGCTCACCTTTTCCTCTGCTTACTTGTGTGGGGGACATCAGGCAATTGGGCATCGTCGGATGGTGCTACTGTGAGGCCAGTCGCATCCCGTCTGATGCCACATCTGAGTGCTCGCAGGGGGTTTCTAATACGCGCCCTTCGAACGGCCTGAGCTTCTTCTTAGGTAACCCAGATTCTCCTCAAGTCGGGTTGATGGTCTCCTTCATCGCCACTTTTTCGACGAGTTGCCTTGGGAGGCCGTGTGTCGGGCTGCGGTGGGTGCCCCCGGGCTGTTGCCGAGGGACCCGCTCCTCTGAGCTTGGCCCCATCCTCTCATGTTTACCGCAAGAGGTCGAAACGATTAGAGGTGGGGATGGTAAGAACGGTCCGTTCCTAGGGTATGATTGGTTCACCCCCGTCGATACGGATCCGCAACTCACCGATAAGAATCATCCTACCGGAGTTGCTGGTCGCAGCGGTGAGCCGTCTGCCTTTACGGCCACAGCGACACTTCTTCTGAGGAGTGGAGGAAGACTCCGCCCCGAGATGGTAGACCGAGATGACCCGGCCTGGAGAAACTGGCAGCGTGGGCCTGTCAGTTGGAGGTGCTGGGACAAGCCCCCGGGGTATGAGATCCGCGCCGAGAGTCGATGGCTGGGCGACTAAGGTATAAGCCCTTGCCCGCGCTAATAGAAGTGTTGCCGATGCCCGAGATGACACTCTAATGGGAATCGACGTCGAGCACTAACTTTTATTTTTACACTTGTGTCCTTTTAGTTTATTTTTATATCCTTGGGAAAGTATATGTGCAGTTGTAAGGCTTTATAAGCCAATATGTCATTCCTTTGTATTGTTTGGGTTTTTGTGCAAAATGTCAGTAGGTCCAGCAAGGGGGCCCTCACTCCTTTCTCATTGGTCCACCTAAGTCATAGGGGTCCATGTGGGGCTGGTCAAAGTCCTAGGTGGGCTTCTAGATGGTTTGACATTCAAAGGGGACAAAGGGGTTTAAAAGTCCAAGATGCCTTCCTTCCTTTCAATGGAGTGTCCCCTCCATATGTAATTTATTTATTTTGGGTTTTTGACCACATGGGGGAAGAAAATGGCCTCTTTCTCACGAAATTCTCAGCCCCCCACCCCTTGCCATTCTCTATATAAGCCTATGTATAGTGTCATTAGAGATTTAATGAAGAAATTATGTGAAAATTGCTTGAAGCAAGAAGGGTGTGCCCTCTCTCCTCTCTCCCTCTGGTTCCTCCTTCCCCCCCTCTATATTTCAGGATTGAGAACCCTTCTACCTTAGCCCTTCCACCTCTGATTTCTATATCTGGTGCCGCCGCCGCCGTTCGTGCCGCCATCGAGCCGCCGCGAAGCTGCTTCCGAAGTACTATCCAAGGTTCTGTTCTGCTGGATAGAGGTTCACTATGAGATTTTTAACTCCCAACTCCGACATCATCTGGGGTTGATATTTTCAGGGTTGGTTCCTCTCTTAATTCCCAACCTCCTGTAAAAATATCACATCATTCAGAGTTCGTTTTATAATTTTTTATTTTCGTGTCTTTCTGTCTTCCTGATCTGTCCCTTTTCAGATCTGTGTAGTAGAAGCTTAGTTCTTCCATCTTTCGACCCCCCATTTGATTTTTTGTAGAACCCCCAAATTTATTGGAGGCTCTGTCCATCATCCCCACCCTTCGCAAATTTTCGTTGAATTTCTAAAGCCCTTTACATCTTTTTAAAAATTCAGTCTTTCTCCCAAAATATGTTCAGTCCCTGTTGTCCAGATCCGACCCCTAGTCAGTGTAAAATCCACCAAAAATTGCCATCTCTACCAAACCTTTCATAAAATATATTCCCGTTTTCCTCTCTTCGGTATCTACAATTTTAATGAAGGGCTCAAAAGCTGATCCGAAGGTCTGCAATGTGGTCAACGCCAACTCTCAGGAAAACTTGGTTCTACCTTGAGTTTTCAGATCTGTGAGCCAGCAGCTTGTAAAATCGGCTAATGCCAGATCTGGGAAATTCAATTTTGTCTCTCTAGCCCTAGATCGAAGTACTTCAAAAGAGCTTTCCAACAGTACCTCTTGTGCGTCCATCCGACATCGGGAGTGACCGCAGCAGCAAATCTCACCGGGTCACGCGCTGCAAAATTGAATTGCAGATACGTGGCCAGCAACTCCGGCGGGTGACGATCGGAGCCGCCCGGCCTCCGGCCGGTGAACCAGCACACTGCCGTCCCAGGGAGCGCCCCTACAGGCGTCCCCACCACAGTGGTGCCACCCCGGTCCCACACGGCCCCACTGACCAGCACGTGGGCCCCACGGTCATGAGTACATGTGCCGCCGAAGCTACGCAAGAAGCCGCCTGTCAACCCAAACCCGCTACTCCGGGGTCCCGCTGTGTCACCCTTTACCTCCCTGCGTGGAGTGGGCATTCATATTTGCTATAATACTTGTGTAATAATTATTCCGGGAGTATGAGATCGGCTGGGATCGTCTTCCCCACGCCAGGCGCGTGGAGGTATCGTATTCGCTCCTTTACCCGGCACTTGCTTTATTCGTATATGCTTTATATGCCGCTGCTAGAGAGCATGTGTTAGGGCCGTTAGCTCAATATCTTTTTATATCACCGCTGCTGCGAGAGAGAGCGAGACCCGTCCCGTGACTCGATCCGGGCATGAATTTGTGAGTTGACCACCCTAGCTCTTTGTCAGTTTCTCAACCGTGCACGTCCATACGCTTCCCTCGTTAGGGACGATCGCGAGCTTGCTTAGAGTCCGAGGATCGCATATCCATTTGGAGTCGAGTCGCGTGTCCGTCCCGCATCAATTTGGTATCAGAGCGAGTTTGAGTCTACGGTAGTCGTTGTGTCTAAAATAAAAAAAAGTGTCATTTACGTCTAGTCATCGTCTAAGTCGGTCTAGGTTGTAGTTGCATACCATTAATCAGTATATCAAAAGGTGTTCTCCGAACGTTAGGCTACGCCTATCGGGAAGGCCACACACTTGCGCGAGTGATCTTCTGATCGATTATCTCCGCCACGTACCGAGTTTTGGTTTAGTCTAGGTGTGTAGTCGAGTCTGCATTCCAATTTTGCATCGCATAGTAAGGTCGTGTCTAGTTCACGAGAGTCCCGTCTTGTCATCGTGTGTCTGCATGTCCGCTACCCATGGCCGTTCCCCAAGACCATACGTCCGAGTGGTCATCCTTTGTGGCCCAATTCAATGCCATCATGGCCCGATCCTTTGCTTTCACCCATCTCATTACTAAAGGCACTCTACCCAATAGGTCCACAACGGAACTCCGTTTCACCGATAGGGAGTCGGATAATTGGGTTTCTCTTGATATCGTGGAGTCCCTCTCCAAGACGGGCGAGATTATCCGCAATGGTGATTTTACTTTTGTCGAGTTCGAAAGGATGATCAGCTCTGATTTTTACCGCGATGGTGCTTGGTGCAATATTGGTGCGCTAGTAGGTCCATGCCTTATGTTAGGGCGATTGTAATACCCCAAATTCTTCTAGATATTTAATTAGAAATTTATTTGAATTTAATTAGAAATTATTTGAATTTATTTGAACTTATAGGAATTAATTCGAAATTAATTAGATTAATTCTTTAATAAATAGAATAAGTCACATTTTGACTATTTTATAAAAATCCATAAAAATCATATTCTTGTAGAATAAATTGCGTTTAACAATTTTGTCTTCTATGACTAAGCCTAATAAAATCATTAACTAGGCCGAATCAGTGGGATTAGTCAAATTTTCACACTTATCTAACCAAATTCGTGCTCAATAGTAACCACCACCTTAAAACATCAAATTTGAGCTCATTTCTCAACCAAATGAGGTGATTCCAGGGGCAAATGAAAGGTATTAAAAAGAGGATCAATTCCCCTCTCATAATGCCACGAAATTTTGAGCTTATGGGGAGCATTTGGTCGTGCATGGGCTAGGTCAACTTTGGCGGCGGCGGTTTGAACACGCCACTTCAAGGGACGATTTCTCCCTTCCTGGAAGGATCCAGAATGAGTATGACCTATTAAAAGAAACCCCCATGTGTCTATTTTTATTTGGTAGCAGTGGTGTTCGTAGAGGATTCCGATCTAGAGAGATCTATCGCGTTTATTGGAGGAGTGTCCGAGTTCGTGGGTTTTTCTTTGGCCCTCTTTGTTCCTTCGATTAAGGTAGGTACCCTCGACCAAAATCTACACATGAGTATATCATTTTGATCCTCTCGGAGAGCTCTTTCCATTGGTAGTAAAATCCCCAAATTCTATTAGGTGTGGAGGGAGATCTCGTGGAAATAGTGACGGGCTGTCAAACGGGCGTTTTTCATTCTAACTTCTAAATCTCTCTTCGATTGAGGTAGGTTATAACAGACCAAACTCTAATTAACATATATGGTTGTAATCAGCAGCATGTTAGCTTTCATTTGGCGTAGAAACCCCTAAATTTTATGCATCATGTCTAGAGAATTTTTGATTTGAGTAAGAGCATGTCTAGACGTGGTTTATGATGTATTCTTTTGAGTTAAATCATGATTTCGAGTTATTAATCTTGATCTCCATATAGCATGTCATATATGGTTGGAATCAGCATCGAGTAAGCTTTCTTTTGGTATAGAAAGTCCCAATTTTTATAGACCATGCTTAGAGAATTTCGTGTTTGATTAGAAGCATGTTAAGACTAGATTTTTAAGTGTTCTTCCTAGATAGGTTGTGATTTCGATTGGTTTTCTGGTGAATTTAGGGTTCCAAACCCTTGTATTATGACCCTAATATGTCCATCAAGAACCTAGCGACATGGGGTTAACATCTCAGTCCAATACACCAATTGGGTGAGATTTTTCCGTTTTACGGAAGTCACGTTCGCGTCTGCGAACGCAGGGGTCGACCCATTGGGTCTACCCATACACAGACAGGAGTCTGTCCGTGCGAGGGTCGACCCAATGGGTCGACCCACACGCTGGCAGACCCCTGGTTTTCCAAGGGTCGACCCATACACCCTAGATTTCCAGGGGTCGACCCAATGGGTCGACCCATTTGCTGACAGCTCTGGTGGGCCGAGGATCGATCCGGACCGTGAGGGGATCGACCCATTCAAGCCTAGTCCAATTGAAAACCATATTTTGAGGAACCAATGACCCATACATGCAACCCATTGATCTTAAATTAACACCGGCGTTCCTCAATCCAAAATTGAAGAACAAAGTGTATAAACCATCCCGATTACTATCTCCACTTCAACGCACACAAATGGTTAATTAGAAACCCATATAATAAAATGGTAATTTTGAAAGTAAATTATTGTCTTGTATTACTGTCTATTGTCATTATTGGCTTGTTCTAGTATCTTGAGTTACCATCTTGTAATTAACTTATCTCTTGAATTGAGATTTATAATAATTCACGAATCAAGATATTTTTAAATGGCTGTTAGGAAATCAATTAAAAGCCCTGATACCCCGGTAGAATAGACTAATAGTACACTAACAATCTATATGGCATTACGGCCATTAAACCTAAATTACTGTCCCTTAGTGCGATTCTACCCGGACACTCTATCCGGCAAGTTAGAATCCGCCATTTTGAGACCCGTATGACCCGGCTACGACCTGAAAATTGTGACCAAATCACTGAGTTATAAGTCACGGATCGACCTGGGCTAATCAGCACATGAGTAGCTCATAGTTGACTGCTTGTCTCCATGAACGGTCTAGTGTAGTCCGTATAAGTATCATAATTGTGTCTTAAGGTCACGTACTGCTTACTTACCTGAACGGCACTGTCAACCGTTCATTCTTGACCTCGTGGACTGAGATTTGGTCCAGTTCTTGTAATACGGCCAGTAGTAGCCGTATGTCCTGTCAAACGGCCCAGAAGTGACCGTGTACCGAGTTTTTAAGTTAATGAATCCAAGGACATGTTAGTCCTTTAAATCTTGAACTTCTGACAGAAATTCCTCTGATTAAATTGGCCATTTAACTTGACTGAATGTCTAGACAACGTGGGATCTTGGATCCAATAAATCAATGCCAACGCATCATAAGGGCCCGGTCTGGTCCTGGGGAGAGCGCCCAAAAAATTATTGAGCCCATGGGATGTTATAATGACATGGTGAGGCATTGCACCGAGTGCATGACTAGTGTGACGTCTATGACATGAAAATCTCTTGTTACTCTTGTTACTTGATCGTGCTTGAAATGATGTTTAAATTACTTGCTTGTTGGCCAATTCTCTATTACTATCTCATGTTGTAAATTCTTGTACTTGTTATCTTGTTAATTCTTGTCATCATATATTTCTTGACCTTCCAAGATCTTTTATTACGTTGTTTCATTGTATCGTCATTTATTTCTTTTATTAGCATGGCATATGAAAATGTAATTAAATTGTTAATCACGTAAACTTGCCTGTTATTTCCTACTGATCGTCAGCTCATAGTTGTTGTTTCCCCCCTTTCTAGGCTGTTCAGGTGATGATGCGCATACTGATGGGGAGGGGCAGGAGTGATATCTTTGAGTGCACCAGTTCTAGAGTTGGAGTTGGCATAGTTATCCTACTTGTAGTTGTGCCTTAGAGTGTGTTTAGTTTTAGTTATGATATTATTGATTGAGTTGTTATTGTCTCAGTTTGTATTAAGTTGGTTTAAGGATATTGTACTAGATTTGGAATATTTCATGATCAATAAGTTATCTCTTTTCTTAGCACCTGTGTAATTGTTTAGTTTAGAATATTTATATGATTTCTAGCTAGTTTCTAACTGTACCACCCGATATTTCGCGTCTGGGCGTGACCGTTTAGTTGGTATCAGAGCCCTAGGTTAAATATTCCTAGGTGTTCTAAGTTCTAGGTTTCCTAAGTTCTAGGATTCTAGGTGATGTCCTACAATATAAGGACCAGTAACTTTGGTATAAGTCTAAGGACCTGACCTTGTGAGATTTGGGTAGAAACTTGGGTAAAGTCCATACCTTAATTACGATATTATCTATTCTTAATGAACCTAAGTGATCTATTCCACGTGTAGGCTTTGGCAATGGCAGCAGATCGTGCGGAATGGAGGAACTTGCAGCACACGGTTCAAGGCCTTACTCAGGCTTTGCAACAAGTAGCTCAAGCAGGAGCTGCAAACCATGGCACTGGCGATTTATATCGGAACTTTCGGGGGATCAATCCGTCGAGATTTGCAGGCTCGACTGACCCTGATGAAGCCGAGCATTGGCTAGATGAGATGGGAAGGATATTTGAAGTAATGTAATGTAGCAATCAAGAACGTGTCCTTCTCTCGACCTTTCAACTTGAACATGATGGAAGAACATGGTGGGAATCGGTAAAGGCGACTCTCGGTGATCAGCAAGTCACATGGGAGGAGTTCGAGGAATTCTTCAATGGCAAATATTTTTCTGATAGAGTGCAAGAGAAGAAGGCAGCAGAGTTTGCGGCTTTGAAGCAGCGAAGTTTATCTGTGGCAGAATATGAAGCTCAGTTTTCTCGGCTTTCTCGTTATGCTACTCACTTAATATCCACCGAGAAAATGAAGGCTAAGCGCTTTCTTAATGGACTGAGGCTGCATTATATCAATCAATTGGCACCGATGGAGATCTCAACCTATTCTGACATGGTGAGGAAAGCTCAAGTCCTAGAAGATACTCTAGAAATGACGGAGAGAATCCGTGGAAAAGCCACAAAGAAGGAACAACCTACGGGTTCCGGGAATATCAAACCCGGGTATAGCAAGAAGAGGCCTATTAGTGGGCCTGGTTCATGGAGTGGTTCTGGATCGTGGAAGGGCAAGATGCCGAAGCATGAAGACAAGAAGCATGGCCCCATTGTTCCATTTAAGGGCATGTGCAAGTTTTGTGATCGTCCTGGTCATAGGATGGAGGAGCGCTGGCGCAAGCTGGGCGCCTGTTTGCGATGTGGAAGTAAGGAGCACCGTATCCCTAATTGTCATCTTTTATCGGAGCAAGCTACCACGGCAAAATCACAAGGCATCAGAAAGCCGCAAGGCAAGCTCCAAGCTTTGCATGCAGATGTAGCAGGAACCGCCGAGGATGGTGGACTCGTCGAAGGTACTCTTATTATTCTCGATAAGCCAGCATTTGTTCTTTTTGATACTGGTGCCACACATTCATTTATTTCTCGGAGATTTGCTAAGTCTTTAGCTGTGGAACCTGTTTTGATGAATTCTCCGTTAGAAATATCAACACCTATTGGTTCTAGATCGGTAATTCAGTATTTCTATCCTTCTAGTAAGGTTATGATTGATGAACAGAATTTTCCAGTCGATTTAGTCTACATGGACATGAAGGATTATGATGTAATCCTAAGAGCAGATTGGTTGGCTAGATATGAGGCTAATGTTCACTACAGTTCTAGCTCTGTGTCTTTTACTAGACACCCTAGACTTTCTTTTGTGGGAGTTAAGAACAATAACTCCGTACCACTTATCTCGGCTCTTCGAGCTAGTAAGCTGATGAGACGAGGATGCAAGGCTTTTCTAGCCTTTGTCTGTGCAACCCCTGAGCAGTAGATTGAGATTAAGGACATTTCTGTTGTCCGAGATTTTCCTGATGTCTTTCCAGAGGAACTACCAGGACTTCCGCCTGAGCGAGAAGTTATCTTCTCTATTGATCTCATTCCTGGTACATCTCCTATTTCCAAAGCTCCTTATCGTATGTCTCCTGCGGAACTGAGAGAATTGAAGCAACAGTTGATGGAAGTGCTTGAGAAGGGTTTCATTCGTCCAAGTACCTCTCCTTGGGGAGCCCTTGTATTATTCGTCCGGAAGAAAGATGGTTCGATGAGGTTGTGCATCGATTATCGACAATTGAACCAGTAGACTGTCAAGAACAAATATCCATTGCTGAGGATTGATGAATTATTTGACCAGATAGCGGGTGCTCAGTATTTTTCTAAGATCGATCTTCGATCTAGATATCATCAGTTGCGGATCAAGGAAGAGGATATCTATAAAACGGCTTTCCGCAGTAGGTATGGTCATTTTGAATTTGTCGTTATGCCTTTTGGTCTAACGAATGCACCAGCAGCTTTCATGCAGTTGATGAACAATGTATTTCGGCCCTATCTTGATCAATGGGTCGTGGTATTCATTGATGACATCCTGATTTATTCCAAGAATGAAGAGGAGCATGCTGAACATCTGAGGATGGCATTACAACTATTGAGAGATCATCAGCTATATGCCAAGTTTAGTAAGTCTGAGTTCTGGCTGCAAGAGGTGTCCTTTCTAGGATATATTATCACAAGAGAAGGTATTTATGTTGATCCTTCGAAGGTAGAGGCAGTGAAGAATTGGGACCAGCTTACTTGTGTGACTGAAGTGAGAAGTTTCCTAGGCCTGGCAGGCAACTACAGAAGATTTATCCAAGATTTCTCTAAGATTGCGGTACCTATGACAAGATTAACCCGCAAGGAGAGCAAGTTTGATTGGTCAGAAGCATGTCAGCGAAGCTTTCAGACTTTGAAGGAATGTTTAACTACTGCACATGTATTGGCTTTACCTTCTGGTGAAGGAGGTTTTGTGGTATACACGGATGCTTCAGGTATCGGTTTAGGCTGTGTACTCATGCAACACGGGAAAGTGATTGCCTATTCTTCTAGGCAGTTGAGGAAGCATGAAGAGAACTATCCCATTCATGATTTGGAACTAGCAGCAGTCGTGTTTGCCTTGAAGATATGGAGGCATTACTTGTATGGAGAAACATTCACAGTGTTTTCAGATCATAAGAGTCTGAAATATTTATTTTCTCAGAAGGAACTCAATATGAGGCAAAGAAGATGGTTGGAGTACTTGAAGGACTTCGACTTCTCGATTGAGTATCATCCTAGAAAAGGTAATGTTGTGGCAGATGCATTAAGTCGGAAGCCTATAGCTAAATTGTCAAGTCTCATGTTACAAGAGTGGAAGCTACTGGAATAATTAGCTAGTCTGGATCTGAATGTTGACAATGATCGGGTTATGATTGCACAGATTCAACTTAAACTCGAGTTGTTGATGGAAATCAAGTCTTTGCAAGATAATGATCTCGAGTTGGTAGAGATCAAAGGAAGCTTGAGCAGCAGACCTGATTTCATGATGGCTGACGATGGAAGATTGTTATTCCAGGGTTGAACCTGTGTACCTGATGAAGCTGGAATAAAGAACAAGATTCTTGAAGAAGCTCATAGGTCCAAATACACCATTCATCCGGGAGGCACTAAAATGTTCAAGGATTTTAAAAGATCCTTTTGGTGGCCGAATATGAAAAGGGAAGTTGCAGACTTTGTGAGTAGATGCTTGGTTTGTCAGCAAGTCAAGGCTGAGCATTTCAGACCGGCAGGAAAGTTGAAACCACTCGACATACCCCAATGGAAGTGGGAAAGTATTGGCATGGACTTCATTATGGGTCTACCTAGAACTCGTGGTGGATTTGATGCAATATGGGTGATTATCGATCGATTGACAAAGTCAGCTCATTTCTTACCCATTAAGTTCAAATGGACAGTTGATGTATTGGCTGCTTTGTATTTGAAAGAAGTGGTAAGGCTCCATGGCATACCAGTCAGCATTGTGTCTGATAGAGATCCCAGATTTACTTCACATTTCTGGAAGGGACTACAAGAGTCTTTGGGTACTCATCTGAATTTTAGTATTGCCTTTCATCCATAGATAGATGGACAGACTGAAAGAACCAACCAGATAGTGGAAGATATGCTTAGAGCATGCATGATTGATTTTGGAGGCAGTTGGAGTGACCATTTGACTTTGATTGAATTCGCCTACAACAACAGTTATCAATCCAGCATTCAAATGGCTCCTTTTGAAGCATTGTATGGAAGAAGTTATCGTTCCCCATTATGTTGGGACGAGGTAGGTAAAAAGTAATGGCTTGGACCAGATCTTATTTCAGAATCATCACAGAACATCCGTATTATCCGAGACCGGTTACAAGTGGCTCAATCAAGATAGAAGAGTTATGCCGACACAAGGAGAAGAGCATTAGAATTTCAAGTTGGTGAGCATGTATTTCTGAAAGTCTCTCCTACAAGAGGCATTCGAAGATTTGGCATTCATGGCAAGCTGAGTCCGAGATATATTGGTCCGTTCGAGATCCTGGATGGAGTGGGAGAGGTTGCTTACAGGCTGGCTTTACCACCTCAGTTGTCTGGCGTACAATATTTTTCACGTGTCTATGTTGCGAAAATATGTGTACGACCCCACTCACATCATTTAGCATGTGGATTTTGAATTGAAGGAAGATTTGACCTATGAAGAAAGACCTATCAAGATTCTGGATCGGAAGCAACAGCAACTCCGGAATCGTTCCATACCTATGGTCAAAATTCAGTGGAGTTGGCGTGGAGCTGAGGAAGCTACTTGGGAGTCTGAAGATATTATGCGGAAGCGGTATCCCGACTTATTCTAGGTGAGCTAATCTTTCCCTATCTCTGTATTAACGTGCAGTGAATTTGGAGGACCAAATTCTTTATGTGGGGGAGGGTGTAATATCCCAAATTCTTCTAGATATTTATTTAGAAATTTATTTTAATTTAATTAGAAATTATTTGAATTTATTTGAACTTATGGGAATTAATTCAAAATTAATTAGATTAATTCTTTAATAAATAGAATAAGTCACATTTCGACTATTTTATAAAAATCCATAAAAATTATATTCTTGTAGAATCAATTGCGTTTAATAATTTTGTCTTCTATGACTAAGCCTAATAAAATCATTAACTAGGCCGAATCAGTGGGATTAGTCAAATTTTCACACTTACCTAACCAAATTCGTGCTCAATAATAACCACCACCTTAAAATATCAAATTCGAGCTCATTTCTCAACCAAATGAGGTGATTCTGGGGGCAAATGAAAGATATTAAAGAGAGGATCATTTCCCCTCTCATAATGTCACGAAATTTTGAGCTTATGGGGAGCATTTGGTCGCGCATGGACTAGGTCAACTTTGGCGGCGGCGGTTTGAACACGCCACTTCAAGGGACGATTTCTCCCTTCCTGGAAGGATCCAGAATGAGTATGACCTATTAAAAAAAAGCCCCATGTGTCTATTTTCATTGGGTAGCAGTGGTGTTCGCAGAGGATTCAGATCTAGAGAGATCTCTCGCGTTTATTGGAGGAGTGTCCGAGTTCGCGGGTTTTTCTTTGGCCCTCTTTGTTCCTTCGATTAAGATAGGTACCCTCGACCAAAATCTACACATGAGTATACCATTTTGATCCTCTCGGAGAGCTCTTTCCATTGGCAGTAAAATCTCCAAATTCTATTAGGTGTGGAGGGAGATCTCGTGGAAATAGTGAAGGGCTGTCAAACGGGCGTTCTTCGTTCTAACTTCTAAATCTCTCTTCGATTGAGGTAGGTTATAACAGACCAAACTCTAATTAACATATATGGTTGTAATCAGCAGCATGTTAGCTTTTATTTGGCATAAAAAGCCCTAAATTTAATGCATCATGTGTAGAGAACTTCTGATTTGAGTAAGAGCATGTCTAGACGTGGTTTATGATGTATTCTTTTGAGTTAAATCATGATTTCGAGTTATTAATCTTGATCCCCATATAGCATGTCATATATGGTTGGAATCAGCGTCGAGTAAGCTTTCTTTTGGTATAGAAAGCCCCAATTTTATAAACCATGCTTAGAGAATTTCGTGTTTGATTAGAAGCATGTTAAGACTAGGTTTTTAAGTGTTCTTCCTAGATAGGTTGTGATTTCGATTGGTTTTCCGGTGAATTTAGGGTTCCAAACCCTTGTATTATGAACCTAATATGTCCATCAAGAACCTAGGGGTATGGGGTTAAGATCTCAGTCCAATTAGACCCCAATTGGGTGAGATTTTTCTGTTTTATGGAAGTCACGTTCGCGTCTGCGAACGCAGGGGTCGACCCATACACAGACAGGAGTCTGTCCGTGGGAGGGTCGACCCAATGGGTCGACCCACACGCTGGCAGGCCCCTGGTTTTCCAGGGGTCGACCCAATGGGTCGACCCATTTGCTGACAGCCCTGGTGGGCTTGTTTTCGACCCGAGGATCGATCCGGACCGTGAGGGGATCGACCCATTGAAGCCTAGTCTAATTGAAAACCATATTTTGAGGAACCAATGACCCATACATGCAACCCATTGATCTCAAATTAAGCTCGGCGTTCCTCAATCCAAAATTGAAGAACAAAGTGTATAAACCATCCCGATTACTATCTCCACTTCAACGCACACAAATGGTTAATTAGAAACCCATATAATAAAATGGTAATTTTGAAAGTAAATTGCTGCCTTGTATTACTGTCTATTGTCATTATTGGCTTGTTCTTGTATCTTGAGTTACCATCTTGTAATTAACTTATCTCTTGAATTGAGATTTATAATAATTCACGAATCAAGGTATTTTTAAATGGCTGTTAGGAAATCAATTAAAAGCCCTTATACCCCGGTAGAATAGACTAATAGCACACTAACAATCTATATGGCGTTACGGCCATTAAACCTAAATTGCTGTCCCTTAGTGCGATTCTACCCGGACACTCTATCAGGCAAGTTAGAATCCGCCATTTTGAGACCCGTATGACCCGACTATGACCTGAAAATTGTGACCAAATCGCTGAGTTATAAGTCACGGATCGACTTGGGCTAATCAGCACATGAGTAGCTCATAGTTGACCGCTTGTCTCCATAAACAGTCTAGTGTGGTCCGTATAAGTATCGTAATTGTGTCTTAAGGTCACGTACTGCTAACTTACCTGAACGGCACTGTCAACCGTTCATTCTTGACCTCGTGGACTGCGATTTGGTCCAGTTCTTGTAATACGGCCAGTAGTAACTGTATGTCTTGTCAAACGGCCCAGAAGTGACCGTATACTGAGTTTTTAAGTTAATGAATCCAAGGACAGGTTAGTCCTTTAAATCTTGAACTTTTGACAGAAATTCCTCTGATTAAATTAGCCATTTAACTTGACTGAATGTCTAGACAACGTGGGATCTTGGATCCAAAAAATCAATGCCAACGCATCATAAGGGCCCGGTCTGGTCCTGGGGAGAGCGCCCGAAAAATTATTGAGCCCATGGGATGTTATAATGACATGGTGAGGCATTGCACCGAGTGAATGACTAGTGTGACGTCTATGACATGAAAATCTCTTATTACTCTTGGTACTTGATCGTGCTTGAAATGATGTTTAAATTACTTGCTTGTTGGCCAATTCTCTATTACTATCTCATTTTATAAATTCTTGTACTTGTTATCTTGTTAATTCTTGTCATCATATATTTCTTGACCTTGCAATATCTTTTATTACGTTGTTTCATTGTATCGTCATTTATTTCTTTTATTAGCATGGCATATGAAAATGTAATTAAATTGTTAATCACGTAAACTTGCATGTTATTTCCTACTGAGCGTCAGCTCATAGTTGTTGTTTCCCCCCTTTCCAGGCTGTTCAGGTGATGATGCGCATACCGATGGGGAGGGGCAGGAGTGATATCTTTGAGTGCACCAGTTCTAGAGTTGGAGTTGGCATAGTTATCCTACTTGTAGTTGTGTCTTAGAGTGTGTTTAGTTTCAGTTATGATATTATTGATTGAGTTGTTATTGTCTCAGTTTGTATTAAGTTGGTTTAAGGATATTGTACTAGATTTGGAATATCTCATGATCAATAAGTTATCTCTTTTCTTAGCACCTGTGTAATTATTTACTTTAGAATATTTATATGATTTCTAGCTAGTTTCTAACTGTACGACCCGATATTCCGCATCGGGGCATGACAACGATTATGGTTGGAAGAGAGGAGAGCGACATTTGACCGGGATAGGAGCACCTACACCTTATATCCACCACACCTACCCGGCGAGTTCATCTTCCACGACGGCATTCACCCGACCACCTTTGTGTCACCAACCACTGACCCCTATCAGTCTGCTCCGCCTACGGACTCATGTCCACTATCTTCCCCGGAGCCCAACCATGTGGCCCCTAGCTACTTCTCCAATCCGTGTCCTTCACATTCCCCTACCATAGAGGACACACATATCGAGGATGTCCCACCCGGGCTCATTCTAGTGAGCTATGAGGCTGACCAAGAGCTAGTCGAGGAGTACTACGCTGATGTTTTTGGGTGAGAGAGTGAGCCAATAGAGGGACATGGGCTGTCAGTCACCCCACTCCCACCGGTCATCCCAGACTTCTCTATCTTGCCCACTTTGTCCTCGGTGGACCCCACCATCCCACTTCTGCCCGTCTCTCCTACGGTAGCGCAGCCACTAGTGACTATCGTACCACTGTCGATACCATATGTTGACACGGTATGGTTTGATTTTTGCCATACGTACGAGAGACAGTCTCCGGACTTCATTATTATCATGCTTTACACTAGACGTCCGGATTACATTCCCGTCACCCATCCCCTAATCCTCCAACACTTTCATACCCGAGGACGAGTCTTCTCGAACCGGAGACGGTTGACAAAGGATGGAACTCATGGCACTAAGTTGTGGATTAGTCTCTCTTTACACGTAGTGTATGTAGACGGTGACCGTCATCCTTATCGAGTCTTCCTTCATAGGTCCCTTGTGTTTGTGTCTTTTGTCGTCCATCGTAGTAGGACTAAGAGTGTCTACGTTTGCCTAGGATCATGAGTGTGCGTCTATGTTTTGTTGTTTGTGTGGTTTATGGTTTGTTACGAGTCTGCATGTGTCTCGTGCAAGCTCGTTGATGTCGGTCCCTTAAGAGGCGAGTGGACTCGCTCGAGGAGTATGGGATTCTACATTTATACCCGGATCTAGTCACCTACAGGAACCCATCGGTGATTCCTAGTGAGTCTTCGAGCCGCCTCCTCCCATTTGAGAGTGCCCCACCCGGAGTGTCCACCTCTAGCCTCGTTCCCACAGCAGCTTGTGCATATCGAGTATATATAGGATGAGCAGGTGTCGATTACTTGCAGTGGAGCGCACTCCGCACTTCCAGGTTCGGTGACGGATCCGCCGGCGTCACGAGCAGCCGCACCCCTTACTCGACGGGGTCGAGTTCTTCCTACCCGGGGAGAGTTGATGGGAATCGACGTCGAGCATTGACTTTTATTTTTGCACTTGTGTGCTTTTAGTTTATTTGCATATCCTTGGGAAAGTATGTGTGCAGTTGTAAGGCTTTATAAGCCAATGTGTCATTCCCTTGGATTGTTTGGGTTTTTATGCAAAATGTCAGTAGGTCCAGCAAGGGGTCCCTCACTCCTTTTCCATTGGTCCACCTAAGTCATAGGGGTCCATGTGGGGATGGTCAAAGTCCTAGGTGGGCTTCTAGATGGTTTGACATTCAAAGGGGACAAAGGGGTTTAAAAGTCCAAGATGCCTTCCTTCCTTTCAAAGGAGTGTCCCCTCCATATGTAATTTATTTATTTTAGGTTTTTGACCACATGGGAGAAGAAAATGGCCTCTTTCTCACGAAATTCCCTGTCCCCACCCCTTTCTATTCTCTATATAAGCCTATTTATAGTGTCATTAGAGATTTAACGAAGAAATTATGTGAAAATTGCTTGAAGCAAGAAGGGTGTGCCCTCTCTCCTCTCTCCCTCTGGTTCCTCCTCCCCCCCTTTGTATTTCAGGGTTGAGAACCCTTCTACCTTAGCCCCTCCACCTCTGATTTCTATCTCTGGTGCCGTCGCTGCCGTTCGTGCCGCCATCGAGCCGCCGCGAAGCTGCTTCCGAAGTACTGTCCAAGGTTCTGTTCTGCTGGACAGAGGTTCACTACGAGATTTTTAACTCACAACTCTGACATCATCTGAGATTTTTATTTTCAGGGTTGGTTCCTCTCTTGATTCCCAACTGCCATTAAAAAAATCACGCCATTCAGAGTTTGTTTTATAATTTTCTATTTTCGTGTCTTTCTGTCTTCCTGATCTGTCCCTTTTCAGATCTGTGTAGTAGAAGCTTAGTTCTTCCACCTTTCGACCCCCCTTTTGATTTTTTGTGGAACCCTCAAATTTGTTGGAGGTTCTGTCTATCATCCTCACCCTCCACAAATTTTCGTTGAATTTCTAAAGCCCTCTACATATTTTTAAAAATTCGGTCTTTCTCCCAAAATCTGTTCAGTCTTTGCTGTCCAGATCCGACCCCCAGTCAGTGTAAAATCCACCAAAAATCGCCATCGCCATCAAACCTTTCATAAGATATATCCCCATTTTTCTATCTTCGGTATATACAACTTTCATGAAGGGCTCAAAAGCTGAACCAAAGGTCTACAACGCAGTCAATGCCAACTCTCAGGAAAACTTGGTTCTGCCCTGAGTTTTCAGATCCAGTGAGCCAGCAGCTTGTAAAATCTGCTAATGCCAGATCTGAGAAATTCAATTTTGTCTCTCTGGCCCTAGATCAAAGTACTTCGAAAGAGCTTTCCAACGGTATCTCTTGTGCATCGATCTGACATCGGGAGTGACCGCAGCAGCAGATCTCGCCGGGTCGCGCGCTATAAAATAGAATTACAGATCCGTGGCCAGCAACTCCGGCGGGTGACGATTGGAGCCGCTCGGCCTCCGGCCGACGAACCAGCACACCGCCGTCCCAGGGAGCGCCCCTCCAGGCGTCCCCACCACAGTGGTGCCACCCTGGTCCCACACGGCCCCACTGACCGGCACGTGGGCCCCTCGGTCGTGAGAACGTGTGCCGCCGAAGCTACGCAAGAAGCCGCCCGTCAACCCGAACCCACTACTCCCGGGTCCCGCTGTGTCGCCCTTTACCTCCCTGCGTGGAGTGGGCGTTCATATTTTCTGTAATACTTGTATAATAATTATTCTGGGAGTACGGGATCGGCCGGGATCGTCTTCCCCACGCCAGGCACGTGGAGGTATCGTATTCGCTCCTTTACCCGACACTTGTCTTATTCGTATATGCTTTATATGCCGCTGCTAGAGAGCATGTGTTAGGGCCGTTAGCTTGATATCTTTTTATATCACCGCTGCTGCGAGAGAGAGCGAGACTCGTCTCGTGACCTGATCCGGGCACGAATTTGTGAGTTGACCACCCTAGCTCTTTGCTGGTTTCTCAACAGTGCACGTCCGTACGCTTCCCTCAATAGGGACGATCGTGAGCTTGCTTAGAGTCCGACGATCGCATATCCATTTGTAGTCGAGTCGCGTGTCCGTCCCGCATCACACACTTGCACCGGGAAGCGATACCGTCGGAAGTGCTGAGGTGCCGACGCCCCTGGGTCGAGGACCCATGGTAAGTGCCGGCGTAGTCCGAGCTTGGGTCGGGAGGCCCGAGGAGGGTGCTGAGGAACCTTGACCCCTGGGTAGGAGACCTGCAGGGAGAGCCGGTTCAACTGGAACTCGGAACCGGGTTCCCGAGCACGATATCGGAGAGCCGCGAACTCGGGGCTGGGAGCCCACATCGAGAGTCGGCTTTGTCGGGGGTCGAGCCTGGGGGCCGGAGGAAGGCGCTGAGGAGCCGTGGACCCGGGGCTGTGAGCCCTTGTTGGGTACCGGCTTGGCTGGGGCTCGGGGTTGGAAACCCTGTTGGGAGAATGTTGTGCTCAAGTTGGGCATGTGTGGAACGTGAGTGTTTCTATTGTTTTGATGATGTCCAACTATGACTCAACTAATGATTGGTTCTATTATTTTGATGTGATTCCAACTATGACTCAACTATGACTCATTTCTAGTGCTTTGATGATGTATGTCCTTAGAGTCATTTTGCTATTTATTATGCTTTTGCTATGCATTTGATAAAATCCATTTGCATACATTTCAGGTCATCATATTGCCAACTCAACATATCAAGAATGGCTTGCAACACTTAACCAATTGGCCGCACAGAAATCAAGATAGATCCAAAGGCGCCAAGCTCACTCAAGATGCAAAGTGAAAAGGAAGTGCAACAAATCACTCAAGACTCAAGATGCAAGTGCAAAAGATCACTCAAGATACAAAGTGGAAGCTCAGCAAGATAGAAGCTCAACAAGATAAGCCATATGTCAAAGGTGAAAGCTCGTTGAGCTAAGCCAAAAGAAATGGAGTGAAGATGTCAAGGTGAAAGCTAAGGAAGAAGAACTCTTGTCATGTGATAAACCATTGGATGGTGAATGACTGGAATGAAGTTGGCACGATGAAAGGAACACGTCTAAGAAAGGAAGCAAGCTTCTACAAGGTCCGAGCATTCATCCAAGATGATCAAGGTTCAAACACTTGGTTTACATGTTCCAAATCCAAGGTCAATGCACAAAGAAGTATAGCCAAGAGAATCCAAAGCTAAAGACTGCGTTGATACGTTCAAGACTATCAAGGGAGATGCCACGGACATGAATGGGCTGCAAAAGAAGTCAAGCGGCGGAGTTAGATCGGCTAACGGACCAACCCGGGGTGAACCCGGTTCTGCCCAGCTGGTGGTCGACCGCCCCAGCCAGGGACCGCCCAGCTGCAGTTCTGGCAGCTGGCGGTCGACCGCTAGCCAGTGGCGGTCGACCGCTAGTCCCAGGGATCGCCCGTTTTCCAGTTTTACAGTAGTGGTCGACCGCCAGGAGCTGCAGGTCGACCGCCAGCCCCGAGCCAACCATGTTTGACCTCGAAATCAACCTCGTGGCCAGCCCCTTTCCATGGTTTTGTTTAATCAAACCTCACCTAACTTCCCATGATTTGTGGATCTGGTCTGGGGCTTGTTTATAGACCATTCAAAGTCTATAAAACCATTACAAGAGGGTTAAAAACCCTAGTTGATGGAGTTGATGAAGTGAATCAAGGGAGGCCATTTCGAGAGCACTGTAGCACCTCCGTGAACAGTGTTTCGAGCAAAACATCTTCATCCTTCCAAGAGATTCAAGCCTAGATCTGAAGCTATCTCAATCTCCAAGGAAGCAAGAAGCATTCAAGGCTCTCAAAGGTGATCAAAGCTGCATCCATAAACCGCTTCATCAACTCAAGAGGATCAAGAGAAGATCAAAGCTACATCCAATATCCTCTCCATCAACTCAAGGTGATTCAAGCTCATATCTCAATCCAGCATCCTCCAAGAAAGAGTAGAAGCAAGTAAGGCTAAGAGGGAAGATTAAAGGAGGCTTCAAAGGAGTGTTCAAAGCAAGAGGAGTTCGAGTTACTGTTCACGTGAACAGTACTCTGTGAAGAATATCTTCATCCAATCCAAGGTATTCAAGCTCATATCAAAGAAATCATCTTCCAAGATCTGTGAAGAAGGAAGCAAGGATCAAGATAGCATCTATTCATTTCTTCATCCAATCAAAGAGATCAAAGAGAGAAGATCAAGAGAGGAGATTGGAAGAACAGTTACTGTTCACATGAACAGTACTCCATGAAGAACAATCATCCATTCAAGGGTGATTACAAGAAGATTGATTTGCAAGAAGAAGAGATCACTGCTGCTGATCAACAAAGCATATCGATACAAGGGCCAATTCCTTCTTACTCAATCTCTTGTTTTAGTTCCTTCACATTTGTTTTACTTTCAATATTGTTAAACATTTGAACTTGTGAATCGTCCCTACCGGTGGTTAGTAGGAACGCAATTGGAGGGTGTTCTAATTTGCGGTTGACGTCCCTACCAGGTGGTTAGTAGGAAGGCAATCGGGAGTTCTCCGATCTGCGGTTTAGCCATCCCTGCCGGCTTTGTGTGTAGGAAGACAGAAAGAGGGTTTTCTCTATTCTGTGGTTTGGGGCGTGTTCCAGGTCAAGCTGTGAGTCAGCAAGGAAGCCTCACTGGGTTTTGGTGAGGGGTGGACGTAGGTTGCAGGGTTGCAACTGAACCACCTTAAAAATCCCTGTGTTGTGGGTTGTTTATTTTGTGTGATTGCTCTATATCTTCTAACCCCATTCGCAGGTTCGTGTGCTTCCATACTTGGTTATCTTGCTCACATACATATGTACTTTGAGTGATCAACATAGCATACACACACACACACGGTTGTTGCAAGCTATTGCATGTTCATCTATGTGTTATGCTTTGTAATTCACTTAAAGAAGTGTGGACGTTTCATAGCTTGTAATTCAAGTCTTTTTCATTTGAGCCACTCTACTTAATTCCGCTGTGCATTGTGTCTAAGTGATTCATTCACTTAATAAGAGTGGTTTAAGCTTCCGCTAGCTAAGAGTTTTTAAATAGGCCAAAGTTTCTGATAGGATCTATTCAACCACCCCCTTCTAGATCCGTTTACACCTCACGGGACCCAACAAACCCGAGGAAGATGCTGAGAGGCCATGGACCTGGGGCTGGGAGCCCGTGTTGGGTGCCGGCTTGGTTGGGGCTCGGGGTTGGAAAACTGAGAAACGTGCTGAGAAGCCGTGGACCCGGGGCCGGGAGCCCATGTTGGGTGCCGGCTTTGCTGTGGCTCAGGGTTGGAAACCCGAGGAAGGTGCTGAGAAGCCATGGACCCGGGTCTAGGAGCCCGTGTTGGGTGTCGGATTTACTGTGGCTCGGGGTTGGAAACTCGAGGAAGATGCTAAGAAGTCGTGGACCCGGGGTTGGAAACTCGAGGAAGATGCTAAGAAGTCGTGGACCCGGGGTTGGGAGCCCGTATTGGCTGTCGGCTTTGCTGTGGCTCGGGGTTAGAAACCCGAGGAAAGTGCTGAGATAGTGACCGAACTCCAGGGCACGGGGCCCGTGTCGGAGATCGGATGAGGCTGGCCTCGAGAGCTAACGCTTACACGGGCCGGTGTTGATCTGGGGGCCCTACAGGGGCCAATGGTGGCAGTCCGATACCTGATGTTCAGGTGGGCCACCGGGGCTGGAGGTGTACGTGGCGCCTCGACCACAGGAGCCAACGGACAGACTGGGGTTGGCTGAGGAGCAGCCACATGGATCACGCCCAAGAAGTAGGGCGATCCGATGATGCGGGCGAAGCTGCCGAAATCGATTGGCGTCTCCAAGTAGCCCACCCGGGCATGGGTGGCAATGACATTGGGGCCGTAGGTGATGGCCGCCATGGTTGCTGGAGAGCTGAGTGCTGCGAAGGTGATGGTTGCTGACAGTCGCCGAACTTGGTCGAGCGGGTAGAACGCGAATCGGAAGCTGCTAAGGAATGCACGCGTGAGTACCCTCCTCTACCTCTCCCTCAAGGATAGGGAAAAGGCACCAAGGCTTCAGGGCTGGCATAGGCTTTTCTTCAGCAAAAAGAAGGAAGGCGGGAGACGTCCCACCGACCGTGCCATCCTCTCTGTTGCGCGGGTTTTTATGCTGAATGACCGGGGTGAAGGAAGGGATACAGTGGGGAAGGAAGATATGAGAGTTTGATTTATCTCGGGTATCCTCCTTACGGTTGCATGCCTCTCACGGCGGTATCGGGCACTCTCCTTTTACGGAAAGTCAAAAAGGGTCGAATGGCACAGGAATGTAAGAGTACGGGTTAACCGGATAGGGTGCGGGCATGCCAGTTGATTTCTTGACAATCACCCATGGAACCAAGGGTTGACCGGGGAAGAACCATCCGGGCGCGACACGTGGGCTCAGGTGATCAGGCGACACGTGGAGAGAAGGGGTTCCACGGGTGCGAGTGCATAGGCGATTGTGGGAATCATGTACTGGACGTCTTTCCCCACCGGCCGCAAGCAACTGGTGTTTATTTACATCGGATTGAATCCAAACACCTTCATTCCATGCTGAAGAGAAGCCTGTATATATGCCTGAAGCCGTGGGTAGAGGGCCAAGAGAATTCCACAGCTGTGGGTGCGCTTTCGACTGAGGGGTGTTTACGGGGGTTAGGATGTTTGGCACGTATGCCGAATGGTGTAGGTAGAAAGCTTGGGGCCCGAATGCGGGAGTTGGTATTCCACTGGTTTTATGATGGGCCACATGGGCTTTACAAATGGGCCGAGGTGGCCGAAGTACAACTGGCGCAAGCCGCGGGATAACTCTGACACGTGGGTCGGTCCCCGAGTCATTACGTAATAAAGCGGATATCCGCGTGTCTTACAGGAACTATTTGTTGTGCCCCTTGTGCTTTGTTGATGATGTGGTGTTTTAATGATAGCAACATGAATGAGTCACCACATTGTCTTGAATGTGTCTGATCTATTCTGTGGGAGATTGCATGAGTGTGCCATGTCTGAATTGTGAAGAATGCATGTGTATGCTTGAGTCATGCTGTGATAAATTGGTTTGTGCTTGATTTCTATTCTGTGCATTGCTTCTCTGCTGATATGTTCATGTTGTAGTTCATCGAGTCTATACATTGTCATGCACATTAGTCAGGCAGCAAGTGTGTACATCGCTTAGTGTAAGCATGGCGAAGTCCAAAGTCTATACACTACTACAGGCATCAAGTCTATACATCCGTCTCACTGTTCACATGCATCAAGTATGTACAGCATCTCATGCTGCGTCTTAAGGCTTCAAGTCTATACATTGGACCGTGGTTCGCCAAGTCTATACATTGCTGAGCCAGTCGACAAGTCTGTAAATTGGCTTCAATTCCTCAAGTCTATACATTGGGGTCGGCTCTGCAAGTCTGTACACTGGTCGAGCATTCAAGTCTGAACATTCACAAAGTCCATACATCGACATTGTAGCCTGCATAGCTCAAGTCTGCACATTGGGCTTTCACGTGAAGTCTACACATTGGTCTCCACTTGAAGTCTACATTGGCTAAGGGTCTTCAAGTCCATACACAGTCGTCTGATGCATATTGATTGAAGTCTGTACAACATGCCTTGTTGTTCACAGCTTTCTTGTTTGTGACTTCCCTAGTGTTTTGATGATGAGCATCACTATGTTAAATATTGTCATTTTAAACAGATATCTTGCGTAATGTTATGCATTTGAAATTTCCATGATTTACAGGAAAACTGCTATGAGGTAGTACCTTGCATGTCCGTACTGTTCCTTTCATACTTCGTGTTATTTGTGTTTACTACACTTTGTGTTGTCCTTTTGTACGTCGTGCTGTTCCAACTATGTTTGTTGATTGTCTTCGTGCTGTTTACTGAAGCAGCTCAATTTGTTCTGGTGAACTTCGAGTCATTTTCCTGTGAACCTCGTGTCGTTTCTTCAGTATTTAGTTGCTCATCTCGAGTCATCTTTTTTATTTTTGCTCTTGTGTTTTCGTGTCATTTACTGTAGTTACTCGAGTCATTTTCCTGCTTTCACTGTTTTATCACGTGTCATTGTAGCCGTTCCTGTCTTATGTCTTCGTGTTGTTTTTCCTAGACCCCGTGTCTTTCTTGCTTTGTGACCACACTTCGTGTCGTTTTCTGTTTTCGTCTTCGAGTTGTTTTCAGCCCGTGTCGTCCTCATTTTTGGGTCGTTCTTCGTGTTGCTTCTGTGTTTGTGTCTTCGTGTTGTTTTTATGTCTTCGTGTTGCTTCTTTCTATCTTCGTCCAGGTTTCCTCTGATCGCGTGTTTTACTACCGTTTTACCTCGTGTCGTTCTCTATTTACCTCGTGCTGTTCTCATCTGAGTTCGTGTCGTTCTCTTTGTAGTGTTAGCTTTGTTACTGTGGTACCTCGTGTCGTTCTCTCTTTATCTCATGCTGTAGTCATCTTATGTACCTCGTGTCGTTCTCAGTATAGTGCACCTATTGTTGTTCCTACACACCTCGTGCAGCTTTAGCTTGAGTGTCAACCGACTTATTTCAGGTATATATATATATAGAGAATCCTGAGTATTAATGGTGTTAACCTCTTTGCAGGAGAAGAAGAAAAACAAAAAGAAGAAGGTGGTCCGAAGAAGAATATTCCCCAGTGACTGGGCGGCATGTGATCCGAGGTTGGAAGGGCAGACAGGATTGTGACACGTGTGCTGAAGTTGGCTGAGAGACTGACTCGTGGCCACATGTTCTGGGCGGGAAATGTGGAAGCCACACGCGCCCAGTGCTGCCCTCCTGCTGGCTGCTGCTTATAAAAGGAACCCTTCATCCAACAGATGAACACTGATCGAAGAAGAAGCCTGGAGAGCAGAAAGCCCTTCGATCCAGAAAAAGAAAAGAGGAAGAAAAAGAAAAGAAGAAGAAATAGAAGGAGAGTGAGCCGAAGAGAATAGAGGAAAAGAGATCGAGAGAGTGAAAGAGCAGAAGAAGAAAAGAGCTGCAGTAGAAAGCAGAAGAAGAAGAAGAGAAGAGACAGAGAGAGCCTGCGAAAGAAGAAGAAAAGAAAGAGAAGAAGAGCAGAAGGAAAAGAAGAGAAAGAGAGAGTTAGAGAGCTCGTGAGGGTTAAGAGAAAAAGAAAGTGAGAGAGAAGAGAAGAGGAAGAGTAACTTACCTGAAGATCTATCTACTGGACCGTGGATCAACTCCAGGCCAGTTAGCTCCATGCGAGCCACATCTGTGTTATCTTTCTTTATAGCTTTCTGATCGCTGTGTATTTTTCTTTTCTTATTTTTCCTTTTTCATTTGGTTAGCGTTTTACTTCCGATCCTCTGGACTGAGGTCGGGTCCCTCCTGGTCTGGAGGAAGAGAGGTCTGCGACCTCTAGTTTGCAGGTGGCTGGAAGTCACTTGTGTGTTCCCTCCGGTTTGGAGGAAGGGAGATCTGATCTCTGGTTCTGGGCTTGTGGGTTGCAAGTCCAGGGGTCCCTCCGGTTGGAGGAAGAGAGGTCTTCGATCTCTGGTTTGCTGGTGACGGGGAGTCACTGGTGGGTTCCCTCCTGGTCTGGAGGAAGAGAGACTTCGGTCTCTGGTTTCCAAGTGGATGGGAGTCACTTGGGGTGTCCCTCCGGTCTGGAGGAAGAGGGGAGGCTGTTCCCCTAGTCAAGCTGTTTGGCAGCAAGTGTTTGCAGACTGAGTCTGCTGTGCTAGCGTTGCTAGTGGAATCCTCACTCCGGTTGGGAGTGAGGGGTGGATGTAGGTCTTGGTGACCGAACCACCTAAAAATCTTCTGTGCTGTGCGATTGGGCTTGTGCGTTTGTTCCTTATCTTCTACCCCCCTTCACAGATTGCTTTATGCATTATTGTCTCTATCCGTGCTGAGAGTTGATTGCATTCTTCTGCTTCTGCTAGTTACTTATTTAGGTGAGCCTTATATATATTTGCTCATTGGTTTAAAAGAAAATTCAATTTGTTCTTTAGACTGTCCATCTTGCATTTGATAATGTTCTAGTCTTTTATTGAGCGAAAAGTTTTTAAGGGTGGGATTCATTCACCCCCCCTCTAAATACTTGCACCGAACCTATCACTATTTACAAAGGGATTGGTAAGAGCCCGACTACCTTGGTGGCCAGAGCGGACATAGACTGGCACCTAGTGGTGGTCGGACATGGTTCGAGGTGAGCGGTCGGGTCCGGGTCTCGGACGGCGAGTGTCGTCATGCTGGGGAGTCGAGGTCGGCCCCGGGACTATGATTCCCGGGCCCGAGGTCCGATAAGATTCGAGTTGTTAATCTGAGGGGCCAACGACCGGATGGGGGGTGAGTAGTGGGCACGTGATTCCGTGTCAGGGTCAGGCACGGCATCATGGAGTGCACTTAGTGGGCATAGTGATCTTACATGCGACGGGGATGGACTTGTGTGAGATGGCTAAACGCTGTGTAAGGGAAGTACACGTGACATACCCTCGGTGTGTGTGAGCCTACTAGCAAGCCAACCGCACGTGCACTTAACTTCTCGCGTTCCCGACCCTTGTCGAAAGCCTCGGGAGTCCGAGGGTGCGACAATTAGGCCGGGGGGTGTTTGTCCGTCCGTTCGCTTGTTGTTGTTGGTGCTCCTTGTGTTGTTGTTACCTTGGTCCTTGTTGCCCCTTGAGCTTCTAAGGGGGGAATTTATAGGAATTTGATGGGGGTGGGGGGTGGGGTTTAGGCGGACCAAGTTGAGGGTTCAACTTGGTCCGGTAACCCCCACAAACAATATTATTTTTATTTTATTTTTATATTTTGTGTGTGTGTAACGGAGTGGGAGAGATGGGGTTTAGGTGGACCAGCCCCATGGGCTGGTCTGGTCCGCCTAAACCCCTCTTCGGATGGGTTTTTTGTTTTAAAAAAATCTTTTTTTTTATTATTGGATGGGGTTTAGGCAGACCAGCCTGGTGGTCGAGGCTGGTCCACCTAAACCCATCCCTAGGGGGGGTTTGGGCAGACCAAAGTGGCCCATTTTTTTGATTTAAAAAATCCCTTTTTTTTTTACTACGCAGGGGTTTAGGCAGACCAGCCTGGGGGTCCAGGCTGGTCTACCTAAACCCCTCCCAAGGGGGGGTTTGGGAGGACCAAATTGGTCCATTTTTTTATTTAAAAAATCTTTTTTTTAATACCCAAGGGGTTTAGGCGGACTAGAGTGGAGAGAGAAGGGGGGGTGGCCCCACCTCTATAAAATCTGATTTTGGGTTATTTTTAGCCCACTTTGACTCAGTTTGAATGCAAGAAGACAAAGGATACGGGCTTGGACTGGTTGATTGGCTACTTGTGCACGTAGACCGAGGGGATCGACGTATGTGACTTGACGTAATCTCGGGAGTTCGTCTTCGTGAATTCTTCCACGTACGGGTACGATGAGCGAACCCTTGCATGAATCTTGCACCATGAGATCGAAAATTTGCACGAACTGGGAGTGGGGACGACCGTCGGGCCTCCGGGATGGGGAGAGGGCGCGACCCCCGGGGAGTTCGCCCTCCCTTGGGGGCGCGGCCGCGCCCTAGGGTTAATGGGCCCTGGACAGGCCGCAACCCCGAGGGATGGCCCCCCGGGGGTCTTCTTTCATCGTCTGGGGATGTGCTTTGAGGGATAGGGGGTTCTGAGATATTGGGATGGCCCATGGGGGCCGTTGTTCTTCGAGTCGTAATAGTCGCTCGCAAGGTGTTCGGGCGAATGCCCGACACACCCCGGGTTGTCGAACGGGCCAAGTAGGTGACTGGTGGGCCTTGGATTTGGCCTTGGGCTGAGAACGGGAGGTTGTGGGAGCTAAGGGGGGCACTTTAGGCTCATGGGTTGTGCCTCGGGCTGCGTGTCAAGTTGTATGGTGGGTTGGCAGGGTAGCCTCGGATTAGCCCGAGTGCTAAAGTTAAGTGGCTCATTGCCACGTGTCTGAGGGTCGGGGGTGGCCTCGGCTTGCTGTGGGGTCGTTGTAGGACCCAATTAGTGTACTGGAACCACGGGGTGGCCCGCAGGTTGGTGTAGAAGGGTTGGAACATATGCGCCCACAAGGTGTTCAAAAAAATGCCAAACACACGTGTGTGAGGCGTATACACGTGTTGCGGGCCTCCAAAGCCTGTGGTTGACTTACTTGGGTCTCACTTTGACCTTGGAGGGTTGAAAGAAGGCGTCCTGAGGTAGGCCCCTGGCCTTTACACTGGGTGCCACGTGGCGTGGCTTGTAGTCGGGGCGCCCCCGGGTTGGCCCGGGTGGTCGTGTAGAATGCGGGCAAGGTTCGCAACTTGGGGGTCAAGAGTGGTCCCGATTGATTGCTAATGCCATTGTATACCTCGGCTAGCAGGTTGGGGCCGTTGGTCGGGCCCACTGGGTTTTCGGAGGGGCCGGGTAGCCCAGGCCTTGAAGGTGTTCGAGGAAATTCTCGAACTCTTATTTTTGGGTATTTTACAGCGGAAATTATCCGGGTACAACAGTTACGAATCAAATTCTTGAGCTTACAGGCTATTTAATAAAAGGACTTTAGTTGTTGAAGAAAGTCCTCATGTTATTTTTGATGAATCTAAATTAAAACTAACAAATCAAATTTCTTCTACCTTAGATGTAGATGAAGCTCCCAAACGCTCAGAGAATGCTAAGGCTAAGGATGAACCAACGGAAGGAACTTCCAGCAAGGATGAAAAGGATGAGATCCGTCAATTGAGACACTTCAAGAATAGCAAATGTATCACCCCGACTTGCCCAGTTCCTTTACGTTCTTGAAAGATCACCCTGCTAAAAACATCATAGGTAATCCTGAAGATGGGGTAAGAACTAGATCGTCATTAAGGCAAGTAGAAGAAGAGGATTTGGTAGCCTTAATTTTGCAAGAAGAGCCTACAGATATCCATGAAGCTCTTCAAAATGAATCCTGGATTCAGGCTATGCATGAAGAGCTTCACCAGTTCGAAAGGAACAAAGTGTGGTCTCTCGTGCCGCGTCCTAAGAATCATCCCACAATTGGAACCCGTTGAGTTTTCAGAAACAAGTTAAATGATACGGGATTGGTTGTTAGGAATAAGGCCCGACTTGTAGCCAAAGGGTATAGCCAGGAGATGGGTATTAATTTTGATGAGTCTTTCGCACCGGTTGCTAGACTATAAGCAGTCCGGATTTTATTATCCTATGCTTACTCATTAAACTTCAAATTATTTCAAATGGATGTTAAATCTACTTTTCTTAACGGTTACATCAAAGAGGATGTTTTTGTAGAGCAACCTCCAGATTTTGAAGGTCCAAAATATCCAAAGTATGTGTACAAGTTGCAGAAGGCCTTGTACGGGTTAAAGCAAGCTCCAAGGGCATGGTATGAAAGGCTCACCTCTTTGCTAATTGAAAATGATTTCAAAAGAGGTAAGGTTGACCAAACTCTCTTCACAAGAAAATCAGGTAAAGACATATTAGTAGTTCATGTGTATGTGGATGACATTATTTTTGGAGCTACTAACAATGCCTTATGTGATGAATTTACAGAAATTATGCAAGGAGAATTTGAGATGAGTTTAAGGGGTGAACTTATATTCTTTCTTAGATTACAGGTGAAGCAAACATCTGAAGGTATTTTCATAAATCAAGCTAAGTACACATTGGAGCTGATAAGAAAATATGGGATGGTTGAAGGAAAACCCCTATCAACTCCGATGGCCACAACCACGAAGTTAGACAAAGATGAAAATGGTAAAATAGTAGATCCCACACTGTTTCGAGGTATGATCGGATCACAACTGTATCTCACAGCATGCCGTCCGTACATTCAATTCAGTGTATGTCTATGTGCTCATTTTCAGTCATGTCCTAAAGAGTCTCATCTAAAGGCTGTTAAACGCATTTTTTGATACTTAATTGGCACAGTAAATTTTGGCTTGTGGTTTCCCATCGGTAGTTCATTTGATTTGATTGCATACACTGATGCGGATTATGTCGGATGCATTGTAGATCGCAAAAGTACTAGTGGGTACTGTCAGTTTCTTGGTGGGTGCCTAGTCTCATGGGCCTCCAAGAAACAACATTCAGTAGCTCTCTCAACGGTCGAGGCTGAATATGTGGCCGCCGGAAGTTGTGAAGCCCAAGTACTTTGGATCAAAAATCCATTGCTTGATTTGGATGTTGAAATAAAATGTGTTACAATCTTGTGTGACAATACCAGTGCAATCAATTTGTCAAAAAACCATGTACAGCATTCTAGGACAAAACACATTGACATTAGACATCATTTTCTGAGAGATCATGTAGGAAAAGGGGTCTTTGAATTGAATTTCATTGACACACACAATCAGCTAGCTGACATTTTCACAAAACCCCTAAACCAGATCAATTCAGCAAGATAAGAAGAGAACTTAGCATGTGCAAGGGTGAGAGCATACATACATAGGTCTGCACTTAGGGTAAGGGTTGCACTTATATAGAAACTCATATGCATAAAGGGTAGATTAACATGCATATTGTCTGTACTTATTTTTAATACCTTGTGTGTATTTACATCCCTGCATGTTTGAGTGTATTTATACATACAGCCCTCCTTGAAAATCCTTCTAAAGATGAATATTCCTTGATTAAATAAATGTGGACCCGTATGACTTCTGGATCTAAGGCACCTTCTCAAGGGGAGTTAGAGAACTTTCCTCAAAACCCCATTTCTTCTCTCTCTCTCTCTCTACTTCATGATGTTGGTTCCTTTTAGAAGGTCGGTTGATGGTGCTTATATCAAAAAAAAAGAAAACAAAGAAAACAAAGGAAACAAAAAATAAAAAAATTGAATTTTTTTTAGGGCCCTTCGGTCAACCGCCAGCCTCGGTTCGGTCGACCGAACCCGACGAATCGGGCCGACCGAACCAACATCCGAACCCCATTTAAAGGGGTCTTCACACTCTCATTCTTCATTCCAATGCCCCCACTCTCTCTCAAACCCTATTTCCTAACCCTAAAACACCAAAACCTCATTTCTCAAGCCCAAAACCTCCTTCCTCCTTCACTCGCACTAGATTCGGCCCGTTCGTCACAATTTCGGGATGATCTCTCTGCGGCCGTTCGTGTGTTCGTGAAGCCCTACCCATGGTTCCAGATTGTGGAGAAGATCATTCCAAGCCGTAGGAGTGTCTTTTCGTCCATCTTCATCCCTAGGGTTGAGATTGATCTTCAAGGGTTTCTACACCGGGTCTTCTAGTTCAGGATACCGCCTAGACGGAGTTCTCGTCGTTCTGCCCAAGGGGAGCCCAGTGGTCAGAGATGTGAGGCCCCGGCTCATCCACCACAGCGGGCACCTGCACCGCATCGTGCACCTTGTTTGCCTCCACGGCCCATTATCGACCCTCTTTTGGTCGACTTCAATCAGGTGAACGAGATTTTGCCCGATTTATGTGCTATTTTTGAGATTCAACTAGGTTGGAGTGATTTTGTCACTCGATATACCCGATATTACCCCAATCTAGTGCAACAGTTTGATGGAAATTTGGTCGAAAGAAATGAGGAATTATATATGTTGACATGTTTTCCTTCTTTCCCCTTTTGATTATCCTTCCAACCCCTTCTTTACCATGCTAATGTAAAGAATTAAAAGATGTGTAAATAACAGGGTGAAGGATGTGGAATGTGTGTGATCGCCAGCAAGGTGCCGAATGTAAGCAAGTACACCGTACCTTGGAAAGAAAGGGGAGACACTCGCCTAGAATAGCACTGCAGCAATACGCGGCTCTGGAAGAACTGCCCTGAAGATGCACGGTCGCTCGACAGACCGCCCGACAGCACTGGTACGAACGTGGGATGAAGAGCAGCCGGATTACAGAACGGTTCGGTATCCACCGCTGAACAGAACTGGACGGTCGATGGACGGCTGCCCTGTCCCTCGAACGGACAGAAGAAGACCGCATTGTACCACCAACTTCAAAAACGTGGGATCTCTACCTCCACCCTTCCCAGCCGGCCAGGAGGAGTGGGCCTCGTGTTGCGATGATGTTGACCTGCAAAACAAAGTGTAGAACACAAAAAAGGGACCCAATATCAGAACTGAAATGCGTAGTAAATTCTGAAAGAGAAGGAAACGAACATAACAAAATGAAATGAGGGATACTTGGAGGTTTTTAAACCCTTAGGGCCACCAAAAACATAGGAGGATGTATGTAATGCGATGAAAGAATGAAGAAAAACAAACGGAAGAAAGGAGAACGACGCATGCAATGAGAAAACGGACGGAGGGACTCGTGAACTAATAACTCAAACAAACAGTGTACTCCTTGAACCGAAGGCCTATGCGGACATAGAAGGCCTCCCTCCCTATCTTGGGTCGCTCAACAATCCGACAGAGCTTCGCCGTGACCTTGAAATCTCCCCCCCTTTCAAAGCTTGCCTTTGGGGTCTATTTATAGAGCCTAAGAAACTAGCCCCGAAATTTGGGTTTCCAATGAATATTAGCTCGAGATATTAAAAGAAAATCCATAGATAATGCAATTATCTTCCAACCAGTCAAAATGGCATCTCATTTGGTTGAGAAACCACGGAGAAATGGTTGGAACAAATCAAGGATAAAATCACAGATAGAGAGAGAAAAGACCTTAGTTTTTCAGCAATCGGACCATTGCGCGGTCACGCGATAGACCGCCCAATACACTAAGCGGTCGGTCAACAGACCGTCCCATCTGTCGGTGGAAATTAAGTAAGTGAGAAATATTATCCAAATATCCATCGAACTGGCCGATATTTTCGCCGTTGGACTCTCATGAATTGGGCGGTTCTTAATGGACCACTCAGCTCACTGAACGGTCAAAAATCAACCGTCCAACTCCTATCGGTGATAAATCAGACTAAATTAGATAATTAGATAATTATCTCAATAGTCAACGAATCTGGGACTCTGAGAACTAGACGGTCATAAGCATACCGTTCCATGGGTCTGGACGGCTACTTATGAACCGTGCAAAAGCTTTCTCGGTAGAAATTTAGAAAATCACACTAATATCCAATAAATAGGTAAACTGTTAATCCTCAACCGCTCAGTTACTGAACGGTCATGCGATGGGCCGCGCAATGGCTTTATGCTTGAAACTTAATAAAATGTGATAAATCAAGCCAGACCAGGGCCCATTATGCCCTAAATTGAAGCAGACCAAGTCAGGGAGGGAGATATCCGTAAAATAGGCCCGATAAGCTACCTGAAAATAGCCCACTAAGCAATGGACAACTTGAGGCATCAACAAATGGTGGTAAGAGAAATGACTCAACTTGTCGGCAAAAAATGGGTGTCAACAGATGCCCCTCCTTAACGTCCTCTTTGCAGGGGAGCGAGCAGAGGTGAAGCGAAAGCGAAATGGAACATGGAGATGAAGCGGAAATGAAGCGGAGTGGACCGAAAAGTAGGCGTTAAGGTAAAACGACACCCATTTTGCCAATGAGTGATAGGAATTTTCTGGAAAACTCTGAATCAACCACAAGGAATAGTTAGACCAAAAGCGACACCAGTCTGGAGGAACTAAAAATAAAAAGAAACACATGATCAACCTCATGAGGGACAGAATCCCACGGACCAATGAGGGGACCGGAATAAGCAGTGAAAAGTAAAGAAATAGACTAAAACTCTAGACGGGGACCTCTTAATCAATCAAACCAAGTGAACAAACCAGAGGAACCTTCCTACTCTGAGTGGAATTGCTTCTCTTACTTAAACTCTGAACACAAAGCTAACCATCACTGATGGGACATTAGCAGGCAAACCATGGGTCATGAATGCTCAAAAAGATGCGTATGATGGATGCTGGGCTAAAATAAAAGAAATCATCAAAACGAATGTAAAGAAAGGATAAAATATAAAATACTCGAGAATAATATTGCTAAGCTGGGAGAATCAGAGTCAAGACACTATCCGCAACCACAGCGTGCAGGATAGAACCATCCTCCCCAGACTTTCCTATTGTGCCCCTGTGGTTTTGATGATTGGTTTTGATGTGAGTCAAACACTGTGAGTCACCATGCGATATTCAGTCATTCTGTTACATCATAAAGCATTCATATATATACATCTGTAAGGTTTATGCATTTTCCTGTCATACTATGAGTCATGGTTTAAGGTCTATGCATTTCCCTGTTTGTGGAAGTCCTGCCCATTGCATCGGTTCAATATCTGCCATATGCATACACTGCATCAGTGCATTCATCAGTTGCATGGCATATAGTCGATGCTTGATTCACTGCATATGATGTCTATACACTGTTGCATGCTCATTGCATATGAGGTCCTGTCTGCACGTTATTAAGTCTGTACAGAGTCTTGTTGCATCGTGTGTTTCATGCATTTAAAGTCTGTACAGCCCATGCTCAGGTTATGTCTGTACATCGTCTTGTACATTGCAACACAAAGTCTGTACAGCCATGCACTACTTCGCTTGCATAAATGGAGTCTGAGTAGGGTTCATTGCAGTCTGTGCATTGCTGCATCACAAAGTCCGTGCAGGACTTGTACTAAGCATAACCATAGTCCATGCATTCTTTTTATGTCCCTACATTCTACAAGGGCATAGTCCATGCATTCATTTCATGTCTGTACATTCTTCAAGTGCATAGTCCATGCATTCATAAAGTCTATACATTACCTTGCTGCATTGCACGCGTTCAAAGTCTATACATTATTGTCGCATGCACTCAAAGTCGACACATGCACACACTTAGCTTGTGCATTGTGCATTCATGCTTAAACTCTAGGCACAGCAAGTCTGTACATTGTTTTCTCATGCACGTAAACGTCAATTCTGTACATCGTTCTCGCGTGCGAACTAAGCCTATACACTCCCTTGTGACATGTCTTTACATCGGTCGTTTTATACATACATAAAGTCAGTACAGAATGTTTTATCTCTACTTGATCGACTGAAGTAACTTTGTCATTAAACTGGCAGATGCCTGGCACGTGATCCGAGGCTGGAAGGGCTGACAGGATGATGACACGTGGAGGAACTTTCTGGACGGGAAGACGTGGGAATCACATGCCCAGTGTTGCTCCTGCTGGTGCTGCTATAAAATGAAGACTTCTCTATCAGGAGAAGGAGATTGTGATAGAAAGAGTAGAAGCAGAGAGAGAGAGCCTGCACGATCCAGAAGAAAAAGAAAAAGAGTGAAGAAGAGAAACAGAGAAGAAGAAGAAAAAGAAAGAGGAAGAGAAGCAGAGAGGAGAAGAAAGAAGTTACAGAAGAAAAGGAGAGAGAGAGAGAGCTTGTGAGGTTCGAGAGAAAAAGAGAGAGAAGAGTAGAGAACTGAAGCCTTCATTGAATATTTGTTCTTCTGGTATTTGGATCAAATCCATGCCAGATTGCTCCTTGACGAGCTACACTTTGTGGATTTCATTTCCAACTTTTTGATTGCTGTATTTTCGTTTCTTATTTTTACTTTACACATCCTTGGCTTGCTTTTTTCCGATACTCTGTAGTGAGGTCGGGGTTCCTCCTATGGTCTCAGGAAAAAGGAGATCTGTTCTCCGGTTTGGTAGTGACTGTGTGTCACTAGTGGTTCCCTCTGGGTTTCAGAGGAAGGGAGTCTCTGACTCTGGGTTTGCAGGTAGTGGTTGCTACCTGTGGGTTCCCTCCTGGTCTGGAGGAAGAGAGACGTTTGTCTCTGGTTTCTAGTGATTGTGTGTCACTAGGGTTGCCCTCCGGGTTGGAGGAAGAGGGGAGGTTGTTCCCCTGGTCAAGCTGTTAGGCAGCACCTGTTTGCAGACTGAGTCTGCGGTTCTAGCTTTTACTCGTGGAAGCCTCACTCCGGTTTGGAGTGAGGGGTAGACGTAGGTGTAGACACGCCAAAATTGACGTTACTGTGAGTACATCTCATATTACCTTGTAATGCCCCAATTTGACCCTCAAATTAGCTTTGTTTGAGTGATTTTTCTCACTTTTCTTGGATTTTTCCCCCTTTTCACCCTTTTCTTTTTTCCCCTATTTTTCTCTATTTTTTTGGATTTTCTGGGCATTTTTCTCTATTTTTATGAATTTTCCAGAATTAACGACTTAAAGAGGGGCGTCATTTCATTTTAAGAAAATTAAAAGAAAATAAAAGAAAATGGACGTCAATTGCATCAGGCGTCAATTCCTCTCAGTTTCTAATTTTTCTGGATTTTTATGAAGATTTTTTAGATTTTTTTTAGAATTAACGACTTAACAGGGGACGTTAATTTATTTTAAAATAAAATAAAAATCAAAAAATTGAAATTAACGACGCATGCACGGGCGTCACTTTTGAAATTGATTTTTTTAATATTATTTTTAACCCCCTTTGAGAGGTGATTTGGTGGCCTTCCGGGTGTCAGAAAAATACGCAAAAATAGTCATTGGAATCAGCACATTGAGATGCACCTCCACCTAAAAAATGAGATAATAATATTGAGAAATAAAAAATAGCCCTATTTTGATTATTTTTGAATTAACGACCCTTGGTAGGGCGCGTTTTTAATTAACGTCTTTGGTTGAGACGTGTTTCACAATTTTCAAAAAAAAAGAAGAAAGATTTATTTCTAAAAATGATCCCTGAATTGACGCCTTGTTCCAAGGCGCGTTTTAAATTAACGCCCTTCTGTAGGTCGTCAATTTATGAATTGACGCCCTTTTCCAGGTCGTGTCTCAGCTTTCGTGTTCTAATCGACTGCAGCCCTTTCCTAGAGAGTCCTTGCTTTGGTTGGTCACTTCTCCATCTTAATCTTTCCCTCCTTGGGCTCTTGCCCGTTCTTATCCCTTCTATCTCTTGGTTCTCCCCTATAATAGAGCCCTTCGGCTCTGTTATAGGGTTCCCTCCCTCTGATTCCTCCGAGTCTTCTTCCCGATTTTTCTCGATTTTCTTTTCTTCTGCTTTTTTTTTCTTCACGCAGGAAGGAGGGCTGCTGTTGCTGCATTGGCTGAAGGAGGAGGTCTCCTTCGTACCATAGCATCCTCTTCATCCATCGGAGTCTCCTCCCCATCGAGCATCTAAAGCCATCAGCACAGGCTCTTGCTTTCTTTTATTCTCCTTTTGTTTTCATTAGTTCATACGTATACGCATGCATCATATTTCATCTCCCATATATATATTTTTCATCTCAACCACGTTGAGAGACTTCTCCTTAGTGCACTCTCGCACACTGTTTAGCTTTTATTTATATCATATCATTCATATCTCCCGCACCCTTTTTGCATAGGGGTTTAAGGGCAACCACCCTTAAGGTGTGTTCATACACCCAATTTTTCATGCTCATATCTATCATGAATTTGATGCTACACTCACCATGTTTCTAATTCCATATTCTTTTATTGGTGTTTGTCTTTGATTGTTTTGCAAGGGTAATCAAATCGAGAAGAACTCTCTTCATCGGCCGGCCGATTGGAAGAGAAAGGAGCACTCACATCCCCGCGTTTCAAGGTATTTTTCGCGATCCCTCCATGTTTATTATTTGATTATATTCTTTGAGGCCCTCGCGTCTCTGGCGATCACATCTCCTATTTTTCACCGTGTGCATGCTTTTTCATCTTCTGCTTATTCTTTTATTTTTCATAATTGTTCTAAGTGGATTTTTAATATAATCTACAGTAGGTCTGTGGACCGAACCACCTAAAAATCCTGGTGTTCTATGGTTTACTTTTGCGTTCTACTCCATATCATCTACCTCCCATTTACAGGTTATGCATGCGTGATTATTTGTGTTATCCTGGGGAGTTAACTTGATTGTAAAGTGCTTGTTCATACGCTCAGTTAACTTCTGTTGTGTGAGTCTGGTTTCTCAGTTCATGGTTGTGAAAAGAGAGAAGCTCCATTGTTCATTAGTTTATATTGAGTTCAGTTTAAAGTCTATTCTGTGTGACAGCTTATTGTTGAGTGCTCAATTGATTAAGCCATCTGAGATTTTAATTCCGCAATATGTTTTTATCGGGGATTCATTCACCCCCCCTCTGAATCTAGGCCTTGCACCCCAACATTTCCCAACCTAACGGCCTATCCGGAGATTAAACACGTGAACCTGGATCATCATCGTTTTTGTTAAAGGGGAACATCAGATCCTGGAACACGTAGATAACCAACTGGTTCTCGAGATATTATAGCATAGTACCATATAGTAATGCAATAAGGGATGTAGGGGTAGATGGCCATACCTGGCTTACCAGTGTAGGCGAAACGGCATTTAAAGGTGACGCTACAAAAGAATAAGCAGAGTTTGCAATATATATATCATCAAGTCAAATGAGTCACATGATGCAACACTAAAGAAATAAAACCACATTCAAGCATATGAACGGCCCAGAATAGACCGCTCAGACCACAGAACGGCTCATCCAGGACCGTTCAATCGTGCGCCATTTAAACTTGAATGCGAAGCCATGCGGCCCATATATAGACCGTTCAAAAAGTTGCGCGGCCAGAGTTCAGCTACTCAAAGAATAGGACGGTTCATTTGTGACCGTGTAGCAATTGGAGCAGTTGATTCCAGACCGCTCTTCCTTCAAGATTCGAATGGTGTAAAAGCTTCTAAATAGTCGAAATCAGACCGTCCACTGGATAGGGCGGTCTATCAATAGACCGCTCAATGCTACGACCTGAGGGCCCAACCGGGACTCTCTTGGAGAGTCCCAACCCGAAGATAGCCGTCCTACCCGACCCCAACTCTATCCCAACTCGATCTAGGCTTATCCTAACTCACTTCTAGTGGGTTTAGGCCTCTATCTAAGCCCTATAAGTAGGAGGGGGTTCTAAATTCATACTTCACACCAAACCCCTCTTTCTAAGCCTCAAACCTTTGCTAATCTTCATCAAATCACCATGAAGAGGTCCTTTGAGGGGAGTTCTATGGAGGGGGCAACTTATGAAGGGCTAAAGTCAACCGCGATCCCTCGTCATCTCAGCTTGAGCCCTTTGAGAGAGGTATTTGGCATGATTTCATTTAAATCAATTTATTCATTTACTTACATGCTCTTCCTCTCTTCCTTCCTCCATCTCAGCTTCTTCCTGACTCCAGGCGCTATTCCACTCTAAAGTGGATGGCTCCCATGGTCCGTGCATTGCCCCTAGGGGTGACATCTATCCTGAAATCTTGGCATCTACACCCACTCTTAGTACTAGGTCAGAACTACCCAAAGCTTTCTCTTGACTGGCATAGCATCTCGGCCTTAGTAGAAATCTGGCACCCTCAGACCCATACATTCATGTTTCCATCTTTTGAGGCCACTATCCTACTAGAGGAGGTAGAGACCTACTTCTCTTTTCCTAGGTCCCAGGTGGAAGAGGAAGACTCAGTGTGTCACACCGTTGCCCCTGTAAATCCTAGGCTCATTTTGGGAGGGTTTATACCAGATAGCAGGGACATCCATACCTTTATAGGCCCATGTCAGATCCACCTTCTTCCTCTTAGCAAGTGGATAGTTGAACATTGTAGGAACAGGTGTGGGTGGGTGAGGCCATAGCCAAGGCCGCATATATTTGCTTGTGTGGGGCTCTCTTGTTCCCCTCCATTGACGATGTGCTAGAGACTCCTCTTCTTTGTACCATCAGCGGCTTGTGGCAGGTGTTGGATTGTGTGTCTTCCCTAAGTGTTTTGATGATGAGCAACACTATGTTAATTGTTGTTGATATTTTTGATCAGATATCTTGCACTTGAGTTATTCATAGTTTTATATGAAAAAGCTATTAAGAGGTAACACTTCGTGTGTTCGTACAAGTTCGGTCTTCGTGCTGTTTTCCTTAAACCTCATGTCATTCTTACTTCGCGTTTTCACCCCGAGTCGAGTTAGCCATGTTGTTGTCTGATTGAGTGTTGTCTTTCACCTCGTGCAGTCTTTGATTACTGTGTTGTTTTCATGTCATCCGTTTGTATTCCTGTCTTGGAGTCTATTTTCGCTGAGTCTCTAAGTCAGTCTAAGTTCAAGTGTTCGTTTCACTTCGTGTTGTTTTCTCTTCTCATGTCTTCGTGTCGTGTCCCTGAAGCTGCTCTAAAACTTCTGATGAACTTCGAGTAGCTTTCCTGTAGACCTCGTGTCGTTCCTACTTAGTAACCACACTTCGTGACGGTTACTGTTGTCCATGTTTTCGTGTTGTGTTTACGTCTTCGTGTTAATCTGTCTTCGTGTCGGTTTCTACTTTTCATCCTTGAGTTGTGGTCACCCCGTGTTGTTTTCATCTCGTGCTGTTCTTACTATACTTCATGTCGTTTTCTGTGTAGTGTGTGTTTTTGTCACCACTATACTTCGTGTCGTTGTGCTTCACTTCGTGTCAACTTCACTTCGTGTTGTTTTTCACTCCGTGTCAAACTTCACATCGTGTTGTTTTCACTTCGTGTCAAACTTCACCTCGTGTTGTTTTCACCTCGTGTTGTTTTCACTTCGTGTCAAACTTCACCTCGTGTTGTTTTCACTTCGAGTCGTCTCTTTATATTCTGTCTTCGTGTTGGTCTCTCGCTTTAGACTTCGTGTCGTTTTCGCCCTGACCACACATCGTGTTGCCTTCCGTAGACCTCGTGTCTTGAATATTTGCAACCACTTCGTGTCGGTTTCTGTCGTTAGCCCATGTTGTCCTCGTGTTGTTTTTGCATTCGTGACCTCGTGTCTCTTTTGGCTTATAACCTCACCTCGTGTCATTTCCTTCTGTGTGTCTGACCTGTTACAGAGTATCTCGTGTCGTTCCTGTGTCATTTCCAGTAATAGTCACGTCGTGTTGTTACTATATACCTCATGAAGTTTTGGTTTTTGTGGCCATGCAGCGTATTAATGGACTTAATCTCATTACAGGTCCGAGGAAGAACATTCCACACTCCTGGGCTGCACGTGATCCGAGACAAGAGGAACCAATCTGATAAAGGCACGTGGCAGGAAGATTCTGGATCGAGCGTGGGAGGCACACACATTCTGTGCCCTATCCACCTGTTGTTACTGCTATAAATAGAATCCTTCGTCCTCAGATGAAGGTGATCGAAGAAGAGAGGCATAGAAGAAAAAAGCAGGAAAATAGAGAGCCCTTTGATCCAGAAAAAGAAAAGAAAGAAGAAAGAATAGCAGAGAGAAAAAGAGAGAGAGCAGAAGAGTGATCAGAAGAGTTGTTCTGACTTGCGGATCAAATCCGAAGTCTATTGCTCCGTATTGAGCTACATTGTTTCCATTTTCTGGCATTTGATTTCCTTCGTTCGTATTTTTTCGTTTATTGTTCTTACCTTTCTTCAACTGTTATTGTTTGTGTTTCCGATCCTCTAGACTGAGGTCGGGGTCCTCCTGTGAGATCAGGAGAAGGGAGAGTCAATCTCCAGTCTGCAAGCAGCAGGTGGGCTGCTTGTAAGTTCCCTCCGGGTTGGGAGGAAGAGAGGTCTTCGACCTCTGGTTCACTAGTAGCAGGGCTGCTACTAGTGGGGTTCCCTCTTGGTAAAGAGGAAGAGAGACGAGAGTCTCTGGGTTCTAGTGACTGCTGGTCGCTAGAGGTTCCCTCCGGGTAGGAGGAAGAGGAGAGGTTGTTCTCCTGGGAAGCTGTGTATCAGCAGTTGTTTGGCAAGCTGTGTTGCCCAGCCATTAGTGAAGCCACACTCGGTTTGAGTGTGGGGTGGATGTAGGTCTGAAGGACCGAACCACCTTAAAATCCTCTGAGTCCTTGTGTGATCGATTGTGGTAATATTGTGGTATGCCTTCTATTTGCTTGAGCTATTAATTGCATTGCATCATTTTCGATAGTCGGAGCTCGAGGTTATTTGCGTTTAGCAATATACTCTGCAGTATTTTTTAATTCTACGAAAAACAGTGATCTATTCATCCCCTCCCCTTCTAGATCACTTCATATTGTACTTATCAGTTGGTATCAGAGCAGGTTTTTACCAGAATGTGGTCCAACGGCCAGGGAAACGGATCCACTGGTCCTCGCAGTTTCATAGCTGATGGGCAGTCTATCACCCGTCCCCCCTTCTTTGATGGTAATAATTACTTCTTCTGGAAGAACAGGATGGAAGTCTTTATCAGGGCCCAAAGCCACAAGCTATGGAAAGTGATTACAGATGGTCCATACACCCTTCCACCGAATGAAGATATGTGGACAGAAGATCAGGTCAAACTCTCCGCACTGAATTGGACAGCTCTTAACATCATATAGTGCGCCGTCCACCCGGAAGAGTATTCGAGGATCTCAGCGTGCAAGACTGCAAAGAACATGTGGGATGATTTGCAGTTAATTCATGAGGGCACATCTCAGGTGAAGGCTACCAAGATCAACATACTTACAACTCAATATGAGTTATTTAAGATGAAGCCAGAGGAGCCGATCACAGAAATGTATGCCAGATTATCTGTGATCATCAACAGTCTGAAGGGCCTTGGAAAGGATATTCAACAAGAAGACATAGTTAGGAAGATCCTTAGGTCTCTAACTCCCGTCTGGGAAACCAAGGTGACTGTAATAGAGGAATCAAGAAATTTATCCATCATGACAGTAACCCAGCTGATTGGATCCCTCATGACCCTTGAAATGAATTTCAAACATGGAAATGATGGGCATGACAGAAAGGGAAAGAATGTTGCTCTGAAGGTCTCACGACATGCTAAGAGGAACAACAGCAGCAGCAGCAGCAGTGATGATAGCAGCGAAGGCTCTGATGGATTCTCAGACCTGGACAAGGACGAGCGAGCTATGCTCACCAGGCAATTCAGAAAGTTCCTAAGAACTAAAGGAAAATTCTACAGGAGGAAGAAATTTAATGCTGCAATGAAGTCTCCTGAATGAAGATTTGAGAAGAACCGGTCTGCTAAGACGATCACTTGCTATCAGTGTCAGAAACCCGGTCACATGAAAAGTGAATGTCCAGAGCTACAAGCTAAGGCTCCAGGACACCAGAAGAACATGGTGCACAAGAAGAAGAAGGCCATGCTGTGCACATGGAGCGATGAGGAGGAGGACCCAGAAGCCACTTCGTCCAGTGAAAATGAAGAGAAGACCTGCCTCATGGCCGACCATGAGAAAGAGGTAACAAACTTATTTGAAAATTTTACTTTGGATGATTGGGAGGACACCTATGGCGACCTGTTAAGTAAATATAATTGTTTAAACAAGGAGCACAGAATGCTTAGACGTAAGTTTCATTCTCTGTCTGAAGAACACTCTTCTATTGTCACTGATAGCATGAAAACCAAGGAGATGGCCATTGAGCTAGACCAGGTTAAAGGTGAGATTGAGAGGTTGAGAATGGAAAGAGAGGAGAGTCTAGCTAGAATGGATGAGCTGAAGTGTAAAGCTGAAGAGTGTAAAGGAGAGATTAGACTGATGGCTGAAAAATATGAGGCAGTTAGAAAAGTTAATCAGGAACTCCAGGACCAATGCAATGAATTTCAGAAGGAGATTGAGGACAAAGAAAAAGTGCTTGAGAAGTTTACAGAGGGGAGAAACAACCTGAATGCCCTTCTGGGGTCGAGGGTAAACTTCAATAGGGAGGGATTAGGATACAATCCTACTAGTAAAAAACCCTTTGAATTTAAGACTACCACGTTCTGCCCTGCCAAAGGCAAAGAGAAACTGGAAACACCATCCAGTTCCAAATCTGTCTCTACAATGAAGTTTTCGACCGGCAAATTCATTCAATCCATTGGTCAGCAACCTAAGTCGGGAAATCCTGAAACAAGAACTGCTCATGTGCAACAGGTGGGGAACAAAGGTTCTCACAGAACCAGTCCTATTGATGTCACAAAATGAGTGAAAAGTTTTGTTAAGAAAGCTCATCATGCTAATTATCAAGTAGAGCATGGCAACATTCACCAGTTTCAGCACAAATTTTATTGGAATAAAAATGCTTACATGAATTATGCTCAACACACACGCGTATCCTCTAAGAGGCCAACCAACAATGTCTTTGTTCAGAAACAGCATAGTTCAAATAGGATTAAGCTTATTCAACACCCACCAAGAAATGACAAAAGGGAAGAATCAACCCACATAAAACCACTGAAGAGAACTATAAAACAAATGTGGGTTCCCAAGTGCTTTTTGCATAATCTGAAAACTGGTTTTGGACCCAATTTGAATTGGGTCCCACATTACTTTGTCTGAATTTTTGCAGGTCAGCCTGGCAGCTGAGCATAACAAGTGGTATCTTGACAGCGGCTGTAGCAGGCACATGACAGGAGACCGGTCCAAATTCAGCAAACTAAAAATGAAGTCTGGGGGCTTGGTCAAATTCGGAGGAAATAACAGAGAAAGAATAATTGGAATTGGTACGGTTGGTAAGTCCTCCACTAACTCCATTGAAGATGTGTATCTTGTAGAAGGACTTCAGCACAACCTGGTAAGTATAAGTCAACTTTGTGACAAAGGACACAAGGTACTCTTTGACCACAACTCGTGCACTGTTTTTGAGCTGAATTCTGATAACATCATGTTCAAAGGTCATAGAGTAAATAATGTGTACATCGTTGATCTAGATGATAATTCTGAAACAAACTTGTGTCTGTCTGCTAATTCTGAACAGGTTACTTTTGACTGGCATAGGCGTCTAGGCCACGCCAGTGTGTCTACTTTGAATAAACTGTCTAATTATAACCTAGTCAGAGGTTTGCCCAAAATAAAATTCCAGTTAGGGTCCAAGCTCTGTGATGCTTGTGCTCAAGGTAAACAGACTCGTGCAGTTTTTAAGTTGAGAACTGAAGGTCTCTCATCTAAACCACTACAGCACTTGCACATGGATCTCTTTGGTCCTACTCGAATACAAAGCCTGTCAGGTAAGAGATATGGTCTAGTCATAGTTGATGACTTCACTAGATTTTCTTGGTTGTTCTGTTTAGCAAATAAAAATGATGCTTTTGTTCACTTTGAAGAACTTTTTAATAAAATCAAACTGCAAGGTGAACATAATATCATTACAATTCAGTCTGACCATGGAGGAGAGTTTGAAAACTCTTCATTCTCTGAATTTTGCTCAAGAGAGGGAGTGACTCACAGATTTTCTTCTCCCAGGACACCGGAGCAGAATGGAATTGTTGAGAGAAGAAACAGGTCAATAATTGAAATGGCCAGGACTATGCTGATTGAGAGTGGACTTCCAAGGAGATTTTAGGCAGAAGCTGCAAATACAGCATGCTACATTTTGAATCGAGCCTTGGTAAGACCTACTCATAAGAAAACTCCTTATGAACTCCTCAAGGGTAAGCTGCCAAACATTTCTTACTTTAAAATCTTTGGTTCCAAATGTTTCATCCACAATAATGGTAAGAATGGTTTGGATAAGTTTGAAGCAAGAAGCTCTCCTGGAATTTTTCTCGGATATTCAGAAACCTCTAGGGCTTATAGAGTCTTCAATAAAGATGAGCAAACTGTTGAAGAAACACCTCATGTGGTGTTTGATGAGAATGTTCTATCTGACAAAAGGATAAATGATGACAGGGAGTCACCTGATGAGGGAGATTTCTTGGAGAAAATTGAAGAAGAAGAGATGCAGCAAACTGCTCAACCAGAAAACTTACAACAAGAAGGAGCAACTGAGGTAGGTGAACCCTCAGGTGAGGTAATATTTCACAAAGATCATCCTAGTGAAAATGTCATAGGTAATTTGCATGATCCCACTAGGACAAGGTCTCACTTTAGAACTGTCCAAGAACAGGACTTAGCTGCTTTGACATCTCAGGTAGAACCCAAGACTGTGGAAGAGGCTTTAAAGCATGATTCTTGGGTATCCTCCATGGGTGAGGAATTAAATCAATTTGAGAAAAATAATGTATGGAAACTAGTTCCTAGACCTGAAAACACTCATGTCATTGGCACTAAATGGGTTTTCAAAAATAAGATTGATGAAAATGGAGCTATCTCTAGAAACAAAGCAAGACTTGTAGCTCAAGGCTACAGTCAGGAATTTGGTGTGGATTTTGATGAATCCTATGCACCAGTAGCTAGGATGGAAGCTATAAGAATTCTGTTTGCATTTGCATGCTCTAGAAACATTCGGCTACAGCAAATGGATGTCAAAAGCGCATTCTTAAATGGGTTATTGAAGGAAGAGGTATATGTTGAACAACCTCCTGGGTTTAATTTCTCTGTTCAGCCTAACATGGTTTTTAGGTTGAATAAAGATCTCTATGGATTGAAGCAGGCTCCCCGAGCCTGGTATGAGAGACTTTCTGAGTTCCTTGTGAGCAAGGGCTACACTCGAGGTAAGGTTGACCTAACCCTCTTCACCAAAAGTCTCGGAAAGGAGTTAATTGTGGTCCAGGTATATGTTGATGATATCATTTTTGGATCTAACAATTTAAAATTATGTAAAGATTTTTCTGAGTCTATGTCCCAAGAATTTGAAATTAGTCTAGTTGGCGAACTAAAATATTTTCTTGGGCTGCAGGTCAAACAAATGGAGGATGGTTGTTTCATAAATCAAACCAAGTATACTCTGGAGATGCTGAAAAGGTTTGGAATGACCAACCTCAAGACAATCTCAACACCCATGGGTACCAGCTCCTCACTGGATTCAGACGAAAAAGGTAAAGAGGTGGATGCTAAACTATATAGAGGTATGATCGGTTCACTCCTCTACTTAACTGCATCCAGGCCCGACATTCAATTTAGTGTAGGGATGTGTGCCAGTTACCAGGCTAGGCCTACTGAATTGCATCTGGCAGCTGTAAAGAGAATTTTTAGATACTTATCTGCCACCATGATCTAGGTCTCTGGTATCCTGCATCATGTAGTTTAGATCTCATTGCATACACTGATGCAGATTATGTAGGATGTAAATTGGACAGGAAGAGCACTAGTGGTCACTGCGAATTTCTACGAGGGTGCTTAGTCTCTTGGGGATCCAAGAAGCAACACTCTGTGGCTCTCTCTACTGCTGAAGCTGAGTATGTGGCAGCAGGGAGCTGTGGCACACAGGTTATATGGATAAAACACCCGCTTCTGGACTACTCGGTTGAGCTAGGTTGTACTTCTATCTTTTGTGACAATACTAGTGCAATAAATATTGCAAAGAATCCTGTACTTCATTCCCGAACTAAACACATTGAAATCAGGCATCATTTTATTCGAGATTAAGTAGCTAGGAGGACTTTTGAGTTGATCCATGTTGGCACTAACTCACAAATTACAGATATCTTTACTAAGCCACTGGATACTGAAAAATTTAGCACTTTGCGCAGAGAACTAGGTATTTACAGAATTTCATGATTGAACAATTGATTTCTGAATACCATGTCATGTGTTATTGTGCTTATCATATTCATTGTCTGTTGCTGAAGAAATAACTTCATTATGAGTGTTTGGTGACTCACTCCATTTTGATTGAATAGTATGTTCAAACTTCATGGTGTTCTCTTTGAAGTGTTTTGAGGGTTGTCTTGGTTAAGTCTGTGTTGGGGTCAAGGTCTCAGGGGGAGCTAGATTTATAATAGGTGCTTTGGTCTTTGGCCTAATTTGAACATACTCCGAACGACATCTTGCTGACATCAAAAGAGAATCAGGTTGATTAGGTGTATAAAAGAAAGTGTTGGATGCTTTATCCTTTAAGACTGTTCATCTAATTTCTTGTTGGAATTTCAGCTGTTAGTCCCACTGAGATCAAAATCTGAATTCAAAGATTATCTTCCTACACGGTAACTGTCTTCTGATCTAGCCAGTACAGCATACCTACTTAGTCAATGGTGAGTCCGAAATGAGGTATTTTGTGCTTTAGTCTGAATCACCTTGGATCTGGTGTATTGTTCTCAAACGGACTCAAGCTTAATTAACAAGGTTTTAAGAGCTGGTTAATAAAAATAAAAATTTCATAAAATTGTTATCAACCTTGTTAACTGCTCATTGAGAAACTGGGATTTTCATCAATGAAGTGAAAAAACATCCCATGTCATGAGATGGCAGTACTTATCTGGTTTCTTATTAACTGTCTTGATCATACAGAGCTATGGTACATATCTGGTTAGTAACTGGGGTGTCTGGCCTCTGATAAAGGTGTCACCTTAATGTCAACACCAGTTAGAATACTATCTCTGTCCTCTTATCAGATGGGGTAATGTGGTCCTGCCACCGAGTAACTGGGGTTTCATGCCTCTAAACAAGGTGTCTCCCTAATGTCAAAGGTGTACTTGACAGACTTACCTTTTGATCTTGACCATCTTTAAAGATCCTGCTCACTTGAAGTATAGCTCTTGATTTGTTTGTTCTCAATACCACAGGTCTTTGTCTTCTGACTGTCTTACTTTATACTCTCTCAGTAAAGACTTACTTTGATCAAACTGGTATCTTGTAACTCACTTGCTTAGAATCTGGTTCTGTGTATGGAACGAATCCTTATTCACAGTTTTTGCACAGTCTGACTAACTGATCTTCAAAAATTCTCACATAAAATTAATGGCTTTCTTAATTGACTAAACATCTCAATAATCTCCATTTATCTGCCTTACTCTGTCCTGTTTTCTCTCTATAGTCAGCAATTTTCCTTTCTCTGTATCTTCAGATTTGCCCCTAGTTTTGATGATGTCAAAGGGGGAGAGAATTGTGTGGTTTCGGTTTCAGAGTTTTTGCATGCCATTGTGTTGAGGGGGAGTTAGTTATCAAGTCTGAGGTAAACTGTTGCTGTGTTCAGGGGGAGTGTTCTCGTGTTCAGGGGGAGTGTTCTCGTGTCATCAGAGGAAGCAAGGAAGCTAGTGCGTTGAAAGTCTGCTTTAATTTGTCTGCATTAGATCTCTTGAAATGATCTCTTTTGAACTTATCTCTTATACTTAATATAGTGTTGCCATCATCAAAAAGGGGGAGATTGTTGGATTTTGTGTCTTCCCTAAGTGTTTTGATGATGAGCAACACTATGTTAATTGTTGTTGATATTTTTGATCAGATATCTTGCACTTGAGTTATTCATAGTTTTATATGAAAAAGCTGCTAAGAGGTAACACTTCGTGTGTTCGTACAAGTTCGGTCTTCGTGCTGTTTTCCTTAAACCTCATGTCATTCTTACTTCGCGTTTTCACCCCGAGTCGAGTTAGCCATGTTGTTGTCTGATTGAGTGTTGTCTTTCACCTCGTGCAGTCTTTGATTACTGTGTTGTTTTCATGTCATCCGTTTGTATTCCTGTCTTGGAGTCTATTTTCGCTGAGTCTCTAAGTCAGTCTAAGTTCAAGTGTTCGTTTCACTTCGTGTTGTTTTCTCTTCTCATGTCTTCGTGTCGTGTCCCTGAAGCTGCTCTAAAAGTTCTGATGAACTTCGAGTAGCTTTCCTGTAGACCTCGTGTCGTTCCTACTTAGTAACCACACTTCGTGACGGTTACTGTTGTCCATGTTTTCGTGTTGTGTTTACATCTTCGTGTTAATCTGTCTTCGTGTCGGTTTCTACTTTTCGTCCTTGAGTTGTGGTCACCCCGTGTTGTTTTCATCTCGTGCTGTTCTTACTATACTTCGTGTCGTTTTCTGTGTAGTGTGTGTTTTTGTCACCACTATACTTCGTGTCGTTGTGCTTCACTTCGTGTCAACTTCACTTCGTGTTATTTTTCACTCCGTTTCAAACTTCACCTCGTGTTGTTTTCACTTCATGTCAAACTTCACCTCGTGTTGTTTTCAACTCGTGTTGTTTTCACTTCGTGTCAAACTTCACCTCGTGTTGTTTTCACTTCGAGTCGTCTCTTTATATTCTGTCTTCATGTTGGTCTCTCGCTTTAGACTTCGTGTCATTTTCGCCTTGACCACACATCGTGTTGCCTTCCGTAGACCTCGTGTCTTGAATATTTGCAACCACTTCGTGTCGGTTTCTGTCGTTAGCCCGTGTTGTCCTCGTGTTGTTTTTGCATTCGTGACCTCGTGTCTCTTTTGGCTTATAACCTCACCTCGTGTCATTTCCTTCTGTGTGTCTGACCTGTTACAGAGTATCTCGTGTCGTTCCAGTGTCATTTCCAGTAATAGTCACGTCGTGTTGTTACTATATACCTCATGCAGTTTTGGTTTTTGTGGCCATGCAGCGTATTAATGGACTTAATCTCATTACAGGTCCGAGGAAGAACATTCCACACTCCTGGGCTGCACGTGATCCGAGACAAGAGGAACCAATCTGATAAAGGCACGTGGCAGGAAGATTCTGGATCGAGCGTGGGAGGCACACGCGTTCTGTGCCCTATCCACCTGCTGTTACTGCTATAAATAGAATCCTTCGTCCTCAGATGAAGGTGATCGAAGAAGAGAGGCATAGAAGAAAAAAGCAGGAAAATAGAGAGCCCTTCGATCCAGGAAAAGAAAAGAAAGAAGAAAGAATAGCAGAGAGAAAAAGAGAGAGAGAGCAGAAGAGTGATCAGAAGAGTTGTTCTGACTTGCGGATCAAATCCGAAGTCTATTGCTCTGTATTGAGCTACATTGTTTCCATTTTCTGGCATTTGATTTCCTTCGTTCGTATTTTTTCGTTTATTGTTCTTACCTTTCTTCAACTGTTATTGTTTGTGTTTCCGATCCTCTGGACTGAGGTCGGGGTCCTCCTGTGAGATCAGGAGAAGGGAGAGTCAATCTCCAGTCTGGAAGCAGCAGGTGGGCTGCTTGTAAGTTCCCTCCGGGTTGGGAGGAAGAGAGGTCTTCTACCTCTGGTTCACTAGTAGCAGGGCTGCTACTAGTGGGGTTCCCTCTTGGTAAAGAGGAAGAGAGACGAGAGTCTCTGGGTTCTAGTGACTGCTGGTCGCTAGAGGTTCCCTCCGGGTAGGAGGAAGAGGAGAGGTTGTTCTCCTGGGAAGCTGTGTATCAGCAGTTGTTTGGCAAGCTGTGTTGCCCAGCCATTAGTGAAGCCACACTCGGTTTGAGTGTGGGGTGGATGTAGGTCTGAAGGACCGAACCACCTTAAAATCCTCTGAGTCCTTGTGTGATCGATTGTGGTAATATTGTGGTATGCCTTCTATTTGCTTGAGCTATTAACTGCATTGCATCATTTTCGATAGTCGGAGCTCGAGGTTATTTGCGTTTAGCAATATACTCTGCAGTATTTTTTAATTCTACGAAAAACAGTGATCTATTCATCCCCTCCCCTTCTAGATCACTTCATATTGTACTTATCAGCATGGTCTTTCTATCTCCCAGGCCGTCCTTGCCTACTTGTACGAGCGTCTTACCTCAGCAGCCCTAGGAGGTCCTCTCTTTGGTTCTATGATGCTCTTAGAGTGCTGGATGGGTGTCAGGATGAAATTCATTTAGAAGGAGGATGTCACTTCAGCTAGCAGGATCTTTGGGAGCCACCCCCTCTTCTTCATAGGCGGCGCATTCGGGTTCTCTCCACAGGTAGAGTGCAGGACAGTAGAGAAGAAGACCAGGGACAAGTGGCGACTACACATCAACAGGCTGCCCCTGGATTGGTTCGTGATGCGCCCGGACTTCCTCCGCGACACCACTATCAGAGTTCCTAGGAGGCCAGGCGTGGATCTGAGGCTCGTGAGCGACACTGCACTGGCAAAGTACATCCCGCACCGATGCTACCTACAGGTTGGACTACCCAGGACCGTTCTACCAGCACTACCCCACCTTCCCGCACTACAGGCGAGGAGGATTGGTACAGAAGAGGATGAGGAGGCGGTCAGGAGTGCCCTGATCATGTGGGAGGTGAGCAGGGTGCTTACGCTTCCAGCAGAGGTTGCAGAGATTCCGGCGACACGCTAGGCCTATGTTAGAGAGTTGAGAGAGATACGTCCCCGCGGGGATGCCCAGCGGAGGACCGAGTGATTTTTCCTTTTCTTTCCATGATGTCGATGTAGAGATTTATGCTTAGAGATGCTGGATAGATGAATGAATAAAGCTGATGATTTGATTGGTTTAGAGTTTGGGCTTTTCCTTGTGTGATTGAGTGAGTTGGGATATGACTTTGAAACGCGCATGGTCACGGACTGACCGACCTTTCAGCTTCAACCTGCCCCTGCACACACATAAACAAAAAAAATAGATTAAATCTATTTTAGGCTTAACCCCTTGCCGATTAGCAAGTTAGGAAACGACCAGTTCTTGATTTTTGGTCAAGGGGGTAGGCCTTATTAAATAGGCAAGTAACAAAAATGGAAATGAATGCAATGCAGGCTATGAATGCAAATCATGAAAACCCTTTTTATAGTTTTAAAAATATTTAATTTTTTTGAATTTTGGAATGTTCAATTTTTTGAGTATTGAAATATTTGATTTTTTGAGTTTTGAAATATTTGATTTTTTTTGGATTTTGAAATATTTGATTTTTTTTGGTTTTTGAAATATTTGATTTTTTTGGATTTTGAAATATTTGATTTTTTGGATTTTGAAATATTTGATTTTTTGGGATTTTGAAATCAGCTTAAACCTAACGACGGGGAACCTCCCATATCACTAGGGGTCTCCCGTGTCCAACGTGTGCTAAAAGGGACCGCCCGTGGCCGTGGCCAATTTCGCTTAACGGTGCCTCTACCGAGGCCATAACTGGGGTGGGATCCATTCCTTGGAAAATAAAACAGGATTTAGTAGAAAAGCTGGCGATAGGTATAGGGGTTTTTAGGGTTTGAGTTCTTCTCACGACACCCCTTTTCCAAGAATTTGGTCTGTTGCGCCGGGGCTTTGTGTCCGTCATCGACCCTACATCCGCTCTAGGTACGCATGCGACCGGGCTCATAACGTCCCGCGGGAAAACTGTACTGCCACTCATGCCATGCCTAGTTTCATTATTTTGGGGACTTTCAGATTTTCGAGCTTCGAGCTTTGGGTGAGCTATTAGCTTTGATCTTTGATTTTTCCCCTTTTCTCTATTTCTTTTCTTTTTCTTTTTTCTTGCTCTTTTAACCTAAATAAGGTCATAACGGACTGCCCCTATTTGAGACCTCTTTTATCGAGTGGTCTAGATCAATTTCCGCCCCCTTATTCACCACTTGCCCCTATCTTTAGCCGAGAGGAGAGAAAAAACAAGGATTTTCACTTTCCCCTAAGCATGGCCAAGGGAGAAATGATGTTGCGCAAAAGAGGAAAGCCAAACCACGGGAGGTCGTGTAGTGTGTGAATGTTGAACCGGGGATCTCCCTTTGCGATCAAGTGAAGGCACACCCCACCGTCGGGCCGTTGCTGGTTTGACTCTACGGATAAAAACGCTTTAAATATAGCCCATTCCACGGATTCGGCAATTCTTCACCCTCCGCATTTACCAAACGATATGCGATACCCGGATAGACTTCCTTAACTACAAACGGCCCTTCCCAGTTCGGTTGCAGCTTAGACCTGGGACCTGCTGATCTGATAAATTTACGTTTCAAAACCATATTGCCCACTTGGAATTTTCTTTCGATAACCTTCTTTTGAAAATATCGCGAGACACGTTTTTGATAAACCGAGACATGATTGGCCGCATTAAGCCTCTTCTCGTCTAAGAGTTCCAGTTGGACTAGCAATGCCTCTTGACGCTCGTCGAGATTGAGTTCTTTGTCTAGCTGCACTCTCAGGGAAGGGATCAGGATCTCATATGGGAGTACCACCTCCATCCCATAGGTGAGAGCACAAGGAGTTTGCCCCGTGGGAGTACGGACGGAGGTGCGATAAGCCCATAGAGCTTCTGCAAGTTTATCAGCCCAGTCAGTAAATTTTTGTGACTCGCACGTTTTCTTGATGATTTTTAGAAGGGTTTTGTTTGTGGCCTCAGCTTGGCCATTACCTTGGGGGTAGTATGGTGATGAATGATGCAATGAAATATTAAACTTCTTACAGAGGTCCCGAAGTTCCTGCGAAATAAATTGAGGCCCATTGTCGGTGACGATATCACTTGGCACTCCAAACCGCGAGATAATATTCTTGAGAATGAAGCAGCATACGGCGGTGGCTTTAATTTCTGCATAAGCTTCAGCTTCTGCCCACTTGGTGAAGTACTCTATAGCCGTCAGAATGAAGGATTTCTATTTTATCTGAGCATTAGGGTCACCAAGTGGTGCAACGATATCAAAGGCCCACATCGAGAATGGCCAAGGAGCAGAAAGAGGATGGAGAGAAGAAGTCGGAGCGTGGATTTTGTCGGCATAAAGCTGGCATTGAAGATACCTACGGACATAAGTGGAACAATCTTCTTCTTGGGTTGGCCAGTAATAGCCTTGCCTAAGAATCTTCTTCTCCAACGCATGTCCATTTACGTGCCCTCCACACTCATTCGAGTGAGCGGCTTCTACTACCTTCCAAGCCTCATCATCATCCAAACATCTCATTAGAACTCCATTGAGAGCCCGCCTATATAACTCTCCAGCAACAATTGTATATCTGGAGGCGGCTCTTCTAATGGCCTTGCGCTGCTCGGCGTTCGTCCTCTCGGTAAAGGAACCATCCCTGCAATACTGCCCTATCTCATAATACCACGGCAATTCTTCTTCTTCTATGATCTCCTCGAGCTCAGTCAATGAAACTTCTTTCACATCTTCCCTCTCCGCCTTCCTTTCTACAGACTTCCTAAGGTTGTCGAACCAGGGATCCTGAAGGGAAGGAGCGTCTAACCGCTGGACCACAATGGTCTCAGTGGCGCGACTGAGGGGAATGAAAGAGAAGAAGCGAGTGATGCAAGTGCATCGGCCAGAATGTTCTGAGAACGAGGAGTATGAATATGGATCAGCTTCCGGAATTACCTAGCCAAGAGCATGACTAGATCTTGATAGGGTTTAAGTTTAGGGTCACGGGTGCGGTAAATTGATAGAACTTGACGCAGCACCAATTGAGAGTCTCCTGTGATGTTTAGGTATCACGCGTCCATGAGTTAGGCGTGCTTCAGACGGGCAAGGAGAGCCTCATACTCGACTATATTATTCATGGCAGGAAAAGAGAGTTGATAAGCAATAGGGATGGTCACTCCTTCCGGAGTGAGGAGAATGGTGCTGATCCCACGGCCCTGAGAATTAAGAACACCATCGAAATGAAGAGACCAAAAGTGAAGATGAGTGATTATAGCCAAGTGCTCATCAGGAAACTCGTCCTGAATCGAATCAGTGCGGGGGATAGGAGAATGAGCGAGATGTTCAGCAATCGCGTATCCCTTGATCGCTTTCTGAACAACGAAGGTGATATCAAATTGGGAAAGGAAGCTCTACCAGCGAGCTAATCAGCTAGAAAGGACGGGTTTTTGTAACAGGTAACGAATGGGGTCCATTCTAGAGATCAACCTAACTTCATGGGTAGGAAAATAGTGTTTGAGCTTTTGGGCTACACATACTAGTGCTGCGCAGGTCTTCTCCATGGCAGTATATTTAGATTCAGCAGGATTAAACAACCTCGAAAGGTAGTATGATGCCCTTTCCCTTCCTTCGTCATTCACCTGAGCCAGAATAGCTCCTAGGGAGTCCTCAATCATAGAAATGTATAGGATCAGGGGTTTCTGAGGGACAGGTGGTTTTAGAACCGGGGGATTAGAAAGATAAACTTTAATATTGTCATAGGCCTTCTGGCATTGTTTGTTCCATTCAAATTTAGCTCCTGCCTTTAACAATTCATAGAATGGGCGGCACCTTAGCGAATGTTGAGATATGAACCTTCTAATGAACTGCTAGTGCCCAATCAAACCTCTGAGCTCAGTGATGTTCTTAGGTGGCAGCATTTCCATTACGGCCTTAACTTTATTCGGATCAATCTGGATCCCCCGTTTGCTAACTATAAACCCCAGCAATTTCCCTAATGCGATTCCGAACACACATTTCTTTGGATTCATTTTCAATTTTTACTCCCTAGCCCTTTGCAACACCTTGGCTAAAATGGCGGGGTGCTCTTCCTTGGACCTCGACTTTACCAGGATATCATCCATGTAAGCTTCCAAATACACATGCATCATGTCGTGAAAGATAGCCATCATTGCCCGTTGATATGTGGCACCTACATTCTTTAATCCGAATGGCATAACGACATAGTAGTACGTGCCCCAGGGCATGGTGAAAGAGGTCTTCTCATGATCTTCAGGAGCAAGACGGATTTGGTTATAACCAGAATACCCATCTATAAATGAGAGGGCCTCATACCCAGCTGTGTTATCTACCAACACGTCGATGTGAGGAAGAGGGAAATCATCTTTCGGACATGCCTTGTTTAAGTCCCTGAAATCGATACAAATCCAAATCTTTCCGTCTTTCTTCATTACCGGGACTATGTTCGCCACCCATTATGGATATAAAATAACTCTAATAAACCTGGCCTTGTGCAACTTGTCAACTTCTTCCTTTATCCTTAAGGCCATTTGTGGGTGGAATCTTCTCACTTTTTGTTTAACGGGTGTTGCCCCTGGCTTAAGAATCAGTCGATGCTCAACCAGCGTGGGGTCAAGACCCGGCATGTCCTCATAGGACTAGGCAAAAGAATCGTTGTACTCCCTCAATATCTTGATTAACTCCTCTTCAACCTGAGGAGGGAGGTTAGTAGAAATAAGTATGGGCCTGGGATCCTCTTCTGTTCCAAGATTAATTTCTTTAGTGGGTTCATCCACTAACGAGGACGGTTCATCAATCCTCTTCAAACCTTGTGCGTACAAACCGGCAGTGTCATCCACATCACTTTCCTCATCATCGGCTGGGTCCTTCTCATCAATGATTTCATATACTCCTAATCCGTCACTGCTCCACACCCCTTCTAATTCCTCATCATCTTCTAAAACAATTGCAGTCTCTACAAACTCTGGGCACTTAAGACGGGCATGGCATCTCTGAGCTAAGTCTTGCAGAAACCTATCTGGAACGGATTTAGGATGACGCATCACAGGGTGCGCCGTAGACGTGGATGGGCTGACTAGACTCGAACTAGACTCTACCCCAACTGACTCAACTAACCTAGGAGATTCTGCACACTGTACATCTAACCTAGGAGATAAGAAATCTACTGGGAAAGAAGCATGGGTCTCGTGCCCTTGGGAAGAGGATGGACTAAAAACAGCGTAATCTTCCATTGAAACCTCAGTTTTAAAATTGGTGTTTTTTTTGGAAGTCGGAGGAGATCACGCAACAGGAAGAAGAAGACGGGGGAGGAGGGAGTTGCATGGGAAACAGATCGGGGAAGATGCAATCAAAGAATGGATCAGAGGATGAAAACCACATTTCGTGGAGTCGGGTAGTGGGGGAGGGAGGAGTAAACAGAGTTGATAGATCAATGGGTGGGCAGCGCCCACATGCACATGGCACAAACAGAATTTCAGGTGGTCTTTCCGTGAAGTACGGGTCGACCATAATCGGAGGGGAGTGGGGAACAAACCCCAATTGTTGAAACAAGGAGGCAAGATGGGATGGGAACAAAGAGAAGGTCGTGATGGAGCTCCCCACTTCCCGCGGCCTCCGGGATACTGACTTCATCGGAGAATGCTTCACCAGCTGCATCTCCTTCTTCTTCGGATGGTCTTCTTCTTCACTGAACAGCTTCTCAAAACAGACACAAAAGTCTTCCATGTCACCCACTACCCCCTTCAGTGGCGGCGGTGGGTCAGCAACATCACAGGCAACATCGATCTTCACATCAGCACAGGGCGGCGGCTTCTTCAAGGTACCGGGCTGCAATGGGCCTCTCACAAAATGTTGGCGGTAATCCCATGTAGCACCCATGATAATTAAAGGAATAATATTTCCTAATTAAATAAAAACTTACATAGAAATAATTAGTTATACTCTTAATGGGCCTTGACACATATATTGTATTTAAGAAACTAAAAATAAATGAGCTGTGATATAAAGCGAGCCCACTAGCTAATTACATATATGTATATAAAATCCTAGCCCAATTATTATCACCCATATATATACAAATATATATGTTAATGGGTTTTAACCGTGAGACCCTTGCCACCCACATAGACAAATTCAACCATCCACATATATGCTTCTAAAGCCAAACTCCTTATACCAACCCATTCGAGCCCAAACTCCATGTTCACTGTGGTATCCCAAAGCGAGCCCACGTGAGCCATTAAGCCCCTGTGCCCACACACACAAAACCCACCATCCACGTGAACCACCCAGCCCAAAGAGACAGGCCCGAAGCCTGCACATGCACAACCCAATCCCAAACCCTAATACACATAAGCTTGCTCGGACGTTGTATGTGTTAGCTTTAGGGTTTTAGGACCACATATGGCAAGTGGCTGTAAATATAGAATGGCAGGATGTAATGACGGGAAGGTTTAAAACCATGCCATTCTTGACGTGCAGAACCCTATCAGAAATCCCCCTATAAAACCACCTACCGTCGAACGTGCATGCGTTTGATGCTACGTTCTTCCACCTTCTTGCCTGTGGAACCTCCCTGCGCTATCTTCCTCCTGTTGTCGTGGCTGCTGCGGACCGCCTTCCTCTTATTCCTGCTGCCGTTTCCTCCTGCCATTGCAGCACCGGCATCCTTTGCAACCGAGAAGTAGACGTGAAGGGCGCCCATCCCCCTTCCTTCTTCCTCCTGCGGACAACCAAGCACCAGTTCCTCTGCTACCCACGTTGCTGTTACTGTTGTTTTGAAGCATCCTCAATCTTCTTCTTCCTCCTGTTGCTGTGGAAGCGGCCGAAGTTCTTCATCTTCCATCCCCTACTCGAAGCAGAGTCTCGTTCTACTCGTCCTTCACTTTTCATCGTCTCAATCATCACAAAAGGTAGGTGTTCTCGACATAAAGCTAAAGCAGTTAATATTAAACCTTAATATAACCTATGCATGTATATACCATATTCTTTTGATGCATCTGTAGGTGGTTCTCTGATGGTTAACCTATAGTCTTCATGCATGAACTTACCATGTATTTCATTACATTGTTGCATTGGTTTAAAAGCATGGATCACGAGCTTCCGGTGGGAAATGAAATAGCGACCACCATAGGGTCGCAGTTTCATTGAACTGCGCCTGTGCCGCATCCACCATATTTCTTTTGTGCGCCTTTAACCCTGTCACTAATTGCCTAGTTCACTGTCTTTAAAATTTAATAAAACTATCAAAGTTTACAGACTGAACACTGTAGCTAGTTAGTTATAGAGCTTTTTCCTTAACGGCTTGTTTGTGAGTGCCGGGGTATCCTTTGGCTATGAAATTTTATGGGTATATTATTGGGGTGGAGACCGAGGTAGTGAGAGTGGTTGCACCATTTTTCGTACCTCCTATCTCAAGATCTCCCATCTCTCAACGTAAAATTATTTTGAACGTCTGATTAGGTAGAGTTTTTCGAGCCCTTCATTTGGGTATATAGTTTGCGTAATTCTGACATGTGTACATCGAGAACGGGAGATTTGAAGAGTTGACTCTATTTATTAATTAAATGACGACATGCTGATTGTCATTAAATTCATTTAACGACCGCATGCAACGTCGTTAATCGTTTAATATATATATATATATATATATATATATATATATATATTGTAACTATATCTTTGAAAATCCATATCTACTAAACTATGCAACATCAAATTATAAAAAATATATTTTTGGAATCCTTGAATTTTTCTCCTAATTATCATATATTCTATTTCTCTAAATTATTTCATATAAATTAATGTGCCTTTGAATGTATATTTTTGAAATTATTGAATTAATTAGATATTGACGTGAATTCTTGTTGAATAAATTAAGTTAAAAATTATAGAATTAACGTCCCTCCAAGTGGACGCTAATTAATAAATGACACTACTTACGAACGTCAATTAAAATAAGTTTATTTAATTATAGTTAATTATAGAATTGGATGGACGTGAATTCTATAATTAACGCATTCATGTTCTCACTGTTTTCTTCCGGTTTTGACCAATACCTCGGGTCTTTTGGCACTCTCATCTCACGTCCGTAGATGGAGCCCCTTTTTCATGATTGGTTCATGTTATTCACCTCAACTCTCGGTGACATACGAGCCCTCCGTTGGACATTCCGTTCCTTCGGACTGGCAAGTTAGTCATTGGGACCTCCGTAAGTCTCCGCTAGTCTTGGATTCCCTCAAGGCAGCCGAGCTGGTTGTACCTTAAAAACCCTGGATCCGATCCGTGTCAATTTGGTTTTCCATTAGTCTCGACACTCTACTCCTTTTGGAATCTTCTTGTCATCGATTCGAGAACATAATCCTTTGACTCTATATTTGGCCAAATCTGATTCTGAAACATTAAGGGCTGTGGGTCTGCGACTTTTCAGTGCCAGGTAGGACGGAAGTCCAATTCTGTAAACCATGGGAAATCTGGGTGTGGCATTGCACCAAAGTCTGTACATCTATTATATTCTATTATATCTGTTATTCTGCAAATTCTATTATATTCTATTATTCTAATATTTTGTTGTGCGGTTATTCTGACAATATAGATATTCTGCTAGATTGTTTAATTCTGCTTATATTTATTGACACTCTGTTATACTTTGGCCAATTCTGAAGTTATGTTCCTCTAAGTATCTGTCCTTGTTATATTCCTATATCTTGTCCTTGGCTCTGCATGGGAAGTTATCCCTAACTCTCTTGAGCTTATATCTGCTTTTGACTTGGTTATTCATTTTTCTACTAGATTGATTGTCATGATTTTCAGGTTGTCTTGTTTCATGCATTACATCATCACGAACATGATAAATTGGCTAATAACTTATATTCTGCTTGATGGGAGATGTAATTCCTACTGAGCCTTTTGCTCACCAGCCTATTTTAACATTTTTCAGGTAATGATGTCGAAGACAACTAATATGATGGAGAAGGGCAAGAGTGAAGAGTGTTTTGGAGAATCGAGTCTGTGCCTTTTATCTTTCATTGAGTCTCATCCTGTCATTTGAGTCTTTTCCTTTTCATTAGAGTGTATTAATGAGTCCTTTCTTTATTTATGTAAGTGGAGTCAAGTTATGTAATTCAAATATTTGAGTATCAATAAAGATCATATTTCGTCAACATTGTCTGGCCTTGTGTTTATGTCTTATGGTTGCTCTGATTATTCACGACTGTATCACTGCCGCGTTACGAACTACACGTTCCACTGCTATCGGTTCGGGACGTGACAGTTTGTCGTATCAGAGCCTAGGCTTATTAAACCCTAGGTCTTGACTATAGGTTGCCATAAGTTCTAGGTTTAACTCCATTATTGCCCAGTGAGATTGGGTAGAACCTTGGGTTAAGAGTTAAAAAGGAATTATAATACTAATAATATCAGCTTATGAAAATAGCTTAGTAAATTTTCACGAGAATTACTTGATAACCTTACATGAGATTGTTTATGTCTTGTAGAACTAGATAGATTACAATGGCCACTGAGCGTGCCCAATGGCGTGAGATGCAAAGGACAGTTCAAGGATTGACTCAGGCTCTTCAACGGGTAGCTGAGGGTGGAGCCAATCGTGGAGCTGGAGAGTTGCATCGTGAGTTCCGGAGCCTCAATCCCCCTAGATTTAGTGGAACTCCTGATCCTGATGTGGTGGAAGATTGGACTAAGGAGATGGAAAGAATCTTTCGAGTAATGCAATGCTCGGATCAAGATAAGGTCATTTTAGCAACATTTCAACTAGAGAAGGATGCAAGGGCTTGGTGGGAGTCCGTGAAAGCCACTTTGCCAAACATTCAAGTAACTTGGGTAGAATTTTTAGAACACTTCAACGAAAAGTATTTCTCGGAGAGAGTTCGAGAGAGAAAAGTGGGAGAATTTGCTTCCCTCAAACAAAGAAGTATGACCGTGGCAGAATATGAGGCTCGGTTCTCGAGGTTGTCACGGTATGCGCCTCATTTGATCATGACAGAAAAGATGAAAGCTAGGAGGTTTTTAAATGGATTAAGACTGCAATACATACCCCAGTTGGCACCGATGGATATTCAATCATATGCCGAGATGGTTAAGAGAGCTCAATTATTGGAGGACGCTATGGAGTTATCCGACAAGGTTAAGGCGAGAATGGAGAAGCAGAAAGTAGATAATGGCAACAAGAGGCCTAATGAAGGCAATGCCGCTCCGAACGGCAAGAAGCCTAAGGAAGAAAAGTGCAAGTATTGTGGGAATGAGGGTCACACATTCGAGAAATGTCGCTGGAAGAATGGAGCTTGCTTTCGCTGTGGGAGCCCGGAGCATAGGGTAGCTGACTACCCCCTTCCTAAAGATCAACCGCAGTAGGCTAAGGATCACAAGGAAGCACGACATCGAGTACAACTACAAGCGATAAGACAAATCAAACCTGCTGACGATGAAGTAACTAGAGGTACCCCTTAACCTTGGCCTAGTTCCTTGGGTTGTTTTATTAGCATGCCTAGATGGTTTAGTATTATGAAGGGAAACTAGAACTAGATACCCCACTAATATAGATTGGAAATGAATTCAGTTGAATTTGGGGATCAAATTCTTTTAAGCGGGGGAGGGTGTAGCACCCCTGATAATTAAAGGAATAATATTTCCTAAATAATTAAAAACTTACATAGAAATAATTAGTTATACTCTTAATGGGCCTTGACACATATATTGTATTTAAGAAACTAAAAATAAATGAGCCGTGATATAAAGCGAGCCCACTAGCTAATTACATATATGTATATAAAATCCTAGCCGAATTATTACCACCCATATATAAATATAAATATATATGTTAATGGGTTTTAACCGTGAGACCCTTGCCACCCACATACACAAAGTCAACCATCCACGTATATGCTTCTAAAGCCAAACTCCTTATACCAACCCATTCGAGCCCAAAGTCCATGTTCACTGTGGTATCCCAAAGCGAGCCCACGTGAGCCATTAAGCCCCTGTGCCCACACACACAAAACCCACCATCCACGTGAACCACCCAGCCCAAAAGACAGGCCCGAAGCCTGCACATGCACAACCCAATCCCAAACCCTAATACACATAAGCTTGCTCGAATGTTGTATGTGTTAGCTTTAGGGTTTTAGGACCACATATGGCAAGCAGTTGTAAATATGGAATGGCACGATGTAATGACTGGAAGGTTTAAAACCATGCCATTCTTGATGTGCAGAACCCCTCTCAGAAATCCCCCTATAAAACCACCTACCATCGAACGTGCATGCGTTTGATGCTACGTTCTTCCTCCTTCTTGCCAGTGGAACCTCCCTGCGCTATCTTCCTCCTATTGTCGTGGCTACTGCGGACCGCCTTCCTCTTCTTCCTGTTGCCGTTTCCTCCTGTTGCTGCCGTTGCAGCACCAGCATCCTTTGCAACCGAGAAGTAGACGTGAAGGGCGCCCATCCCCCTTCCTTCTTCCTCCTGCGGACAACCAAGCACTAGTTCCTCTGCTACCCACGTTGTTGTTGCTGTTGTTTTGAAGCATCCTCAATCTTCTTCTTCCTCCTGTTGCTGTGGAAGCGGCCGAAGTTCTTCATCTTCCATCCCCTGCTCGAAGCAGAGTCTCGTTCTACCCGTCCTTCACTGTTCATCGTCTCAATCATCACAAAAGGTAGGTGTTCTTGACATCAAGCTAAAGCAGTTAATATTAAACCTTAATATAACCTATGCATGTATATACCATATTCTTTTGATGCATCTGTAGGGGGTTCTCTAATGGTTAACCTATAGTCTTCATGCATGAACTTGCCATGTATTTCATTACATTGCTGCATTGGTTTAAAAGCATGGATCACGAGCTTCCGGTGGGAAATGAAATAGCGACCACCATAGGGTCGCAGTTTCATTGAACTGTGCATGTGCCTCATCCGCCATATTTGTTTTGTGCGCCTTTAACCCTGTCGCTAATTGCCTAGTTCAATGTCTTTAAAATTTAATAAAACTATCAAAGTTTACACACTAAACACTGTAGCTAGTTAGTTATAAAGCTTTTGCCTTAACGGCTTGTTTGTGAGTGCCGGGGTGTCCTTTGGCTATGAAATTTTATGGGTATATTATTGGGGTGGAGACCGAGGTAGTGAGAGTGGTTGCACCATTTTTTGTGCCTCTTATCTCAAGATCTCCCATCTCTCAACGAAAAATTATTTTGAACATCTGATTAGGTAGTGTTTTTCGAGCCCTTCATTTGGGTATATAGTTTGCGAAATTCTGACATGTGTACATCGAGAACGGGAGATTTGAAGAGTTGACTCTATTTATTAATTAAATGACGACATGCTGATTGTCATTAAATTCATTTAATGACCGCATGCAAAGTCGTTAATCGTTTAATATATATATATATATTGTAACTATATCTTTGAAAATCCATATCTACTAAATTATGCAACATAAAATTATAAAAAATATATTTTTGGAATCCTTGAATTTTTCTCATAGTTATCATGTATTCTATTTCTCTAAATTATTTCATATAAATAAATGTGCCTTTGAATATATATTTTTGAAATTATTGAATTAAATAGATATTGACGTGAATTCTTGTTGAATAAATTAAGTTAAAAATCATAGAATTAACGTCCCTCCAAGTGGATGCTAATTAATAAATGACACTACTTACGGACGTCAATTAAAATAAGTTTATTTAATTGTAGTTAAATATAGAATTGGATGGACATGAATTCTATAATTAACGCATTCATGTTCTCACTATTTTATTTCGGTTTTGACCCATACCTTGGGTCTTTTGGCACTCTCATCTCACGTCCGTAGATGGAGCCCCTTTTTCATGATTGGTTCATGTTATTCACCTCAACTCTCGGTGACATACGAGCCCTCCGTTGGACATTCCGTTCCTTCAGACTGGTAAGTTAGTCATTGGGACCTCCGTAAGTCTCCGCTAGCCTTGGATCCCTCAAGGCAGCCAAGCTGGTTGTACCTTAAAAACCCTAGATCCAATTCGTGTCACTTTAGTTTTCCGTTAGTCTTGACACTCTACTCCTTTTGGAATCTTCTTGTCATCGATTCGAGAACATAACCCTTTGGCTTTGTATTAGGCCAAATATGATTCTAAAACATTAAGGGCTGTGGGTCCGCGACTTTTCAGTGCCAGGTAGGACGGAAGTCCAATTATGTAAACCATGGGAAATCTGGGTGTGGCATTGCACCAAAGTCTGTACATCTGTTATATTATGTTATATCTGTTATTCTGTAAATTCTGTTATATTCTGTTGTTCTAATATTTTGTTGTGCGGTTATTCTGACAATATAGATATTCTACTAGATTATTTAATTCTGCTTATATTTATTGAAACTCTGTTATACTTTGGCCAATTCTGAAGTTATGTTCTTCTAAGTATCTGTCCTTGTTATATTCCTATATCTTGTCCTTGGCTCTACATGGGAAGTTATCTCTAACTCTCTTGATCTTATATTTGCTTTTGACTTGGTTATTCATTTTTCTACTAGATTTATTGTCATGATTTTCAGGTTGTCTTGTTTCATGCATTACATCATCACGAACATGATAAATTGGCTAATCACGTATATTCTGCTTGATGAGAGATGTAATTCCTACTGAGCTTTTTGCTCACCAGCCTATTTTAACATTTTTTAGGTAATGATGTCGAAGACAACTAATCTGATGGGGAAGGGCAAGAGTGAAGAGTGTTTTAGAGAATCGAGTCTGTGCCTTTTATCTTTCATTGAGTCTCGTCCTGTCATTTGAGTCTTTTCCTTTTCATTAGAGTGTATTAATGAGTCCTTTCTTTATTTATGTAAGTGGAGTCAAGTTATGTAATTCAAATATTTGAGTATCAATAAAGATCATATTTCGTCAACATTGTCTAGCCTTGTGTTTATGTCTTATGGTTGCTCTGATTATTCACAACTGTATCACTACCGCGTTCCGAACTACACGTTCCGCTGCTATCGGTTCGGGGCGTGACATCCCACGTTAGTGGCCCGGAGTCTCCTAGAATGGACAATGCTGAGTCTCGGTAGCAAAGGCCTCTGCGGCCCATCTTTCTACCTGTAGGGGCGGCTTAGTCTACCCCTGCAATTGCACGTCGAGTCCCAAGCCCAGCTGATAGCCTAACTTTAGAATCATATGCCAACATTTCAAATCTCTAATCTTGGACTTAATCTTCACCTTTGATGGAGCAGTGGCGGGTTTGCGTGACGCATATGCCCATGAATAATTTAAGTCCGTCACTGAAAGAACTGGCCTGTTACTCGGCCATAGAGTGGGAAGAATCTTGTCTGTAATTACATCTACTGACTGGACTGTGGAGATACTTTTCACCTTAACCACCCGGCCTTGGAATGGGAACTTCAGGCACTGGTGGGCAGTCAAGGGTATATGATTCATATTGTCTATCCATGGACAACCCAGAATAGCTTTGAACATTGGGTCTATGTCCAATACGTAGAACTCCACATCCATCACCAAAGGCCATAGCTCAGCCTGCACTGTCACGACCCCATGGCACGCCCGTCTGGAGTTGTCATAGGCTGCAATGGTGGTCGGTGTTGGTCTAAGCATGTCTTCAGATATATTGCAGGCACGCAGTGTACTCAGCGGACACACATTTATCGATCCTCCCGTGTCCACTAGGGCAGACTCAACGGCCACTTTGTTTAAAGAAATGGTAATGCAGAGTGGCATCTACCGTGCCTCTGGGGGTGCCAATTCTGACTCGGAGAATGAAATGGAAGGCCCCCTGGTAATTGTCGCCAACACTGACGGAAAGCTATCTACCGCCACATCCTCGCTAACTATAACCTTTTGTAGAAAATCCCTGAGGGCGTCCTGATGTAGCGTGGATCTTTTAATCAACTACAGAACTGATATCTTGGCCAGCATCTGGTCCAAGTGCTGTAGTAGGTCATACTTCGTGCCTGGCACGTGGTCTATTTCTTCTGCTTCAGCTGTGGGGAAGGGAACTTGGGGGTTGGGTGCAGATGCACCGGAGGAAGGATAAACTCTGTGGAAGGGACGCCCGCTCCGGTGGGCGCAGTGTCGTGCGGGCTCGGCTCTAGATGGGCCCCCGCTTGGCCCAGTGGGGTAGGTGGGAGGGGTAGAAATGGGAGTGAGGATGACAGAGGTTGGCCTGACAGGCCCTGGCGGAGTGGTGATGGGTGAAGGGTTAAGTGGAGGGGTGATGATGGAGGGTATGGCGGGTGATGATGGAATGACTGGCGGAACGGTGGGGAATGTGGCGGTCGCAAAAGGTGGTCGGGAAGGGATAGTGGGTGGAGCGGTGGTAAAAGTGGCGGGTCGGAGGATGGATGGAACATGAGGAGCGGCAAAATTGGTATGGTGGAAGGCCAAAAGGTGAGCGGGGGTCTCATCATCAAAGGACCACCCAATGTTAGGGGTTGGGCGGTGGACTAGGTTCACCTGAGCCAGTGCCGGCGGCTGTTGTTGTTGTTGCTGCTGCTGAGGAGCGGGCGAATGTATTGGCATGGGATTCTAATGAATCCCGAGGTCTTGCTGTTGTTGCTGCTGCTACGGTGGTTGTGGTTGTTGTTGTTGTTGGAGGGGTTGCTGGAACTGCTGCTGCTGGGCTGCCGCCTGCTGTAGCTTGGCTTGTCTTCTTCTCTCTTTAATATCTTCAATGATTTTATGCATTTGGGTGCAATCAATCCTCTGGCCCTCATGCAAATCATACACCAAATCTCTAAACTGAAAGCACCTCTCTATCGTGTGCCCGGGCTGCCGATGGTAGATGCAATACCTTGACTGATCGGCTACCGGATTCCAATTCTGATGTTCCGATGGTAGTTGGATGTCACCAGTGTACATTAGAGCTGAAAAGATGTCGGGGAGGGTTTCTGGAAGTGGAGGATAGTTGACCCTCTTGGGTCCCGGCCGAGCACGCCCATAACCAGCGGGCGGAGGAACGTTGTGGTACTGGGGTGGCTGTTGAGGTTGTGGTGGTAGAGGTGGTTGTTGTGGGTGCGGAGGAGCTGGGAAAGTGGGTCGGGGAGCTTGCGGAGCGGTGAACTGGGGGTTGCGTGGGGGTTTCTAGAAATGGGGTGAAGCAGGCTGGTTAGGGAATTGAACAGCCTGGACTTGCTCGTTGACTTGGAGTCCCTTAGTAACTAGGCCCTGGGATTTGCGGGTGGTCTTGGACTTCTGGGCCTCGAACAAAGAATGGATAGGGGAATCTTTAAATTGGGTCTGGGTAAATCGGGCCCAACTGTACAACTGGTGCATGTTAGAAATATCGTTCATTGCCAAAAAATTCCAGAACGTCGGAGTAGCATTAGAAATCAGCAACTTTACCTTTTCTTCTTCCGAGATCTACCCGGGCACACGCGAGGCCATCTGCCTCCATCTATCGGCATATGCTTCGAAGTCTTCATCCGGCTTCATCTTTTCTGCAACCAGGTCGGTGAAAGAATACTCGGGCCCAACCCGATCCTGGAATCTCTGAATAAACTTCTCCTTCACGGTCTTGAAACTTTCCGCCTCCTCCAGAGGCAATGTGTAGAACCATTCAAGGGTGACCCCGTCCAAGGATCGACGGAACAGATACGCCATTAAGCGGTCATCATTCTGGAACTGCGCCGATTCATTGAGAAACTCCCTGACATGAATAAATGGGATGCCATTCCCGTCATATTTCTGGTACACGGGGAGTTCAGACTACGGCGGGAAACGAATGTCCAAAAGTTAGGAATGGGGACGTCAGCTAAAGACTACGGAATGACCCCCTTGTGGAGGAGGTCAGTCTGTTGCTGCATGGCAGCCCATTTGTCCAGAAGTTCCCGTTCCCGGGAAGGGGAAGATATGGCAGGAAGGATCGACCGGAGTATGGAATCGAAGGATAGACTAACTGAGGGGGCAGCCCATAAGATGGATAATGGGCCAGGGAAGGGCCCATACCCGCATGAGCCAACTGGGCGGCCTCTGATTGCAGACGGACGAAATCAACCGGGGCCACAAGGGCCTGCGATGTTGAAGGGAACGTGGTGTAAGGATCACCATAAGAAACGGTGGGGATCTGGGTCTTCCCCTTATCAAGTGATTGATGGGCCGAGGTAGAAGCCTGGCCCGCTTCCATGGTGGAGAATAGAAGATCCTGAGGACGGATGGGAGTAAGATCGATGGGGGCTGCAGAGGTGGCCCCTAATCCAACAATCGGGGGTGTGGAAGTGACGGCAGTAGTTGTGCCAGCAGAAAGTACTGAGGGCGGGACATCTGCCCCTTGCAAGGCTTGTTTCAGCAGGTGGAGTTGAGTAAGATCCAGCTGGGCCATCATATGGAGAACCTGACTAGCCGAGCCGCTAGTGGATGGATCTGAGAGGGAGGGTTGAGCACCCTCAACAACAATGGTCGGGAAAGGAGGGGCAGTCCCCTCTTTCCCTTGCACATGAGCGACCCTAGGTGGGTCCTCCAAAAGTCCCTGAGGGAGAGAATCCTCAGAGGGATGGGAGAAGTTGTAAGATGACATAATTGGCGGTGAATCCAACAAGGGATTGGAATAAGAATGAGAAGGCGAACCACCCTTAGGAGACAATCCTGAGGGTGTGAGACAGCTCCACATACACGGATGACAATGGGGGAGGAGTAAGCAAACAGCCCTAAGTAGGGATCTAAGACAAACAACTCAAATCAAATGCAACAACGGAGGGGAGAGCTGAGATGAGAATCAACCAATTAATGCAACCCAGTTTCGAATGATGCGTGCAAGATTTCACAAATTCTTCCTTTTGGGATCTTAGTGAATTAATTAAGATTTATGTTCACTTCACTAGAAGGTACCTAGCCAAGGTAGGGAGTGGGCAACTGGCTGACACTAGGGGACTCTCTCTCTCTCTCTCTCTGATGTAAACCCTAAACTGGGGGGTAGTACGGTACAACATGCCCGGCGTCCGTGTGGGAATCCACGGCTCACAGGGGCTTACGGAGGCCCTCAGCAAGGTCCCCTAGTCGGCTCCAAGGAATATGGAGACGAGAGGAAACCCTACCTCGGTAGGAATGCAACTACTAATGAGAGTGTGTATGATCCTATGTGCACCGGAGTGCATGCAAAGTCTAACCTAGATCTAGCAAGCAATGATCAAGTAAATGTAAGAAAATGAGATGAACACAATCATGGAATAATAAAACAACGGCAAAGTGGGAGATCCAAATAGCACCAAAATGTATATGTGATGATATAGATCAATGGCCAAAATGTAGTTTCGGGTGCACTGTAGCAGTAAAACGACGGTCTGATTAAGACCGCTCAGTGTTTCACACGGTCTTGAATAGACCGTTCAGGGAGAAAAAAAAACGGTCTGGGGTGGACCGTGCAGGAGCAGGGAGTAACACCGAAAATAAAGAAAAGACATGAAATGCTGAAATGACTTGAGAATGAGACTCCAAAGCATACCTGGATGGGGCGGCCCTTTGACAGACCGCTCAGAGTCTGGGACGGACCTGAAACAACCGCCGAACAGCAACAGAAATCACAGATGTAAAAATTGCAATGTACCTGGGCTAGCAATGGTGAACGGTCTGTATGAGACCGCAGGAGGTTGTGAACGGTCGGAGAGGGACCGCTAGATGGCTAGCCCGACATTAACTTTGTGACGATCACGGGACGACCAATATCCAGCCATTCAAAACAGAGAGCGGCTTACAGAAGACCGCATGAACCCCAGAGGATAGAAATGTGAGATGGGCCAACGAACAATCTGCAATACTCAAAGAAGGAGACTAACAAAATGCACAAATAGGTCAGCAAAACATTAACACGATGGGCACTAGGTGTCTCACCGTGATCGCCAAAAAAGAGGGTGTTAACATGTTTTCCTTCTTTCCCCTTTTGATTACCCTTCCAACCCCTTCTTTACTGTGCTAATGTAAAGAATTAAACGATGTGTAAATAGCAGGGTGAAGGATGTGGAATGTGTGTGATCGCCACCAAGGTGCCGAATGTAAGTAAGTACACCGTACCTTAGAAAGAAAGGGGAGACACTCGCCTAGAAAAGCACAGCAGTAATACGCGGCTCTGGAAGAATCACCCTAAAGATGCACGGTCGCTCAACAGACCACCCGACAGCGCTGGGATGAAGAGTAGCCAGATTACAGAATGGTTCGGTATCCACCGCTGAACAGAACTGGACGGTCAATGGACGGCCGCCCTGTCCCTCGAATGGATAGAAGAAGACCGCACTGTACCACCAACTTCCAAAACGTGGGATCTCTACCTCCACCCTTCCCGGCTGGTCAGGAGGAGTGGGCCTCATGTTGCGATGATGCTGACCTGCAAAACAAAGTGTAGAACACAAAAAGGGACCCAATATCAGAACTAAAATGCGTACTAAATGCTGAAAGAGAAGGAAACGAACATAACAAAATGAAATGAGGGAAACCTGGAGGTTTTTAAACCCCTAGGGGCACCAAAAACATAGGAGGATGTATGTAATGCGATGAAAGAATGAAGAAAAACAAACGGAAGAAAGGAGAACGACGCATGCAATGAGAAAACAGACGGAGGGACTCGCGAACTAATAACTCAAACAAACAGTGTACTCCCTGAACCGGAGGCCTATGCGGACGTAGAAGGCCTCCCTCCCTGTCTTGGGTTGCTCAACAATCCGGCAGAGCTTCACCGTGACCTTGAAATCTTCCCGCCTTTCAAAGCTTGCCCTTAGGGTCTATTTATAGAGCTTAAGAAACGAGCCCCGAAATTAGGGTTTCCAATGAATATTAGCTCGAGATATCAAAAGAAAATCCATAGATAATGGAATTATCTTCCAACCACTCGAAACGACCCCTCATTTGGTTGAGAAACCACGGATAAATGGTTGGAACAAATCAAGGATAAAACCACAGATAGAGAGAGAAAAGACCATAGTTTTTCAGCAATCGGACCATTACGTGGTCACGCGATAGACCGCCCAATACACTAAGCGGTCAGTCACCAGACCATCCCATATGTCGGTGGAAATTAAGTAAGTGAGAAATATTATCCAAATATCCATCGAACTGACCGATATTTTTGCCATTGGACTCTCATGAATTGGGCGGTTCTTAATGGACCACTCAGCTCACTGAACGGTCAAAAATCAACCGTCCAACGCCTGTCGGTGATAAATCAAACTAAATTAGATAATTAGATAATTATCTGAATAGTCAACGAATCTGGGACTCTGAGAACTGGACGGTCATAAGCATACCGTTCCATGGGTCTGGAAAGCTACTTATGAACCACGAAAAAGCTTTGTCGGTAGAAATTCAGAAAATCACACTAATATCCAATAAATAGGTAAACAGTTAATCCTCAACCGCTCAGTTACTGAACGGTCATGCAATGGGCCGCGCAATGGCTTTATGCTTGAAACTTAATAAAATGTGATAAATCAAGCCAGACCAGGGCCCATTAAGCCCTAAATTAAAGCAGACCAAGTTAGGGAGGGAGAAAGATATCCATAAAATAGGCCCAATAAGCTGCCTGAAAATAGCACACTAAGCAATGGACAACTTGAGGCATCAACAAATGGTGATAAGAGAAATGACTCAACTTATCGGCAAAAAATGGATGTCCACAATATACAGTTGTTCAAGGTGTTGAGCTTTATATTACTCCGGATTTGTTTGAGCGTGCCTTAGGAGTTTCGGCTAGAGGAGCCGACATGGTTTTTGGTCATAGTGCTATTGAGGAAACTTTTCTTGCTATGACCAGTTGTGATTACGTGCATGGCGTCAGCAACTTAATCATATTGAATGCAAATCATTTTCCACCATTGCAACGTATATTGCACCATATGTTTACCTCCCTCATTTATCCAAAGAGTGACAGTAGAAATGAAGTGGTAGAGGTTCACAGGTTTCTATTTTACAATGTTATGAATGGGATTCAAGTGAACATGGGTCGCCTCATGACGACTCTAATTGGAACCTGCTGAACCAATTTGCGGAGATCCTTGCCCTATGCTTCATAGTTGACCGGTATATTCATCTATGCTGGGATCAATTTGACAGATGAATAGTTCATTTATGTTCGACAAGATGATATATATAATGAGCATAAGATTTTCACAGATTTTGGATATTATTATGGTCCCGATGGTGAGTTACACCGGGATGTGCCCATTTATAGGGAAGATGCAGTCAATGAAGAAGAACAAGAATAGGAGCAACAGGAAGATCAAGGGGAACTACCCCCTCCAGTCCAGGCGGAGGATCAACGTCCACCACCTTCACCTCATCATATGAATCCAAAGATGCCTCCCCCACCACTGTTCTTTCGTGGGGAGTCTTCTACTCAGGGGGCCGGACATCGGTCTTGGGTAGACTATGAGACTTTTGACAGGTGTTTTACTGGGCTAGAGACTCAGGTGGACACTTTTGGGGATCGTCTCTCTACTTTTGGGGATCGTGTTGACACAATGGGGAATGTGATTGACACCATGTCAACTCGCATAGATTCCTTCTCCACTATTTTGGACACTCTCTCCACTTAGATGACCACACTCTCCACCCATATGACTACCCTCACAGATAGTGTTGCTGATTCTAGCCAGGCCTTCCACATCATGAACTTAACACTTCTTGGAATGCAGCGCCGTGATGCAGCCCATGACATTTCCATTAGCCATATTCAAGATCGTCTTCAGCTTCAAGACCATTCTCTTGAGGACATCCGCCGCCACCTTGGATATCAGGCTCCTCTTCTAGCGGATCAGCCTCTTGCAGATGACCCATGAGGAATATCTTTGGCTTCCTACCTCTAGACTATTGTACTTGGGTCATATGTCTTTTGGGTCTACTATTTGTCTATCCTATCCCCTCCTTTGATGGTGCCAAAGGGGGAGTGGTAGTTATGCAGGTCTTATATATAGTTTATGCATGCATGTCCTTGTGTTTTGCATGGATGATCATCTGCGAGGATTTCTTTCATTTGTGAGGATTTCTTTTTGAGTCATTGCATATTGTGAGTCTGTCTTGCATTTGTCTTTATCATGATGTCTAGAAGTCTTGCATTCTCCCAAGCATCAATGTACCTTGTAATGAATGCAATTGGTATTTGATATCAAATGGTTGGCTCTTGTCTCTCATTTCCCATCTATCTTGGAAAATCAAATTGAAGAGGGGGCGATCTCGCGCTGCTCCTGAGCGGGGAAGGGGTTGACCATGTAACCTTAAGATGTTAACTGCAAGAAGGGACAATAGTCAGAGGTGCCCAGGGATAGATCCCCAGGGAAGACGCTCTGATGCTTAAGTCAGCACAGGTAGTAGAGCACAGGTGCGAAGAGGAAAGTTGTGAGGAAAGTGGGAGCACGAGATCCCTCTGCACCAAAAAGTGAAGTGGATCCCGTTCAGGGTTATTAGCTCTTGCCTGGCTTAGGCTAACCTTGTCGCAGTGGGACATGTCCTGTTTAAATAGTCGCATGTTGTGAGAAATGATCCCCGTAAGCGGAGGAGTTCTAGGGGGGGTACCTCCTTCATGAGGGCACCTTACGGTGTGCAGACTCTTGGTTTCCCATGTCCCATTAAACTTCCTATCATTAAGGGATTCACAACGGCCGAATTAATAAGATTCCATCAGCGAGCCCGAGCGAACGACACTTGTTCAAGAGTGGTCTCCCGAGCGATAAGTGTAGGGTCAGGGCAAAGAGTAGGGGGCTCCGGGGGAGCTTTCCCGATCAACTGATGCTCGGACTTTCGAACCCGAAGGCCGCCTAGGAAGCGCTTGTTCGAGTGAGTTTTTGGGCTTTATAGTAAGTGGGCCTGAGGGTTGCCACTTTGAGGAGTTGGGCCTCATTTGGTCAGGGATGGACCTTGTTTGGGCTCTCCATACGGGCGGTGAGATTTCCTCTCTCCACTTGTCCCCCTCGTACTCCTGAGCCAAGTCAGACTCGGACAAGTAACATTTGGGCTGGACTGTTAGTGGCACTGGTTGGGTAAAGATATCTCTCCGGTAGGGGCCACATGATGCGGCTCACCTTTAAAATACATCTGTTATGATGAGTAAGAGAAGGCCCCTCCTCGGGAGATCGGACGACGCGCCGCCTCCCATCAGGGTTTGTAGGTATTGTGCGTTTTTGTGTCCTTTTATCTCCGAGGTTTTTAGGGTTTTGCCTCTCTTTTGTAGTTATATTTGAGGGGGGCTACCATGCTGTGAGAGTAGTTTCGGAGAGGCGGAGAATCGTCGCGGCCATTGGAGCTAGAAGAGCTTACTGAGGCGGTGATTCGCAAGTTCCTTTTCTTCTCTGAAGTTTTCTGGCTTAGAGCTTTCCCCTTCTTCTTCTCTCTGTCTCATGGCGGACCATCATTCTGAGGCTGAGGGGCGGCAGAGAGAACGGACCCCTAGGGTTTTCTTGATGCCGCCGGAACTGCTCTGCAGCGAGCTGGGGGAGGCGGAGGTGAAGCGGCTGGAGAGTCGCTACGGGCTGCATTGGCGATTTCAGTTCCTGGCATCTAAGCCTCATGAGTCTAGCCTGTCCACATGCTCCGACCTCTTTTGTTCCTTCCTCCTGGCCTGGAAATGTGGTTTTCGCCTACCCCTTCATCCCTTTGTTGCCGAGTTGCTTCGATTCTACCGGCTGGCTCCTGTCTAGCTGGTCTCCAACTCGTATACCTTCATTTTCCTTTGCGGCCAGTGCGGGGTGCGTGCCTCATTGGATCTTTTCCATTATTTCTTCGAGTTGAAGGATAATCTCTATGCGGGGAAGGGCTTCTTCTTCATTCAGGCAAGGCAAGGAAGGAGCTATGTGTCCCTCTCTGGGAAGGATTCTTCTCATAAAGGGTGGAAGACCCAATATTTTTGGGTGGGCCCATCGGCAGTTGGTGTAGTCTAGAATTTTTCGACGGCGCCCAATTTTCACTCGAACATTCCTCCGAAGCAGACCGTGTTCTCTCCGGAGGTGGAAGAGGAGGCTGCCATCCTTCAGCAGAATCGCCGGGAGACTGCTGATTTGGTGACTTCTTCCAACATTGAGGGCTACCTCTCTCGTATGCTGTCACCGATAGGTGAGAAGTTTGGGAACTTGGTCTTTTTCCTTACGGAGTAAGAATCTTCCTTCTCTCAGTCGGATTTTTATGGTTCAGACCTGAGGCAAGCGGTCGAGGAGGAGGCACCTCCGTCCGAGTTGGAGATCATCGACCTGGACGAGATGCCGGCTCCGGATGACCTTCAAGCTTCAGAGGGCTCATCCCGCGCCCTGGATAAGGGCAAGCGGGCAGCCAAAGATGGCGTCTCCGAGCACCGGGGGGTTGATAAGTGTCCATTTTCTATAGTAATTCATTGCATGTACACCCTTTTATGTACATATAATTAGGTAATTATGCATATTTCATAGTTAACCTCAACTCCGCATTTAAATTAGAGCTTTCACGTAAATTGATTAATTTGGTGATATTATTTGATAAATTAAAGTTGTGGGTCATGGGCATTAATTCTCCATTGCATAACTATGAGCATTTGAGATTTATGTGCACATTATGGTAATTTTTATAGACTAGATTGTAATTATGTGTGTGCAGGACACCGAAGGTAATTGCAAAAGAAGCCAGGGGCAAAACTGTCATCACAACTTTGACCAAGTCAAATAAAGAATTCAAAATATTTTGGTTGGAGGGAAAAGAAAGTTCAAAATTTTGAATTCAAAGTTTGAAAAGGAGGAATTCAAAGTTTAAGTTTGAAAAGGAGGAAAAGGACATTCAATGTTTGAATTAAAGGAGAGACATGATGAGCCTTGAGAAATGGGGTGCCTAAAGTCTAAGAAAGGGGGTGCCCACCTACTTTTTCTCTTCCCCATGCATCATATTCTACCTAAATCTCAGCCATCCATCTCCTTTTGATATAATCTTCACCCTCCATCTACCCAACTTTCCCTATAAATAGCCCATGACAAGGAGGAGAAAGGGAGTTCTTCTTTTGGCAATTTGTCATCCTTTCTCTCCCTCTCACATCTTTTAGTTTGTCGAGTTTGCCCTCTTCTGGCCCTCTTCTCCTCTTGTTGTCTTCATGAAAATTCTTTATTTTTACGTTCTCTACAACGTCTTCTTCTGCATCATCTTCTAATTCCTTCTGGTTTTCAAGCTATTTCGTGTTTTTCACTGTGCTGTCCTGTTCATCTGTGAACCAGTATTTCTCTCTGTTCCTCCCCTTGTTTCTCACCCTTCTAGTCATTTTCTCCTCTTTCTTTCTTCATAAAAGTTCTTTGTTTTTAAAAGATCTTCAACTTCTTCCTCTACGCCATCTTCTAAATCTTTCGGGTTTGAAAGTTATTTCTCATTTTACAACTTGCTGTCCTGTGATTTCACTATTCATCCAAGGTTCTGGCTTTTGTTATTCCTCCATTTTAAAGCTCTTCCACTCTTCTTTTCTCTCTAAGTTCTTCGTCAAAGTTCTTCCTCTTATGTAGATCTAGATTTTCTTATTCTATCACTTTCTCCAATTCTTCTTCATTTACGAGTTATATTTATTTTCTCACTATTTTACTCTCTCATCTTCTTCTTTCTTCATCTCCACACAAACTCTTCCACATTTCTCTCTATATTTCTCTCCAAAGTTTGTCCTCCACAACTCCCCTTTCATGGCGGCGTGCACATCAAGATGGGTGACGTTCCAAGGCTCGTGATGTGGACGGCGACGGCTTCTTCATCCACCTCTTTCCACGGCGATCTCTTTCAAGGCGGAGTGATCCTCTCCAAGGCTCGACGAGGAGGAGACGACGGCGTCATCACCATTGCTACTACCATCTTCACACCTTAGGCTCCTCTTTTTGTTATTGCTTTAGTTTCATTTTACTTCATTGTAATCTCGTCACATCTTTAGTGTAAGCTTGTCTTGCATTTCATGTACTTGTTACTTTATGTTAATGAAAGAAGTGTTCATTGTATCTAGATCTTGTTTATCTTCCCTCTCTTCTTCCTTCTTCTACCTCTTCTTCTCCACTTTATGTAATTATTTTCTAAAGCATAGGCTCATAGTCATAAGTGTTTTTAATTAAGTGTTTGGTTCATTCACAATTTATTATTTTATTTAAGCAAAGCAAAATCACAAGTGTTTTTCTAAAAGGTTATAAAGTTTTTAACTTTCAAAATCTCTTCTTCCCTGTGGATTCGACCCTTCTCGCCACCATATTACGTCTCTCTTTCATCTAGTGCGAGTTGGAATTTTTAAGATTGATACGTGTGTTTTAAACGATGAACTTTTGCGTGATCAATTTTTGGCGCCGTTGCCGGGGAGGAATGATGATTTTTGATTTAAGAACTTTATTTTCCTTGTATTTATAAGTGTACTAATATCACTTTCTTTTTCTTATTTCTACAGGTGAAAAAAAAAGAGAGAACGAGGGAACACACTTCAAGAATTGAAGCTAAAAAAATCAAAAAAAAGAAGAAAGAAAAAAAAGAGCAGTTAAGAGGTAAGCTCTCCTCCCTTTCCTTAGTCTTTTTGTCATTTCATTTCAAAAAAAAAAAAAAGAGAACGAGGGATTGCGCATCAAGTAAGTCTTCAAACTTATTCCTCTCATTTTGTGACATTTCCTTAATGTTTTTGCATATTGTGGTTAGATAGGTTCACAACAAAAAAAACTCTTCACTTGAACTCGATAAAAATCTGTATTCCAAGAGTAGAAATCACACTTCCATGTTTTAAGTCATGCATCATTTAGGATAGTATTTATTTTCTTCTTGTTACTTAATTGTTGTTAATTGCATTGTTGAAGATTGCGGGAGGCAAGGTGAGTACTCTAACTTTTCTAATAGCATGCTCATGCACTTCCATGCTTGCATAGAACCCCTTGTTTGAACTTGCTTTGTTGCATATCATTTCAAAGTATCTTAAGGGCAACACCCATAAGTAAGATAAGGTGGGGATTTCATCACCCTTCCTTAGCCCACAAACTACAATTCCCTTGCATCTTTGCATCACCTAGGCCTTAAATAAAATCCAGTAGACGTTGGCCCTATGTTCACACTGTGGTTCTTGTGTTATTTGGACTTACCCTCATATGAAAACCGGTGCCTAAGGCAAGACGATCGGACGGTAAACGCCTTAAGTGGGCTAGTGGTTTGACATAATTAGGTCCCTACGAAAGTAGGGGGAACCTCCCACTACCCCACCCCTTACCTGGCCGGTGGAAATATTGAGGGTGAACTTAAGTTTCACTTTAGCTATTTTGTGAAACCCAATTTGTAGGTCTAGGTCACATCTAGGGCATTAAGTAATTTGTGTGACAACTTGTTTGTGTTTGCATACAAAAAATTTTAAAATAAAATAAAAAAACAAAAAATTCTCCTCTTATCTCTCTTCGTCCTTATTTGAGTCAAAATAAAAAAAATTAATAAAAAAATTATAAAAATCATCATAAAATAATTCTTTCATCTCTCATCTCTCATCTTTAACCTTGGTTTATGCAAGGGAGAAGATCTCAACACATTGACTTAGTTGAGCCCATTAGTGAGATTGAGCGATTCATTTTTAATCCGGCTCAAAATCAAACCCAACCTATGGCTGAACAACACCAATTAGGGGTGCCCAAACAGATGAAGGAATATTTCATTCCTTCGAATTATCAGCCATCCACTTGTATCCAACTGCCTAATGTCCCTGCTTTGCACTATGAGATCAAATGTAGCACCATTCAGATGCTCCCATCCTTTTATGGGAAGACCAATGAAGATCCCTATAAACATCTGGATGAATTTCTAGAAATTTGTTCCACTGTAAAAATTCAAAATTTCACAGATGATGCTCTCCGCCTGACCTTATTCTCTTTCTCACTTAAGGACAAAGCCAAATACTGGCTAGGGACCTTAGGGAAACCTATTGGCACATGGGCAGATATGCAGCATGAGTTCCTTAAGAAGTTTTACCCCATCGGTAGAACCAACACCATGAGGCGGGCAATCACAGGATTCGCGCAACTCCCAAATGAACAAATGCATGAATCATGGGAGAGATTAAAGGAACTCCTCAAAAAATGCCCACATCATGGGCTCTCCAAATGGCAAATAGTGCAAGCTTTCTATGAGGGCCTAGATGATCAAGTTAGGCAGATTGTTGATGCATCATGTGGTGGGGCCTTTATGAGCAAGAGTGAGGATGAGGCCTATGCCTTATTTGAAATGTTGAGCGAGAATTCAATCAACCACGCTTCCTTATCCTCATATGAGAGAACCATTGGGCCATCTAAACGGGCTTGGATGTATCGTGTGGAACCTGAAGCTAGAGTGGATGTGAATTTCATCCATCAAAAATTGGACAAGGTGGATATCATGACCCAAAAGCTAGAACAAGTTGATATGTTGGCCAACAAGTTAGACCAGCTCCTGGCCCAAAATAAACAAGAAACCACCATCTTACCTACGTCCAACCCATACTCGGACCCAACACACCATGAGGTGTGTACTTTATGTGCTAGCCCGGACCATCATGTGTCTGATTGCCCAACAGCAGCCCAGTTACCACCTTTTATACAGGAGCAAGTCCAAGCAGCCCAGGGGTTCTCTAAGCCGAACTATGACCCATTTTCTAATACCTATAATCCGGGCTGGAGGAATCACCCCAATTTCAATTGGAGAAATCAACAATCTCACAATCAGCCCACCATCCCCTCTGCGTCTCAAACTCACAAACCACCCATCCAACACCAATTTCAAGCACAGTCACCATTTCAAGGAAATGTTTATGGTCGGGGACCGCAAGCCCAACAACCACTTCCCTGATTTAACCAGGGTCAGGTCCCATACCAACCTCCTCAGCCCAATTACGGGCAATCTTCCAATTCCCACCAAATCTATCAACCTCCTCCGCAACACCACCAGGACTCCCAAACTGATGATAGATTCCATCAATTACAACAACTAATTCTGGCCCAAAACCAATCCTTCCAATAAACCATGCAAGCCCAAAATCAATCTTTCCAACAGACCTTCCATGCCCAACAACAAACTATTTCTAAGTTGGAAACCCAATTGGGCCAATTGGCTGAAGCCACCATGAGAAGGGAAATGGGCCAATTACCAAGTCAGCCTATTGCTAACCCCCGCAATCAACAACCTCCAGGCTTCCCTCTAAGAGCTCCCATTCTTCCTCAACCCAATTAGCCCAATCAACCTCAGCCGCCCCCTCCTGTAGGTCCTCAGTTTGACAATGCCAAAGCCATCTCTACCCTTATGAGCGGGAAAATTCCTAATGATCCTTATCAGGCTAAGGATGTGGGTAGTAGTTCGGGCCAATACGCCTACAAGGAGAGTAATAGTGAGGATGAGGAGCCTGTGATTGTGCAAGAGAAGAAAAAGGCAGAGGGTGGAGAGAAGAAGCTGGATAAAGGGAAGGTGAAAGTTGATGAAGGGCCCCAAGAATATGTGCCTAAGGTCCCTTTTCCCGATGCTCTAAAGCCGAAAGCTCATAAGAAATCACCGGTACAACAGGAAGAATTAGTGGAATTGTTTAAACAAGTGATTATCAATATTCCACTCTTGGATGCAATCAAGCATGTGCCGGCATATGTAAAGTTTTTGAAAGAGCTTTGTACTCCAAAGAGGGAGCCAAGGGCGGTGACTCAAAAGGTCCGCTTGTCTGAGGATGTGAGTGCTGTTTTGATGAATCATTTGCCAAAAAAATTGAAGGACCCCGGAGCCCCTTTAATCTCATGTGATATAGGAGGAGTCACTTTTGATCAAGCATTGCTAGACTTAGGTGCTATCGTGAATCTTTTACCCACCTTTATCTATGAGCAGTTTGATCTAGGGGAGTTAAAACCCACTTCAATCATCCTCCAATTGGCTGATAGGTCGGTTAAAACACCAAGGGGTCTGTTGGAGGATGTCATTGTTAAAGTGCATGAATGTTATTTCCCGGTATATTTTCTCATTCTTGATATGGCCTCGTCCAAGGATTTAAAGCACACACCTATTATTTTGGGACGTCCTTTTCTAGCAACTGCTAAGGCCAACATCAACTGTGCCACGGGAATGATGGATATATCATTTGGAGGCGAAAAAGTTTCTCTGAATGTTTTTAAGGCTTCTCAGTATCCGGATCAAGGAGATGAATGCAATGTCATTGATATCTTTGAGGATGTGATTCCGGATAACATTGAGGACACCCTAGAAGAGGGTAGCATGCTTCAGGATTCTCCTCTCTCTTCTGCACCCTGGTCTAGGGTGGAGTCACTTCCTCCATTACAATCCGAACCTACTCTTCCATCTCTGGATCATCCGCCTACTCTTGAATTGAAACCTCTGTCAGACTCCCTTAAATATGCATATTTGGGACCTAATCACACTCTACATGTCATCATTGCCTCCAATCTCACTTCTGCTCAGGAATCCCAACTCTTAACTATTCTTAAGGAGCATAGGGGGGCAATAGGTTGGTCGGTGGCGGATCTCAAGGGGATCAGTCCGGATGTTTGTATGCACCATATCTCTTTAGAGGACAATGCCAAACCGAGCAGGGAGATGCAACGTCGGTTGAATCCGAACATGAAAGAGGTGGTTAAGCAAGAGGTGGTGAAGTGGTTAGATGTCGGAATTATATATCCCATCTCTGATAGCAAGTGGGTCAGTCCTACACAAGTTGTTCCAAAGAAATCCGGGCTGACCGTGATTCAAAATGAGAAGGGTGAAGAGGTGCCGATAAGACTACAAACGGGGTGGAGAGTATGTATTGATTATAGAAAATTGAACTCAATGACAAAGAAAGATCATTTTCCTCTCCCGTTTGTAGATCAGATTTTGGAAAAATTAGCTGGGCAAAGATATTTTTACTTTTTGGATGGATACTCCGAGTATAATCAGGTTGCTATCTACCCGGAAGATCAGAAAAAGACTACATTCACGTGTCCGTATGGCACGTTTACATTTAGAAGAATGTCGTTTGGGCTTTGTAATGCCCCTGCCACCTTTCAGCGGTGTATGATGGCAATCTTTTCTGAAATGGTGGGGGATTTTTTGGAAATTTTCATGGATGACTTCTCAATTTTCGGTGACTCATTTGATTGTTGTTTGGAGAATTTGCAGAAGGTGCTGGCACGATGCATTAAATCCAACCTTGTGTTAAGCTGGGAGAAAAGTCACTTTATGGTAAGGGAAGGCATTGTGTTGGGCCATGTTATTTCTGAAAAGGGAATAGAGGTAGACAAGGCTAAGGTTGATCTGATTTCTAATCTTCCTCCCCCTTCGTCTGTCAAGCAAATCCGCTCTTTTCTTGGTCATGCGGGTTTTTATAGATGATTCATTCAGAACTTCTCTACCATTACTCGTCCGCTCACTAAGCTCCTAGGCAAGGACACTCCATTCCAGCTAGTTGAGTCTTGTCTTGAGGCTTTTCACTCTCTTAAAGCGGCCCTCACTCAAGTCCCAATCCTACAGTCTCCTGATTGGTCACTCCCATTTGAAATCATGTGCGATGCATCTGCCTATGCCATAGGAGCTGTGTTAGGCCAGAGAATTGACAAAAAACATGTGGTAATTTATTATGCGAGTCGCACCCTCGCCGATGCTCAATTGAATTATACCACCACAAAGAAAGAACTTCTGGCTGTTGTATTTGCCCTAGAAAAATTTCGCTCATATCTTTTGGGGGCCAAAGTCATTATTTATTCGGATCACGCTGCATTGAAATACCTGCTCACCAAGAAGGATGCTAAACCCCGTTTGATTAGATGGATTCTCTTGCTACAAGAATTTGATCTTGAGATCAAGGACAAGAAAGGGTTAGAGAATATTGTTGCTGATCACTTGTCTAGGATTGTGATTCCTGAAAGTGCTCCTATGTCTGATTCCTTCCTTGATGAATAAATTCTTTCCATCTCTCACAACTCAACCCCCTGGTACGCTCACATAGTTAATTACCTAGCGGTAAGATAGATTCCAGGAGGGTGGTCTAGGCAGGAGAAGGATCGATTCTTTTCAAAGGTTAAGCACTACTTTTGGGAGGACCCCGAATTATTCCATGTTGGTCCGGATCAAATAATTAGGAGGTGTGTCCCCGAGGAGGAACACCAAAGTATTCTGAACTTTTGTCACACTCTAGCTTGTGGGGGACATTTCTCGGGAAAGAAAACAGCTACCAAAGTGTTGCAAAGTGGATTTTTCTGGCCCACTCTCTTCAAAGATGCCTATGAATTTAGCAAGATTTGTCTTAGGTGTCAAGCTGTGGGGAACATAAGCAAACGAGATATGATGTCACTTAACCCCATTCTAGTGGTTAAAATCTTTGATGTTTGGGGAATTGATTTTATGGGCCCCTTTTCGCCATCATTCGAACATGAGTACATTCTTGTAGCGGTCGACTATGTGTCTAAGTGGATTGAAGCCATTGCCACCCGAACCAATGATCACAAAGTTGTCATGAAGTTTGTTCGAAAGAATATATTTTCAAGGTTCGGGTGTCCGAGGGCGATCATTAGTGATGGAGGTTCTCATTTCACTCATACCCAATTTTGAGCTCTTCTCGGAAAATATGGGATCACTCATAAGATTGCCACCCCCTCCCAGTGGAGACATCCAATAGGGAGATCAAAAATATCCTGCAGAAATCTGTTAGGCCCGATAGGAAGGATTGGTCTGAAAGACTCGATGACGCTCTTTGGGCCTATCGGACAGCATACAAAACTCCCATTAGCATGTCTCCATATAGGTTAATATTTGGGAAAGCTTGTCACCTACCCGTTGAGCTTGAGCATAGGGCCTATTGGGCTATTAAGCAGTTCAATTTTGACTTGGCCCAAGCCGGATCTCATAGGGCCCTACAACTAAATGAGTTGGAGGAGTTGAGGAATGAAGCCTATGAAAATGCCAAGATTTATAAAGCCCAGACTAAAGCATTCCATGATAAATACATTTCACGATTTTTTTTTCAAATCAACCAAAAGGTCTGGCCTTTTAACTCTAGGCTGCGATTATTCCCCGGCAAATTGAAATCTCGATGGGATGGACCATATGTGGTAATTAAAATATTTGACCATGGTGCAGTAACAATTCTTGATCCTAAAACTGGTCAAACTTTCACTATCAATGGTCAACGTTTGAAACCTTACATTGAAAATCTTCCAATGCTACAGGAGGACTCTCTCAAGCTGAGTGACCCATTGTGAGCTATATTGTGTCTGGCTGAAGATGTTAAACTTAGCGCTTCTTGGGAGGCAACCCAATTATCCCGTCTCTTTTTTTTAAAAAAATGTGATTGATTTTCTTCTTTTGTCTAAGGAGCATAGAGCATGGAGCAATATTTCTTTTATGACGACATCTCTCTCTCAGGTCGTATCTATCCTTCCCTCTACTTTTTATGGCTTTATTTCATTTCTATATCTTATTCATGCCATTAGGGACAATGTCACCTAAGTTGGGGGGTAGCTTGAGCTCGAATTTCCTCAAAATAATTGCAACCTTTCATCACACCTCTAACAAGTGTTTCATGTTCATATTTCATGATGAGAAACTTTTCTTAGAATGATAGGACTTAGAGTCTTACACGTGAAAGTTACAAGTTAAAGGGATGGATTAATTGGTTATGTCTTTAGCCTTTTCCTCAGAATACACCTGAAAATTCTATTGAACTTACACACAATTGTACAATAACAAGATCGGTGGATGACAAACATTAGGATGCTGAGAATTTTACTTGACACTTAGGTGATGATGAATATTATGCCCATTCGTTGAACGTAATCGTGAGGAAAAAGTTACTTGTCAAAAAAAAAACACACATGGAAAATGCCCCTGAACTTAGTAACCGGGCCTACTTCTCCTAAGGCAAGAGTTGAGGTTCGCGTCAAACGGCGAAGGGATGTGCAGTACCGTGTGTCAAAAAAAAAGAAAAAAAGAAAAAAAAAGAAGTATAAACTGGCAGAGTGAAGCTACCTGTAATTCGAGAAGCTTAATTCAAGAGGTGGGCAGAAGTGAAAATCATCTTTAAGTGAAAGGTAGAAGACTCATTCATCTAGATTGTTTGGTAGTCACTAGTCAAGTTATATCACTCATACACAAAGAGATATTTAATTTTGAGTGTATCCTGAGGAAAGGTCTAAACACATGGATAGATGAAATTTATACCAAATACATTCTACTTGAACTTGTAATACTCTAAAGTCTAAATCATTATGCATAATGTTCTTGCCATGATCTGTGACATATGAGTGTTTGCTAGTCCTAATTTTATAATTATTTACATTGCTAAGGGACTAGCAATGTTCAAGTTGGGGGGTGTGATAAGTGTCCATCTTCTATAGTAATTCATTGCATGTACACCCTTTTATGTGCATATAATTAGGTAATTATGCATATTTCATAGTTAACCTCAACTCCGCATTTAAATTAGAGCTTTCACGTAAATTGATTAATTTGGTGATATTATTTGATAAATTAAAGTTGAGGGTCATGGGCATTAATTTTCCATTGCATAACTATGAGCATTTGAGATTTATGTGCACATTATGGTAATTTTTATGGACTAGATTGTAATTATGTGTGTGCAGGACACTGAAGGTAATTGTAAAAGAAGCTAGGGGGAAAACTGTCATCACAACTTTGACCAAGTCAAATAAAGAATTCAAAATATTTTGGTTGGAGGGAAAAGAAAGTTCAAAATTTTGAATTCAAAGTTTGAAAAGGAGGAATTCAAAGTTTAAGTTTGAAAAGGAGGAAAATGACATTCAAAGTTTGAATTAAAGGAGAGACATGATGAGCATTGGGAAATGGGGTGCCTAAAGTCCAAGAAAGGGGGTGCCCACCTACTTTTTCTCTTCCCCATGCATCATATTCTACCTAAATCTCAGCCATCCATCTCCTTTTGATATAATCTTCACCCTCCATCTATCCAACTCTCCCTATAAATAGCCCATGACAAGGAGGAGAAAGGGAGTTCTTCTTTTGGTAATTTTTCACTCTTTCTCTCCCTCTCACATCTTTTAGTTCACCGAGTTCGCCCTCTTCTGGCCCTCTTCTCCTCTTGCTATCTTCATGAAAGTTCTTTATTGTTATGTTCTCTACAACTTCTTCTTCTGCATCATATTCTAAGTCCTTCTGGTTGTCAAGCTATTTCGTGTTTTTCACTGTGCTGTCCTGTTCATCTGCGAACCAGTGTTTCTCTCTAATCTTCCCCTTGTTTCTCACCCTTATAGTCATTTTCTCCTCTTTCTTTCTACATAAAAGTTCTTTATTTTTAAAAGATCTTCAACTGCTTCCTGTACGCCATCTTCTAAATCTTTCTGGTTTGAAAGTTATTTCTCATTTTACAACTTACTGTCCTGTGATTTCACTGTTCATCTGAGGTTCTGACTTTTGTTATTCCTCCATTTTAAAGCTCTTCCAATATTTTTTTCTCTCTGAGTTCTTAATCAAAGTTTTTCCTATTATGTAGATCTATATTTTATTCTTCTATCACTTTCTCCAATTCTTTTTCGTTTACGAGTTATATTTATTTTCTCACTATTTTACTCTATCATCTTCTTCTTTCTTCATCTCCACACAAACTCTTCCACATTTCTCTCTATATTTCTCCCCAAAGTTTATCCTCCACAACTCCCCTTTCATGGCGGCGTGCACATCAAGATGGGCGACGTTCCAAGGCTCGTGATGTGGACGGCGACGGTTTCTTCATCCACCTCTTTCCACGGCGATCTCTTTCAAGGCGGAGCGATCCTCTCCAAGGCTCGACGAGGAGGAGACGACGACATCATCACCATTGATACTACCATCTTCACATCTTAGGCTCCTCTTTTTGTTATTACTTTAGTTTTATTTTACTTCATTGTAATTTCGTCACATCTTTAGTGTAAGCTTGTCTTGCATTTCATGTACTTGTTACTTTATGTTAATGAAAGAAGTGTTCATTGTATCTAGATCTTGTTTATCTTCCCTCTCTTCCTCCTTTTTCTACCTCTTCTTCTCCACTTTATGTAATTGTTTTCTAAAGCATAGGCTCATAGTCATAAGTGTTTTTAATTAAGTGTTTGGTTCATTCACAATTTCATAATTTTCTTTAAGCAAAGTAAAATCACAAGTGTTTTTCTAAAAGGTTATAAGGTTTTTAACTTTCAAAATCTCTTCTTCCCTGTGGATTCGACCCTTCTTGTCACCATATTACGTCTCTCTTTCATCTAGTGCGAGTTAGAATTTTTAAGATTGATACGCGTGTTTTAAACGATGAACTTTTGCGTGATCAGGGGTCAAGCGCAAGGATCCCGTGGCCAAGCTGTTGCGGTCTTCGATGCAGGCCCAGTCTGCTGAGAAGAAGCGGGCGAGGAAGGAGGAGGTCATCCGTCCGTCAAGAGAAGATTCCCTGCTGGCTCTCCCCTCTATTGAGCAAGAGGGGGCAGATGAAGGAGAGATCGTCGCCGACGCTGAGGCGCCGGGTGCAGTAGAGGGGCCACCGGACGAGGGGGTCCGCCCCCAGCAGGTCGAGGCTGAAGGGTCGCAGGAAGAGGTGACTCGATCACAGCCGACCAAAACTAGGGAGGTACACAGTGGGGTTGCTCACGCCGAGCCGACCGGTGGGGTCCCCGAGACAGGATTGCCCGGGGGAGGTGCCCCAGTCTCGGCCGCTCCAGTGAGAGTATCCCCTCCCTCTACCAGCACCTTCAGCGTCCGGGCTCCTCTATATCAGACGTGCCATTCTTTAGCTTCGCGGGATTTGCGGGAAAAAATCCGGAAGGGTCCCCCCTCTGTGCTGTTGGAGCAGATTATGGAGGGAGGGCTGATCCTGGCCCAGCTGGGAGTTGAAGCAGTGGACGCGTATGCTCGGGTGGAGACGGAGTTGGAGGCTCTTTCATGGGACCGTGGCACGCTCGATCGGAAGGTCAAGTGTCTGACTCTCTATCGTGGAGACCTTCGTCGAGGGATCACTCCGCTTCGAGCGTTCGGAGGCTCGGTCTTTGGAAGAGCAGCTGGCCCAGGCTCATCGCATAGTAGACCAGAAGAGTGAGCTCCTAGAATCAGAGCGCAGAAACCAGGTCGAGCGAGACGACCAATGGAGGGTCGAGCAAGGGGGGCTCGAGGACCGAGTCCGGGTGGCCGAGGATGGGTGGATATAGGCTGAGAGGAAGCTGTCCGAGTCTGAGCAGCGGATAGCCGAACTCGAGAGGAAGGCGGAGCTGGCTGGGATAGAAGCGCTCGAGCAGCATAGCTGCTCAGAGGCTTATCAGGCAGCTCTTCTGCAAGCAGCCTTTCCTTATTACGAGTTGGGCTACCGACGGGGACTCCGGAAGGGCTTCTCCCAAGGCTACGATCGGGTAGTCCTAGAGGCAGGGGCCTAGTCATCTTCGCTCGTGTTTCCTTCTGGTCAGCGCTATGACTCGGATTGGGGCTCCACTGACTCTTCCCACTATACGTTGAGCGAAGAGGTGAGTTCGGTTCCATTCGAGCGATCACCAACTCCAGTATCCCCGGGAGGGCACACGGCCGAGACAGTTCCCACACAAGTGGGATCAGTGTCTGGGCCGGCATTCGCCGAGAATGCTGGGGGTAGATCGCCAGGTGCCGAGGAAGCCTTGTCTGCCGAGCTTGGAGATGGGCCCGAGGCCGGATGTAATAGCTCTTCTCTTTTTTCTTTCCTTTCCATATGTGGCCGGGTGCGGTCTTTTTTTGGAAACTGTAATAGCGGTAGTATTAAGTGCTGAATTGATTGTTTCTTATCACTTTTGGTGTGATTTCACTACCGTATCCGGAGTTGTTGAAGAAGGCACCGATTTTTCTGCAGATCTTGCTTGCGCCGATCTGTCAAATAATTGACATGGCTCTGGCACCTTTCCACTTTTCCATACCGCCCTTAATGACTTGCCACTTCGCGCGTCCCGCTGAAGGGGGGGTGTCAGGAATTGAGGTAACCATCTCAAGGAAGAGTCTTTTTAGCGTGTTTGTAAAGGGGAGAATCATTTAAGGTGATCATCTCCCCCTTCGACCTATAAAAGGTCCGAGGGGCGTCTCCATTTCCTTTCGTTGTTTAAGGCCTTCTCTGTTGGTTCTCTCCTTCTTTCCCTTCCGCGAAGCGTTGTGCTGCTAGTCTTGCTGAGGCATGGAAGGCACTTCAGAATATGATGATGCAGATGGTGGTAGGAGGGGAGCTCTTGTTGTTTCACTCATGAAGAGGGTTCGTGGGTCGAAGGTCACTCAGGGGGAAGGTTCATGCCAGAGCATGTCACCTTCCTATCCCTGTCCTGCCAGCGCTGTTCTGAGGGGGGGATGAAGCTCATCCAGCTTCATTCTTTTATTACCGCCCTGCCCCTTTTTCCATCGCCGATCCCGTTACTTAGGGAGGGAGCTCTCTCAAGATTCCTCGCCTTTTGGGTCGACCTCTTTTTTGTTGTCCTTCCCATCCATTTGGCACCTTTTCTCTGAGCTTTCTCAAACCAACGAGGCCGGCGATCCTCTATCCGAGCCAGTTTCTGCACGAGGCAGAGTCAGTGGCTGGGCATGGGAGCGCCTACCAGGTCGACCGAGCGTTCTGCTCACATTATAGTACCAGGGGATGTAATTTTTTGTACATGTATACTATATTGGCTACGACTTTCTTGATGTACATCAAAGTTTAATAAGAAGAGAAGAATGATGTTTATTCTTTTTTGCTTACATGTGTATGCTTGCCAAATGTTCAAAAGTAGAACTTGCGAAGATTTGTTGCGTTCCACGTCCGAGGGATGGGTGTTCCTTCCATGGTGGACAGTCGGTATGCTCCTTTCCCGAGCGTCTCGACCACACGGTAAGGTCCTTCCCAGGTAGAGGCCAGCTTCCTCGCCGCCTCTAGTGGTCGAGATCCTTCGGCCTTTCTGAGAATGAAGTCTCCTGGCTGAAAGTGCCTATCTCAGACTCTGGAGTTGTAGTATCGAGTGATGCGCCATTGGTATTCCGTTGCTCAGATGCTTGCAATCTCTCGGATCTCATCTTCCAAGTCGAGGTTTTCTCACAATTTCTGCTCGCTTACCTCGGGTTTGAAGTGGATGACTCGGAGAGAGGGATTGCCGACCTCCAATGGAATTACGGATTCCATGCCATATACTAGTTGAAAAGGTATTTCACCGGTGGCCGTTCTTGGAGTAGTTCGGTGCGACCATAGAACGCTCGGTAGTTCCTCGAGCCAACTTCCCTTGGCCTTGCCAAGCCTGGTTTTGATGCCTTTTAAGATAGTTTTATTGGCATTCTCGACCAGTCCGTTAACCTGAGGGTGGGCTACCGAAGTGAAGTGATTGCAAATATTTAGGTCGGTGCATCTGTCTCTGAAGTAATGAGAATCAAATTGCCGATCGTTGTCGCTAACAATCACTCGGGGGACACCATAGCGACAGATGATCGACTTCCAAACAAAACTCCATACGACTGACTCAGTGATCCTGGTAGTGGCTTTGGCCTCGATCCACTTGGTGAAATAGTCGATGGCGATGATGACGAACTTCTTATGAGCCTGAGCCATTGGGAATGGCCCCAGGATGTCGATTCCCCACCGAGCGAAGGGGTATGGCTTGGCCAGGGTGACGAGTTCTACTGCGGGTTGGTGAATCAGATGGTCGAAGCGTTGACACCGATCGTACTTCTGCACGTAGGTCAAGCAATCGCGCTGGAGTGTGGGCCACCAGTAACCCTGCCGAAGCAAGATCCTGGCCAGCGATCTTCCTCCTTGGTGCGCTCCGCAGACGCCTTCGTGCACTTCTTGAATCGCTCGGCTAGCTTCGTTGGCACTGATGCACTTGAGGAGCGGATGGGAGAAAGATCTTCGGTATAAGGCATCATCCAGCATGACGAAACGCCGAGCTTGGTATTTGAGTTTCTGAGCCTCCCGGGGATCGGTGGGCTCGTGAGAGTCCCGGAGCCAAAATATGTAGGGGGTCCGCCAGTCGCTTGAGGGTGCTGGGTCAATGGTCATAAGCTCGGACTCGATGCTTGGTTGCCCGAGCTCTTCAAGGAGGACCGATCATGTACTTGTGGGGTCAAGTGAGGAGGCCAGTCGAGAGAGGGCATCCGCTCGGCATTTTTCTTCCCGAGCTATTCAGACTACCTCAAAGCTCTCGAAGAGTTGGGCCATCCTCTTGACCGCCTAGAGGTACTTGACCATTTGTCCTTCCTGAGCTTCGTATTCACCGTTGATTTGGCTAGTGACCAGTTGGGAGTCGGTGTGGATCCTCACTCGTTCGGCCCCCAATCGTCGAGCCATCCTGGCTCCCGAGATAACAACTTCATACTCGGAGGTGTTGTTGGACGCCTGGAAGTTAAACTTCAGGGCGTACCGCAGTTTCGCTCCTTCGGGGGACTTGAGAATAATACCAGCTCCACTTCCGGTTGAGTTGGAGAATCCGTCGACGAACAGATCCCTGGTAGGCCCGGGCGCAGGTGGAAGTGCTTCTTCAATCGGGACCGTGCTTTCAGCGATGAAGTCTGCGAGAGCCTGCCCTTTAAAAGTCGAGCAAGGGCGATACGAGATATCGTAGGCCCCGAGCATGATGGCCCATTTGACAAGTTTTCTCGAGGCTTCAGGGTGAAAGAGAATCTTCTTCAGGGGTTCACCGGTCAATGCGATGATGGAGTGCCCTTGGAAGTAGGGTCGGAGGCGCTTGGCCGAGGTAACCAACGCTAGCACGAGTTTCTCAGTTGCGGGGTACCTTTTTTTGACCTCATTAAGCACCTTACTGGCATAGTACATGGGTCTCTCGATCCTCGCATCATTCCTGACTAGGACCGAGCTTACTGTAGAAGGGGTCACCGAGAGATAGAGGTGTAGAACTTCGCCTTGGACTGGCTTGGGCAGCACCGGGGGTGAGGCCAAGAATTCCTTGAGTTCGGTGAATGCGTTCTGGCATTCCTCTTCCCAGGTGAACGTAGAAGATGCCATTTTGGGCCCCCTCAATAGTTTGAAGAAGGGTAGGCATCGTTCGGCCACCCGAGACAGGAAGCGGTTGAGTGCAGCAATGCGCCCTGTAAGGCGCTGGATGTCCTTGATGCAGGTGGGTGGCCACATGTTTAGGATGACCTGAACTTTGTCGGGGTTGGCCTCGATTCCACGCTGAGTTACCAAGAAGCCTAGGAACTTCCCGGATCTGACTCCGAAGGCGCACTTGGTGGGGTTGAGCTTCATGTTGTCTTCATAAGAGTGTCGAAGGTCTCGGCCTAGTCGGCGAGGTGCTCTTTGGCCTTTGGTGTTTTGACGAGCATGTCATCAATATAGGCCTCGACATTCTGACCGAGTTATCCTTCGAAAATCCGGTTGATCAGTCTCTGATAAGTGGCTCCAGCGTTCTTTAACCCGAACGGCATCCGGGTGTAGTAGTGTGCGCCAAAGTCGGTGATGAAGGCGGTCTTCTCGATGTCCTCCGAGTCCATCCTGATCTGATGGTAGCCGGAGTAGGCGTCCAGGAAGCTGAGCAACTCGTTGCCAGAAGTTGAATCGACCAGTTGATCGATGCTCGGCAGCGGATAGCATTCTTTTGGGGTAGCCTGGTTGAGATTGGTGAAGTTCACGCACATTTGCCATTTCCCAGAAGCTTTCGGTACCAGGACGACGTTGGCGAGGCATGTAGGGTACGGAACCGGACGAAAGAGGCCAGTCTTCTGTCCCTTGATGACTTGCTCTTTGATGACCGCTTGCTTCTGTAGGGAGTGCTTTCTTCTATGCTGTTGTACTGGCTTCGCCATTGGGTCGAGGTTAAGCTTGTGCATCACCACATCTCCCGGTATCCCAGGAAGGTGCTCATCAGACAATGCGAAGACTTGGATGTACTACCCAAGGAAATCTTTATACTTTTCCTGTTCCTCAAGTGGTAGCTCGGCTCCAGTCTTTACTCCTAGAGTCGGGTCACCGTTAAGGAAGACCGTTAGCAACTCGCCACAAGGCTTAGATGTTGCGGGTCCCTCTTCTCTTCCCATTACTCTTTTATTTTTCCCTTTCGGCCTAGTGGCGTCAACCGAGACTATATAGCATTGTCTAGCCAATGTCTGGTTACCTCAAACTTCCCCCACACCATATTTGGTTGGGAACTTCATCTTTTGGTTAAAGGTGGAGGGCACCGCTTTCATTCGACTGAGAATGCCTCGGACGAAGATGGCGTTGTATGCCGACATCCCCTTAATCACGATGAAGTCTACCATAACCATAACGATTTTGGTCGGGGTGCCGATAGTAACTGGCAGGCTTAATGCTCCCTCGGGATAAGTAGCCTGGCCGTTGAACCCACAGAGGGGGGTTCGGATCAGGCGGAGTTTAGATGGATTCTCTCCCATCTTGAGGAAACATTCATAGGATAATACATTATGGGCACTACCATTGTCAACTAAGATCCTGTCTACGTTACAATGGTTTATTGTAGCCAATACAAGGAGAGCGTCGTCATGCGGGGTGATTAACCCTTCTAGGTCCTGGTCAGAGAATACCAGGGCCTGCGATTCCCTAGCCTGCGGGGCCGTGGGTGCCTCGGTCGAGGCTCGGCTCGCCCGCTCGGCGTGACGCTTTCTTCCTCAACTGCTATCTCTACCTGATGCCGTGCCGCCCGCGATGACGTTGATGTGGACTCCGCGGGGGGCGTTGTCGATTTCTTCAGGGGCGCCTCGGTCTTCCTTCGGCCAGGACACGTATCGGGATAGGTGTCCCTGGCGGATGAGGCGCTCGATCTCATCTTGGAGTTGATGGCAATCGCTGGTGTGATGTCCGTGGTCACTATGGAACAGGCAGTGCTTGCGGTGATTGCGGTGCTTGGTCTTCATAGGCTCAGGTTGGTTGAGGAGACCCGAGCCTTTGATGTCTTTATAGATCTCGTAGACGGGGGCGGTAAGTGGGGTATACCACTCGTACTTCCGGGATGGCTCTTTTCAGTCTCTGTCCTGGTTCTGCCTTTTTCCTTGACCTGTCCCTTGCTCGGACGGTCTCTTCTTGTCCCCCTCTCGACCCGAGCCGGTTGTGCCTCAGCAGGCACTGAGGACTTCCTCGCACTCAGCGTGGCACAGGGCCAAGGTCACTAGCTCGGCAAGGGAGGTTGGGGGATGAATCACTAGCTCGAGCCGCAGGTTTTCGTCACGAGTACCCCCGGTCAATGCGGTGATGGCAGAGGCCACATCCAGGCAGGGGATGTGCAAGGCTTCCGATTTAAATCGGTTAATATAAGCCCACAATTTCTCCCCCTGTTCCTGCTTGAGGGCCAGTAGTCTCGCTACCGACAGGGGTGGACCGTTGCCGGTGAAGCTTTCCTTGAATATTCACCGGAATTGCTTGAAGTTGTGAATGCTGCCAGGGGCGAGGGCTCTGAACCAAGCCGAGCGCCCTGAACTAGGGTGGTCACGAACGCTAGGCACTTGATCACATTGGACGCCCCAAGCAAGGTCATTAGGTCGTCGAAGCTGTCGTGATGGTCGGCCGGGTCTCCCTGGCCGTCGTACGACTTGAAGGTCGGAAGTGAGATTTTGGGAGATATGTCTGCCTTCAAGATGTAGTTGGAGAATGGGTATTGCTCATCATCCTCCATAGGAGAGGTCTTCTGCAAGGCACGTAGAGCGTGCTCTTGCTCTACGAAACACCTCTCGAAGTCTCACAGTCGGAGAGATAGTTCCGGTTGTCACTGTCCCGAGGGGCTGGGGGGCGCACTTGCCTGCTACCCCGACGCTCCTCAGGGGCCTCGGCGTCCGGGAACAGTCAGTGTGCTCCGGTCTTCTCCCTCCTCGGGGTTGAGGAGGCTTCTTGCTCCGGGGGAAGGGCGTGCGATGGTCCTCTTGACAGATTGTGAATGAGTCGCTACCCCCGGAGGGTGAAACGGCCTCCAGTAGTTTGCTGGGAGGTGTCTCCACGTGGGGGGCTCTTTTGGGGGAGCTGCAACTTCTCCTCCCTGGCCACCTGGGCCCTCATGAGATCCATGAGGATGTCCAATTTCGCATTGAGGGTTTGGAGGGCGTCGGTGCTCCCGCCAGGAAGCTGTTCAACCGCCACTAATTGAGGTAGCTCTTTGGCTTGGCTGCCGGAAGGGGAATGTTCCATGGGAAGGGAAGGTGCTCCGTCACTAGGGCTTTTCCCAGGTCACCGGTAGCCCTCTTGCCAGAACTTCTTTGCACCATGATGGCTCTTTGTGTGTTTCCCATAGACGGCGCCAGATGAAGAGGGGGCGATCTCGCACTGCTCCTGAGCGGGGAAGGGGTTTACCACGTACCCTTGAGATGTTAACTGCAAGAAGGGAAAATAGTCAGAGGTGCCCAGGGATAGATCCCCGGGGAAGACCCTCCGATGCTTAAGTCAGCACAGGTAGTAGAGCACAGGTGCAAAGAGGAAAGTTGGGAGGAAAGTGGGAGCGCGAGATCCCTCACCACCAAAAAGTGAAGTGGTTCCTACTTAGGGTTATTAGGTCTTGCCTAGCTTAGGCTTACCTTGTCGCAGTGGGACATGTCCTATTTAAATAGTGGCCTATTGTGCGAATTGATCCCCGTAAGCGGAGGAGTTCCAGGGGGGTTACGTCCTTCATGCGGGCTCCTTACGGCGCGCCGACTCTTGATTGCCCCTGTCCCATTGAGCTTCCTGTCATTAAGGGATTCGTAACTGTCAAATTAATAAGCTTCCATCAGCGAGCCCGAGCGAACGGTAATTGTTCAGGAGTGGTCTCCCGAGCGATAAGTGCTGGGTCGGGGCAAAGAGTAGGGGGCTCCGGGGGAGCTTTCCCGATCGACTGATGCTCGGACATCCGAACCCGAAGGCCGCCTAGGAAGCCCTTGTTCTGAGTTAGTTTTTGGGCTTTATAGTAAGTGGGCCAGGGGGCTGCCACTTTGAGGAGTTGGGCCTCATTTGGTCAGGGATGGACCTTGTTCGTCCTCTCCGTACGGGCGGTGAGATTTCCCCTCTCCACAAATATTGAATGGCTTGCTTATATTGAATGGTTTGCATTGTTTATGCCTCAAGAAATGAATCATTGCTTTAATCGCCTTATGGTCTATAGGCCTTGCTTAGTTCCAAATCTGTTTAAAGGCATGCCAATGCATTCGTACTCTAGAGTTTTGTCATCATAAAAAAGGGGGAGATTTTTGAGTCTCTCCAGATGATTTTGATGATAACAAAACCCCGACATTACAAATAGGCTGATAACTTGCTTAAACCCCTCTTAAGCCATCTTACATCAAAGCAAATGCGTAATTCTATCGTGCCTCAAAAATGCCTAGGATAAGTCAATCCAACTCATATTATTTTTAACAAAATGTGGTCTCAAAGTAATCTGCTTTCATGCTATGATTCATTGGCTAACACTGTCAAATTGCATGTTTTCCAAACTAGTGATCGACCGCCGACCAGGGACCGGTCGACCGGTTTACCCAGCATTGAAAGGTTCAATTTCTGTAAAATTCCGGTCGATCGCCCACCTACACCCGGTCAACCGCCAGCTTCGAAGCCTCCATTGTCGACTTTGTGTTTCTTCAACGTGGGAAGCCCTTCTCCTAGGATTTTTTAATCCCAAAGCCACCAGACATGCCATGATTTGTGGATCTAGTTTTTGGCTTGGCCCTTGACCATCCAAGTTGCATAAAAACATCTCATTGGGGTCAAAAACCCTAATCACTCAAGGGAGATAAAAGGGGGCTGCTACGGGAGAAAGAGTGTTATAGGAAGAGCTCCGTGAACAGTGTTTCGTCCAAGCCTTCTTCATCAAAGCTCAAACTTTTGAAGATCATCCTGAAGCCTTTCAAAGAGAAATCGAGCTGAGAAGCAAGCTTCATCAAAGATTCTTCTTCATCTACTAAGGGGGTGTTGAGTAGTGGACAACAGATCTAGAGGGGAGGGGTGAATAGATCTGCCCCTCTTTTCGCAATGCAACCCTCTATATGGCTAGATAAAATAAATTGCAGCGGAATGTAACTAGCTTATCGAAGAACACTATGATTCTCTTGGCAAGATGAACAACTAATATATCGATTTGAACCTAAGCATGCATCTAGAATGAAGCAATCACATAAACAAACCACAACACAAAGGATTTTAAGGTTGTTCGGATTGAATCCCCTGTCCTACGTCCACCCCTCACCAAATTCGATGAGGCTCCACTAGTGCCACGCACTGAACCGTAAATCGGAAAGACCTCCGATTGCCTTCCTACTAACCATAGGTAGGGACGTCAACACCGCAGATCGGAGAACTTTCGATTGCCTTCCTACTAACCACCGGTAGGGACGATCTTCAATTTCAAATGTTTGAATGAAATGGAAAGAGAAAAAATATGAAAACACTCAAACAAGATATAGAATATGCTCAAAGAGAAAAGATCTTGTCTGATATTGCTGAAGCTTGAATCTGATTCTTCAATGGTATCTTCTTCCTTGTGACATGGTCTTCCTTGGATCACCTTGAGTTGATGAAGAAGATGAAGGATGCATATTTGATTTCCCTTGAGAATGAGCTTCTTTGGATCACCTTGAGATGATGAAGAGGATGATGGTTGCAGCTTTATCTTCACTTGGCTTGGGGTTGATCTCCTCTTGAAGTAGCTTGAATCACTTGAGGATTTGATGAAGAACTTCTTCCCGGAGTACTGTTCACCGCTACAGTACTCAAACTCCTCTCCCTTGAACACACCCTTGCAGCCTCCTTTGATATCCCAAATGATCAACTAGGGTTTCTAACCCTCTTACATGTGTTTTATAACCTTTGAATGGTCCTTGGACATCCCCCAGACCAGATCCACAATCTATGGAAGATTGGGTGACTTTGGGGTTAAACAAATACAAGAAAAGGGGCTCTTCTCGAAGTGGAAAAGAAAGTCAACATTGTTGGCTTGGGGCTGGCAGTCGACCGGAAGACATGGGGCGGTCGATCAAAATTTTATGGTCGGTTGATTTTTCATCTCTGGCAAAATCAGTCGACCGGACGCCTAGGGGCGGTCGACCGAAACCTGTAAAAACTGGAGTTTTTCATTTCTGGAAGAACTAGTCGACCGGCCACTACCCACTGGTTGACCAGAACCTGTAAATTCTGAAGTTCTTCATCCCTGGAAAATCTGGTCGACCGGCCAAGGTGTGTTGGTCGACCGGAAAGACCTATACCTAGAAAAATGAAATGTTAGCCCAAAGAAACATGTCCATAAGTCAAGATATTCATGCCCTTATCAATTCCATGTATTTTTGGGTTTGGTTTATGCATTAGACCATTTGAGCATTTCTAAATTTTGTTCCGGGGGCTCCGCCCCCGGAAACCCTCACAAGGGGCGCTGTCCCCTTGACCCCCGCGACCTGACTGCACAGGTCGATCCACGTGCGAGGGCGCAATCATTGAGCTTTCACTTTTGCCATCTCCACTCCATTCCTTTGCTTATTTGTCATAAAAGAACATCAAGTAGTTTAGTCATATAAGAGTGGTAAGACATCAATGACTTATAGTGTTTAGCCATTATCAAAACCATGAATATCAAATAACTCAAATGACCACAGGGGCAAAACAGGGGGGGCTTAAACCTGAAGTTTTTCTTTTGTGTTTCTTCTTCCAAAACTCTTGAGTTTTAAGTGTTTGTTCCTTGTAATCTCTAAACACTCAAGTGTGTGTGGATCTACTTAGATCTGTGTGTCTGTGTGTTTGATTTCTGTCAGAATCGTGTGTGTTTAGGTGTGTTTACACCTTCGTGAGAGTTTCCATCTCTCTACGAGTGTGTGTGTATGTTCAGATCTTGTAATCCTTTACATGATAGTGTGTGAATCCTCACCGTTTGTGAGGGGTGGATGTAGGTTGCCGTTGTTGCATCTGAACCACCTAAAAATCTCTGTCTCTTATGTGGTTTGTTCCTTATCTTCTACCCCTATTCTGTACTAGCAATCTCTCATATTGTTTCTACTGATTTCTCCGTTTAGATCTAGCTTGATTGATCATTCCTACATCAGATCTTTGGTATATTAAACGGTGGGATCAGATCGACAAGGCAAACCTTGTAAGGAAGATAACACCTTGTGTGAGTAGAATCTTCAGATTCACACCTCCACCACGGTACCAAGGATCAGTTGTGTGTGATAGATTTTGTTAGATCTAATAGTTTCTATATAGATATGAACATCCTTGTTGCTGTTCTTCACATTTGTTTAAATCGATCAAAGTTTTGTTAAAATTATTATCACCTAATTCACCCCCCCTCTTGGGTGTCATTGATCGCGGACTTCAAATTATGCCTTATAAAACTTATTAAATAGAAGACACTAATAAAAATATGCCTTTTATTCACTTTTGGAAACACCACCGACTCAATTTTAGATTTCCCTCTGAAATGCAATTTCTTTCCCTTCACCTCCTCACCTCCCCGACCTATCTCTTTTTCTCTCTCTCGCCCTCCCCTATTTCCGAGTGTAGAAAGCTTCCCACCAGAGCCGCGTGCGAGGGCGCAATCATTGAGCTTTCACTTTTGCCATCTCCACTCCATTCCTTGGCATATCTGTCATGAAAGAACATCAAGTAGTTTAGTCATATAAGAGTGGTAAGACATCAATGACTTATAGTGTTTAGCCATTATCAAAATCATGAATATCAAATAACTCAAATGACCACAGGGGCACAATATTCTCCCCCTTTTTGATGATGGCAACACTATGAGTCATTATGTGACAGTAATGTCCAAGATGACAAATGTTATAACATATGCAGCTCAAGATATGCAACTCAAGATCCATGATAATTAAAGCATGTGAATGTGGATATGTATGCATGGATGATCAAAGCATGTGAATGCTATGCACAATCCCCCATTACATATGAAGACTCAAGGCTCACAAGGTTCTCTCCCCCTTTGACAACTCACAAAGGCGCCGCATAAAGGACGGACAAAGGTATTAGCTCATAAGGGACTCACAATAAGACATTTTCTCCCCCTTTGACAACAGCAAAAAGGAGGGATAAGGTATAGATGGTGGCAAAAGTTCGAGAGACCAAAGCTGAATAAGAGTTGAGAGCAAGCCATTATATGTAGACCTGAAACATGTCGTAAGCAATATACATGGTTCAAAGCTAATGAAATCCGAGATCAACAATAAAGTTCGAAAAGCATCTACATCCATGTTTTAATAGAAATGAACCAAAAGTGCATGGCGTGGCAGTGTTTAACCTTCCCTTGTCTTATATATCCATATTCAATAACTACAAAGGGAATAACACAAAAACTAGTACTGAGGCTAAACAATCATGACTAAAGCATGGAATGGTATGATTTCAACACTGTTTTGCATGATCTTTTATAGTTTTATGCACATGACTCATATTCTACGAGCAATCGAGTCGAGTACATGCCTCCTAGTCGTAAGAATACACGTTGTTTAGATGCCAGTATTCCTAGATATTTGGTAAGACTGATTGTTATGCTTCAGAATGAACAGAGATAGCAACGTCACGTCATGACATATCCAATCTCATTTCTTTGATGAGAAGATATATTTCTCCGTAATTATGCCAGTGCTCTGCCTAGAGTCCAAATATAATGACGACAGAGATAACAGGGGCACATCATGACATATCATTTGTCACTTGATTTGATGACATGACATATTTCTCAATGCAACAATATCATTGCTCTGTCAAATGGATTTCCAAGAATTTCAGCTCATCAAGATGTTTAAGAACAATACTAAGCCTGAGTGTATCACCAAGATGGTCATGAATTTTGAATTTTTAGATATCAGGATAGTCATTCAAAGCACAATATGCAATCTCTAGTTAAGGTCTATTAAAATCACAGAACATAAATGATTTTAGAACAAATATTTCAGAACCTCAAGGAATCCATTAAATCTTAACCATTTTCATTGGATGGACAATCATCAGGGCATATAATAGAAAGCTCTTACGCCGTAGTTCTGTCGGTCTCATGATCTCAAATCAGACTGTAAGCCATTGAAGTTCAGATTACAAGAGATTAAGAAAAGTAACAAGACTCCCCCTAAGGATATGCAATGAATGCACTCAAGGAGTTATGTTTGCAAGTGAAAAGATAATTGTCAAGGAGAGGTTGACTAGAATCATGCAGGGGTTGACCTGATCAGACATGAAGTTGGCAGACTTGAAATGCATGACCCAGCACATGGTTGTACACTTCTGAAATGTAATAAATAAATGAATGAAGATGAAACAAATGCATGAATGCTGCAAAGAGATAACTCCCCCTTACTATATGACCTATATACGACAGTGACGCATGGTACTTGGCGGAGGTGAAAGCTCACGCATATTGAGTGCTTCTAGACAAGCATAGCCTGCCTTTCCATACATCAACATTTAATATACCATGGCCATGCAAGTATGATGCTACACAAACTATGTAATGCATCGTGAACATGAATTCAACTTTATTATGCATTATGACTACATGCAGTGCTACACCATATGCAAAATGACATAATTATATATAAACAATGCATGGAACATCAATCTGCAAAAACACACACTAAATTGAACAAGATCATCATTTCAATTTTTATTGGCCTGAGGTCGGCAAAGACCAAGCTCCCTTCTGAGTGTAGAAAACCTGTCATTACATAAGGGCTTGGTGAAAATATCAGTAATTTGATTTAGAGTATCAACAAAATGCCGTTCAAAATTTTTCTTAACGATCTCATCTCTAATGAAGTGATGCCTTATCTCAATGTGCTTAGTCCTAGAGTGCTGGACTGGATTTTATGCAAGGTTGATAGCACTAGTGTTATCACACAGAATCGGGACACAACCAAGATCCACTAAGTAGTCTTGGAGTTGGTGTTTAATTCACAACACTTGGGTGCCACAGCTCCCCTTAGTAACATATTCTGCCTCTGCGGTTGAGACGGCAATCGAGTGTTATTTCTTGGAGGCCCAAGAAACTAAACACCCGCCCAGAAACTGGCAGTAGCCACTCGTACTTTTGCGATCCAGCTTGCATCCAGCATAGTCCGTATCAGAATAAGATATAAGAGATAAATCACATGATGATAGATACCACAATCCCAAATCTTGAGTGCCGGTAAGATATCTAAGGATACGTTTGACGGCATTCAAGTGAGATTCTCTAGGACTAGCTTGAAATCTAGCACAAAGGCATACACTACATTGGATATCTGGTCGGAATGCAGTAAAGTAAGGCAAAGAGCCGATCATACCTCTATAGATCTTTGCATCCACTAATTTACCATTTTCATCCGAATCTAGTGATGTTGTGGTGCTCATAGGAGTTATAATTATTTTACTATTTATCATGTCAAATCTTTTCAGCAGCTCCTTGATGTATTTAGCTTGACTTATGAAGCACCCATCTTCTCCTTGGTTGACCTGCAAACTGAGAAAGAATTGGAGTTCTCCCATTAGACTCATCTCAAATTCGCTAGTCACGAGGTTAGCAAATTCCTCACACATTTTAGATTTAGTAGAACCAAACATAATATTGTCAACATAAATTTGAATAATCAAGATGTTCTTACCTTCCTTCTTGGTGAAAAGTGTTTAGTCTACCTTACCTTGTGTGTACCCTTTTTCAATGAGGAATGAGCTTAGTCTCTCATACCAATCTCTTGGTGCTTGCTTAAGTCCATAAAGCGCCCTGTCTAACTTGTATAAAAAATCTTCATGGTTAGTGTTCTCAAAGCCAGGGGGCTGCTCAACATAGACTTCTTCTTTGATCAAGCCATTCAAGAAAGCACTTTTTACATCCATTTGATACATCTTTATTCTAAGGGAGCATGCAAAGGCAAGTAAAATTCTGATGGCTTCGAGTCTAGCAACTAGGGCATAAGATTCATCAAAGTCTACCGTAAACTCTTGATTATAACCTTGAGCCACCAATCTAGCCTTGTTTCTTATTATCTTACCATCCTCACTGAGTTTGTTCTTAAAGACCCATTTAGTGCCTATGACAGATTGTGATGAAGGTCTAGGAACAAGATGCCAAACTTTGTTTCTCTCAAATTGGTTTAACTCGTCTTGCATTGAATTTATCCAATTTTCATCCTTTAATGCCTTATCAACATTCTTGGGTTCAATCTGGGAGATAAGAGTAAGTTGATCTAATTCTTCCATAATTCTAAAATGTGACCTTATTCTAGGTGGGTCATTCAAGCTACCAATGACATTTTCCAAAGGATGATCCTTAAGAATTCTAATGTTTGTAGAATCATTACCTTCTCCTGGAGCTTGATCCCTTGCATTGCTTGATTCAGCTAGGTCACCATCTTCTCTTGTTTCTTTTTGTGGAGGATCATTCTTTTCCTTCATGCTTAGGAATTCCCCATCTTCATCATTTTTCCTGTAAGAGTTATCATTGTTAGAATCATCATGATATTCATCAAAGGAAACATGGGGTGATTCTTCCACAGTTTGACTCTCGACATTATAAATTCTATAAGTCCTAGATCTATCAGAATATCCAAGGAATATACCTTCATCGCTCTTGGGCTCGAATTTATCTAAGTCTCTTTTATCATTATTGTGGATGAAGGATTTAGATCCAAATACTTTCATGTGTGTGAGAGAATGTTTTTTTTACCTTTCAGCAACTCATAAGGAGTCTTTTCGGTGTGTGGCCTTACCATAAAGCGGTTGATAATGTAACATGCCGAGTTTACCGCTTCAGCCCAAAATTTCCTTGGGAGTTGTCGTTCGGCAAGTATTGTTCTTGCCATCTCTATGAGTGTTTGGTTTCTTCTTTCAACTACACCGTTTTGCTCTGGGGTTCTTGGTGAAAAAAACCAGTGTGAAATGCCTTCAGTCCTGCAAAGATTATAGAAATCAACATTTTCAAATTCACCACCATGATCAGATTGAATGTTGGAAATCATAAAATCACCGTCTTGCTTTATCTTCATATAGAGTGCCTGAAACTCATCAAAAGTATCATTTTTATGTGTGAGAAAGAAAACCCATGTGAACCTAGAGTAATCATCCACCAAGACATATCCATATTTTCTACCACTTAAACTAGCAGTTCTGGTTGGACCAAACAAATCCATATGAATCAGCTCAAGTGGTTTAGATGACATGTTTGGAGATCTAGCCTTGAAGGATTTTCTTGTTTGTTTACCTAGGGCACATGCATCACACAATTTGTTTTCTTGTTTAAAAGAAAGTTCAGGCAACCCATTCACCATTGAATGCTTTAACAGTTTATGTAAGACATTGTAGCTAGCATGACCTAGTCTACGATGCCATAACCATGCAAATTCAGATTTTGGTGCAGTAATACAAAGATTTATGTGAGCAGGATCATCTAAGTCAATCATGTAAACATTGTTGAGTATTTTTCCAGAAAATTTTACCTTGTCAGATTTTGGTTCAAGGATTCTACATTCATGAGACTCAAACAACACTTTGTGACTCTTATAACAGAGTTGACTTATGCTAAGCAAGTTGTATTTCAAGTCTTCAACTAGCAGCACGTTACAAATGGAGTTGGAGAGGTTCTTACCTACATTACCTGTTCCAATGATTTTTTCTTTGTTTTTCCCTCCAAATGTGACGTATCCTCCTTCCTTTTCCTCCAAGAGATAAAATTTTATTTTATCTCTAGTCATGTGTCTTGAACAGTCGCTATCAAGGTACCACCTGTTATGCATGGCTGTAAGACACTCCTGCACAAGCAATTAAGCAATTATGTTTGGAACCCAACCAAATTTGGGTCCCATCAAACTCTTCAGATGTTCAAAACATGAAACCATTTCTCTTGGAATCCAAACCTTCCTAGCATTCACGTTTTGTTTGCTTCGAGCAGGGATTTGATTTTTCTTTTCAGCTTTGACATTCACTTTTTGTTTAGAAGCTCTTTGTTGGATTTTATGAAAATTTGAGGAAGTTTGCTTCTTAAACCATTGAGGCCATTGGTTGGTTTTGGGTTGAAAGTGATTATTTTGCCACCTAGGGGATTAAGACTTATAAGATTGGTGAACACATGAATCATAATTTCCCCAAAGTAGGGTGGTGTTGGCCTATATGAATGTGCAATCTAGTTATGGTGATATCTGGAAGATTGAGCATGCAATGGCTAAAGAAGTGTTGACCTATGCTGCGGGGAAGGTCGACCTTTCTTAGGCTTTTGGATAAACTTTTTAGAAATTTTAGTTATTGCCTCTTCAATCTTTTCTTTTCCTTTCTCCTTTTATTTTTGCTGGTTTTGTGTGGGAGTTGTGTTTGAGGTGGAAGCTTCGGAAGATGAAACAAATGTGACAATTTTTAACCCAATTGGCCATTTATTTGTAAGTTCAAAATCTAACCCTTCCTTGTTGAAGTTCATTCTAGTACCCAGCAACGCATCTAGGTTTTCTTTTTCATTCATAAATTTTTATAAAGATTGTTGTTTGTCCTTTAACTCTTTTTGTAGGTTTTCAATATTTTGCAAGAGTTGAGTGTTGACATGTTGGATAGCTTCATACTTCTCATTGCTTAATTTGCTATCGTTTTCATAGGTTTGCATTTTGAGTTTCATGCTGTCAATTTCATTCCTTATGTCCTCATTTTCAGTTTCTAAGTCATCCATTTCTTTTCTTCCTTCCTCAAAGTTTTTAATCATTTTCTTAAGATCTTCAATTTCAGTTTCAAGTAGAACATTCTTATCATTCATATCATGACCATGCACAAACTAGTTAATTTTCTTTTTCAATGATTTATTCTCCTTTTTGTACATGTCATATTTTTCCATGAGTTGTATATATGCTTCCTCCCAATCATCAATTGTGTAATTTTCAAATGGAGAGTTTACCTCAGTTTCTTCATCACCTCTGGCCATGAGACAAAGATCTTCTTTTTCCTTGTCTGAGGAGCTAGTTCCACCATCACTTTCTTCCTCGTCACTCCTGGTGGACACCATGGCCTTGTTCTTCTTCTTGCCCTTCCATTTGTCAGCCTTTTTGAATCTGTTAGGACAATCAGTCTTGAAATACCCTGGTTTGTCGCAAGAATAACAAATGATTTTTTTAGATTTCTTAAAGTTTTCAGAATTAGATTTGAAACAATTTTTTACCTTTGACCTTCCTCTCATGAAGCTCTTACCTTCTTTTCTCAGAAATTTTCTGAACTTACATGTGAGCATGGCTACGTCATCCTCATCTCGCTCACTTGCCGAATCCTCACCTTCATCAGAAGTGCCTTGACTGCTGGGTCCTACTTTAAGAGCTACGGGCTTTTTATTAGGCAACTTAGCCTCTTTGTTCTTAAGGTTGATCTCATAGGTCATCAATGACCCAATGAGTTCATCTACCTTAGTTGTTGCGAGATCTCTGGATTCTTCAACCACGGTAGCCTTTGTGTGCCACGCGGGAGTCAATGATCTGAGAAACTTTCTCACAATTTCCTGTTCTGAGTATTTCTTTCCCAAATCAGTCAGACTATTAGTAAGCACAGTTAACCGAGCATACATACTTTGAATTGACTCATCATGCTTCATGCGGAACATTTCATATTCAGAAACTAAAATGTTGGCTTTTGTTTCTCGTACCTGAGAGGTTCCTTCGTAAATTACCTCTAACTTGTCCCACATTTGTTTTACTGTTACGCAGGTAGCCACTCTTGAGAATTCTACTGGATGGAGTGAGCATTGCATGATGTGTTTAGCACTCTAATTGACAGTGGATTGTCTTATTTGTTCTTTTGTCCACAAGTCCTCATTATCCGTAAGCTCATACGGACCTTTTCTAATCACTTGTCTAAGTTCGTAATCTTGGGCGCGAATGAACACCTGCATGCGATGTTTCCAATAAGGATAATTAGTTCCTATGAAATAAGGAGGTCTATTAACAGAATGTACCTTCAGGTAAAAAATCTTTGGACGCTAATCCACCATTTCCCTCAAGGTCGTTGGACCCCATAATGAGAGATTAGGCTCTGATACCACTTGTTGAGTAGTGGACAACAGATCTAGAGGGAAGGGGTGAATAGATCTGCCCCTCGTTTTGTAATACAACCCTCTATATGACTAGATAAAATAAATTATAGCAGAATGTAACTAGCTTATCGAAGAACACTATGATTCGCTTGGCAAGATGAACAACTAATATATCGATTTGAATCTAAGCATGTATCTAGAACGAAGCAATCACAGAAACAAACCACAACACAAAGGATTTTAAGGTGGTTCGGACTGAATCCCTAGACCTACGTCCACCCCTCACCAAATCCGGTGAGGCTCCACTAGTGCCACGCACTGAACTGTAAATTGGAAGGACCTCCGATTGCCTTCCTACTAACCACATGTAGGGACGTCAACACCACAGATCGGAGAACTTCCGATTGCCTTCCTACTAACCACCGGTAGGGACGATCTTCAGTTTGAAATGTTTGAATGAAATGGAAAGAGAACAAATATGAAAACACTCAAACAAGATATAGAATATGCTCAAAGAGAAAAGATCTTGTCTGAGATTACTGAAGCTTGAATCTGATTCTTCAATGGTATCTTCTTCCTTGTGACATGGTCTTCCTTGGATCACCTTGAGTTGATGAAGAAGATGAAGGATGCATATTTGATTTCCCTTGAGAATGAGCTTCTTTGGATCACCTTGAGATGATGAAGAGGATGATGGTTGCAGCTTTATCTTCACTTGGCTTGGGGTTGATCTCCTCTTGAAGTAGCTTGAATCACTTGAGGATTTGATGAAGAACTTCTTCCCGGAGTACTGTTCACCGCTACAGTACTCGAACTCCTCTCCCTTGAACACACCCTTTCAGCCTCCTTTGATCTCCCAAACGATCAACTAGGGTTTATAACCCTCTTGCATGTGTTTTATAACCTTTGAATGGTCCTTGGACATCCCCAGACCAGATCCACAATCTATGGAAGATTGGGTGACTTTGGGGTTAAACAAATACAAGAAAAGGGGCTCTTCTCGAAGTGGAAAAGAAAGTCAACATTGTTGGCTCGGGGCTGGCGGTCGATTGGAAGACAAGGGGCGGTCGACCGAAATTTTACAATCGGTTGATTTTTTATCTCTAGCAAAACCGGTCGACCGGACGCCTAGGGGCGGTCGACCGAAACCTGTAAAAACTGGAGTTTTTCATTTCTGGAAGGACTGGTCGACTGGCCACTACCCACTGGTCGATCGGAACCTGTAAATTCTGAAGTTCTTTGTCCCTGGAAAATCTGGTCGACCGGCCAAGGTGTGTTGGTCGACCGGAAAGACCTATACCTACAAAAATGAAGTGTTAGCCCAAAGAAACATGTCCATAAGTCAAGATATTCATGTCCTTATCAATTCCATGTATTTTTGGGTTTGGTTTATGCATTAGACCATTTGAGCATTTCAAAATTTTGTTCCGGGGGAGGAACGGGGGTTGTCCCCTTGACCCCCGCGACTTGACTACGCAGGTCGATCCACGTGCGAGGGCACAATCATTGAGCTTTCATTTTTGCCATCTTCACTCCATTCCTTGGCATATCTGTCATGAAAGAACATCAAGTAGTTTAGTCATATAAGAGTGGTAAGACATCAATGACTTATAATGTTTAGCCATTATCAAAACCATGAATATCAAATAACTCAAATGACCACAGGGGCACAACATGGGGAGCTTAAACCTGAAGTTTTTCTTTTGTGTTTCTTCTTCCAAAACTCTTGAGTTTTAAGTGTTTGTTCCTTGTAATCTCTAAACACTCAAGTGTGTGTGGATCTACTTAGATCTGTGTGTGTGTGTGTTTGATTTCTGTCAGAATCGTGTGTGTTTAGGTGTGTTTACACCTTCGTGAGAGTTTCCATCTCTCTACGAGTGTGTGTGTGTGTTCAGATCTTGTAATCCTTTACATGATAGTGTGTGAATCCTCACAGTTTGTGAGGGGTGGATGTAGGTTGCCGTTGTTGCATCTAAACCACCTAAAAATCTCTGTCTCTTATGTGGTTTGTTCCTTATCTTCTACCCCTATTATGTACTAGCAATCTCTCATATCGTTTCTACTGATTTCTCCGTTTAGATCTAGCTCGATTGATCATTCCTACAGCAGATCTTTGGTATATTAAAAGGTGGGATCAGATCGACAAGGCAAATGTTGTCAGGAAGATAACACGTTGTGTGAGTAGAATCTTCAGATTCACACCTCCACCACGGTACCAAGGATCAGTTGTGTGTGATAGATTTTGTTAGATCTAATAGTTTCTATATAGATCTGAACATCCTTGTTGCTATTCTTCACATTTGTTTAAATCGGTCAAAGCTTTGTTAAAATTATTATCACCCAATTCACCCCCCCTCTTGGGTGTCATTGATCGCGGACTTCAAATTATGCCTTATAAAACTTATTAAATAGAAGACACTAATAAAAATATGCCTTTTATTAACTTTTGGAAACACCACCGACTCAATTTTAGATTTCCCTCTGAAATGCAATTTTTTCCCTCCGCCTCCTCACCTCCCCGACCTATCTCTTTTTCTCTCTCTCGCCCTCCCCAATTTCCGAGTGTAGAAAGCTTCCCACCAGAGCCGTCGTCGCGATCGTTGTTGCCCCTCTCACCTTCTCTCGCCGCCGGCACGAGAGTCGCCACTCCCAGCAGAGTTGTCACTGGCGAGGACACATAGGATCGAGGGAGAACTCCTAGCCGCCATCGCATGAGGGCGTTGTCACCCTCGACGGTGCCGCTGCTTCCCTGCCCACTCGTAGCACTGATGGCTGTTGCTTCCTTACCTGCATCTAGTAGTTGCTTCCCTGCCCGCCTCCTCTACACTGATGGTGCCGTGATAAACAATCATCGTTGCTCGTCGCCAAGAGTCCTCTTTGCGTCGAGGTGTGATCTTCGCAGCTGGGCTCCTATACGGGCGGATATCTCACTAGTCACCCAGGAGCCTGAGGCTTGAAGGGATAAGGGAGGGCAAGAGTCCTCACACGGTGAAGAGCCCTCACCAAGGACATAAAACCTCCAAATCTCTCAAGCTCCCTTGGCTCCGAGAAGGGAGCCAGCACTTATATAAACTCAAGGAGTCCCTCTGGAATGGTAAGTGAAGTCTGAGTGCTCAAAGCCACATTTCCTGGTCGAGAGCGATCTCGTGCCCCCTCTTCCTCCTCCCTCTCTTCTGCACCGCACTCTATTGTATCGCTAACTTAGGCATCAGAGGGTTTTCCCGCAGGGGCATCACCATGGGAACTCCTGATCTGTTTTCTCACCTCACAGAACTCTCATCATCCGTGGCAATGAACGTGCATCGGACGGCTCAGGCTTCGGCGTGAGATCATGCCTCTTCATTTGGCACCGTCTGTGGGAAACGTACAAATGGGCAACATGGTGCGAAGGAGCTCTAGTAGGAGGAATGCTCGTGACAAGGGTAAGTCAGCCATGGAGAGAGAACCTACGCCCTGACAATCTTTGACGGGCCCCCTCTCCAACGCCAATAATCAAGTCAACATTCTACCTCCATCGGTCTAGGGGGGACAACCTGCCCCCGAAAACACAGACGCCCTCCAAACCCTCAACGCTAAACTGGATATCCTCGTTGATTTAATGAGGACCCAGGCAGCGAGGGAGGAGAGGCTGCGGTTACCCCGGGCGAGCTCTCCCCGTATAGAAGCCTCTCGACTAACTGTTGGAGGTGGCTTCAGGCCCGGAAGGCCCTCACAGCCCCCGCCGGCAGAACGGGAGGCTTCCTCCAACCCCCGAGGGGGGAAATCTAGGCCCCCTCCATGGCAAACAGAAGCAGATGCCTACGCCTGGGAGCAGCAGGGCAACAGTTGGGGAGACGATCAAAGCCCCCCAGCGCTGTCTTGACGTTAGTCGGAGCTGTCCCTCCGTCTGTGGGACTTCGAGCGACGTTTTACCGAACAGGAGCATGCTCTTTGTGCCCTATAGCAAAGCTTCACGAAGGATGACGAGGAAGAATCCCTCCTCTCCTATGACATCTTGAAGGTAGAGATCTCGCCGAGAGTCTCTCTACCAACCTTCAAAGCTTACGACGGGCAGAGCGACCCGACCGGCCACTATGATAGCTTCAACCCCCTTATGACCCTCCACAGAGCGTCCAACACCATCAAATGTCAAGCATTCGCAACCATGCTAGTCCAAGGAGCTCAAGCATGGTTTTGAGCACTCGCCCCCGGGAGCATCACTAGCATCCGGCAATTCGGGCGAGTATTCAGGGAAAGCTTCGCTGGCAGCGGCCCTCCAAGGTCGGTAGCAGGGCTGCTGGTGCTTAAACAGGCACAAGGTGAAAAGCTGAAGGCCTATATCAATCGCTTCAAGGCGGAGCCCCTATGCATCCCCCACCTGGACGTAGCCTCGGCCATCAACGCACTGATAGGAGGAACCCATGATGAAGGCCTCCGGAGAGAATTGGTGCTCCACCCCCCTTCCTCCCTCGCTGACCTGGTGACTCTCGCTCTGGGCCATGCTGAGTGTGAAGAAGTGCTTACTGCCTGCCGAGACTTGGCAAGCTCGGGACAGGAGGGGGAGAGGAAGCGGCCGTCAAAACAAGCCTCAGGATAGGGGAAGAGGAGGAATCGGGAAGGTGAACGCAAGGAGCTCTCACGTAAGTTCGATCATTATACTCCTCTGTCCACCCCTGTCTACAAAATATATTAAGAGATCAAGGACTCGGGCCTCCTTCACCGACCCGAGCCGATGAAGACCGACCCCAAGCGCCGTAGTCGTCGAAAGCACTACCAATTCCACAACGACCACGACCACCACACGGGAGATTGCCAGCAACTCAAAGACGAGATCAAGAGTGTTGGCCCAGAATAGATGGTGGACAAGAAGGGGGGTTGAATTGTCCCCTTGTCGAGATGGCGGATTTTAAAAAATAATCTAAACTAATCACTGCGGAAGTTATATTAACTACGTTGATTAACCTAAGCAGACGTGAGATTAAAATATTCTCTCAAGCTTTCCGATCTCACTCGAATAAACTATGCAATAGATGATAGAAATGAATCCTAACACGGATAGCGGATGAAGCAATGTGCAATGATGCAGTGAATAAAAATCTATTAGTTTGACCAGTGAAGGGAGGTAGATGAAATGAACAATCCCACAAGCATTCACACAAGACACAAAGATTTTTAGGTGATTCGGGACCACGACGGGCTCCCTACGTCCACCCCTCACCGAACCCCGGTGAGGCTTCACTACACGCTATAAAATGTAGCAATGGGGACGAACCCCAACACCACACACGCTGCTTCCGCAGCAATGCATACACACGGGGCCTGGCCTCAAAACGCTACCACCACAGCACTCACACATACACAATCAGGGAACACACCTCGGACACTAAACCACACGGAGTCACAGCTCCGTCTTCACACACGAACATAGGGAAACTTTCCCCACAATAAAACCCAACACACTCGAAGACGCAGCTCCGCCCACACACGCCAATATTCTGAGTTCGACGAAATAATATGATATACGATGACAGCCCAAAATATTAATCTATGCCCAAATAAGACAGTAGAAATGAGAGAAGAAGAAACCCCCCTCAAATCTTCAGTGAATCCCTTAGATAGCAAACGTAGGGTGCATTTGGAGTTTGATCCTCAGAGTAGGAAGAGTCCAACGTTGTGAAGACCGCCCAAAATAGGAACTCGATGATGAACATCAAGACCAGCTACAGATCGGAGTGGCAGCTCATGGATGGGGTTTTCAGCGGCGTTCTCCTTCCTCCAGTGATGAAGCAACCCTCCAGCTCGTCCTTCTTCTCCTGCAAGAAAGGATAGAACAATAAGCCCTTGAAGGAATGTCTCTGTAATGCCCCAGGTTCTTCAGATCTGGATCCATGGGTTTCAGATCGTTTTAGTGGGTCTCAGAGCATATTTTACGCTTTACACATGTTTTTCCCTTATGTGCCTTCGAAACTCTGTGCAGGGCGAACTGTGACGTTCTTCGACTCCGGGACAGTACCACTGCATTGTGTTCCTTCCGAGGACAGCGGAGGTAATTTTTCATAATTTTCTAAATTCCTGTAATTTTTGGATTTTTCTATATATATTAACCCTTTCTCTCTCCCCTCTCATTTCTCACTCTCTCCCTCTCTCTCTTCTCTCACGCTCTCTTTCTCCCCTCTCTTCTCCGGTGGCCGATGGAGCGAGGCGGAGGTGGCGTGGGCGAGGATGGGCAAGGATCGAGGCGGAGGCGGGCGCGATCCCTCGATGGATTCCAAGACGGTGGCGATCGTGTTCCCGGCAGTTTACGGCGTGGATTAGTCGCTTCGGCACGCGGTTTCTTCAGTGGAGGTAGGGTGACTGAACACCACTACGTCGGGCTCATTTTCCCTGCCATTGCACGTCGTTCGGTGTAAAAATGAGGGCGTTTGGGCACTTAGCGAAATCATGTTTTAGTGGAGTTCGTAGGGTCCGTCTGAAAATGGTGACGGTTCTCAGACCGGTTACTGTCAACAGATTCCTTGGGCCAAGAGCGTTCTTTTCCCCCTGATTTCATCTCGATTGGTGGTCCCGTTGGACCGGTAGGGCTCCGGGAACCCCAGAAACCCTTTTTGGGTAACTTCGGTAGAATCACCCATTTCTCACGATTCGTACGTCATTTTGACTCCGGTCGGAGTCTAGATGATTGCTAGGGGGTTTATAGTCGTTTCCCCTTCGTTTCGGCACGAATGGGGCGTGGGGAGGCCACCGTTGGGCCAACCCCACGGTTTGCTCGCCGTGATGGTTGGGCGGTCGAACCAGGGCCCGTCCATCCCCATGGGCGGCCCCATCTTGACCGTTCATCTGCTCGGCGCATAGCGTTCGGCTTGGCGCGCAGTGAGGGTTATGCGATCTATCGTGTGACCGCATAACCCAGGTGCGGCCAAGGTTGAGTAGTCCTTTCCCTCCGATTTTGAACGTTGCTGGGCTGTGCGGCCAGGGTCTAGCTGCATAACCCTTTGTACGGCTAGGAGCTGGCCGTACATCCCCTGGTGCCGTGGGCTGTTGTGCGGCCAGAGGTTGACCGCACACGCCTTACGCGGTGAGGTCCTAGCAGCCTGTTCCCCCGCGCGGCTAGGGGCTAGCCGCACATGTGTTCCCCGTTTGGAGGATGAATGACCGCGTTGGACTGTTCATCCCCCAATTGCGGCTGAGGGTCAGCCGTTCGACCTTGGTGCTGCTGGAGACCAGCTACTTGTGTCTCGTTTGACCCAGGAGAAGAATGGCCTGCTATTGGCCGTATATCCCCTGGTGCGGCCCCTTCCTGACCGTACATCCCTGAGCGGCCCACAGTGGACGGCCCAAGGGGTTGGTCTAGCCGGCGTTTCTATTTTGACCGGTTCGAGTCCCGGGTGTGTGGTTCTCGATCCACGTGCTGACCCGTGGCCTGACAGATGCTGTGCACTTCGTCGGGGCCAGGTGTCGTGGTACGGTGTGGTCCCGGGTATACCGTTCTTGACTCGTGTCACCGTGTGTTGGCGTGCGTCGTCGGTTTCTCTGGAAAGTGATTCCCGAGTGGGTCCTGTGTGAGGCCTTGGGCTGCAAGCCCTGTTGTCCAGTCTTGGGCTGGAGGCTTCCCTCTTCTCCTTGAGTTGGGTTGTAGCTTGGCGGTGTGCGAGTTGCCTTGGGAATCATGCTTCTGTGCTTTCCGCGTGGGCCGTGTGTGTGGCCTTAGTCCCGTGAGTTCCATTCCCGAGGGAATGGTCTCGGCGGCTCGTGAGCTACCTCGGTACGCATGCTACCGTGGTTTTAGACCTAGAGATTAGACTAGAATGACAGCCTTGTGCTATTGCGTGCGATGGTCTTAACCCCGAGTCTTCTGACTCAAGAACCGCTGGCTGTAGTGCATCTGGAGGACTGCCCGGAGTCCAGTGGCTTAGAATCACTTGGGTTTTCTCGACTCTCGCACAGGGTGCGTGCGTGGCCGTGGACTGTGAGTCCCATTTCTTCTCCGACTGTGGTCACCGTGCGACGGTGCTGGTACGTGGGACGGTCCCCTTACTTTATCAGGTTCGGACGTTGTTTTCTGTTGTCTTGAGAGTCTACTCTCGTAGTGACCCTCCACTAGTCGTAGCCTGCTTACACGCGAGTGGTCCCACCAGGGAGTGGTGGAGAGGCTACCCTTAGAGACTGTTTGTGGACCGATTTCCGTTGGGCCCCGCGTCTATCAGCCAGAGTCCGGCTGAGGGGAAAACCGGTCAGAGGGCCAGACCAGGGACGCACGGTCTGTGTGTGCACACGTTGTTGGGGGCGGTTGGACCCACGTCGATGGGCGTGACCCCAGCTAGTCACTTGTTTGTGGTTACTTGTACGGTGTCTCAGTTCCCGTTGGGCCGGAGGGAGACACTTGAGGCGCAGACTAAGACGTCAGTGGACGCATTCGGCTTTGCTTCTAGTGGGAGGTACTCGTGTTCTGGACAGAGAGTGACAAACTGTCAGTTTTCATGACTTCCACCTTCGGGTTTTCGGTCATGTTGGCAGTTGAGTTTCAGTTTCTCGCCGAGGCGCGTGTGTCAGTTTTCGTGCCATGGGACTGGTGCTAGTAGCTTTACCGAGGTTGCATTTTGTTTTGCGGTACCCGTGACCAGGTAGTCAGGGTTGCACCTTGGACAGTGTGCCCAGGTTGGCCGTGTTCTGAGAGGCAGGCCTTTACGGCGTGGTTGCCGTGTGTTTTCACTTCGGTAAGCAGTACTAGTGTAGTTCGGTAGCCTCGACTGCGAGATCGGGGTGTGCTTTATGGTACAGTAGGAGTAGTTGTAGTGCCGAGTTTCGACCGACCACCGGGTTCACTGTTCTTGCTGTTACTGTTGCTCTCGTAGTTACAGCTTTCTGTGCCGCCATTGGTTCTTGGTGGGGTTCCACAGGATCCCTGCTGAGTCTCTATTTTGGAGACTCATTCCCTGCTTCTCAGGTGTGGCGGTTCTTCCTCGAGGTTCGAGGGTGCTGTTCGGAGGTTCTCGGTTGCCAGCTCATCGGGCCGAGTGTTCACTCGGCATGTGGTATGTTTTTACTGCTTTAGACTGTACTTTCTGTTGGACTGGACTCTATTGTAGCTGTAGTTGTTCATTTATTTATGTTATCTGTTGAGTTGTCCTACTTTATTTCCTATTACTTTATGCCTCCACACTCATTTTAGCCCTTCTGAGCCCTCTGGCAGTTCGAGTATCGGGTTATCGGGTCTCCCCCGGTAATCGGATTCTCGGGTCGTTACAGTCTCCATCGTGGGAGATCGCAGGTTATAAATAGGGCAGGAATATAAAACAAAAGACCACACAAGCCCTTGTAAAAGCCTCTCAAAACTACACCCAAACCATAGGAGAAACCCTAAGGGTAATGGGGTAAAAAGCCAAGCCAATCTGATCATGAAACCGAGAGTTTGAAACCAAGACGGCAAACCCGACTCGGGTTGCCAGAAGAAGTGTCGACTCAAGGAGTCGACACTTTCTTCAAGTCGTTATGTCACGTTTATAAGAAATAGGACCCAAGGTGAAAGTGTCGACTCTTAGAGTCGACACATTTCACAAGAGGTTCTGTTTGCCCTAAAAATAGACCTCTGGCCTGTGAGTGTCGACTCTGAGAGTCGACACTTTCAGAGCCAAACTAGAAACTGCATAATGCAGTCCTTAGCAAGCCTAAAGCATGGAGAACCAATCAACCATATTCAAATACAGTCTAGTGGCATGAATAAAGAGGATTATGAACAATCAATCAAGCTTGTTTAAACAAGATTCATAAAAGGCATGTTAAGCATAAAGCCACTTCAAACCGCCCATGAAAAGTATGCATGAAGGCACTTTGAAAACCCATTTTTCCCAACTCAAGATTAGAAGGATATTACCAGCATTCATTGTGATATGCAAGATGTTTACCATCAATATCAATCCTGCAAAGTGCACAATAGAATCAAGTTCAGTTTTCCTGAATCCAAAACTCAAGAACTATTAACCATGGGTTTAACCAACATGTGAACACTTCATGATGCCAAATATCACCAAAGTTTGTATGAGAACATTAAACACGAAACTAAATTGATTAAGTGTAGGGCATTTGAATTTCAGCTCAAAGATGGCCATTCATGTGGCCAAGGTTCAGATCAAGAATGTGACATTCAGTCCAAAGCTAATTCATGTTCAGTCCAAGACAGACTGAACTCACATAGTCTAATCACCATCCAACTAATCCACATCACAAGTTTCACAATGCAAAATTTGCTTCATACATGAAGAGCCATTTACAGTTCAAATTTTGCCTTGACCACTTTGATGTTGAATCATATCACACATGAGTACCACATGCTTCTAACGAATTTTATACACAAGCTCACATGTCATGGAATTGATCATGCATGGAATCACAAGAACAACCCAGTTCATGTGAAATACTTCAAACACATTTATGGAAACTATAGATCAGATTCAGAAATGAAATCTTACCATGGATCCATTGGTTTGAAGGCAATGTGAACCTGTACTAGGTGAAAGCAAATCACTCAAGTTGATCTTCATGTATTGCAGATAAATGCACAAGTCCAAGCACATGAAGGTCTGTGCATGTTATGGACAGGGTCTGTGCATAGCATGGACAGAGTCTGTGCATAGTATGCACAATGTCCGTGCATAGTATGCACAAGGTCGGTGCACATTGTGAAAGACCCAAAGACAAGGGTCGGTGCATATATGACAAGGTCGGTGCGCATTGTGAAAGATCCAAAGAACAGGGTCGGTGCATATATGACATGGTCGGTGCACATTGTGAAAACCACAAAAACAAAGTCGATGCACATTATGTAGAGGCTGTGGATATGGTCGGTGCATTGTTTTGATGGACACAAGACACGGTCGGTGCAAGTGTATGGGCAGGGTTGGTGCATGCATGAAAAATGGAAAGGACGGTCGGTGCAAAATCAAGCAAGGTCAGTGCATAGATGAAACAAGCCAAGGAGTGTCGACTCTGAGAGTTGACACTTACTCCCCTCTTACCCAGAAAGTTCACTTAGATAATTTTCTAAAAATTAAGCCTTACCAATGGATGGACTATGAACATGAATGATTCACCATAACTGTCAGTCCATATAAAGAGGTCTACTCTTCAACACATATTGCATCTAAACAAAATATGCATCAGGCATTCAAACCTACAATACAAGATATTAACATTAAGCTCCATAACACCAAAATGATGAATGAGTATTTTCCATAAAACTCACACACAATATATTGTTATCATCAAAACCATCACCAAAGATAAAGAGGGAGCGCAACGAACCCAACAATCTCCCCCTTTTTGATGATGACAATATATTGTGCCCACCAAGAGATTCTCTCCCCCTTTGGCAACATCAAAAAGTGGGAGACAAGAGGAACAAAATGTGGAGTTTTTGATAGAATTATAAAGACCATGGTGCACGAACCCAGTGATGACCTACCATTAAAGGAAGGTGTGAAAACCATGAGCACTAAGCAACAAAATGAAAGTTGATGTGCAATAATCAATTTTTGAACTATATGCTGAATGTATGACTAAGTATGCATAAAATGTATGACTAAGCTTTATGCAAAATGACTAAAGTATGTGCAAGTGTATCACCAAACTATGCACAAAAAGTATAACTGACTGAACTATATGCAAATGTGTGGCTAAAAGGCACATTATTTTCCCCTTATTGTCATGAACAAAAACCGACTGACACAATGGGATTATTTAATCTGTTATTTACATGTATAACCCAAGGATGTATGAAATTTCAAGCAAGCAAGCAGACATGCTTGTGGCAAGCATATAGTAAGCTATAGCCCCCCCTCAATGGGGTAAAAAGGATAAAGAGAGAACAGTTGATTCAATCAAGTTGTGGCACATGAAGCATAATCAAAAAAGGTAGTGCATGCATATGCTAAAGGTATTACATAAACCATGATAAGAGCAAATTCAAGATATACAGTCATCACAATAATACCCAAAATTAAAATTTGTGTACATGAGCAATGAACTTCAAAATTATATGGATATGAATAGAATTTCTAGAAAACACTAGAGGGTTATTTCATTCCTACACTTTCATTTCGATCATCGACTTTTGGTAGCTTCACACAACCCCTTTTTGTTTGCTTTTCTTTTATTAGATTTCACCGTTCGACACGAGTCACCTCATATGTCTCAATGGAGTTTCCCATCTACTAGAATTCATCACACAATGTGGACTTTTGTTTCACCTTTCGACGTGAGTTTCATTATTTATTTTAGTGGAGATTCCCAACTACTTGGTTAGACATTCCACTTATTGAAGCTTGCGGGGTAGGTAGTTTTTTTCTCACGATTCTCTTAATTTTCATGTAGAAATTTGTTCCACTTGAAGTGTTAAAAGGAATTTCTGAAATCCTTATCAATCAAAGTCATATGCATCATTTTTTTTAAAATAAGGTATGGGCAATTTCTTTGTATGTAGAAAGTGAATTTGCCTAGACATAGTTATGACTCCCCCTAAATGTATGCACAGTTAGAAATAAATCCTCCTCCTTTGTATATGTCATGGTTCACAAAAGATCAAGAACACTGTGTTTTATTTATCAAGGCGGTGAGGTCTTAGAAGATTTTCAAGAAAAGGTTTTCTTAAAATATATATACATGCAATCAAGCAAGGATCTTCCAAAATTTTTAAGCAAATTGATTATCGGTACTTGGCGGAGAACATAGGTCCGAAGATCACCATCACGCGAGAAGAAAGCTTCTAGTTGGAGATAATCTAACCTTCCACAATCACCATTTGATATACCGGATAATCATGAAATTCAAGCACACATGTATGTCAAGTGTATATGCAAGTGTATGCATGTAAATGGAAATGATCGAAGACTTTCTTTTATTTACAAGTATGTAAAGATGTGTATGATATGTGCAATGTGTATCATGCAACTAACTATGTGTTCTATGTATGCAAAAATGAATCATTATTTGTAATAAGTGATTAAAAGTGTGAAAAACTTTATGTGCAATCTAAAGCATTTAAAAATTAAGATTAATCACAAGATGTGCAAAGAGAAGTGTTCAAGTCATCTAATCATGGAACTCAGAAATTCTGAACATTTCAGAAGTTGCTAAAATCAATGAAACAGAAATGTAACTATTTAATTGTAAAATTTTTCTCCAATTTTAAATTTTACCTTTTCAGATTTTTCAAAGTAAACCTAAGCAGAGTGAGTTCTCAAAATCAAACCATTTTCTTTCTCGCCTTGAGAGTCCTTTATTTATCAACATTCCTTGTCCTCAAGACGCCCCTGCAAAATAGATTCTCATTTTAGACATTTGGGTACCCAAGCCATCTTGGGTCCCGAGAGATTAGTTCTAGCATAAGGAGATGTATTCTTATATCTCTGGGAATACCAATCATCATCATATTTCATTGTGGCACAATCGTCCATAGAATGACCACTTTGGCCACAATAAAAATAGTGAGACGATTTTCTCTTCAAAAACCAATTGCCATCATTTTTCATTACAGAACAATCATTCATTACATGTTCAAAACTACCACAGTAATGACATGAAAAATTCTTTTTGATAAACCATTCATCATCATTTTTCTTTCTAAAACAATCTTCAAAAATATGACCATGTAAGTCACAATAGAAACAATGAACATTGAAGTTTTTCTTCATAGATTTTTCAAGATTTTTAGAATCATCAACAGTTTCCATTCTTGACTTCAATGTCTCATTATCATCAAAGTTCATCAAGAAACAATCATACATGTCATGGCCATATTTCCCACAGTAAAAACATGAAATATTTATTCTTCTCCTAGATGCATGATTAAATTTAACAGATTGAGATTTCGCATGCACACAAGAGCAATTATCAACATTTTTCAATGTTTGATTTTCTTCATCACACATGAACAAAAATTCATTCAAACTTTTGATTTCATTCCGCAATGATAAAATGTGCACTTCACAATTAGCAATCTCTTCTTCACACAGTGCAACTTTATCATTCAAAAGAGATTTGACATTCTTATAGCTAGCAACTTCTTGTTCAAGAACATGATGATTTTCATGATCACCAATAACCATACCTTTTCCTTTTTCAAGCACTTTCAGCTCATCATACAACAATTTATTTTGATCTTTGAGATTTTCAATCTCTTCATTCCATGTTTCTTTCTCTTCATTCAAGTTACCCAGCTTGTTGTATGCATCTTGTTTTTCAATTTCTAAACATGCAATTTCTTCTTCAAATAGCATGAGTTTAGCTTGCAAGTTCTCATTCTCATTTTTGATCTTCTCCATTTCTTGAGCATGATTTTTATCTGAAATCAGTTCATCAAGTAAACATTGATCTTTTGACATAGAGCTGAATTCTTCTCTCATTTCCCTTTCATTTTTCTTGAATTGGGCAATTCTTAGATAGAGAGATTCATTCTCTTTTCTTAGATTAGAAATTGTTTCTTCACTAGTATCATCTTGTCGAATTAGGATTTCATTCGAAGTTTCAAGTTCGGAACACTTAGCACATGGATTTCTAGATTGAACATAATCATGAAATTTTTGTTTCCAGTTTTTATTTTCAGTCTTAACTTTCTTATATTTATCTAACAACAAATCATATGCTTCCATAAGTTCTTCAAAGGAGATTTCCTCATCATCAGAGTTAGAGCTAGAAGTTACCTCAGAGCTTTCCTTGCTTCATTTATCGTGCTTGCCGGCCATCAAGCACACACAGTCTTTCTTTCCTCTGTGAATTTCAATCAAACAGTCCAAGATCTCCTTGGCTGACCTACATGACGAAACAAAAGGAAATTGATTAGTGTTCACAGTAGTCTTAAGAACACTCAAGACAAAAAGATTATCAGAGTTCTTCTTCTTATGATCGTTGGTCCATTTGGATTTATCTCTAGGCAAGATATGAGGACCATGCTCAACTAACCTCCAAAGTTTAGGATCAATGTTTTTTATGTAAACACAGATTTTACCACGCCATGATGCATAATCAAAACCATCAAAGACAGGAACTGAATGCACACTAGCCATCATGAAAAAGTTCTTTTCTCCTAGACCGCAATGTCCAGTAAAAATCAGAGACTGCGCTCTAATACCAATTGTTGGCCCAGACTAGATGACAGACAAGAAGGGGGGTTGAATTATCTCCTTGCTGAGATGGCGGATTTTAAAAAATAATCTAAACTAATCACAGTGGAATTAATATTAACTACGTTGATTAGCCTAAGTAGATGTGAGATTAAAATATTTTCTCAAGCTTTCCGATCTCACTCGAATAAACTATGCAATAGATGATAGAAATGAATCCTAACACGGATAGCAGATGAAGCAATGTGCGATGATGCAGTGAATAAAAATCTATTAGTTTGACCTGTGAAGTGAGGTAGATGAAATGAACAATCACACAGGCATTCACACAAGACACAAAGATTTTTAGGTGGTTCGGGACCACGACGGACTCCCTACGTCCACCCCTTACCGAACCCCGGTGAGGTTTTACTACACGCTACAAAATGTAGCAACGGGGATGAACCCCAACACCACACACGCTGCTTCCGCAGCAATGCATGCACACGGGGCCTGGCCCCAAAATGCTGCCACCGCTGCACTCACACACACACAATCGGGGAACACACCCCAGACACTAAACCACACGGAGTCATAGCTCCGTCTTCAGACACGGACTCAGGGAAACTTTCCCCATAATAAAACCCAACACACTCGGAGACGCAGCTTCGCCCACACACGATAATATTTTGAGTTCGACGAAATAACATGATATACGATGAAAGTCCAAAATATTAATTTATGCCCAAATAAGATAGTAGAAATGAGATAAGAAGAAATTCCCCTCAAATCTTAAGTGAATCCCGTAGATAGCAAAGGTAGGGTGAATTTGGAGTTTGATCCTTGGAGCAGGAAGAGTCCAACGTTATGAAGACCGCCCAAAATTGGAACTCGGCGATGAACAGCAAGACCAGCTACAGATCGGAGTGGCAGCTCGTGGATGGGGTCTTCAGCGGCGTTCTCCTTCCTCCAGTGATGAAGCAAACCTCCAGCTCATCCTTCTTCTCCTGCAAGAAAGGATAGAACAATAAGCCCTTGAAGGAATGTCTCCATCGTGGGAGATCGCAGGTTATAAATAGGGCATGAATATAAAACAAAAGACCACACAAGCCCTTGTAAAAACCTCTCAAAACTACACCCAAACCATAAGAGAAACCATAATGGTAATGGGGTAAAAAGCCAAGCCAATCGGATCATGAAACTGGGAGTTTGAAACCAAGATGGCAAACCCGACTCGGGTTGCCCAGAAGAAGTGTCGACTCAAGGAGTCAACACTTTCTTCAAGTCGTTCGGTCCCGTTTACAAGAAACTGGACCCAAGGTGAAAGTGTCGACTCTTAGAGTCGACACATTTCACAACAAGTTTTATTTCTCTTAAAAATAGACCTCTGGCCTGTGAGTGTCTACTCTAAGAGTCGACACTTTCAGAGCCAAACCAGAAACTGCATAATGCAGTCCTTAGCAAGCCAAAAGTATGGAGAACCAATCAACCCTATTCAAATACAGTCCAGTGGCATGAATAAAGAGGATTATGAACCATCAATCAAGCTTGTTTAAACACGATTCATAAAAGGCATGTTAAGCACAAACCCACTTCAAACCACCCATGAAAAGTATGCATGAAGGCACTTTGAAAACCCATTTTTCCCAACTCAAGATTAGAAGGATAATACCAGCATTCATTGTGATATACAAGATGTTTACCATCAATATTAATCCTACAAAGTGCACAATAGAATCAAGTTCAGTTTTCCTGAATCCAAAACTCAAGAACTATTAACCATGGGTTTAACCAACATGTGAACACTTCATGATGACAAATATCACCAAAGTTTGTATGAGAACATTAAACATGAAACCAAATTGATTAAGTGTAGGGCATTTCAATTTCAGCTCAAAGATGGCCATTCATGTGGCCAAGGTTCAGATCAAGAATGTGACATTCAGTCCAATGCTAATTCATGTTCAGTCCAAGATAGACTGAACTCACATAGTCTAATCACCATCCAACTAATTCATAGCACAAGTTTCGCAACCCAAAATTTGCTTCATACATGAAGAGCCATTTACAGTTCAAATCTTGCCTTGACCACTTTGATGTTGAATCAAATCACACATGAGTATCACATGCTTCTAACCAATTTTATACACAAGCTCACATGTCAAGGAATTCATCATGCATGGAATCATAAGAACAACCCAGTTCATGAGAAATACTTCAAACACATTTATGGAAACTATAGATCAGATTCAGAAATGAAATCTTACCATGGATCCATTGGTTTGAAGGCAATGTGAACCTGCACTAGGTGAAAGCAAATAACTCAAGTTGATCTTCAATTAATGCAGATAAATGCACAAGTCCAAGCACATGAAGGTCTGTGCATGTTATGGACAGGGTCTGTGCATAGTATGCACAAAGTCGGTGCACATTATGAAAGACCCAAAGACAAGGGTCAGTGCATATATGACAAGGTCGGTGCACATTGTGAAAACCACAAAAACAAAGTCGGTGCACATTATGTAGAGGCTGCGGATAAGGTCGGTGCATTATTTTGAAGGACACAAGACATTGTCAGTGCAAGTGTATGGGCAGGGTTGGTGCATGCATGAAAAATGCAATGGACGGTCGATGCAAAATCAGGCAAGGTCGGTGCATAGATGAAACAAGTCAAAGAGTGTCGACTCTGAGAGTTGACACTTACTGCCCTCTTACCTAGAAAGTTCACTTAGATAATTTTCTAAAAATTAAGCCCTACCAATGGACGGACTATGAACATGAATGATTCACCATAACTATCAGTCCGTATAATGAGGTCTACTCTTCAGCACATATTGCATCTAAACAAAATATGCATCAGGCATCCAAACCTACAATACAAGATATTAACATTAAGCTCCATAACACCAAAATGATCAATGAGTATTTTCCATAAAACTCACACACAAGTTATTATTATCATCAAAACCATCACCAAGGACAAAGAGGAAGCGCAACGAACCCAACAGAGAGCCTCATCCACCAGGAGCATCTCTCTCAGTACGTGGCCGAGCGGCAAGAGGATCGCGGAGCCCCCTCGAAGAAATCGACAATCGCCCTTGTGGAGTCCACATCAACGTAATTTTTGAGGGATTAGCTTCGGGTGGAGACAATAGTCGATGATGGAAGCGTCACGTCGAGCGAGTGAACAGGGATTCTGAGCCCCCCGAAGCTCCGACAGCAGGCGATCAGTAGGCCCTTGTGTTCTCTGACTAATACCTAGAAGGGGTAACCACCCCGCACAACGACGCCCTTGTAATCACGGCTACTATAAATCCATGTAATGTAGATAGGATATTAGTAGACAATGACAGCGCTCTCGATGTTTTGGCGTATGAATGTCTCTTAAAGATGGGTGAAGACCCATCCCGACTCCGTCCGATTCGAACCCCCCTCTGTGCGTTCAATGGCCAGGCTACCTATCCCGAGGGAGCCCTGAGCCTGCCTGTTACTCTCAGTACCCCTCCAAAAATCATTATGTTTATGGCAAACTTCATTGTGATCAAAGGGATGTCGGCCTATAACGCCATCTTTGGCTGAGCCCTGAGCCTGCCTGTTACTTCGGATCAGAATTGGAGAGCTATCGGATCGCTTTCGTGGGTCCTGATACGTGTTTTACGATCCACGTGGGTTTTTCCCTTGTATAACTTGCGGAACCCTGTGGAGAGTTGACCATTGAGTTTTGCTACTCAAGGACGCTACAGAAACGTTGTACTCATTCCGAGGATCGTGAAGATTATTTTTTCGTATTTTTTTGAATTTATGAATTTTCGTGTAGAAAATTGGATTTTAGGAAAATTGCATAATTTTCCTTTCTCTTTTTTTCTTCTTAACCCTTTCTCTCTCCTCTCTCCTCCTCACGTCTCTCATTTCTCTCCCTCCGTTCTCTCTCCTCTCTACTCCTCTCCCCCGGACGCGCGACCGGTGAGGAGCTGGGTGAGGCGGTGACGGTGTGGGATTGATCTGGAGCGTGATGGCGTGAAGACTGGAGCGTGGCGTTGGTGCGATCCCTCGGTGGATTCAAAGCCGGCGTGGGCTGGTTCATTTGATGGTTTTCGACATATCGTGGCCGTTTTGGCGGGTGAGATCTGTGGTGGAGGTAGGGGGACAGATTTCCTACTCTTTTCCTACGTTCCCTCGCGATTTGGAGCCGAACGGTGTGAGTTTGAGCGGATTTTACCTCAGTTGGGCGAATTGCATGTTTGGGGGGGATGAGCCGTGTTCGCCGTTCCAGGCGATGGTTTGTGATTTAGATGGTTTCATTTGAACCCCTGGCATGTTAGGAATCTTTTCCCGCCAGTTTCATTGAGTTTGGTAGAGAATCGGAGCCGTTATGAGCCCGGCCATCCATGTGACTCATTTTGGGTCGAGTCGTTGGAATCACCCGTTTCTTTTATTTTTGTGCGTGGTTTGATCCCTTCCGGCTTGTGGAAGGTGTATAACGTGTCTAGGGTGTTGGGCATATGTGTAATATGCTTAATTATACTGTTTTGATGATGTCACGTGGCTCAGAAATTCATGACATCTTTTGATGTATCCAGGTGTGAAGAAACCGTGACAAAAGCTTTATGTGCACCGACCCTGTCCTTCACATGCACCGACCTTGACTGGGCGGCAACCGTAATGTGGACCGACTTGCATGAAGCCAATAGTGATGTGCACCGACCTGCATAGGAGGAAATATGAAACATGCACCGACCTTAGCTACGAGCTGCTAAAGTGTGCACCGACCTCCATATGGCTCAGACTGAAATGTGCACCGACTTGCATATGAGGAAAAATGAAAGTTGCACCGACCCTGCTCTTCATACAAGAAAGCTGCACCGACGTTGAACGCTCCAAGAATGAAAGTTGCACCGACCTTGAATGTCCAAAGCATGGAAAATGCACCGACCTTGTTATGGAACATTCACCGACCTTGTCTGGATGTGCACCGACTTCGCTCAAGATGTGCACCGACATCTATGCTGAAGACAAATATGCACCGACCCTGTCTAGATGTGCACCGACCTTGCTCAAGATGTGCACCGACGTCTACACTGAAGATAAATGCGCACCGACCTTCTGTGCTTGAAGCATAAGATGTGCACCGACCTTGTGTACTCGAAGCATAACATGTGCACCAACCTTAAGTGCTCGAAGCTTGAGATGTGCACCGACCCTGCCAAGGGCCAAGCTTCTTATGTGCATCAACCTATATCTTGTGGATCAGTAACATGCACCGACCTCATAAGGCTTGCCAAGCCAACCTGCACCGACCTCATGAAGAAGAGGACCTGTTCGATGAAATGCCTCACTGAGTGGGTTCCAAAGCCTTTTTTAGCAAACCTGCACTATTTTCAGAATTGGATCCAGAGAGCATAAATAGGAACCACAAATGTCTAAATACACATCTTTTGAGGTCTGGAAAGGTCTCTGCTCAGTCAACCATCCTTTTCATCATTAGCTTGCTATATCAGCCCTTTTGTTCAATGGAAAAGCAAGTTACCTTATCAAGGAATTGTCCCTTTCCTGGTACTCACCTTTTTGCCTTCACCCAATGAAATGGTCTGTCACTGAGATTGCACAGGATAAAAGGAATATGCTGCAAATTTTCTTCGGAGCTTCTACTGTCACACCTTCTGGTCTCCCAAAATGACAAATTGCTGGACATCATTTCTATTGGTTCTATGGCCAATCAGAGGCTGCCAAGACAGGGATCCTTGAAGAGAAATTATAATTTATGAAGAGCCAATCGCAGGCAGTCTGGAACATCTTCTGGTGGGACTAATTATGCCTATATAAAGGGAAGACCTCGTGCTAAAGAAATGAGGCCGAAAAAGAGCTCTTCATGAACTGAAGCTAGGTCCTTCAGGCTGAAGCCAAGGTGAAAAAGAAAGAGGAGAATAGAAGGGAAGAAGAGATGAGTGCATGTTAGCATCTGCCATATCCTTCATGGCCCCCTTCCTCTAGAGCCAAATGCACTTACAGCTTATTTTTTTTATGCCGTGTTTCTCTTTCTTTTTAGATCAATCTTTTCTGTGGAACTTGTCCCCGTGTGTTGTGAGGACTTCATCATCGTGAGGAGCCTGCTCCTCGTGTGTGTGTGTGTGTGTGTGTGTGTGTGTGTGTGTGTGGTAACACTTCTTTTGGCCAAATAGTGAAAACCTTTCCTAGTTGGGAGAGGGGTGGATGTAGGTTTGTCTGGGGACAGCCGAACCACCTTAAATCTTTGTGCAATGGTGTGATGTTTTCCTTCCATCTCTCCTATCTCCATTCACAGGGTTTCCAAGATTTCCATTCCACTGCGTAACCCACGGTTTACAGTTCAGATCCGTGCTTTATTTTTTGATTCATCGATTGTTCATCTTGAAAATCGCTTAAAACTGTTCATTGTGTAAACCCGGATCTATTCACCCCCCCTCTAGATCCTCTCTTAACTATCCAACAGTTGGTATCAGAACTGGTTCCTAGGTATGTGGTCCAACGACCCAGGGAGATCCGACGGGAGTGTCCCTCGCAGCTATGTAGCCGAGGGCCAGGCCGTCAACAAACCGCCATTTTTCGATGGTACTAATTATCTATACTAGAAGAATCGAATGGAAGTCTTTTTGCGTGCCCAGGATCACCATATTTGGCGTGTGGTTAGTAATGGTCCCTTTGTCTTACCTGAGGTAGACGACACCTGGACTCCTGAACAGATCAAAAAATCCACCACTAATTGGAGCGCCATGAATATCATGCAATGCGCTATCCACCCCACAGAATACTCAAGAATCTCCACTTCAAATCCGCAAAAGAAATGTGGGATGAACTTGAGTTAATCTATGAGGGGACATCTGAGGTAAGGGCCACCAAGGCCAACATATTGACTTCTGAATATGAGATGTTCAGAATGAAGCCAGAAGAATCTATCTCTGAAATGTATGCAAGATTTGCTCAGTTAACAAACCACTTGAAAGTTCTAGGTAAGGAATATGGTCAAGCTGAACATGTCAGGAAGATCCTCAGATCCCTCACCCCAACATGGCACACCAAGGTCACTGTCATTGAAAATTCAAAGGATCTATCTACATTAACTATTGATGGACTGATCGGCTCGCTCATGACATATGAGCTCAATTTCAAGCGAAGTGAGGAAGATATTAGACCCAAGAAGACTGTCGGGCTCAAGGTCTCTGAGAACCCAGAAGACTCAAATGAAGAGGATGAAGATGACATCCCAGAGACATCATTGGCCGACCATGCTATGCTCACCAGATAGTTCAAAAATTTCTTAAGAAGAAGAGGTAACATCTAGAGGAAGAAGAAGTACCCCCAGGTAAGTAAAAATTCTAACTTCAAATCTACTCAACCTAAGAAGTCTGACACTATGATTTGCTACTAGTGCAAGAAACTAGGACACATGCGAGGAAAGTGTCCTGAGTTGAGGAGGCAGTTGACAAAGGCCGAAGGAAAGAAGCCCAAGGCCATGGTCTCCACTTGGAGCGATGAAGAAGGAGAGGAAGAAAGCCTCTCTACGGATGAAGATGAAGATGATTTCTGCCTCATGGGCGACCATAGTGAGGATTAGGTAAGGAATCCCTTCGAGACCTTTTCTATAGAGGATTGGGAAGATGCATATGCAGATCTTCTTGAGAAATATGAACTGTATAGAAAGAAGAATAAGCATCTGAACAAGAAACTTAACTCTCTTGCTCAAAATGATTATGTTAAAAAGAAGCTAGAAACCATGAGAGTTGAGAATGAAGAATTGAAGAAACAAGCTGAAATCACCTGCTCAGATTTGTTAGTCTTAAAAGAAGATAGCGTTGCTCTTAAAGAACAATTAGGCCAGACTAACCAAAGATGCGAGGAGTGGGAAAAGGAGAGTAGACTTAATCTTGAAAAGTATGAGGCCGTTAACACTGTTAATCTTGTAATGCAAAAGAACATGGAAACGATTGAAGAAGAGTTGAAGGGCAAACAATCTACCCTAGAAAAAATGACTCTAGGAAAAAATAATCTAGATGCTATTTTAGGTACCCGAGTCAATTTTAGAAAGGAAGGGCTTGGTTTCAATCCTACCAATAAAAGGCCGTTTGAATTCAAAATTGTCTCTTTCTATCATGAGAAAGGGAAAGGGAAAGGGAAGTTGATTTGTGAAGAACCCGTGGAAGAAAATCACACTCAACATGCTACTCAATCAGACCGAGGCACTAGTCATCAGACCAGACACAATGTTGCTAAAACCCAGACTCAGCACAAGTTTGCCAAAGGGAGAGGTTGTTGGTCTAGATCAACAGGCCGAGGCTTCAGCACGCCCCGGCATCCTTCAGGTCGAAGCACTTGGGACATGCCTCGACGCAGAGCCCCCTACCACGCTGAAAAGAAAAATCTTCACTATGACAGAAATAGATTCAATGGTCAGCCCAGCATGGGTATCTTCCATAAAAAGTTCAATTGTTTTGAAAAACCCAGAAAACAATCTCAGCCTAACTCACACCCCATGAATTTCATGAATTTTACTTGTCATGCTTGCAACTAATCGGGTAACATTAAAGTTTTCAGGCAAGTGTGGATTCCAAAAAAATTATTGCATACTGTCAGCTATGACTTTGAACCCAGATGTGTTTGGGTTCTAAGAACATGTGCCTAATATCTTCTATGCAGGATTGTCTAGTAGCCCATCACAACCGTTGGTACTTGGATAGCGGCTGCTCATGGCACATGACGAGGATAGCAAGAAGTTTAGCCATTTAATCAAAAAGGAAGGAGGCCAAGTCAAGTTTGGAGGTAACGATAAAGGCAAGGTAATTGGCACAAGCATCGTGGGTAAGGATCCCTCTAAATCAATTGAAAATGTGATGCTCGTTGAAGGACTTGATCATAATCTATTTAGTATAGGCCAGCTGTGCGACAAAGGTCTCAAGGTGTTGTTTGACGCCAATGAATGCAGGATCCTTGAGAAAGGTTCCGAATCTATATTTTTTACAGGACACAGAGTGAATAATGTTTATATGATAGACCTTGATGCCCCTAGTCTTGAAGGACTATGTCTGACGGCCAGCCAACTCAATAATGCAGGCTTGTGGCACCGTCGGCTAGGACATGTCAGTTATAGTACATTGCACAAACTATCCAAACATGAAATGGTGAGGGGATTACCTAAATTGGCTTATACAAAAGTTGATCAGATCTGTGAAGCTTGCTCCCGAGGTAAGCAAACTAGAAAAACCTTCAAATCAAAGAGTGACCCCCTATCCTTTACTCCTTATGAATTCCTACATATGGACTTGTTTGGTCCATCTAGAATAGCCAGCCTTAATGGGAGAAGGTATGGATATGTGATTGTTGATGAATACACTCGCTTCACATGGATCTTCTTTCTTACTAACAAGAATGATGCATTTATTGTGTTTCAGAAATTCGTTAGGAAAGTGAAGCAAGAAGGAAAATTCAGAATCTCCACCATTCAGTCTGATAATGGAGGAGAATTTAAAATTTCATCCTTCTCTGAACTATGTGATCAAGAAGGACTAACTCATAGATTCACCTCTCCCAGGACCCCAGAACAAAATGGCATTGTGGAAAGAAGAAATCGCACGATTGTGGAGATCGCACAGACCATGCTGATTGAGAGCCAACTTGCAAAAAAATTCTGGGCTGAAGCAGCAAACACTGCAACCCACATTATTAATAGGGCCATGGTAAGGTCACAGAGTAAGAACACCCCTTATGAGATGTTGAAAGGTAAGAAACCCAACGTAGCCTATTTCAGGGTATTTGATGCAAAATGATGTGTGCATAATAACAACAAATAAAACTTAGATAAATTTGAGGCCAAGAGTGACATTGGGATTTTCTTGGGTTATGCAGAAACATCAAGAGCATACAGGGTGTTCAATGTCAGGAGTCAAACTGTGGAGGAGACTCCACATGTGGTGTTTGCTGAGACATCAACGGATACCCATGAAAACGTCATGATCAGGGAAAGTGAGGATGCTGACGGAAGCCTTCTAGAAGACAAGGAAGAACCTATGGTGAACAATCAGGAATCACAACCTCCAGGACAAGAAATCGGTCAGCCAACTGAAATCCATGCACCATCAACCATGATAGGTGAGTCCTCTACAAATGCTTGCACTCTAAAGGACCATCCTGTTCAGAATATCATAGGAAACATTCATGATCCCCTTAGGACCAGGTCCTTCCATAAAGTTGTTCATAATGAAGACCTCACTGCTCTAGTCCCTCAATTTGAACCCAAATGCATTGAAGACGCCCTGTAAGATGTAAATTGGATTAATGCCATGCATGATGAACTCAATCAATTTTAAAGAAGCCACGTATGGTATCTAGTTCCCAGACCCACCGACCTGCAGGTCATTGGGACTAGATGGGTTTTTAAAAATAATCTCAATGAGTGGGCCATCATTAGAAATAAGGCTAGGTTAGTGGCCAAGGGCTATAATCAAGAAATTGGCATTGATTTTGAAGAATCTTTTGCCCCCGTTGCTAGATTAGAGGCCATCAGAATCTTTCTAGCCTTTACATGTTCATTAGGTATTAAATTATATCAAATGCATGTCAAAAGTTCCTTTTTGAATGGGCTGATAAAGGAAGAAGTCTTTGTTGAATAGCCCCCTAGCTTTGAACTTTTTGATTTGCCTAACCATGTTTATAAGCTGAACAAGGCTCTGTACGGCCTGAAGCAGGCTCCACGCGCCTAGTATGATAGACTCAGTACACACTTAATTAACAAAGACTACATCAGAGGTAAGATTGATCAAACTCTCTTCACCAAGGTAATGAATGGCCACATCATCATTGTACAGGTATATGTAAATGATATAATTTTTGGATCAACAAATGTTACCCTATGCAACCAATTTGCTCAACTCATGACAGAAGAATTTGAAATGAGCCTTATGGGAGAGCTTCGATTTTTTCTTGGATTGTAGGCCTCACAGTCTAAGGAAGGCCTCTTCATAAACCAACCCAAGTACATACTTGAAATCCTGAAGAGGTTCGGGATGAAGGATACCAAGGCCAAATCTACACCCATAGGGACAAATGCATCCCTAGATGCAGATGAAAATGGCAAGTCTGTAGATCCTAAAACATACCGAGGTATGATTGGATCCCTTCTATATCTCACTGCGTCTCGGCCTGATATACAGTTCAGTGTGTGCATGTGTGCTCGGTTTCAAGCCAATCCAAAAGGGTCTCACTTGATTGCTATTAAGAGAATCTTAAGATACGTTACTAACACACATGACCTAGGACTGTGGTATCCTGCATCATGTTCCTTTGATTAAATCTCATATACTGATGCTGATTATGCTGGGTGCAAACATGATCGGAAAAGCACTAGTGGGTATTGCAATTTCTTGGGGGGCTGCCTGGTCTCTTGGGCTTCCAAGAAGTAGCACTCAGTGGCCCTATCTACCGCTGAAGCAGAGTATGTAGTGGCAGGTAGCTATGGGACCCAAGTGCTATGGATCAAGCATCAACTCCAGGACTATAAGGTAAATCTTGGATGTACGCCTATCTTGTGCGACAATACAAGCGCCATCAACCTGGCTAAGAATCCCATCTAGCATTCTCGGTCCAAACATACTGAAGTAAGGCATCATTTTCTTCGAGATGAGGTAAATAAAAAAAACTTCAAATTTCAGTTTATTAAATCTAAAAGACAAATTGTACATATCTTTACCAAACCTCTGAGCACTGACAGATTTACCACCTTGAGAAGAGAACTGGGTTTGTGTCACTCTCCCACTTGATTGTTCCCATTTGAAATAAGTGCATCCCACATAAGGTGTCTTTTTGTTTTTAGTCCATTATGCATGTCTAGCTAGCTGCATCTCATATGTCTACATGCTGCCATAAGTGATGTTCCCTTTGGTATATAAAATACTAATGTGGGGAAGGGCAGGTTCAGTCTACATGGAAACACTCACTATGCGTAAGGCCAGTCCTCTGCCAAGTATCAAGGGAACCTGTATTCAACATTCTGCATTCTCTCTTCTTTTGCACGCATGGATTCAGGGGGAGCAAGTTATTTCATGAGAGGTTCTTCTCTAAGATCCATTCCTTGAATGGCCACTCTCAGAAGAAATCCCTACACTTAGCATTGAGGCGAATCCTTGAATAAAAGGGCTTAAACTCAACAAACTTCTACATTTTTGAATCTTTGAACCCTGACAGGGGGACCTCATTGGTCTACTATGGTTGATCTACCCTGACATACGGTCTGCTCATGCTCATCCAGTGACCATGTTTTCTTACGCGCCCTGTATTGTGGTCCACCATTACTTTTCATGAGACACTAGTTCAAGGCACTAATTGCAGAGCAATGGTTGAGGTGTGCTGAGTAACTAGGTACACTCCACATGAGACGTGAGGTGGCTTATGTCAAAACGTGCGCTTGACTATCTCTGCTTTGGCTCTGTAAAAATGACTCAAAAAGAGAAACAAAGTTTTCCAAATGAAGAGAAAGAGAGCAATAGCCTGGTTCCACTGAGAATCTGCACCCTTTCACCAAAGAAGTGCTAACGGGTCAGGCATGATGTGGTAGGCCAACTCTGGTTCCCATTCGGCACGATAATAAACTGCACTAAGTAACTGGGGTAGTTGCACTGAAACAAATGTGACTCTCCATGTCAAATGGTGCCAGTTCAACTTGGCTGTCAATATGTAGTGCCCCAAAATTTATATAAATAATTTCTGGATTATTTTTAGAATTTTCTAAAATTTATTAGGAATTTATAAGGCCCAATTATGTTAAATAGTTAATTTAGCCTATTTAATTAAAGCTCAAACAGTTAAAGGACCAAGCCCATTAAGTTTGGCCTATATTCTAGAAGGTTATTTAGCATATTTACAAATTTTAAGAATAAATACCATTTTTATAGATAATTAAATGGATAAAATAAACAAAAGAGTTTTAATAGATTTAAACTCTGCGCACATTGGATGTAGCGGTCTATCGTGCGACCGCCACAGGCCTGTAACGCACCAAGCTTAGACCGTTACGCTCTGTCAGTTCCGTGAAGTGAAGAAAGAGCAAAAAGATTAGATTTTTGCTAGTTTATTTCTTAGGGATCAAGATAGGAAGACTAGTAGACGTGTTAAGGACTCTCAGAAGTCGATCTAAGCTTTAACAATGACTCTAGAATCGATCTAATCCTCAAACCCTAGCAAAACCCTATAAACAAGACCTAGTTTTAACCTGCGCGACCCCTACTTTGGCTAGCGTGGAATTAATGTAAGGAGTCATAATTTTGGGTATGTTCTTTAGAACCTTTTGTTTATAATACTTTAGACTAATAGCTCTCAAAATTTCGTGCTAGGAGATCAACTACACAAGGAGTTAAAAGCTTCCAAAGTTGTTGGTTCGACCATAGCAACCCAGGAAACTATGCAACGATGTACTAAAGATTAGGAAATTAGGACGTCTAAACAAGGTATTTAGAGTTTGGTAATTTAGAACTTTTTATTCCCAATACTTTCATCTTCTTACCCTCCAAATTTCACGTCTTTAGGTCAAGAGATTAAGGAGTTAGAGCGACGTGAAGTTACTGAAAACTCACAGGAAGGGAAGGATTAGGACGTGTCTTGTAGTCCCAAATTGGAAGTAGAAAGCTCAGTAAAGAGGTAGGTCATCTCATGAACGGCAAGAACATCATAATAGGAGTAAAAGTCCTCTGATTTTGTTTGATTCAATGCACTATAGATCATGAATTTCATGTTTTAATAGGATGATGCATACATGCATATCTTTAGCCTAATTTGAAGATAAATGATATTTCTCTTGTCAATTAACTGCAACCTATGCATCTAGATGGCCTTTACTTCGATTTATCATGACTAGAATAGTTAGTTACTTGGATTCTTCTTGCATGAGATGTTTTAGGCTGAAGTTCTTTTTATATTGTTAGTAGGGACTCTAACGGCCTATACTTAGACCGTCATATTGATATAACGGCCTTACGATAAGTCGTCACACTCCCTGTTATACTTAAACTTCTCTGTTGTCTCTGACGGATCATAAATGGAGCGTTACAACACTCTGACAGCTCCACGATAAACCGTCACAGATATATAACACGTCTGTCTTAGACCGTCAAAGTGGTATGTTCTGTCAACCCGAGACAGAATTAGAAACAATCAAATTTACTTATAAATAAGCCTAGTTATCTAAGTTTTGACCTATTTTCATGACTTTGAGTTTGTTTACTGATTCATCATAGGAATTGCATGTATAAAGCATCTTGAGTTATTTTTTTTAGTATATGATAATTTCATTGGCTAAACCCTATAGTTTTGTATTAAAACCATGCTTTTAAATGATGCATTGGCGGAGTTTTAATCATGATTTCACATCGTTACACATTCTTTTCTATCTATAGAGTCATTTCTTTAAGTACATGGCATATATTTCGGTATATGACCATTAGTTCACACATTACACTATAGGAACATACTCTTGAACTTGAGGACCTCTCTATTGGATATTCCTTCCAATGGACTAGGAAATCTTGTTTCAAGTCCTCCGTAATTCTTCGCGAGCCTGGGATTCTCACTAGGATGCCGAGTTGGTTGTACCACGAAAGCCCAATTGTTACAAAGCACTATCGATGTTTTCGGGTTCTGGACATGTAACAGATCAATACTAGACCGTCAGGCTCATCTAACGGTCCAATATATAACCGTCACATTTACTGAGTCCATTTTTATTGTTCTTGGATTCAGCCCATTGTAACGGTCCAATAATGGAGCGTCATGATCATGTAACGGCCCATTGATTGACCGTCACAATGCTAGAGTGCTTTAACCCAAGGTTTGACCTAAGGGTTGATATTCCAAAATTCCTAAATGGATTATTGATGGTCTAGGACTTGTCATGTTGTTCAAGCTACTAAATTTGAAATTATGAAAGATAAAGAATGTACCGTTATGCTGTCGAATTGTTTCCATGAGCATAACCTTGTTTTAAGTCATTCTTGACCTTCCCATTCTTAATTGAAGCGTTCATTCATTGAATTATTGTTATCATGAACTTATCAAACTTGCTATGTTCTTGGCCATATTTGTTACATGCGTGGAAGTAGCTTGATTTATACTTGAAGATGTGGATCGAGCACTGATTGTGTTCAAGGGCTCTATGCTAGTCTCCTCGGCTGATTGCCGAAAACATACTATTATAAACAATGGGGTATGATGCTACTGGCGTCGCATTGCGCTGGGAGTACTTTCTCTATATGTAAGTGAAAATCCACGGCACGACATGACTTTCTTGCTTGTTACATGATATTCCACAGAAATTCACCCAGTACTTGCTCATAACCAAAAGATGTTGGTGTGATAATTATGTGGCTTGCTAGTACATTCTCGATACATTCTTGTTCATGAAATGCCATATCATGTTCTTGTTACATTCTTGCTAGTTCATACTTGTTCATTCTATCTTAAATGATCATCTTTGTTACTTTGGTTATTCGCGTGATTTATCGCATTTCGCGTGATTTTGCCTTATTCTTTAGAGCTAAAATGCTAATTACTTTAATAGTGACATTCATGTTGATGCGAAGATACCTACTGGGCAAGTGTGCTCATTGCTATTTCTAATCTTTTTCAGGAGATGGAAGTGATTCGAATTCGGATTCGAGTTATACAAGTAGCGGATCCAAGAGCGAATGAAAGTCTTATCAAAATGAGAGTGATGACTTAGGAAGTCAATATTGTTTAGATCGAGACTTTGTAATTTTCCTATTTCTTGAGTCTGATAAATTGAAGAAGGTTGATGAGTATTGTAATTTGAATATTTTGATAGTAATGAAATAAAGTTGGAGTTTGAGTAAATTATTGTGCAATTGTGTTATGTGTGATTGTCTTGCGCTCTGATCATTCTTGCTTGCAAGAGGCTTACTATGCCGGCTGTTCAAGTTTCTCGAGCTAGTCTTCCGCTGTAATAAAGTCTCGGGACGTGGCACAATACATATCAAATTTACTTCCCAGAGGTGCCTATTTTAATAGTCTCTTTGTTATATCTTGGTTGACTTCAATATTGATGGCTGCCGTTTCTCTCATGTCACTTGGCTTCTTGAGATAAAACTGAACCGGGAACATTATGTTTCAATTTTCCTGAAGATATATCAGCCTTACTAGTTTCTGTGAGCATACCTTGGCTCGTTCCTTGTTTTCAACTATGCTTGCATGCATTTTTGATATTAATCTCTCAGCTCCTCCTGATTGTCATCCAATGCTAGCCTGATGGGAAATACTTCAATTTGATGTTCCATATTCCCCATGTGTGTCTTAGTTCTGAACCTCTCCTCTGATATTTTACTCATTTCCTCCGTTTTTGATGTTGTCAAAGGGGGAGAGAGAGTGTGTTCAGGGGGAGTTCCCTTTAAAGGATAGTTTTGCATCCTTAGGGAAAATTTTTCATTAAGGGGGAGTTTGCATTCGTTGCATTTTTTTTTCATAGCATATTTTGTGCACTACTTTCGGCAAGAACTTAACTCCTTGTTGCCATCATAAAAAAGGGGGAGAATATTGGGCATAAGTGTAATATGCTTAATTATATTGTTTTGATGATGTCACATGGCTCAGAAATTCATGACATCTTTTGATGTATCCAGGTGTGAAGAAATCGTGCCAAAAGCTTTATGTGCACCGACCCTGTCCTTCACATGCACCGACCTTGACTGGGCGGCAACCGTAATGTGCACCGACTTGCATGAAGCCAATAGTGTTGTGCACCGACCTCAATAGGAGGAAATATGAAACATGCACTGACCTTAGCTGCGAGCTGGTAAAGTGTGCACCGACCTTCATATGGCTCAAACTGAAATGTGCACCAACCTGCATATGAGGAAAAATGAAAGTTGCACTAACCCTTCTCTTCATACAAGAAAGCTGCACCGACCTTGAATGCTCCAAGAATGAAAGTTGCACCGACCTTGAATGTCCAAAGCATGGAATGTGCACCGACCTTGTTATGGAACATCCACCGACCTTGTCTGGATGTGCACCGACTTCACTCAAGATGTGCACCAACGTCTATGCTGAAGACAAATATGCACCGACCTTGTCTGGATGTGCACCAACTTCACGCAAGATGTGCACTGACGTCTATGCTGAAGACAAATATGCACCGACCCTGTCTGGATGTGCACCAACCTTGCTCAAGATGTGCACCGATGTCTACGCTGAAGAAAAATGCGCACCGACCTTGTGTGCTCGAAGCACAAGATGTGCACCGACCTTGTGTACTCGAAGCATAAGATGTGCACCGATCTTAAGTGCTCGAAGCTTGAGATGTGCACCGACCCTTCCAAGGGCCAAGCTTCTTATGTGCATCAACCTATATCTGGTGGATCAGTAACATGCACCGACCTCATAAGGCTTGCCAAGCCAACCTACACCGACCTCATGGAGAAGAGGACATGTTCGACGAAATGCCTCACTAAGCGGGTTCCAAAGCCTTTTTTAGCAAACCTACACTATTTTCAGAATTGGATCAAGATGGCATAAATAGGAACCGAAAATGCGTAAATACACATCTTATGAGGTCTGGAAAGGTCTCTGCTCAGTCAACCATCCTTATCATCATTAGCTTTCTATATCAGCCCTTTTGGTCAATGGAAAAGCAAGTTACCTTATCAAGGAATTGTCCCTTTCATAGTACTCACCTTTTTGCCTCCACCCAATGAAATGGTCTGTCACTGAGATTGCATAGGACAAAAGGACTCTGCTGCAGATTTTCTTGGGGGCTTCTACTCTCACACCTTCTGGTCTGCCAAAATGACAAATTGCTGGACATCATTTCTGCTGGTTCGATGGCCAATCAGAGGCTGCCAAGACAAGGATCCTTGAAGAGAAATTATAGTTTATGAAGAGCCAATCGCAGGCAGTCCGGAACATCTTCTGGTGGGACTGATTGTGCCTATATAAAGGGAAGACCTCGTGCTAAAGAAATGAGGCCAAAAAAGAGCTCTCCATGAACTGAAGCTAGGTCCTTCAGGCTGAAGCCAAGGTGAAAAAGAAAGAGGAGAATAGAAGGGAAGAAGAGATGAGTGCCTATTAGCATCTGCCATATCCTTCATGGTCCCCTTCCTCTACAGCCAAATGCACTTGCAGCTTGTTTTGGTTTTATCCTTTGCTTCTCTTTCTTTTTAGATCAATCTTTTCTGTGGAACTTGTCCCCGTGTGTTGTGAGGACTTCGTCCTCGTGAGGAGCCTGATCCTCGCGCGTGTGTGTGTGTGTGTGTGTGTGTGTGTGTGTGTGTGTGTGTGTGTGTGTGTGTGTGTGTGTCTGTGCGTGTGTGTGTCTGTGCGTGTATGTGTCTGTGTGTGTGTGTGTCTGTGTGTGTGCGTGTGTGCGTGTGTGCGTATGTGTGTGTGTGTGTGTGTGCGTGTGTGTGTGTGCGTGTGTGTGTGTGCGTGTGTGTGTGGTAACACTTCTTTTGGCCAAAGAGTGAAAACCTTTCCTAGTTGGGAGAGGGGTGGACGTAGGTTTGTCTTAGGATAGCTGAACCACCTTAAATCTTTGTGCAATGGTGTGATGTTCTCCTTCCATCTCTCCTATCTCTATTCACATGGTTTCCATGATTTCCATTCTGCTGCGTAACTGATGCGGGACGGACAGCGGACTCGACTCCAAGTTGATATGTGATCCTTGGACTCTAGACAAGCTCGCGATCGTCCCTTAACGAGGGAAGCGTACGTGTGTGTGTGTGTGTGTGTGTGTGTGTGTGTGTGTGTGTGTGTGTGTGTGTGTGTGTGTGTGTGTGTGTGTGTGTGTGTGTGTGTGTGTGTGTGTGTGTGTGTGTGTGTGTGTGTGTGTGTGTGTGTGTGTGTGGTAACACTTCTTTTGGCCAAAGAGTGAAAACCTTTCCTAGTTGGGAGAGGGGTGGACGTAGGTTTGTCTTAGGACAACTGAACCACCTAAAATCTTTGCGCAATGGTGTGATGTTCTCCTTCCATCTCTCCTATCTCTATTCACATGGTTTCCAAGATTTCCATTCCGTTGCGTAACTGATGCGGGACGGACAGCGGACTCGACTCAAAGTTGATATGCGATCCTTGGACTCTAGACAAGCTCGCGATCGTCCCTTAACGAGGGAAGCGTACGTACATGCGTGGTTGAGAAACCGGCAGTGAGCTAGGGTGGTCGGTTCTCTCTCGTGCCCGGATCGGGTCACGGGACGGGTCTCGCTTTCTCTCGCAGCGGTGATGAAAGTAAAGCGAGCTAATTCCCTATCACATGCAGCGGCATACAAACATATATGAAATAAAGCATATGCCTACGAGGAGGGTGGCGAGTGTACCTCCACGCTTTGGGCATGGGGAAGACGACCCCGGTCAAGTACGGTAACTCCCGGTACAATAGTAAAAATTTAATTACAGTAGTGAATTATATTGCCCACTCCACGTAGGGATGTAAAGGGCTACAAGTGGGGCCTGGGAGGACCGATCCTAGGTTGACGGGCAGTAAGTCGGAAGGGTGTTTGGGCCGAAGAAGGGCTGCTGGTCTGACTCGGCACTATTCTAACACAGCTCAACTCGGTTTTGCTTGCTGGATAGCAAGCAATGGCCTCCAAAGGGACGTCATCATCCTGAGATCTTCTGAAGGCGGTGCTTGGCTGGGACGATGGCAGGACATCCCTGGTCGACTCCCTAAAGTGGCAGTTCCTACAATTAAGCTTTGATATTTTTTCAAGATTTATTTTACTGCTGCCTCTACTGGTCTGTTCACGGAATAGATTTGCGCGCCTCCACGACTGGAATTTTTATGCTCAGATCCGAAGGTGGATCGAGGCGTGGCTGGTACCATTTGAAAGAGGACTCATAGATCTACAACATATATGTTTTTTCTGTCGATCCAGAGAAGGGATTAGAAATGGGAAGCTCTGCAAACTATGGGTTTTTCTGTGGATCTGGTTACCAACTGTCAGGACAGAAAGGGAGCTGCCTAAAAATGAATTTTGACCGAACAGAAAATAAAATATCTAGACTCCATAAAAATTATGGTGGAAGGGGGGGGGGTACGTGAAGAACACTTGGTAATTTTTGGGGATTTTCTGGAGAGGGCTAAGGGGGTGGTAAAAATACGACAAGGGGACACTGTCCCGCAGATCTGTAAACTGGAAAATTACTGAGGGGAAGAACAAAAATACTGGAAAAGTACCAAACGGTGGCGGAATGACACAAAAATTAAACTGGAGGTTGGGGATAACAATAGGAACAAACTCTAAAAATTTGGGGTCGATCAGAAAGTAGGTGAAAAGGATAAAATTACGGCTTTGAGGTTCTGTCCTGATTTGGATAGAACACCGGCGATGGTGGTGGCGGTGCGATGGCGGTGGGGGAGCTGAGCGTCTCACTCAGATAGGGGGAGATGGGGGAGGCTCCACACCTCTAGAATTGGTAGAAATCCATCTGCAAGGGGGAGAGAGGAGAGAGGAGGAGGGCCCTTGGCTTCCTCTTGGCACAAAATGTAATAACCTTTCATTAATTCTTCATTTTTTTTAAAAATGACACTATACATCCTCTTATATAGAGCGTGGCAAGGGTGGGGGTTGGGAATTTTATGGGAGAGAGGGGAGGGGTGAGGGGGTGTGCACCTTGGACCATGGGGGGGAGGGGGAGACCAAGGGGAGGGGAAGGAAGCTTCCTCCCTTTGAAAATTCAAAGGTGGGAAGTCCAAGTTTGGTAGGTAGCCTACATTGAACCAACAAAGGGGGGGCAGCCACCTTCCACCAGCCACCTAGCCTCCATCCCATTTCCCTTTTCATACCTAGCATGCTAACCCATTAGGCATGTTCACATTGAAGCCCCCTTTGGCCCAATTAAGGCCCAAAGGCCCATTAACTCTAGCCCAACACCTAGCCTAGCCCATTTACCATATTTAACACAATTGTCCAACATGGACTACAATAAAGCCCAACATGGCCTAAAAACAAGTGAAATAAAGATGATGGCTCGGTCGATGCGTCCACGTCATCCGCGAGCTAAGCGGGCCCCGGCGTATCCTCGGCCACCAAAGCGTATTGCGGCGTGTGTCCGCACCAATTCTCCCCGGGTGCGAGGAACTCGACCCCGTCGAGTAAGGGGTGTGACTACTCGTGTGGCTCCGACGGATCCATCATCGGCTAGGTAGCGCGGAGTACGCTCCACTCCAGGTAACCGTCACCTGCTCATCCAGTATAGATTCGATATGCTCACGCTGCTGTGGGAATGAGGCTAGAGGTGAACACTCCAGGGTGGGGTCACTCTCAAAGGAAGAAGAGACCGCTCAATGACTCACTAGGAATCACCGCTGAATCTCTATATATGACTAGATCCGACACATAGATACAGCTGAACCAAATTCCGGCAAGCCTACAATGTACGCATTGGACCCGACTTTCCTCGCACTCGAAGGGACTGACATTGCAAGCTGACCTTAGACTGACTGGACTTGACACATGCAGACTCTCACGGACTGTACGAAACAAAGACTAACACACATGACCCTAGGCCATAAATGACCCTAGGCAAACCTAGACACTCAAAGTACTACTATGATTGACGACAAAGAAACACCAACATAAGGGAAATACTAAGGAAGACTCGCTAAAAATGACGGACACCGTCTGCATATACCAAGTGTAAGGATAAGCTGACCCACAACTTGATGCTGTGAATTTCATCCCTCGTCCACCGTCACCGGTTTGAGAAGACTCGCCCTCGGGTATGAAAGTGCGGGAGGATCATGAGGCGGGTGACGAGAATGTAATCCGGACGTTTAATGTGAAGTACAACAAGAAGGTAGTCCGGATGTGGTCTCTCATACGCATGGCAGAAATCAAACCATACCTTGTGTACAAAAGGTGTCGACAATGGTCCAGTAGTCAATAACGGCTGTGCTACCGTAGGTGAGACGGGTATAAGTGGGATGGTGGGGTCCTCCGAGGACAAAGTGCGAGGGACAGACAGGTCCGGGATGACCGGTGGAATTGGGGTGACTAACAGTCCCTGGCCCTCTATTGGATCACTCTCTAACCCCAAAACATCAGCGAGGTACTCCTCGGCCAACTCTTGGTCAGCCTCATAACTCACTAGAATAGGCCCGGGGGAGGCATCCTCCGAATGGTTGTCCTCTAAGGTAGGGGAATGTGAAGGACACGAGTTGGTGAAATGGCTAACCCCACTACAGGGGGCCACATGGGCGGGCTCCGGGAGAGGTGGTGTGTAAGACCCGTTCTTTAACGGATCTTTACCGGTAATAATATAGAATTTATTCCATGCATTTAGGTGATTTTTTCTGGATTTATTGGTTTTTTCTAGCATTTAATCCATTTAGTTGGAAACTTTTAAGGGAATTATTGGGCATAATTACAATTATGCTTCTTTGAGGGTTTAATTTACATAATAAGGTTAAAAATAAAAAAATATCAAAACATTTTTTTCATTCGATCGACCCTCTCTCTCCCCTCACATCTCTCTCTCTCTCTCTCTCTCTTCACGGCGACGCCCTCCCCCTCTCTCGGTGGTGTGGTCCGACCGGGCCGCAGACAGAGGCGTGGAGCACGTCATTAGGTTGCTCGTGACATGAGGATCACGTTGACACTAACCTTGTCTCGATCTACGGAGCATGGAGACGTGTACGGGCGAGAGGATGGCGCGGCTTCCTTCGGTGCCGGATCGTCAGTTTCATCGCAATCGAGGTAGGGGGATGGAATCCTCTCCTTGCTAGGATCACACCCGTACCCAATGCACCCCCATTGCCCTTCGTTTTCCTCAATTTCTATGCCAAATTCCATGGACATTGTATTTTCATTTTAATTCCTGAAAATCATACCATGGCCATTGTCTTTATGTTTTATGGGCTTGGGAGGGTTGTATGATGGTTATTAGTTGTGGATTGACAGGTTAAACATGTTTTTCCATCCATTTAGACCGACTGAGAGGGTTTCCCATGGGGTTCACCCCGTTCCCGTAGTTACGGTAATGGCACGGTTCTCCTCGTGACCGTCCAGTAGACCACAGTCTTCATCCCCACCGTTTAATCCCTTACCATGGTTCTTAGTCAGACCGTTCAAACCTTAGAACAGCAGACCCTTGACCGCTTAATCCCTTTAAACAGTAAGGCGGCGTTAGTAGCATAGCTAGACATGGTCTGTTTACTTCCATGGCACGGCTTGGACCGGTCCATTCAGTTCACTGAACGGCCAGTCGTTGGACCGCCTAGTGGACTTATCGCTCCGTTCAGCGGCTCAACCTCAACCGTTCATATCCATTGAGCGGCCCAATTATAACCATTTATCGCCATAGGGTGGCCAGTCGTCCGACCGTTTAATGATGAAGCGGCTGGTTCTTAACCGTTTAATTCCTGCAGATTTCAATTATTTGCATATTCATTTAATTATGCTTTTATTATTGCATATTCACCATGTTTAGTTTATTTTGTAAACAGTGGCATGTTTTTAGATCCCAATAGAATTAGTTCTCTTTCTTTGTGACAGAACCACTAGTCATAGCCCAATGACCTTTCGTGTCGATCCCATCTGGGAGAGGTGGTGGGGTAGTCCCGTTTTACGGTTTTTAAGCTAGTTTCTGTGGGCCCCTCCTTAACAGTAGCATCCTACTGGGGGGAAACTAGCTAGAGGCCTGGCTCGAGGCGACGAGCCGGTGTGTGCACAGGTGGTCAGAGGCTTGGACTGACACTGACGAGTGTTACTCTGACTAGTTACTTGTTTTTGGTACTGTTACGCGTCTCGCTTATCGCTATCCAGACTTGCGCAAATGCTTGAATCGCAGTGTAAGCCGTCAGTGGACGCAACTGGTTTCTTCTTTCTGGTGGTTTCCTTCTCTCTTTTGTCACATGGAAATGATTGAGTTATTATTCTATTGGTAGATTTTGAGTACTCATATTTAAATTCAATTGGCATTATAGTTAGCTGTTGTTAAACTGCTTAGATAGTTTTACAACTTTATTTAACTGTTATTTAATTATGCCAATGTATGTTTTAACTGCTTTTGCCTGTTTAGTTGCGAGGTAGGGATCTGCGTGACCCCTACCGAGTCTGGCTGAGACTCACCCTTACTCTTTTAGGTGAGCAGCAGTAGCCATCTTCCAGAGCTTCCCATGTTTTTGACGGCGAGTCATAGCAGCCAACAGTGATTTGTCTATCTATGTTAGTCCTTTTCTTGTACTTTTGGCCAGGGTATGTCCCGTGTAGTTGTACAGTTGGACTTTCGTTTAGTTGTCAGACTTATGGATAGTGTGGATCTGGACTACTATGTATATTTATCACTCTGATATTGTAATTGCTTCCGTTTATAGTTCAATTCATTGCTATAATTAACATTGCGCACGTGTAATCTCAATTCGTGATGCATCCCATCGATAAAACCCTCCAACCCTTATGGGGCCTCATCAGCCTCTTGGGTGGCTTCCCCGAGTTCTTGGTATCGGTTAATCGATGATATCGGTTTGCTAGTATCTGGATCTCTGGGTCGTTACAGTTGGTATCAGAGTGGTGTTGAGGATTTGTATAGGGAATTAAAATTGCATTAGTCCAGAACAAGTCCATGTGAGTCTACTATTGCTGGCTTAGGTTGTTTTCCGTGAGGACTTATGGTTTTCTGTTGTTTTTGTGTTTCCGTTTAGTTTAAAATGCCGCCTCATAGAAGGGCACATGTACCTAGGGAGGGAAGTGGCACTTCTCCTCCTCCGGCTAATGTGCCAGTGCCAGTTCAAGTTGATCGTGCTCCTGGAGCTAATTTGCCTTAAGGTGGGCGTGGCAAAGCTTTAAAAGAATTTCTGCTATTCCATCCGCCAACGTATGAAGGGCAAGTAGATCCTGATGCATCTAGAGTGTGGCTTGATGCAACTGAACGTGTGTTCCGTTCAATGGAATGCACGTAGGAAGAAAATGTCATACTGGCTACCTTTCAATTGCAAGTAGCAGCACTCGCGTGGTGGACCATGGAGTAGGAAGTTGCCTTCCGATCCCGTCCGCTTCGTCAGATAACTTGGGGAGAATTTTTCACGACGTTTGAGCGCACTTATAGTCCAGCCTACCTCAGAATGGACAAGATGCACCAATTCATGGAACTGGCTCAAGGTGACATGACTGTACTGTAATATTGGAACAAGTTCGTGGAATTGGGTTGATATGCGCCTCATATTCTTACTAATGAAGGTTTGAAGATCGAGCAATTTCTGCGTGGGTTGAAAGTGGAATTAAGGCAGCCTCTGATTGCAACCCGAGTAGTAGAGATGGACATAGCTTATCAGGCAGCTGCGGCATTAGAATTGGATATGGCAAGATTCTAAGGGCGTACCCAAGTTGACTCAGTTCAGCCAGGTATGCAGCATGTAGCACCCTGTCCTTTTCTACTATAATATTTCCACATAAATTAATTATTTATTGGCTCAACTTCTAAAGAAATTATTAAAATTCTGGAAAAATATGAAACTATTGTAAAATCGAATTTATAACAACTTTGTCTTCAGGTAAGAGCCCAAAATAAAATTTATGTAGGCCCAATTTCACGTTTTTAGGAGTTTTTCGTGAGTTAGAAGACCTAGTATAGCCATCACAATTTGGGCCCAATTCTAGCCCAATTGTGCTCCAATTGGAGCCAAACCCTAGCCCATTGATAGGTCTTTGCTTTCTCTTGGAAAACCCTAACTCTAGATGCTTCTACTGGCGGCGACAGCGGTGGATTAGAACCTTATCCGAAGTTTTCGCCGGAATTTCATCATAGGACTCTTCAACCAAATTTGATCTCTAGGGGTCCCTATAGGGTCTATTTATAGAGGGCTTTCGACACCTTAGAACCCTATTTGCACCAGTAATAGGCAACGAGACCGATCGTGATCAGAGGAGGGAGAATTTGGGCGTTCTAGGAGCGGTACGTAGGGTTCCGGCGACCCCTCTTCTTCATCCTTCTTTACTTCAAGCAAAGGTAGGTGTCTCTCAGGCCAAACAGAAATCTAATAATACCGTATTGTGCATCTCCATGAGCTCTTTCTTTTGATACCTAATTGCATAATTCTCGTTCATCATGCTGTTCGAATTTCACGTTTTACTCCGAGGTGTATAAAAAGGGCAACTTTCATGATTATTAGTTAAAGATTGAATCTTGTTGTGTTAGATCTAAATCAAAGCATGCTATTTTATATGAATTTTTACGCTCTTTCGAATGGTAGTATTTTCCCTAATTTTTATTCATTCTATCATGAGCAATCAAAGTTTTAGTGTAATATGTCGAAGTTCATCATCGGCGGGTTCCAGGTCATGTGACACATCTTCCAGAGGCCGTTACAGCCTGACGGCCGCACGATAGACCGTCACATGAGCCTGACGGCCCCACGATAGACCGTCACATGCCCTTGTGTTTTAAAATTTTAAAATTTTAATCTATTTATTTTCTGGTACGTAACGCACCTACTATAGAGCGTTACATGCTTGTAACGCCCCTTCTTTAGACCGTCACATTCTCCTGATAGTGTTTTTTTTACTATTGTTTATGCGTTTTTAAAACCAGAAACTTGCTATGTTAGTAAGATATCTTGACTTATAAACAAGGCAGAACGTGATGTTAATATTGTATTATGATCATAAACCTTAATTTTTATTTGTTCTACATGAAAGATGCTTAGAAAATCCTAAGTTGAATGATCATGAAGAATTTGATAAAAACCCTTAGTTAATACTTGTATAAATTTTGATTTATGTAAGATATATATTTGATCTTAGCTTTATTGTTTGACAGTCATGCCACTCCGGTGGGATTGACTGACCGCACCGTTTTGGTTTTCGTGTTTATTAGCCTCAATTCTTGTAATAGATGGGACTCTCCACCGGATATTCCTTCCGTCGGACTAGGACCACTATTATGAGACCTCCGTAAGACCCCGTGAGCCTGGGATTCCCACCAAGACGCCAGGTAGGTTGTACCCTAAAGACCTGAACCCATGAACGTGGTTTGAATCGTGTTTTTAGACCAACTCAAATTAAACTGGTCTGTGTCCTGTAACGGCCCAAGATTGGACCATCACAACAACGTAACGGCCCTGTGTACGACCGTCACGTTCCTGTAACGGCCCTGTTATAGACCGTCACAGATAAGATAGTAATAATGTTTTCTTGTTTATCATCATGAAGAAGTTATCAAGGTTGACCTTGAATTGTGAGATTATGTGGAATTCTTTGTTTACATCCTTGTTACCTAAAGACTCATAGTCTTTCTACTTGATGTCATTCCAATTTTGTTGGAATTTCTCTTGATCTTATAAGTAAGTTCGTGAGCTTAACCTTGGAACTCTTGGCCATTAATGTGATGAATGTCTAGAGTAGGATCATTGATCCTGTAGTACACCAGAATTTATATATATAATTTTTGAAGTATAAAATAGTTTTATGAAAATTATAAAGGCCTAAATAAATTAATGAAGGATTATTGGATTAATAAGTCATTAGAAGGCTGAATTAGGCTAATTAGTTAACCTAGCCTATCTATTTATTATCCAAAAGGTTAATGGACTAAGCCCATTATGTTTGGCCCATATTCTAGAAGGGTAATTGGCTTATTCATGTATTTTAAGGATAAATACTAATCATATAAGATAATTATATGGATAAACGAATAAAAGAGTTTTATCAAATTGAAACTCCATATACGTTATATGTAACGGTCTATCGGGCGACCGCCACAGCCCTGTAACGCACCTAGACACGACCGTTACTGTCACGCCCCGAGCGCGGAAGATACCCGGAGATGCGTGACGAGTTTATATCAATCATGTCAATCAGAGTAGTAGTGTATTCGACACAAAGACAGAGTGCGCAAATATAAAGATAACCCAATCTATTAATTCCTTTAATAAGAATATGTCTATTACAAACCCTTGCAAATACTAGACTCAACAAAAGAAAGGTACAATTCCGACTCAAGAAAATATAGAAAAGACAGGACTGATGGATGCTTGAATAACTCTAACTCTTTCACTCTTGACCATCCCCTTCAGATTGAGTTCCCTCATCGTCGGACTTACCTGAAAAGTATGGAAACACTGAGTGAGCGAACGCTCAGTAGAAAATTATATCTCAAGAACTAGCAAGGGGTTTAAGTAATTACACTTTCCATGAATGCACTATAGCTATGCATGCTCGCAAAACGATAAGATAGAGAGAGTGTATAACAATAAGATAGCGACGAGAACTAGTCATGAACTTTCAAGAACTTATATCAAAAGATATCAAGGCTTTCAAGCAAGTGTATTCATAATGTCATGTTTATATTTCAAGCAAGCGAGTATACAATTACCCTTTCTTGGGCCACGCAAGTTATGCAATATCAAGTCAAGTACAAGATTTGTGGAATGTTCAATCAAGCTAGTCATGCACTTCGGTATAATGCCAATACCGTGATCAATCAACTCCCATGGGCACAAGTACTTTCGAGTGCTCCTCCCAAGACCAGATCGGGCTCTATATGCGCAGGCATTAATCATGTATTTTTAACATCCATTTTTGTATATAGCCAATATGGAATTTCAAGGATAAAGCTTGTAGACACGTAGGATAGACTTTGATAGAATAGAGTCCAAAATATGACACTTGACATAGATAGGCGATAATAACGGTACAATCATGATTATCGATAAAAACTAGGTGGAATTGGTTCCCTAACTTGGGTACCATGACAAACAAGTATGGACATTCTTTATATAGAATTGAGGTCCACAAGAACATCAAGTTTAATATAGAATTGGGGTCTACAAGAACATCGTAACAATGTTGATATAGAATTGGGGTTTACAAGAACATCATAACAATGTCATGCTTTACCCCGTTCATTAAGATAATTCTCATTTCATACACATGGCATGACATGAGAGCCGGTATACCATGTTTCTATAGAGTGACATGGCGAAGATTGTGTAATGGGTTTTTAGGATACAACCAGCTCAGTCGGCCTTGAGGGAATCTAAGGCTCGAGGAGTCTTACGGAGGTCTCTATGACTAACTCGCTAGTCCAAAGGAACGGAATGTCCAATGGAGATCTTATATGTCACCGAGAATTAGTGGGTAAACGATAAAACATCAGAAAACATGGGACTATATTCACGGACTGGAATATAGTGCCGATATATATATATATATAAGTATGAAACCCTCGGAGAACAGAAACAGTGAAAAAATTAGTTTTTACAGGAAAATAACGACTTTAGTTAAGTCATTAATCACGTAATTAACGCCTTACATAAGGGCGTTTCTTGAGATTTTGACGACTCGTGAAGCAGTCGTCCAAACTATATTTCAATTTTTACAGAATTTCAATATTTCAGAATTTTAACCAAAACGCGCCCTGGACAGGGGCGTTACCTCTCAATTAGCGCCCTGGTCTGGGGCGTCAGTTCAGTAGGAGACGACCTAGACAAGGTCGTGAATTCAAGAACTTACCAATTTTCAGATAATAAAATTTCAGGAAAAAGGGTACATGATCATGACAGGAAAAATAGCAGGATTTCACAGGTATACTCATGCAATATATTAGATTCATGGTTACATAGATATTAAATTTTAAACGTGGTTTTTTTTATTAATTACATGCAATTGACGACTTCTGGGCAGGGCGTCAAAACAATAATTAGCGCCCTAGTGTGGGTCGCTTCTTTAAATTAGCGCCCTTGTCAAGGGCGTTTCTTTTTGAAATTACATAGAAAACATCTGAAACCACAATATAACTATATGCATGCACGACCGATGATATTATTAAGATCTTAAGCTAGTTTGGGCTACGATCTTGAGAAAACCTACCTGATGAATGTTCTGGTGAAGGAACGTGAAGAGAGTTGAAGAGAGAACGATACTCTGTTCTAAACAGAGTGTTCTGATCACCGGAAGAAGAAGAAGATGATGAAGAACTCCACATCCTTCAACTAGGCAGAAGAGTTACTACTTACGGCAGACTTCCTGCAGCAAAGACGATGAAGAATCTTTAATATTCTTCATGATTACGACCGAAGGCAGGGAAGAAGAACATTACCTGTTCTTTACGTACGCAGCAGCAGAACCTCCTTCGACCAACAGCTTACTAGGTTCGACAGGAAGGGTTATTTATAGGATTTTGGGGATCCTAATAGAGTTAGAATTTGATTAAGGGTAGTATTCCCTTGATAGAGTCCTTACTATATTCTATCCTCGACGTAGTTATCCAGAACTTGCTCTGGATAGACTCCTGGGTCGAACGAAACTCGAACTGAATTGACGTCTTAAGTAAGGGCGTTGAATTTAAATTGACGCCTTTGCCTATGTCGTTTCTTGTGAAAAACGCGCCCAGGTGGAGGGCGTACATTTACTTCCCCTTTTTATTATTTTGGCTGTTTGATAATTGACGCCTTGTCGTTTGGGCGTCCCTTTTTAATTAGCGCCTTATCTAGAGGCGTTTCGTAATGAAGTAGCGCCTTGACAAAAGGCGTTATTTCCATTCTGTCGTTGTATTTATTCTTTCTGATATTTCTCATTCATTTATTTCATACTTTATCAAATTTGATTAATTTGGGGTTTTTATTTCCTTTTATTTTTTTTCCCAGGGTTGCTACACCCTCCCCCACTTAAAAGAATTTGGTCCCCAAATTCAATAGTATATATATATGTGGAGAGTGTAGAGTATATACCTTAAAATAATTCTGGAAATCGCTTCCTCATGGATTCCTCGGTCTCCCATGTGGCTTCATGCTCGGAACTCTTATTCCATTGTACCTTTAGCATGGGAATAACCTTATTCCTTAGGGTACGTACTTCACGATCTTGTATCTTTATGGGCTTCTGTTCATATGTGAAATCCTTCTGGATAACTAAGTCTCCATGTTCAATAATATGTGATGGATCGTGTACATACTTCTTCAACATAGCTATGTGGAACACATTATGTACTTCGGACAATTGAGGAGGCAACGCGATGCGATAAGCAACCTCGCCTACTCTTTCCAGTATCTCAAAAGGTCCAATAAACCTTGGTGTAAGTTTGCCTTTAACACCAAATCTCCTTATTCCACGTCCAGGTGATATCTTGAGAAATACGTGATCTCCCACTTGGAATTCGAGATCTCTCCTTCTTGTGTCAGCATAAGTCTTTTGTCTAGACTGAGCTACTTGCAGCCTTTCTCTAATCAACTGTATCTTCTCGGTGGTATCCCTTACCATATCTGGACCTAATAGTTGTTTCTCTCCAACTTCGTCCCAGCATAAGGGTGATCTGCAACTCCTTCCGTATAAGGCTTCAAAGGGTGCCATTTGTATACTTGCCTGGTAGCTATTATTGTATGCAAATTCAACTAGAGGCAAGTGATCATGCCAGCTTCCTCCAAAATCAATAATGCAAGCTCTGAGCATATCTTCCACTATCTGATTAGTTCTCTCGGTCTGACCATCCGTTTGGTGATGAAAAGCTATGCTAAAGTTAAGTCTCGATCCCAATGAATTTGCTAGTCCTTTCCAAAAATGCGAAGTAAAATGGGGATCTCTATCAGACACAATCGAGACAGGAATACCATGTAATCTGACTATCTCTTTTATGTATAATGCAGCCAGAACATCAACTGACCATCGACTCTTGATCGGCAAGAAGTGCGCTGATTTGGTCAATCGATCAATGATAACCCATATTCCATCATATCCTCTTTTTGATTTAGTTAGACCCATGATAAAATCCATACTAATATCCTCCCACTTCCATTTGGGAATATCCAGAGGATGTAGCTTTCCGGCAGGCTTCTGGTGTTCAGCCTTAACTTGTTGGCAGGTGAGACAGCGAGACACAAAGTCCGCGACTTCTTTCTTCATATTAGGCCACCAGAAAGTCCTTTTTAAATCTTGGTACATCTTAGTAGATCCTGGATGAATTGTGTAACTTGATCTGTGAGCTTCATCTAAGATCTTCTTCTTTAATTCTGGACAATCCGGTATACAAGTTCTATTTCGGAATAACAACCTTCCATCTGAAGCTAGTTGGAACACAGATTGTCCTTCTAGTTTGCCCTTGATTTCCACTAATACCGGGTCACTACCCTGAAGTCCTTGTATTTCAGGTAGCAAATCTTGCTGTATGCTTATATGGGATAAGGTGACACACTTACTGTCCTTGTCCATGCTTATATTATGTCTAGTAAATTGTTCTAGCAACTTCCACTCCTGAACCATACAATTAGCTAATAATGCTCTCGGCTTTTGACTAAGGGCATCAGCTACCGGATTACCCTTTCCAGGATGATATTGTATAGTGAAGTCGAAGTCCTTAAGATATTCTAGCCAACGTCTTTGCCTCATATTCAATTCCTTCTGAGAGAAGAGATACTTAAGACTTTTATGGTCAGAGTATACAAGAAACTGCACTCCATAAAGATAATGTTTCTATATTTTTAGTGCAAATACGACCGCAGCCAATTCTAGATCATGAACTGGGTAGTTCTCTTCATGCTTCTTCAATTGACGAGAAGAATAAGCTATAACTTTTCCTTGTTGCATTAAAACACATCCGAGGCCAATGCCAGAAGCATCAGAGTATACCTCGAATTGCTCTCCTTCCACTGGTAAAGCTAAGACCGGGGCTGTGGTCAGATGATCCTTGAGAGTTTGGAAGCTTCTTTCACATTCCTCACTCCATTCATAGCAGATCTCTTTGCGAGTTAGCCTAGTGAGTGGTACGGCTATCTTGGAGAAATCCTTGATGAATCGCCGATAGTAGCCCGCAAGACCTAAGAAACTTCGGATCTCGCTAGCATTGGTCGGTCTTTCCCAATTTCTTACAGCTTCCACTTTTGATGGATCTACAGACAAGCCATCCTTTGATATAACATGTCCGAGAAAAGTCACTTCTTCGAGCCAGAACTCACACTTACTGAGCTTTGCATATAATTGATTTGTCCTCAATATCTGTAATGCAATTCTTAAATGTTCCTCATGCTCTCCCTTGGTCTTAGAGTAAATCAATATATCATCAATGAAAACCACCACGAATTGATCTAGATAAGATCTGAATATACTATTCATCAACTGCATAAAGGCAGCAGGGGCATTTGTTAGTTCGAAAGGCATAACAACAAACTCATAATGGCCATACCTGCTTCTGAATGCGGTTTTATGAATGTCCTCATCCTTGATCCTTAGTTGGTGATATCCTGACCTGAGATCAATTTTGGAAAAATACTTGGATCCTGAAATTTGATCAAATAATTCATCGATTCTCGACAGTGGATACTTGTTCTTGATAGTGAGATGATTCAACTGCCGATAGTCGATGCATAGCCTCATGGATCCATCTTTCTTCTTTACAAATAGCACAGGTGCACCCCACGGGGAAGTGCTCGGTCTAATGAATCCTTTCTTAAGAAGTTCCATCAATTGCTCCTTCAACTCCTTAAGTTCGACAGGGGACATCCTATATGGTACCTTAGAAACAGGTCCAGCACCAGGGACCAAATCGATGGTGAAGGCTACTTCTCTCTATGGGGGTAATCCAGGCAAATCTTCTGGAAACACGTCCGGAAATTCTTGCACAACTGGGATATCTTCTATCTTAGTCTCCTTAGTCTCCTTAATGGTGACAAATGCAAGAAAAGATACACATCTTTTCCTTATTATCTTGCTAGCTCGGAGAGCCGAAATAAGAGGTGACTCGCTCCGACTCTTAGGGCTAGAATAGACTAGTTCTGGAAAGTCCTTGAAAGTAACCTTGCTATTGCGATAATCGACTGTTGCCTGATATTTGGATAACCAATCCGCTCCCAGTATGACATCATACTCCTTTAGATCTAAACATATAAGATCAATAGGGAGATTCCTACCCCGAACCAATACTTCACAGTTTTGGTAATGGTGAGTGATATCAGTTTCGTTACCAAGAGGAGTAGACAAAACTAATTTTATCCATTCCGGTTCTAAGGGTAACGGATCAGCAAACTTTTTGGAAATAATTGAATGTGAAGCACCCGTATCAAATAAGACATATGCAGACTTGGAACACACTTTCAATATACCTTCTACTAGTCCGCCTTCTTCTTCTTCAGTCTCCTTAATTGCGTGAAGACGAGTGTTCTTGGTAACCGGGCACTTTCCGTCACCGGCTTGATCATTAAGTAATGGGCAATCGGGAATCCGATGCTCACGGCTCCCGTATCGGAGACATGCTCCAAGTTTCCTCCAGCACTCTTCGGCTTTATGACCAGCCTTGTCACAATGCTTGCATATTATATTCGAAGGTGTAGTAGTGATAGAGAAGGGCTTGGTCTTCTTAAATTTTTGGTCTTGAGAAGAAGTACCTCCAGTGCTAGGCCTCTTCTTGAAGTTGGGTTTAAAGGAACCCGAACTTGTAACTTGTTCTTTCTTATCCTTCCCACGGATTCTATCTGATAGCTCCGTGGCATCTTCTAACAATTGAGCTCGACGTACTAACTCTGAGTAGACCTGAATATCCATTGGCGCCAGCTGGGTAATATATTGGGGCCTGAGCCCATTAAGAAACCTCCTAGCTTTCATCTTCTCGGTGCTAACTAAGTGCTTAGCATACCGAGATAATCTAGAGAATTGTGTCTCGTACTCTGCCACCGATAATGACCGTTGCTTGAGTGCGGCAAATTCGGTAGCTTTCTTTTCTTGAACTCGGTCTGAAAAATATTTATTGTTGAAATGTTCAACAAATTCACCCCAAGTAATTTGGTCCGGATTTATAGTGGCTTCGACTGCCTCCCACCAGCATCTGGCATCTCTCTCTAACTGAAAAGTAGCTAATAAGACTTTCTCTTGATCCGCGCATTGCATAACACGGAATATACGCTCCGTCTCCCTGATCCAGTGCTCTGCGTCGTCTGGATCAGTAGATCCCATGAATTTGGGAGGGTTCATGTTTTTAAAGTTCTGGTGGAGACTCCCGGCTCGTTGTGTACCTCCCTGTGCTACATGTTGCAGCACCTGGGTCATTCCTTGGAGTGTACGCTGCATGTTGCGCCATTGAGCACGTTCGGCAGCCATTATCCTACAATTACAATAGCTATATCAGTGTGCAATTTTGTTAAGGGCTCTTAAATTTTCCATGTTAACTCCACCCTTGGTTCTACCCAATCTCACTGGTTAATGGTTTAAACCTATCCTTCGACTTGGGTTTCCTAGGAATTGAATACCCTAGGCTTTGATACCACAAAAACTGTCACGCCCCGAGCGCGGAAGATACCCGGAGATGCGCGACGAGTTTATATCAATCATGTCAATCAGAGTAGTAGTGTATTCGATACAAAGACAGAGTGCGCAAATATAAAGATAATCCAATCCATTAATTCCTTTAATAAGAATATGTCTATTACAAACCCTTGCAAATACTAGACTCAACAAAAGAAAGGTACAATTCTGACTCAAGAAAATATAGAAAAGATAGGACTGATGGACGCTTGAATAGCTCTAACTCTTTCACTCTTGACCATCCCCTTCAGATTGAGTTCCCTCATCGTCGGACTTACCTGAAAAGTATGGAAACACTGAGTGAGCGAACGCTCAGTAGGGAATTGTATCTCAAGAACTAGCAAGGGGTTTAAGTAATTACACTTTTCATGAATGTACTATAGCTATGCATGCTCGTAAAACGACAAGATAGAGAGAGTGTATAACAATAAGATAGCGACGAGAACTAGTCATGAACTTTCAAGAACTTATATCAAAAGATATCAAGGCTTTCAAGCAAGTGTATTCATCATGTCATGTTTATGTTTAAGCAAGCGAGTATACAATTACCCTTTCTTGGGCCACGCAAGTTATGTAATATCAAGTCCAGTACACGATTTGTGGAATGTTCAATCAAGCTAGTCATGCACTTCGGTATAATGCCAATACCGTGATCAATCAACTCCCATGGGCACAAGTACTTTCGGGTGCTCCTCCCAGGACCAGATCGGGCCCTATATGCGCATGCATTAATCATGTATTTTTAACATCCACTTTTGTATATAGCCAATATGGAATTTCAAGGATAAAGCTTGTAGACACGTAGGATAGACTTTGATAGAATAGAGTCCAAAATATGACACTTGACATAGATAGGCGATAATAACGGTACAATCACGATTATCGATAAAAACTAGGTGGAATTGGTTCCCTAACTTGGGTACCATGACAAACAAGTATGGACATTCTTTATATAGAATTGAGGTCCACAAGAACATCAAGTTTAATAAAGAATTGGGGTCTACAAGAACATCGTAACAATGTTGATATAGAATTGGGGTTTACAAGAACATCATAACAATGTCATGCTTTACCCCGTTCATTAAGATAATTCTCATTTCATACACATGGCATGACATGAGAGTCGGTATTCCATGTTTCTATAGAGTGACATGGCGAAGATTGTGTAATGGGTTTTTAGGGTACAACCAGCTCAGTCGGCCTTGAGGGAATCCAAGGCTCGAGGAGTCTTACGGAGGTCTCTATGACTAACTCGCTAGTCCAAAGGAACGGAATGTCCAATGGAGATCTTATATGTCACCGAGAATTAGTGGGTAAACGATAAAACATCAGGAAACATGGGACTATATTCACGGACTGGAATATAGTGCCGATATATATATATATAAGTATGAAACCCTCGGAGAACAGAAACAGTGAAAAAATTAGTTTTTACAGGAAAATAACGACTTTAGTTAAGTCATTAATCACGTAATTAACGCCTTACATAAGGGCGTTTCTTGAGATTTTGACGACTCGTGAAGCAGTCGTCCAAACTATATTTCAATTTTTACAGAATTTCAATATTTCAGAATTTTACCCAAAATGCACCCTGGACAGGGGCGTTACCTCTCAATTAGCGCCCTGGTCTGGGGCGTCAGTTCAGTAGGAGACGACCTAGACAAGGTCGTGAATTCAAGAACTTACCAATTTTCAGATAATAAAATTTCAGGAAAAAGGGTACATGATCATGACAGGAAAAATAGCAGGATTTCGCAGGTATACTCATGCAATATATTAGATTCATGGTTACATAGATATTAAATTTTAAACGTGGTTTTTTTTTATTAATTACATGCAATTGACGACTTCTGGGCAGGGCGTCAAAACAATAATTAGCGCCCTAGTGTGGGTCGCTTCTTTAAATTAGCGCCCTTGTCAAGGGCGTTTCTTTTTGAAATTACATAGAAAACATCTGAAACCACAATAAAACTATATGCATGCACGACCGATGATATTATTAAGATCTTAAGCTAGTTTGGGCTACGATCTTGAGAAAACCTACCTGATGAATGTTCTGGTGAAGGAACGTGAAGAGAGTTGAAGAGAGAACGATACTCTGTTCTAAACAGAGTGTTCTGATCACCGGAAGAAGAAGAAGATGATGAAGAACTCCACGTCCTTAAACTAGGCAAAAGAGTTACTACTTACGGTAGACTTCCTGCAGCAAAGACGATGAAGAATCTTTAATATTCTTCATGATTACGACCGAAGGCAGGGAAGAAGAACATTACCTGTTCTTTACGTACGCAGTAGCAGAACCTCCTTCGACAAACAGCTCACTAGGTTCGACAGGAAGGGTTATTTATAGGATTTTGGGGATCCTAATAGAGTTAGAATTTGATTACGGGTAGTATTCCCTTGATAGAGTCCTTACTATATTCTATCCTCGACGTAGTTATCCAGAACTTGCTCTGGATAGACTCCTGGGTCGAACGAAACTCGAACTGAATTGACGTCTTAAGTAAGGGCGTTGAATTTAAATTGACGCCTTTGCCTATGTCGTTTCTTGTGAAAAACGTGCCCAGGTAGAGGGTGTACATTTACTTCCCCTTTTTATTATTTTGGCCGTTTGATAATTGACGCCTTGTCGTTTGGGCGTCCCTTTTTAATTAGCGCCTTATCTAGAGGCGTTTCTTAATGAAGTAGCGCCTTGACAAAAGGCGTTATTTCCATTCTGTCGTTGTATTTATTCTTTCTGATATTTCTCATTCATTTATTTAATACTTTATCAAATTTGATTAATTTGGGGTTTTTATTTCCTTTTATTTTTTTTTCCCAGGGTTGCTACAGTTACATCCTGCAGATTCTGTAAGGTGAGAAAATTACAAAAAGATTGGAACTTTGAAATCCTATCTACAAGAGATCGACTTAGGCAAGCTTATAACATTGCTAAGGACTCTTAGGGATTAGGTTCAGGAAAATTAAGGACTCTAGAATCGATCTAATCTCCAAACCCGAGCCAAAACCCTTAAAATAGGACCTAGCTCTGAACTGAGCGACCCTTACTTTTGGCTCGTGAAGAATCAAGGTAAGGAGTCACAAATTCGGGTAAGTTCTTTAGAAGCTTTTGTTTAGTATACTTTAGACTAATCGTTCTCCAAATTTCATTCTAGGAGATCAAGCAACCAAGGAGATAGAAGCTTCCAAAGTTGTTGATTCAACCGTAGCAACCCAGGAATCTGAACGCAACTCCCCTGAAGATCAGGACATTATGACGTCTAAACGAGGTAATTAGAGTATGATCATTTAAAACTTTTTGTTCCCAATAGTTTCATCTTCTTACCCTCAAAATTTCACATCCTTAGGTCAAGAGACTGAGGAAATAGAGCAGATTGAAGTTGCTGATTTATCACAAGAAGTACAAGGGACTAAGGGTAGCACCTAGCATCAAATTCGAAGTTTTAAGGTTCTAGAAGAGGTAGGTTATCTCATGATTGGCAAAAATAACTTGTTAGGAATAAAAGCCCTCTGATTGTGCTTGATTTCAAGCATTATAGACTAAGAATTTCATGATTTCATAGTTTTATACTTTCATGCATCTCTTAGCCCTAAATGAAAATTAAAAGGTATTATCTTGTCTATTCACTAAACCCTTGCATATAGTTGGCCTATGCATCGTTATCATGACTAGGACAGTGGTAATATGTTGATTTTTAGGCATGTTATGTTTTCATAAACCTTCACTTTAGTTTACTACCAACAGGTTCTCTGACGCACTAACGTGAGACCGTCACATGCATGTAACGGCCTTACGATAGACCGTCACATCCTATTATGCTTTTATTTGTTCTATTGTCTCTAACGCACCCTAGCAGGAGCGTTACACCATTGTAACGGCCTCTCGATAAATCGTCACACACTGTAACGCACCTATCCTAGACCGTCAGACACCTGTGTTCTGTCAGCCCAAGGCAGAATAATAACCAGTTAAGTTTACTTATAAATAAGCTTAGATAGCTAAGTTTGAACCTATTATCATGACTTTGAGTTTAGTTTCTGATTCATAATCAAATTGCATGGTTAATGTGTCTTAGGTTATTTTAAGTTATGCTAATTTCATTGGCTAAAACTCTATAGTTTTGTATTCTAAATCATGATTTTTGAAAGTTGTATTGACAGAGTTTTATCTTGGTTTCATAATGTTACACATTCCTTCCTATCTATAGAGTCATTTCTTTAAGTATATGGCACATATTCCGGTATATTGTCCATTAGTTCACTTTGCACTATAGGAACACTATTCTTGGACATGAGGACCTCTCTATTGGATATTCCTTCCAATGGACTAGGAAATCTTATTTCAAGGCCTCCGTAATTCTCCGCGATCCTGGGATTCCCACTAGGACGCCGAGTTGGTTGTACCATTAAAGTCCATTGATTAGATTACGCTATCGATGATTTTTGGTTATCAGTAATGTAACGGCTTTACACTAGACTGTCAGGAGCATCTAACGGCCCAATATACGACCGCCACATTCCACAGTCCGATTTTGTAGTTCTGATTCCAGACCAATGTAACGGTCGAATACTGGAGTGTCACATCATGTAACGGCCCAGTACACAACCGTCACACTACTTGAGTATTTTAACCCAAGGATTGACCAAGGGTTGATATTCCAAAGTTCTAGATAGACTCTTGATGATCTAGAACTTATCATATTGATCAAGAAACCTAATATAATGAATGGAAGATAAAGACTGTATCGTTATGCTGCCGATTTATTTCCATAAGCACAACATTGGTTAAGTCATTCTTGATTTCTCATGATTCTTATTGAAGCATTCATTCATTTAATTATTGTTATCATGAGCTTATTGAACTTATTACATTCTTGGCCATATTTTATTGTTAACATGCATGGAAGTAACTTCATTTATATTTGAAGATGCGATCGAGCACTGATTGTGTTCAAGGGCTCTATGCTAGTCCCCTCAGCTGATTGTCGGAAACATACTATTTTATAAACCATGGGGTATGATGCTACTGGCGTCGCATTGTGCTGGGAGTACTTTCTCTATAAATAAGTGAAAATATACGGCACGACATGACATTCTTGTACATGACTTTCTTGCTTGATATTCCACAGAAATTCACGAAGTACTTGCTCATAAGCAAAAGATACTGGAGTGATGATTATGTGACTTGCTAGTACATTCTTGATACATTCTTGTTCATGAAAGGCCAATATCTTGTTCTTATAACATTCTTGCTAGTTCGTACTTGCTCTCATTCTAGCTTACTTGATCATCTTGTTACTTTGGTTTGATCGCATGATTGATCGCATTCACATGATTTTTACCTTATTCTTTAGAGCTAAATTGTTAATTACTTTAATAGTGCCTTCATGTTGATGTGAAGATACCTATTGGGCAAGTGTGCTCATTACCTATTTCTAATCTTTTCAGGAGATGGAAGTGATTGGAATTCGGATTCGGGTTATACAAGTAGCGGGTCCGAGAGCGAATGAAAGTATTGTCAAGATGAGAGTGAAGACTTAGGAAAGTTTATATTGTTTAGATTGAGTCTATGTAATTTTCCTATTTCTTGAGTCTAGTGCATAATGGAAATTGAATTAGTGGTTGTACTTGATTATTATGAAATAAAGTTGAAGTTTGAATATATATAAATTGTGCAATTGCATCTTTATGTGTGATTGTTCTGCGCTCTGATCGTTCTTGCTCGCAAGGGGCTTACCATGCCGGCTGTTCACGCTCCCCTAGTTAGTCTTCCGCTGTAATAAAGGCTCGGGACGTGACAGTTAAGTTGGTATCAGAGCCTAAGTCTCAGGACTTAGGAAGAAGAGTCATGTCATAGGAAAAGTCCAAGGTTTAAGGACCCCTACCTATAAACTAAGGAAGAAATTTATATACCCATGTGAGAATTGGGTAGAGCCCGGGATAAGATAATTAATTAGCCTTAAGATTGATTTTCCTTCCAATTCCATGAGAAATAATGAGTTGTTATTTTTCCCTCAGGTACTCTTCAAATTTGTTCTCGTCCTGCATTTGTGCTATTCGATACGGGTGCGTCATTCTTTTATCTCCAGTACTTTTGCTAAAACATTACCAATCGCATCAGTTCCCTTACATTCAGATCTTGCTATTTCCACACCCTTAGGTTCTGGAACAAAGCTTACCTACTATTATCCTGATAGCGAAGTGATAGTAGAAGGTCATAATCTCCCTGTAAACCTAGTATGCCTTGACATGAAAGGTTATGATGCCATTTTAGGGGTAGATTGGCTTGTAGATCATGATCCTTATATCAATTGCCGAAATAGGATTATATCCTTTCGAAAGCCCGATCTTCCAAGATTCTCTTTTCTTGGCAACAAGTACAAGAAACACCCCACTATCATATCCTCACTTCACGCTTGCAAACTTATATCGTGAGGATGTAAAGCTTTTCTTGCTTCTGTCATTATCACCGAATCCAAAGAAATTAACATAGCAGACATCCCTATTGTAAATGAGTTCCCAGACGTGTTTCCATCAGAACTACCTAGTTTACCGCCCGAGAGGGAAGTGAACTTCACCATTGAACTCATTCCAGGAGCTGCACCTGTTTCTATAACCCCTTACATGATGTCCCCCATGGAGCTTAAGGAATTGAAAAGGTAGTTGCAGGAACTACTAGACAATGGCTTCATCAGACCTAGTACATCCCCTTGGGGTGCGCCGGTTCTATTTGTCAAGAAGAAGGATGGTTCTCTCAGGCTATGCATCGATTATCGGTGACTGAATCAACTCACAATTAAAAATAAGTATATGTTGCCGCGTATTGATAAGCTCTTCGATCAGCTTACAGGAGCAGAATATTTCTCTAAGATTGACCTCAGATCAAGTTATCATCAGCTTAGAATTAAAGAAGAGGACATTTATAAATCGGCTTTTCGAAGTCGTTATGGCCACTATGAATTCGTAGTATCCGTTTAGGTTAACTAATGCCCCAACAGCATTCATGCAACTTATGAACAACGTCTTCCAGCCATATCTGGACCAGTTCATCGTCGTCTTCATTGATGACATCTTAATATATTCCAAGACGAAAGAGGAACATGAACAACATTTGAAAATAGCTTTACAAACACTTAGAGAGCACAAGCTTTATGCCAAACTCAATAAGTGTGAATTCTGGCTCGAGGAAGTCTCATTCCTAGGTCACATTATTTCAAAAGAAGGTATTGCTATGGATCCTTCTAAGGTAGAAGCTGTCAAGAATTGGAGTCGGCCAACGACTGTATCAGAAATAAGAAGCTTTCTGGGTCTAGTTGGTTATTATAAGAGATTCATTAAAGACTTCTCAAAAATTGCGGTTCCTTTAACTAGACTCACAAGAAAAGAAAATCCTTTTGTCTGGTCAGAAGAATGTGAGAAGAGTTTCCAAACTCTTAAGAATCATCTTACGACAACCCCTATTTTATCACTACCAATGGAGGGTGGTGGATTCGAAGTGTATACGAATGCGTCTGGCATTGGCTTAGATGCGTTCTCATGCAGAATGGAAAAATAATCTGTTATTCTTCAAGACAATTGAAACATCACGAGGAAAACTATCCCGTACATGATCTGGAATTAGCAGCGGTTATTTTCACCTTGAAAATTTGACGTCATTATCTTTATGGAGAAAAGTTCACGGTCTACTCGGACCACAAAAGCCTGAAATATTTATTCTCTCAAAAGGAGCATAACATGAGGCAGAGGAGGTGGTTAGAATATCTCAAAGACTTTGATTTTGCTATTCAATATCATCCTGGCAAGGCTAATGCTTTAGCAGATGCACTCAGCAGAAAACCAATCGGTATGCTATCAAGTCTTATGATAAGTGTAACTAACCTTGTTCCTCAATTTGCTCAGTTGAACTTAGATATTGACATAAAGGAAGAAGATTGTTTCATAGCTAATATCCGAGCTCAACCTCTGTTGATAGAAGATCTGGTCAAGCTGCAAAATGATGATCGTATATTACTGGAAATTAAAGCCAATATGGAACAAAGGCCGGATTTTTCTATTTCCAATGACGGAAGATTGTTATTTAAGGGCCAAATATGTGTACCAGATCATGAAACTAATCTTAGATGAAGCGCATAATTTCAAATACACAATTCATCCAAGAGGAACAAAGATGTATCAAGATCTCAAAAGAAATTTCTGGTGGCCCAATATGAAGAGAGAAATAGCGGATTTCGTATCTCGCTGTCTCACCTACCAACAAGTAAAGGCAGAGCATTTTAGACTCGCAGGTAAATTACACCCCTTGAGTATTCCCGAATGGAAATGGGAGAGTATAGGGATGGACTTTATTATGGGTTTACCCAAGACCAGAGGTGGACACGATGGAATATGGGTAATTATAGACCGATTGACTAAATCCGCACACTTCGTACCAATAAAGAGTCGATGGTCTGTGGATATTCTAGTAGCATTATACATAAAAGAGATTGTCAAACTACGTGGTGTCCCCGTCACTATTATATCCGATAGAGATCCTCGATTCACATCACAATTCTGGAAGGGTCTACAACATTCACTAGGGACTAGATTGAATTTCAGCATAGCTTTTCATCCACAAACAGATGGCCAAACAGAAAGAATAAAATAGGTAGTAGAAGATATGCTCAGGGCTTGTGCTATCGACTTTGGAGGTAGTTGGCATGATCACTTGCCTCTAGTAGAGTTTGCATATAACAATAGCTATCATGCTAACATACGAATGACACCTTTTGAAGCTTTATATGAAAAAAGTTGTCGATCACCAATATGCTGGAATGAAATAGGGGAAAAGCAACTTCTAGGCCCCGACCTTATAAGGGATTCTACCGAGAAGATCAAGCTCATTCAAGAAAGAATGAAAATGGCACAAGATAGGTAAAAGTCTTATGCTGACAATCGAAGACGTGACTTGGAGTTTCAGGTAGGAGATCATGTATATTTAAAGGTTTCTCCAGGTCGTGGTATTCGAAGATTTGACATTAAAGGAAAGTTAACTCCAAGATTCATTGGCCCATTTGAAATTCTTGAACGGATTGGTGAAGTGGCTTACAAACTGGCTTCACCTCCACAATTAGCAGGAGTTCATGACGTATTTCACGTCTCTATGCTGAAGAAGTATGTATATGATCCTGACCATATTATCACTTATGACAATCTAGAGATTTAGAGGATATGACGTTCGAGCAAACGCCAATAAAGATTCTGGAACGGGAAGTGCGTCAACTAAGAAATAAAGTTATTCCTATGGTCAAGATTCAATGGAAGAAAACATGGTCATATGAAGCAACTTGGGAAACCAAAGTAGCCATATGGAAAAGATTTCCAGAATTATTTAACTGTAAGTACACTCTCCGAAATCCATATATTGAATTTGGAGACCAAATTCTTCTAAGTGGGGGAGGGTGTAGTACCCCAGAATTTATATATATAATTTTTGAAGTATAAAATAGTTTTTTAGAAATTATAAAGGCCTAAATAAATTAATGAAGGATTATTGGATTAATAAGTCATTATAAGGCTCAATTAGGCTAATTAGTTAACCTAGCCTATCTAATTATGATCCAAAAGGTTAATAGACTAAGCCCATTAAGTTTGGCCCATATTCTAGAAGTGTAATTAGCTTATTCACATATTTTAAGGATAAATACTAATTATATAAGATAATTATATTGATAAACGAATAAAAGACTTTTATCAAATTGAAACTCTATATACGTTACATGTAACGGTCTATCGGGCGACCGCCACAGCCCTGTAACGCACCTAGACACGACCGTTACATCCTGCAGATTTCGTAAGGTGAGGAAATTGCAAAAAGATTGGAACTTTAAAATCCTATCTACAAGAGATCGACTTAGGGAAGCTTATAACATTGCTAAGGACTCTTAAGTATTAGGTTTTGGCAAATTAAGGACTCTAGAATCGATATAATCTCCAAACCCTAGCCAAAACCCTATAAATAGGACCTAGTTTTGAACTGAGCGACCCTTACTTTTGGCTCGTGAAGAATCAAGGTAAGGAGTCATAAATTCGGGTAAGTTCTTTAGAAGCTTTTGTTTAGTATACTTTAGACTAATGGTTCTCTAAATTTTGTGCTAGGAGATCAAGCAACCAAGGAGATAGAAGCTTCCAAAGTTGCTGATTCAACCTTAGCAACCTAGGAATCTGAACGCAAGTCCCTTGAAGATCAGGACATTAGGACGTCTAAACGAGGTAATTAGAGTACGATCCTCTAGAACTTTTTGTTCCCAATAGTTTCATCTTCTTACCCTCAAAATTTCACATCCTTAGGTCAAGAGGCTGAGGAAATAGAGCAGATTGAAGTTGCTGATTTATCACAAGAAGTACAAGGGACTAAGGGTAGCACCTAGCATCAAATTCGAAGTTTTAAGGTTCTAGAAGAGGCAGGTTATCTCATGATTGACAAAAATAACTTGTTAGGAATAAAAGCCCTCTGATTGTGCTTGATTTCATGCATTATTGATTAATAATTTCATGATTTCATAGTTTTATACTTTCATGCATCTCTTAGCCCTAAATGAAAATTAAAAGGTATTATCTTGTCTATTCACTAAACCCTTGCATATAGTTGGCCTATGCATCGTTATCATGACTAGGATAGTGGTAATATGTTGATTTTCAGGCATGTTACGTTTTCATAAACCTTCACTTTAGTTTACTACCAGCAGGTTCTCTGACGCACTAACGTGAGACCGTCACATGCATGTAACGGCCTTACGATAGACCGTCACATCCTGTTATACTTTTATTTGTTCTATTGTCTCTGACACACCCTAGCAGGAGCGTTACACCACTGTAACGGCCCCTCGATAAACCGTCACACACTGTAGCGCACCTATCCTAGACCGTCAGACACCTGTGTTCTGTCAGCCCAAGGCAAAATAATAACCAGTTAAGTTTACTTGTAAATAAGCTTAGATAGCTAAGTTTGGACCTATTATCATGACTTTGAGTTTAGTTTCCGATTCATAATCAAATTGCATGGTTAATGTGTCTTAGGTTATTTTAAGTTATGCTAATTTCATTGGCTAAAACTCTATAGTTTTGTATTCTAAATTATGATTTTCCAAAGTTGTATTGACAGAGTTTTATCTTGGTTTCATAATGTTACACATTCCTTCCTATCTATAGAGTCATTTCTTTAAGTATATGGCACATATTCTGGTATGTTGTCCATTAGTTCACTTTGCACTATAGGAACACTATTCTTGAACATGAGGACCTCTCTATTGGATATTCCTTCCAATGGACTAAGAAATCTTATTTCGAGACCTCCGTAATTCTCCCCGAGCCTGGGATTCCCACTAGGACGCCGAGTTGGTTGTACCATTAAAGCCCATTGATTAGATTACGCTATCGATGATTTTTGGTTATCAGTAATGTAACGGCTTTACACTAGACTGTCAGGAGCATCTAACGGCTCAATATACGACTGCCACATTCCACAGTCCGATTTCTTAGTTCTGATTCCAGACCAATGTAACGGCCCAATACTGGAGCGTCACATCATGTAACGGCCCAGTACACGATCGTCACACTACTTGAGTATTTTAACCCAAGGATTGACCAAGGGTTGATATTCCAAGGTTCTAGATAGACTCTTGATGATCTAGAACTTATCATATTGATCAAGAAACCTAATATAATGAATGGAAGATAAAGAACATATCGTTATGCTGCCTATTTATTTCCATAAGCATAACCTTGCTTAAGTCATTATTGATTTCTCATGATTCTTATTGAAACATTCATTCATTAAATTATTGTTATCATGAGCTTATTGAACTTATTACATTCTTGGCAATATTTTATTGTTAACATGCGTGGAAGTTACTTGATTTATACTTGAAGATGCGATCGAGCACTGATTGTGTTCAAGGGCTCTATACTAGTCCCCTCGGCTGATTGTCAGAAACATACTATTTTATAAACCATGGGGTATGATGCTACTGGCGTCGCATTGGGCTGGGAGTACTTTCTCTATAAATAAGTGAAAATCCACAGCACGACATGATATTCTTGTACATGACTTTCTTGCTTGATAGTCCACAGAAATTCATGAAGTACTTGCTTATAAGCAAAAGATACTGGAGTGATGATTATGTGGCTTGCTAGTATATTCTTGATACATTCTTGTTCATGAAAGGTCAATATCTTTTTCTTATAACATTCTTGCTAGTTCGTACTTGCTCTCATTCTAACTTACTTGATCATCTTGTTACTTTGGTTTGATCAAATGATTGATCACATTCACATGATTTTTACCTTATTCTTTAGAGCTAAATTGTTAATTACTTTAATAGTGCCTTCATGTTGATGCGAAGATACCTATTGGGTAAGTGTGCTCATTACCTATTTCTAATCTTTTCAGGAGATGGAAGTGATTCGAATTCGGATTCGGGTTATACAAGTAGCGGGTCCGAGAGCGAATGAAAGTATTGTCAAGATGAGAGTGAAGACTTAGGAAAGTCTATATTGTTTAGATTGAGTCTATGTAATTTTCCTATTTCTTTAGTCTAGTTGATGTGACACAACCTTGGACCAAAATGAACAAGCATAATTTACAATTCAAACGGACCGATAATGGCGACCGCTCACCCGATGCTCACCCAAGACCAGGGGTAGCTTGGAAATGCCCAGGAGAGGTTGTGAGGACTGGGCCCTTACTGGTAGAGGGCCAGCAAGGCCTAGGTTAATTCCCAAGGGAAATGGCAGCCCAATTCTAGTGAGCCGACGAGGTGCCAAGGCACGGGTTACACTCCTCACCCCACGGTGATCTCTTGAAGCAAGGAGCTCAAGGATCGGGCTCTCACTCTCACGGCCAGCGGAGTTTATGAACTAATATTAGAAAGAACAAGCACTAAATGGAGCTAGGAGTGGAGCACTTACTCGACCGGTTTGAAGAAACTGGTCCCGCTCGGAGACGTGGGCGAGCGGGGAAGCGTGGGTTCCCCACACGCCGCGCCGGGGTAGCTTGACCTGCTCAAATTGTTACAACACTACACCCCATGCAAGGGGGGGGGGATCTAGGGGTGGGGGTCAACTGATATTACATCCAAAACTACCTCCACACAGGGAGGGGCCTTCAGCCGGCCAAGCGGGGAGGGGTGACACCGAACTAGCGATCAACAAGGAAGCCGACGTCGATTCTGTCCGTTGTCTGTGCTTTAGGACTAACTGATGGTTATCACGATGCTGTGGCCACTCCAGAATTTTGTCGGTGACGAGACCACTTGGAGATTCTTTTTAGCTGGATCGGGATGATGCTTGAATTTGTTTGATTTCTTTGGGCACCGCTGCTGGTCGGGGTAGGGGCTTAAACAGGGTGGCAGACCCTCGGTTTTGACAGCTTCAGGTTTCCAACAGCAGGAAGAAGAGGATGCCACGATCTCTCCCGAACTCAGAATCAGGTGCCGCCAAAGCCGTTGGAACCGATGACGGGTCCTCTTCGAAGCAAAATGGGCAGAAAAGCCAAACGTTGTCGGAGAAGACAAGTGGGCTCTGAACTCTGATGAGAGGTCGGTGCAGACTGTGGGGAAGCAGAACCGCGCACCCGGGGGAGAAAATTGAGAACTACTGGTTCCAGATGCCAAACTAAGCTCTGCTTTTTGGAGAAGAAAGAAGACTCGTAGTAGAAGCTTTTTGAAGAAGAACGCTCGATCCGATTCCAAGCAGGACCATCGCAGTTGGGCTTCCACTCCGGATCTGGTCTCCTGCCAGGGAGGTTTTGCGCAGTTGGGGAAGAATGACTCCCCTGGGCGATCACAAACTCAGAACAGGATGGGACCACCGCCGTTGCGAAGAGGACTGGAAGACCCTTCCAACGATGGCTCTTGATCCTTCAGAAGCATCTGGAGGAAACTGTGGTCGCGTCTTCAAGCTGCTACTCTTCTGCAGATCTGCAACTGGGAACTGTAGGTTGAAGATGACGGGGGGGGAATGCGGTATATGGGAGGGGAAATGGGGGTGGATGAGTGTGGGGAAAGCCCGGGCTGTGAGGGGGTCTAGGAGGGGGTGTTCCAAGGTGGGGGAAGGGAAGAATGGGGTCTGGACGGGGGTCTAACAGGTGGTGGGAGGAGGAGCTACAAATTTGGTAAGGTGGGTGAGAGGGAAAGGGTATTTGAAAATGGGTTTAAGGGTGGGATTAAATTTTTGTCTTGCGGGATGGGAAGAGGTGTGTGGGAAAGGTAAAAGGGGGCTTGGGGAGTGGGAATTCTCCCTTGGGAGATGAGTGGGTGCTTGGGGAAGGGGAGTGGGTGGTTGGTGGTTGGAGGGTGGAGTGGGGAGTGGTGGAATCTCCCTTGGGGCTGGGGTGGAGTTAAGGTGGGTTGGTGGGGAGTTGGGGATGAGTTATTGGAGGGGGGGAAGAGAGAGAAAGGTGGTTGGGAGGGGAGGAGAGAGAAAGGGGCGCAGGTTTTAGGGAGAGAAAGTGGAGGAGAGAGAAAATAACTTATTAGAGAGAGAGAGGTAGAGAGAGATAGGGGGATAGGGGGAATCACTCCCAAGGGTTTCTCATCCAACTAATGGAATCTCTCCAATAGGAAATTTGAACTCTCAAATGGCAATTTTCATTCATTGATTCATTAACTCAAATGGAGGAAATGGGGTCCTATATATAGGCAACCCACATTTCTACAAAAGTCCCTGACTCTTACTACAATGACCAAAGACCAAGGGGGTAGGGGCGCCCCTGGGCCTAGCCCAAAGAATTGGGCCCAATAACCATTCTAAACAATCTAATGACACTTAACCTAGGTAGATGACTCATTAACCTAGGTACATGACTCAAATAAAAGAAAAATTACAATGACATGACTCAAATAAAATATGAAAATTACATGACTCGACTCAGAAATATATGACGGACACAATGGAGCTATGCTGGCGAGCAATCGATGTTGTGGAAAAATGTGAAGGGCGAGAGATGCCCCCATCATACTCCCGGGGTGCGGAGAACTAGACTCCGTCGAGTAAGAGTCCTTCCCTCCTTGGAGGGTGTAGAAGTGATATCGCCCATAAGTCATCCGAAGGAGACCGATCCGTCCACCCGATGAGATAGCGCTCATACACCTTGCTCCTGATCGCAATGACATGTTCATCCAATATTTGTTTAATTTGCTCACGCTGGGCTCTCTTGGCTGGTGGTCTCTCCTCACAGGTGGGTGCTCTCTCAAGGGAAGCAATAGGCTCAATATCCTCACTGGGTACCACCGTGGGTCCCTTATATGGCACTAGGTCGGCGACATTGAATGTGGGACTTACCCCATATTCCTCGGGAAGATATAACTCAGCGCCAATGTACCTCATAACCTGGAAGGGACCAGCCCCACGAGGCCTCAATTTGGAGATGTCTCCTGGGGAGAGCTTCTCCGTCCTCACCATCATAAAGTTACCAACGTGAAAATTTTGGTGACGTCGATGAGAGTCGGCCAACCTTTTATAAGTCATATTCTTCTTGCTAATGTGCTTGTGGATCTCTTTATACAATGTTGTGAATGCAGACATTCTAGGGGTTATGGGTGGACCTGGGCAACCAAAAGTAGACCTATCATGTAATGATGCAGTGTAGACTTTGGTCAGCCTAGGTGGGCCGGGGCACCCGTAGGTGGCCCTATCATGCAAATTGGTGATAAATATCGGGGGACTCGGACATCCGTAGATGCCTTTGACATGCTTAAGACCCATGATGAATGAAGGTGGACCATGACATCCGAATATGGACCACTCATACTTTCTACTTGACATGTGGGTGATATGAATGAATGGACCCAACATAGTGTTCATGCCAAGGGGTGTGGTAAGCCTAGACACATGCATGCTTTTCCCAAAGGTGACTTCCATGTGTATAGGTGTGGGACAACCTTTGAACTCCCATTGGAAAGGATCGAATGGATCTAAGAAGGTGGCCATCATGGGGTGAGGCACAACCTTATTACCTAGAGATATGTGGCCCAAGGTCATGGCTCCCAAGGTGTAACCCGGGTCTAGGATGGGGTGGATTGGGTCAAACATGGTGGGTTGAGATAGGGAAAGGTGGGTGGTGGATAAGGTGGTTGGGTCCCATGGGTTCTTTGACCCCCATTGGAAGGGATCAAAGGGATCATAAAAAGGGTTATCGAGGGGGAGGGTCCCTATGTCCTCAAGATCCTCAAGTGGTGGTGGGTCATCCTCCTCTAATGAGACAATTGGGCCGAAGTTCTTTGTGAGTGGGTCGGCCATGAGTGGAGGGCTCGACGTTCTACCCGAGATAAGCAACTCTAATTCGTGGATAGCATCGGGCTCATCGGGTATAGGGAGGAATAATAGGAGGTCACTAGTGTAGCAACCCATGGTGCACATTGAGGTGATGGACCCAATACATAGGTGTAGGAGGTCTAGGCTCCTAGGTTATTGGGTGATGGGAGTCAACATGCCAGTCAACTCTAATTGTCATGCTAAGCCCTTAAGAAGGTCCTCTAAGATTTCCACTTGGTATGATGTTTGGATTATGGTGTGATAGGATGAGAAGGGTATAATGGGAAGGTTTTGCTCTATGGGAGGGCAAACATAGGACATGATGGGGTGAATTGGTCTCTCCTTTAGCAATCTAGCTAGGGGCCCATCTATGATTATAGTGCCTTTTGTGATAGTTTGTGGCTCTTGAAGATCAAGATTATTTGAAGTGGTGAAGGGTTTAGGCTCTTCCTCACCATTGGTGTGAACTCGGACTTCCTTATGGGCGGGGAGAGGGTCTGGGCTATCAACTATTCCTAAGTGAGTGGGTGTGGCCTTCTTTCTCAAGGGAATGGGAAGGTCTTTTGGAGATGGGGTGATGATGGTTGGGGCATGGTGTACCCGGGGTGGTGAGTGAGGTCGAACATGGGTTGGGAGTGGAAGTAGTGGTGGCCTAGGTTGGGGTAGGGTTGGGGTTGGAAGTGGAAGGTGGGTTGGTTCAGTTTGGGTTGATTGGGGGGGTGTACCCTTCTTAGGGGATGATGGAGGGATAGTGGTGGGGACCAAGGGGAATTGTGGGGTATGGGTTTGGTGAGGGATTATGGGTTGGGTGGTGGTGGCAAAGGGGTTAAGGTGCCCCTGTTTCAAACATGGCTACCGGAATGGGTTTGTTGCATGTGTGGAAGGGAGAGATTAGGAGAGACGAGCAATGGGAGAGGGAGACACTAGGAGTGCGAAGTGTGTGTGCTTGTGTTTGGGTGGTGGGGCCGTCATGGGTCTAGGTGGAGGGATGGACACGGGGTCCACTTGGGTTTGAATGGTGAGAATAGGGTGAATGGTGGTCCTTATTGGGGAAATCGAGTCGGTTAGGGGTCTCTTTCCCTTAAGATCGGCCGGTTGTAGAGGGGGGGAAGTGGGGGCCAATTGAGTTTGGATAATGAGGTTTGCGGAAGGGGGTTTTGGTTGGATTGTGGGGATCCTCATGGGATTTGGTGGAGAGGTGGATGCTTGGTTTATTTGGGTCTTAAGGGAGAGGACTTGGTCGCGAAGTGTAGTTATGATGGTTGAGAGGTGATTTGTTGGGAGTGGTGGGGGTGGAGACCAAAGGTCGGTCTCAAGTTGGCCGGGTGGGGATGGAGGAGTGGTAGTGCTCCTCGGGTTAGGGGTGATTGAGTAGGAGGGGTGGGAATGTTTGGGGATGTAGAACTTTCTAAGTTCTACTTTCATATCATCCCATGAGGAAATGGGCTCTTGCCTCCTAACCCTTCTTAATCCCTCTTGTGTTCCCACTTACTCTTGGCTTGACCCCGAAACCGTCCCTTGGCCTTTCAGACTCTCGCGGATCCATATACCCAAGTCTTTTCAAAGTACTTTTCTATGGTAGCCTCCCATCTAAGATAGTCACTAGAACATGATCCGTCAAAGTTAATATCCCTATCTAGGATGAAGTCCATGGGTGGTGAGTAGGCTAAGTAAGAGGTGGCCATGATGATCGGGGGGATCAATGCAAGGGTCGGATTGATGATGACTCCAATGCAAGCATGCTCTTGGACTTGACTTGTAGAGATAATTCAATGACTTGCTCTGATACCAATTTTATGTGACACACCCTTGGACCAAAATGAACAAGCACAATTTGCAATTCAAACGGACCGATAATTGCGACCGCTCACCCGATGCTCACCCAAGACCCTGGGTAGCTTGAAAATGCCAAGGAGATGTTGTGAGGGCTGGGCCCTTGCTGGTAGAGGACCAGCATGGCCTAGGTTAATTCTCAAGGGTAATGGCAGCCCAATTCAAGGGAGCCGATGAGGTGCCAAGGCACGGGTTACACTCCTCACCCCACGGTGATCTCTTGAAGCAAGGAGCTCAAGGATCGGGCTCTCACTCTCACGGCCAGCGGAGTTTATGAACTAATATTAGAAAGAACAAGCACTAAATGGAGCTAGGAGTGGAGCACTTACTCGACCGGTTTGAAGAAACCGGTCCCGCTCGGAGACGTGGGCGAGCGGGGAAGCGTGGGTTCCCCACACGCCGTGCAGGGGTAGCTTGACCTGCTCAAATTGTTACAACACTACCCCCCATGCAAGGGGGGGGATCTAGGGGTGGGGGTCAACTGATATTATATCCAAAACTACCTCCACATAGGGAGGGGCCTTCAGCTGGCCAAGCGGGGAGGGGTGACACCGAACTAGCGATCAACAAGGAAGCGACGTCGGTTCTGTCCGCTGTCTGTGCTTCAGGACTGACTGATGGTTACCACGATGCTGTGGCCACTGCAGAATTTTGTCGATGACGATACCACTTGGAGATTCTTCGTAGCTGGATCAGGATGATGCTTGAAGTTTTATGATTTCTTTGGGCACCACTGCTGGTCGGGGTAGGGGCTTGAACAGGGTGGCAGACCCTCGGTTCTGACAGCTTTAGGTTTCCAACAGCAGGAAGTAGAGGATGCCACGACAGCTCCCGAATTCAGAATCAGGTGCCTCCAGAGCCGTTGGAACCGTTGACGGGTCCTCTTCGAAGAAAAACTGGCGGGGAAGCTGAATGTTGTTGGAGAAGACTAGTGGCCTCTGAACTCTGATGAGAGGTTGGTGCAGACTATGGGGAAGCAGAACCGCGCACCCGGGGGAAAAAATTGATAACTTCTGGTTCCGGATGCCAAACTGAGCTCTGCTTTTTGGAGAAGAAAGAAGACTCGTAGTAGAAGCGTTTTGAAGAAGAACTCTCGATCAGATTTTAAGCAAGACCATCGCAGTCGGGCTTCCACTCCGGATCTAGTCTCCTGCCCGGGAGGTTTTGCGCAGTCGGGGAAGAATGACTGCCCTGGGCGATCACGAACTCAGAACGGGATGGGACCACCGCCGTTGCGAAGAGGACTAGGAGACGCTTCCAACGATGGCTCTTGATCCTTCTGAAACGTCTGGAGGAAACCGTGGTCGCCTCTGCAAGATGCTACTCTTCTGTAGATCTGTAACTGGGAACTGTAGGTTGAAGATGACGGGGGGGAATGGAGTATATGGGAGGCGAAATGGGGGTGGATGAGTGTGGGGAAAGCCCGGGCTGTGAGGGGGTCTAGGAGGGGGTGTTCCAAGGTGGGGGAAGAGAACAATGGGGTCTGGAAGAGGATTTAATAGGTGGTGGGAGGAGGTGCTACGAATTTGGGAAGGTGGGTGAGAGGGAAAGGGTATTTGAAAATGGGTTTAAGGGTGGGATTAAATTTTGGTCTTGGGGGATGGGAAGAGGTGTGTGGGGAAGGTAAAAGGGGGCTTGGGGAGTGGGAATTCTCCCTTGGGAGATGAGAGGGTGCTTGGGGAAGGGGAGTGGGTGGTTGGTGGTTGGAGGGTGGAGTGGGGAGTGGTGGAATCTCCCTTGGGGCTGGGGTGGAGTTAAGGTGGGTTGGTGGGGAGTTGGGGATGAGTTATTGGAGGGGGGGAAGAGAGAGAAAGGTGGTTGGGAGGGGAGGAGAGAGAAAGGGGCGCAGGTTTTAGAGAGAGAAAGTGGAGGAGAGAGAAAATGACTTATTAGAGAGAGAGGTAGAGAGAGAGGGGGGATAGGGGGAATCACTCCCAAGGGTTTCTCACCCAACTAATGGAATCTCTCCAATAAGAAATTTGAACTCTCAAATGGCAATTTTCATTCATTGATTCATTAACTCAAATGGAGGAAATGGGGTCCTATATATAGGTAACCCACATTTCTACAAAAGTCCCTGACTCTTACTACAATGACCAAAGACCAAGGGGGTAGGGGCGCCCCTGGGCCTAGCCCAAAGAATTGGGCCCAATAACCATTCTAAACAATCTAATGACACTTAACCTAGGTAGATGACTCATTAACCTAGGTACATGACTCAAATAAAAGGAAAATTACAATGACATGACTCAAATAAAATATGAAAATTACATGACTCGACTCAGAAAAATATGACAGACACAATGGAGCTATGCTGGCGAGCGATTGAAGCTGTGGAAAAATGTGAAGGGCGAGAGATGCCCCCATCACTAGTGCATAATGGAAATTGAA